>CM060909.1:770966737-772166737 GCA_030737875.1 Allium sativum | reverse complement strand
TTTCATTTACAATCAAACAAGCGTTTGATTTTATCATGAAATCCCAGCAACTCTGTTTTCGGTCACCATAGTTCCACAACATAGCTTTTCACGTTACGATCCCAGCGTGACTAGTCTGGTCCAATTATGTTAACGTACGGCAAAAATACTCGCATTATAGGATTCAATAAATTAAACGGTCCATAAAGCTAAATTAATTATGAATAAATTAATTAACTAAGTCTGATTACCGTACTAAAAATAATCCATTTTCTGACCCATTGTAAGCCCTCTCTCTCAAGTTTTCACCAAAACTTCAAACCTTTACGGTGAGCTTGTGACATCAAGATATCGGGACATCTTGGAACCCATTTGCGCACCAATGATAGATCCATAAGTCATGTTTTAAATTCTTTAAACATGGTTAGTTTTGATACTTCTTCTTAATGAATAAACACGCATCCTGCTGTTGGAACTTTCCATTGTCTGTCCCTCCTCATATCTACTTATTCTCTTCTTCTCTTTGTATACAGGATAGGAACCACGCTGCTCTCCCTCTTCACGAGATACTCCACGCATCAGCCTTTCCCCCTTTTACTACATCGTACACCCTTTAACTCACGTATTAACCATGTCAAATACACTGAAACTTCCACTGCCCAGTCGCCTTTCCAAGCTCAGACAGTATTCCCTGATCCCCTTTTTACTTTCTTCTACCTACACGCACACAACTTTCTCTCATCATCTCCCCTTCTTGCTCATCCCCACCAACCCGTAAAACTCCTCTTCATGTTACTCCTGCCAATACAAACTCCACCAAGCATTTTTGTCGACCAAACAAATCACCCCATTATTAACTAATACTTAAATATTATTTGTTTTAAACCTTATCACCAGGTTTAAGAGAAGAACCCATCACCGTGCATTATTCCAAACATCTGAAAACTGCTTCTCCCGAAACTTGCTCCTCACAGTGCCGTTAGCATGCTTTCACGGATCTCCCCTTCACCCGCGGCACCTGACTGAGGCATGATCAGTACAGACACTACAGTCACCGCCCTTAAAACACGACTGGCCTTCCTCCTTTTCTGCTACAGTGATAGCACCCTCACTCCCTTCTCCTACAAACGCAAACAATCTTAATGAAGCTTTAGTCTTCTATATCCAGATAAGATAAGGAGCCGCATTTCACAATGACCCAAATCGAAATGTGAAGCATGAACCGAACTGTAACAACCCGGAAATTCTGAACCAATTTAAAATTTTCATTTTAGCTATTTTAATGAATTTTGAGAATTTACAATGATTTATGTTAAATAATAATATTTTTAAACTTCATTATAACATATAAAATATAATTTAAATCTCGTTTAGTTATAAAATAAATTTTATAACTTAACTTCGTTAATTCCTCGAACGACAAATCAACGTTTATATAAAATATGGATTTCAAACCATTTGATGTCAATCCCTCAATCCATATCATATATTGATTCGAATCATAACAACGTTGAATTTTAATTCAACGTTTAACAATCAAGCGGGTTTTAACATCAATGGGATTCAAACAGTTCATATATAACAATATAAAAATAAGAACACACATAATACTTGAGGAATCCGGTCAGATCCCTCCAACCTGTCCTTTCCTGCATCACAACTCGTTATAAAAATTTATAATATCATATGAGACAGAATTTTAATTCGGTGGCAAAAATATAATTAACATCAACCAATAAAAAACAATAATCAACCAATATCATCCAATCATCAATTTTATATTATTGATTATAAATGTGAATTTAACACATCACAACAGTGCATAAAAGTGTGAGAATTAACTCACCAGTCGTTCAATCGACGATTCAGCATCACTTCATTTAATTTTAAACAACGCTTAAAATTAAATAAATCCGGACTAGCTCCAATCATCTCTAATCCAGCTCGTCCTCATAGTACTCGTCGGATTCTTGTTTACGTACAGACAAAATACCTTCATTGCAAGTTACACATATTAAAATTATTTATATAGATTAATTGAGTTACTTAATACAATCACGCTTAACTCCTAATCACTACACCGACAGAAGGTAAACAATTCTTTTAATTGCTTAAAATTAAATAAATACGTTTCGTTCTTCTCCCTTGTAATTCGAACACACACAGTGAAAACCCAGTGCCATTACTGGCTAACTCCCCCATCTTCACCTGAGCAACCCCTGCGCTATGACTGACATCGAACTCATCCTTGAACTCTTCAAGTTGAACACTTCCTCGGTATCCCTACAACGTAAAACTCGAACTCCACCTGCTGACTACACCACCTCAGAATGAAAAGGCTTCTCCATGTTGTATCCGTTTCCCCATCTCCCGCGCCATGCAAAACATCACCATTCCACCAAGTTTCCAACACCTCCGCACCCAAGCACCAGACCCGCACCTCCTTTCACCGCTTTCCGTTCACTGGAATGGTGCCCCACGATTTCACCACTTCGCTGTGTTTCTCTGTTTTTTTATTATTATTTTTAAAAGGAAGCTTCTGGCTTCACCTTTTTTTTGAACAGGAGAGGTCGTCATTTGTAGAATCGAATGGGAGGGATGAGAAGAGAGGAGCGGATACGCTCTTTATAGAAGAACCAAAAGAAGATAAGATCAACGTTCATTCATATATATATAGGGAGATTCTAGGCATGCAGAGGTAGGAGTTGAAATTGTTTGAAACATCTGTGTATATCAAATGGAAGCGTACAAGAGTAGGGCTGTACCGGTTCCAAATTTAACCACATAACCGCATTAAAAACACCGTTAGAACCACTTAAACAATAATCAAATGGCTTCCATTTGATCAAAGAGGGTGCGGATCTTCTCACCGTGATATTCTAGAACGGAAATGGTGACAATTCCCATAACCGACGGCCTACCGTTCCACTTCAATTCCACCGTCCCTTAAAAATTACGGTTTCAGCTTGCGTTCTTTCGGATCACTGATGTAAAAAGAAACAATCTCGTCCACTCAGTTTCTCTATAAGTTCCATTTGTTGGAAATAAACTTGGTTTTAAGAAAACAAATAAATTTGATTTTAATAGGAAACATTATGTAATTATTGTATTAATGGAAGGCTAAAATAAATGGTAAGAGATATCAAATGAAATTTGATATGTTAAGAAAAGTAGAAATTAGGGGTTAAGGACAATTCTAGAGAGGAAGACTCTAGAATCCTTGTAATGCTATAAATGTAAGTGTAATCTTTCAATTTGTGGTATGAAAAAAATGAAGCAATAAAAGTTTTTTTTTTAATTATTCTTCTTTCTTCTAATTTCTTCTTCTTCCTCCTCAAAAAACCAACACCATTGGGGAAAAAGGAAATTCGTTTTCCTATTACATCCGCTCCAGTCTTGCAAACCTTGCCACTCATGTTTAATCACTCATCACCAAACTCTAATCCTCCTGAAGAACCTTCTATTCAAGTACAACCTGGAATCAACTGTATATTTTTTAGCCTTTTTGTTCATTTTTTTTTCAAAATACAGCAGATCTGGATTCAAAAGCTAGTGGTTTGTTATAAATTGATGAGTTTTATTGCTTTGTTTAATTCATTGGTGCTTCTCTGGTTTTCTTTGCCTTGTTGTCTTGATGTTGCTTTTTGCTGCATGAGCCTGGTATGGTGATTGTGGTTGCAGATCTTGAAGCTTGCTTTGCTTTGATGGAAGAGTTTTAATTGCTGTTTGGTGCAGCTGTTTAAATTCATCCCTGTGGTTCGAATTTTGGTTATTTCTTTTGGTATTTGTATTTAATGTTGAAGCTTGTTTTTTTTTTTTTTTTTGTGGATGAATTTCAATGGGTTTCTGGATCTCTGGCTGGGCTAGGTATTTGGATGTCTTCCTTGGTTTCGTGGATGTAGTTTTTTGCATGCCATTTGGAGTCTTCAGTGTCTATGCAGGCTTTTGATTGTAGTGCTTGAATGTTGTGTTAGCTTGTGAGTTATGTAGTGTCTTTTGGATCGAGCTGAATTTAGTTTGTGTTATGGATAGTATATGTTCTTGGTGTATATTGTAATTTGTATCCATACAGCAATTTAGTAATGTTTTATTAATATATGTTACTGCGGTTATAGCACAACCGTACCGCAGTTAGTCTAACTGTAACCTTATCATTTAACGGTTAACCATTACCACTGGTTGACGGTTGCAGTTGGCAAAATGAATCAACCGTCAAAAACCGGTATGGCAACGTTTAGGGTTAATATCAGCTGTTGTCGCACCGTATACACCCCTATACAGCAGTGGTCAGCGGGTTTTGTTAACATACATACACGAAAATAGATATATGTCCTTTCGTTTTGTTGGATGCGTGAAACCAGAGGAACAGTGTTTCATTTGTCAAGGCGTGGCAGAAAAGATAATACGTTGCTAGATTATAGGTTAGCTGCAGACTGCAGTGTTATTTCACATTCATGGTCATAATGATTTGATTTTTACGTGAAACGTCCAACGATTTTTACGGTTAATTTGCAGGGTACCGCTATTTTATGTTATTGTTAAATATACACACCGCTAAACACCAACTTCAAACCTAATAGAAATAAATACACCACTAATTTTAATTTATTCATCAGTTCGCTTTCAAATTTCGCCTATTGATAAAACAACTCCGTTTGGCTCCAAACTGGAAATCTAGCAATAATTTACCGTTACGGACAGAATAAAATTTGTTTCATTGAAAATAGAGGTTGTTTGAATAAAGCCCATTTTTAAGGGTCCAATTTAGTTTAAAATAAATTGAAATTGAAATATCTTAATATAATAATATTAAAATATTATAATCGGTCACACTTGACCAACATGTAGTTTCATAATAAATTATCTCGATTTGAAATCCAAGCCAAATCGATATTAAATATATCAAAATTCCTGTTATTTAATATAACTAAACGTTATAATTTATAAATGAATTCCATAACGACTATTTGAAAATTTTATTTGGACATAAAACAAAATCTATAACATGAAAACCTGAATTTTCTCTTCCATTAGAATGATATTATCCCATAGACTCGGACGTTTCTTGTTTCAAAGAAATCTGACTTATATTGGATCTTGTACAACCATTTAAAATTTAAAACATTATATTACGAACTACCACGCCGTTGCAGTTCGTTTTTTAAAATTAATTTATAAATTAAACGTTCAAATTTCGTTTAATAAACCAAATCATTATTATAATTCAAAACTAAACAACATTAAACCTTTTTAAATTTCCTGTTCACATTATATTACAAATCTGACAAATTCAGATCATTCCAAGATTATTATTTTACAATTTATATTAATAAAATATTCAAAAAATTTAAATTCCAGCTAATTATATTCTAAAACAATATTTTAAACCATTTTAAAATAATAAATAAAATGGATAAAAATCTGGGCCGTTATAAAATACTCTGGTTATATTTTGAAACATTTCCAAAATAGTAAAATTTAAAACATAACTATGAATCTTTATTTATAAATAAGTAATATTTAATTAATTAATTAAATCTTAATTAAAAATAGAAAGTAAATAGTACCTTTTTGAATTCGATATAATTGAATTTCAATTCATAGCTCTCTTTCTGATAATCTATATTCGATTAACATTTTGAACTTTGGAATAAACTTACCGTTTCAGGTCAGCTCAACTTCTAAATTCACTTTTGAATTTATCACTTCAGAGACTCACCAATTTCCTTTATGATCATTCCAATTTTCAAACCGTTTGCCTTTAAACCATTATTCACTTTAAACGCGAATATTATTTCTCTATAGAAATCTTGAGTTGTTTTATTCAATCAAACCTTGATTTAAATAATAAATACCATTACAGTTTAAAATTCCATCTATCTAGTTCTTTCATAAATTCATATTCATATTCCACTTCATAAGCTCCATTTTCAAGTTAACTCCTCGTTAATTATATATTAAATTTATAATCAAATCAGGATTACTCATTCGATTATAAATTACTAATTTTCAAACCAAATATTATTTATCTAGTCAAATTCTGAATTATATAATATATAATTTCTAAAAACAAATTATTCTAATAACATTCGACATTGTCGAATTATAATTATAAATCCTAATGAATTTATTTAATTCCATTCCCAACATCGAAATAAATTTCATCATCTTCTTTTGAAACGATTCTCATTTCATCCTTTTTAAATTCATTATTGAATTTACATTTCCGAATTATTCCATAAAAATTATCTCTTCTCATTTATAAACAACGTTTATAAATCAAACTACTTGTTTTTTTTTTTGTAATTAAAACATGTTATTGTATCTAGCCAAAAAATCCAATTTCTATTTAAAAATAGATTTTTCCATTTCAAAACTCGAGTTCTTTCCCAATATATTTTACGGTATCTAAAACCGATTATTTTGGGGTCAATGTTATTCGACATCCCAACACACAGTAATCAACCACATATTATTTGTCACATCATATAACGAAATATATGAAAAACAACAATATAATTATTGAGGAATCCAGTTAGATCCCTCCAACCTGTTTCCATGCATCCACAGATGTTAATCATTATAAATAACATTAATTTCATATCAATATGAAATATTAAAATGAATAGAATCAGTATCCAGTCAACTGTTTATTATATAACTATATATATTATTTCAACCAATTAATAAGCGATTCATCCAAACAACCATCACACGTCATTCGATCATTATTTATCAATAATAATAAAAATGTTTATAAAATTATTAAATTGGGTAGAGCTAGTGAGTTTACTCACCTTAGTCGTAAATCGGTCAATAACGATTAATGTTAGCGAGATCTGATCAGATGTTTTATTTTCCAAAAATTGTAACGATCTCCAAATGGTTCCAATCCAGCTTCACTACTTAGCTTGCAATCATATGATCATAACGGATCCTGTTTTGTTGAATTTGGATAACGCTCATATTAGATATATATTTTAAAGTTAGTACACTAATTTATTTTAATTTAAACTCAAATAAATTAATACGGCCTTTACCATTCAATTTTCCGGCCCAACCCATCTTTAAATACCTAGACCTGCTACTTAACTGTAGCTTCTTCTTCCAAATGTACTTCACCGACTCTAGGTACCTTCCCTCGTGAACTTCGAAGCAACCTCCAACACTTCATCCCATCACGAACAACCATTTTGACATTAATTCTCTTACCCTCTTCGCCTCCTCTTCTACATTCACCGTATTCTCAAGCTTCTTCCGTTCATCCCAGTTATCACCAGCTCGTAGCCTTCACAAGGAACATGACCAACTTCAATGCCAAGTTTACCTATTACATATTTGTATTTTGCATGAATGAAGTCCGATCATTCACTACCCCATGTTTATACTCTTGTAAACAGCCCAATTTCAAAACCCAAAGCCAATTGTCATTCAAGTTATTGCCTACTCCCTCTCCCCTTCACATTCCCCTACGTCATTTTCCTGTCTACATTCTCTTCAATTTTTTCTTTTCTATATTGGGTCTACATCTTATATATTATCCCACGCAATAAATAACATCTGCTTCCAATAGCTACAGTCATTTCGTCTTCGATTACAGAGGACGTGAATTGCTCCTACATTACTCTCCATTTTCGAAACTTTGAACCCCAACTTCTCTTCCCACGCACCACAATCCCATGCAAAACCACCGACGTACAGCTCGTCTTCCCGAGCTCTATCTTTACATTATCTTCTCCAAGGACCCTAGCTCCCCACCGTGGATGCGTCAAACTCTTCCCAGTGATATGGTGAAAGTCACAAAAAAATTATCATGGATTCCTAAAAAAACGCATATAGGTTTTGCTTGATCTCCACAATGTGAATATAAACTTCGTTTGCTACATCGATCCTTTTATCAAGTCGAAGCCTTATCACATGCTGGCACTGTATATTTCGAGCTCCAAGGATTTAAATCGCACACAACCAAAATGGCACCAAACTGTTGCTCTTGGTTTCGGGATTATAACGATATATGGTTTGTATCTTTTTATGGTGTATTGTATGATAAAAAAGATTAATTTTAAAAAGGAAGGTTACGGACATGGAAGAAGTTCACACGAGAATGAGGATGTTGGGGTTTATAAATGGACGGAGAAGCTCCACAAGGAAGTATTAGGGTACACCGACTTAGGGTAGGTGGCTATAACTTTCCACTTCATAGATCAGTTTTCTTTTCATTTGAAAGCTTAGGCCGGTGGTGAGGTTTGCATATGTACATGGTAAGTGTTTTCCATTAATTAGATGTGATTAGGGTAGATTTTATTTCATATTATTCATTTATATATATCATTTTTTTTTGAAAGAAAAAATGTGTGATCTTCTAAAGAGAAGAGAGCGCGCACACACACACACACACACACACACACACACACACACACACACACACACACATATATATATATATATATATATATATATAATAAAATCAAAGATATAGAGTCCGACTATAGTACATAAGAATATAAGATAAAACCTAACACGTCTCTAAGGATGTAAGGATCGTAGATAGATGAGCTTCGGATAAACCACCGCCCATCTACTCCAATATCGAGTTCCGGCAATGCCACCACCCGATATTGAAGTGTATCTACTCTAATACAATAACCCATACTCTCTATGTAATATCAAAATAATGAAAAATAACATCTAAAAACTCTCTAACAATAAGCCCAAATGAATAGCGAATCATCAATCCAAACAGCAATCCTCTAAGTCCCACAGTAATATCCATCAACCTGAACACCTGAAAAGTACATAAGTGCTACCAATCCATCCAGCTATCCGCTAAGTACTTCCTGAAATCAAACAACCTGTATCTGCGAAAAGCTCAACAAAACTATCAGTAATTTGTCACACACATATATATGAAAGTATATGTGTATAAATATATATATTATATAAGCATATATATATATATATATATATATATATATATTCATACATATTTGTCTACCATACATATATGTGTAGAAGAAAAATACAATGAAAGAACTAATAAAAGAAATTAACAACCAATGCGCTATCTATTACGAAAAAAACCGCTGATTCTAATAAAAAGATACAAATTAAATCTAACCTTAATCAATAAACTCTCAAAGCCCACTTTCCCAAATAGCTTGTAATGTGAATTAGACATCCATTCCAAACAAAAATAAACTATTTTAATAATTAAATTATCCGTAGAAACAGAATTAGACTGAAAACATCTCTGATTTCTCTCAAACTAGATGAACCAACTTATGATAGTGACTAAAGAATCTAGAATGTATCTTTAACTACCATTATAAACAAATCTATAAGAATCCCAATAATCGACACAACTATTGAAAGAATTAGGCCAATCAAAAACAAATATCCTAAAAACCGTATTAAATATAAAATTTGTGATATTGCATGAGAAAAATAAATGATCAACATCCTCGTTCAAAAGATTACAAAAATAACACTTAACATCAAAAATGATATTCTTCCTCTTTAGAAGCTCAACCGTATTAAGTTTCTTATGAATGATTAACCACATTAGAAATTTGGCTTTAGGAGGAGAATTAGATTTCCAAATAAACTTAAAAGGCCTAAATGAGATTCCCGAAAAGTTTATAAAGTTATACATAGAATTAACCGAATAAACTTGACTCTTATCCATACCCCAACTAATAGAGTCCCTATACTCATCAATGTGATATAATGATAACTTAGCATATAGTAAAGCTAATTGTCTTAACATTTCCCCATCTAAGATATTATCAAAAGAAAACTCCCATGGGGGGTCCAAATCTCTTCTAAAAACATCTTTAATCCACGCACTTTTAAAACTACAATTATTAAAGAGCTCCCTGAATTCAATTTTAAGTGGTATTCTAGAAAGTGAATATTAGGCTCACGTCCCTATTTTGAAACTTAATTAGGCTCACATCCGGTCATAAACTTAATATAAATTAGGTCCCTGTTTTCAAAACTTATAAAATAATAATTAAAAAAAATAAAAAAAATTCGTAAATTAGTAATAAAATAAATTATGCATTATACAAAAAATTCAGTTCAAAAAACAACAAAAATAATGTCAGAAAGAAGAAAACAGCAAAAAAACAGAAAAAACTGCAGTTAAATGCATAATATTATGCACCTTTTTGATTTTATTGCATGCATATATGCAGTTAACTGCAGTTCTTCCAGCGGATAGATTTAACTTAATATTTCAGTTCATTTTTATTTGCATCCAAATGTGCAAATTTCTCAAAAAAATGCACACATGTGTGCAACATTTTTATAGGATAAAAGTAGGGACCTAATTTATATATATATAAAAAAGATTTGAAAATTTTAAACCCGTCCCTTATTTTATTACTTCCACCTTTTTATTTTTATTTTTAAAAAAAAATAGTACGTTCCTTCATAAAAAAAATAATTTTTTTTCTAAAATATGGAAATAATTTCAGGATTCTACGGAAATAAAAAAAATAGTTGCATACATTTATGCAATTATTACTGATAATTGCATATATGTATGCAACTTTTCCGTAAGTTGTGTTCGGTTTGAAAATTTGAAACTAAACCTGCACAAATGTGTGCAAATATTGGGTATATTTGCACACATGTAAGCATGTTTTTGTATGAATAAAAATCAACGAAGATGTATGTAATGAAAAATATGCACGGATGTATGCAGGAAAATGATATATGTGCATACTATTATGCATTTAACTGGAAATTTCGTTTTTTTTTTTTTCTGTTTTTTTTTATTTTTGACGCCTTCTTTGATGGTTTTTTGTTCTGAATTTTTTAGTGTTTACATGTTTTATTTAAATACGAATTTACGTGATTTTTTTATATTTTTTTTATGACTTTTCAAAAAATAGGGACCTAATTTACAATAAGTTTATGACCAGGTTTTTTTTATATTTTGAAACTTAATAGGGACCTCTAAAAACGCACCCTTCTAGAAATCCAAATATCATGCCAAAAGTAAGTCATATCACCCGAATGAACAATCACCTTATAACCTAAGTTAAAAAAATCAAAGCACTTTAATACTGACTTCCAAAAGTAAGATAATCTATTATACCAACTATCCCTAGATCCCACAATAAACTCTCCTCCTGAATAGTAAAATTTAGATACAATAAACTTCCACGTAGTCGATACTATAGGACACCTAAATTTCCACAACCATTTGGCTAATAAGGAAGAGTTAAAATTAACTAAATTAATGATCCCCAATCCCCCATCTTTCTTAGGCTTACAACACACTTCCCAGTTTACTAAACAATTGAAACCCCTACAAATAGGATCGCCACCTCCACTCCATAGGTAATTACGTCTTATTCTATCAATTTTTTCAATAACCCATTGAGGAAATCTATGTACAGACATCCAATAAGCAGGGATAGCAGATAGTACTGAATTAACCAAAACTAATCTACCTGCTCTAGACAAGAATCTATTGTTCCAACTTGATAGTCTACTATTAATCTTATCGATTATGACTAGCCAATCCTCCTTCTTTAGTTTCGAAGGCCTAATCTTAAAACCCAAATAATCAAAAGGGAATTTCATGACCGAACAGTTTAAGGTGCTAGCAACTATAGCCTCTACATTACCAAAATCATTAATGACCATAACAGAACTCTTGTCAAAATTAATACTAAGACCTGATAACATCTCAAAACAATAAATAATAAACTTGAGAGCAATAATGTGCTTAGGTAGGTGAGATGAAAATAACAAAGTATCATCTGCGAATTGAAGTATAGATAACTCATTGTTAAATTCCTCATTACCAACATTGCCCAAAACACCTAATCTCCCCGCTCTCTTGATAATTCTAGAAAAAACGTCAGCCGCTAAATTAAATAATAGATTTGACAGGGGATCTCCCTGTCTAAGACCCCTCTTAGATTGGATCTTCTTTCCCATAATCCCATTGACAACGATATTAGAACTACCAGACCTAAGTAAAAGCATTATCCAATTAATCCATCGGACACTAAAACCTCTAGCAAGACATACTTCACATATGTAATTCCAGTCGATAGAATCAAAAGCTTTCTCAAAATCTAATTTCAAAATAGCACATGGAAAATTATTTTTAACACATACATTCATGTACTCTTGTACAGCTGCCACTCCATCCACAATTTGTCTACCTTTAATAAAAGCAGTTTGCGAATGATCTATAAGATCATTCATCTTCCTACTAAGCCTATTCGCTAGAACTTTAGAAATGATCTTAACAGATACATTTATCAAAGAAATAGGTCTAAAATCCTTTAAAAATTTAGCACCCTCTCTCTTCTTAATAAGGATAACATTAGCAAAATTGAAATTACCTAGACACAAATCACCACTTTAAAAATCATTAAATAATCTAATAACATCAGATTTCAAGACCTCCCAAAACTGTTTGTAAAACAGAACCGAAAAACCATCAGGCCCCGGAGCTTTGTCACTAGGCATATCACAAAAAGCCTTAAAAATCTCCTGTTCAGAAAAAGGTTTATCTAAATCTAATAACTCTCCTTTATCATCATTAGGGTAGATGTCCTTCCAATTAACGTTAATTCTTCTCTTGATCCTAGCCCCAAAAATTTGTTTGTAATAATTGGTGAAAGCTTCATTTAAATCTCGCTGAACTGTCAATTCCTCATTATTTAAGAAAATAGAATGAATCAAATTATCACGTCTCCTCTTATTAGCCATACTATGAAAAAATTTCGTGTTATTATCACCTTCCTTAATCCATTGAACACGTGATCTTTGCTTCCACATTATTTCTTCCTTTTCCAAAATCAGTTTGAAGTCATTTCTAAGATTACTAAGTCTATCTCTCTCAACTAGGTTAAGAGTTCCGGATTCACCCAACTTATCTAAATCTAACATCTCACATAAAATCTTATCTTTTTTAATGCGAACACTTCCAAAAATATATTTATTCCACCTCTTAAGAAAAAATCTTAATTTACCAAGTTTTGCGACAAAAATCTTTGCTGAATTTCCCTTGTACAAATTATTAAAGTAGAATAACGAATTCCATTTAACAGTGACTAGTTTAATAAAACTGGTATCCAAAAGCCACATCTTTTCAAATTTAAAATTATTACTAATTAAAATGTTTGAATCACACGAGAGAATTAAAGGACAATGATTCTAAAACAAAAAAGGTAAACCCTTTACTTTACAAATTGGAAATCTATCATCAACCTCAGTACTTATAAAAAATCTATCTAATAAGGCATAAGACGGACTATCCCTAACACTAGACCAGGTGAATGATCTATTGCTAAGCGGAATCTCAATCAAATTATTATTAAGAATGAAATCATTAAATTCCTCTATGCTAGAAAAATCGCCTTCTCTTGGAGATCTCTCTCCTAAAAACCTAGTAACATTAAAATCCCCCCTACAATCCAAAGATTTAGGGCAAGATCCCTAAATTCGGAACATTCATCCCACAAACGTTGCCTCTCAATCTTAGTGTGAGGGCCATACACATTCGTAATGCCCAATAAAGAATTATCACTAAGTGAAGTTAATATAATATGTAATGAATGTAACTTAGAAAATTCCTGCACTAGTCTATATTGGTTATCTTTCCAACAATCATAAGCCCTCCTGCACTGCCAATTGACGGTAGATAGGCCCAATTACGAAAATGGGATTCACCTAATCTAGCGTAAAAACTAAAGTCAGGACTTTCAATTTTAGTCTCTTGAAGCAAAGCAATATCAATATGATAATCTACAAAGAAAGTCCTAACTTTAGCACATTTTTTAGGTTCATTTAAACCCCTAATATTCCAACTAACAATCCTCATCTACTCAAAGAAGAGACTCTCTCTAATTCCCTACTCCTAATGAAGTCAGCTTCTAACTCAATATCAGAAAAAACAAAGGCTGTATCATTGGCAAGCTGAATCAGCTGACCAGTCGAAAGGCTACTCAATGCATAAGGAGAATAATCACTACCATAAACAGAAGTCATACCTGAGCCCAAATCCGAATTGCTACTACTAGCAATCGGACTATGGGACCTACCTCGAAATGAAGAGGAGCTAGATCTGATCCTAGCACTGCGGCGAATCAAACCAGAACTGGGTACTACTCTCCGACGCCTCCCCCTCCTAACCGAAGAAGATGGAACAACACCACTCTGAAAATACTCCCCACTAGCCTCCTCCGAACCTTCCCTGCTCGATACACAAGACTCAGCACCAATAGCCATCACCGATAAACTAGAACGAGGTAAATCTCCCTCCCGACAAAAAACACATGAGCTCGGTCTCAAATACAAGGAGAACAACTTCATATCCTTCACGCTCACAACCATAGAGCATGCAACTTTGTCCCATGAGAATATAAAACCACCTGACGAGAGATCTATCATAGATTCCAGCACAGTTAAAGCATCAACTACCAGCGCTAAACTATCACTGGACGCCAAGCCGACAGTAGCACCAACCCTACAGATCAACTCCTTAACCACACCATTCTGTTCATCCAACTTGCACATGCCCTCTACCCAATGGCTTCACGACCCGCAGGTCTTGCCACCTGTTCCACATACCCTAAAACTGCCATATCGTAACCACAATTTCCGGAGTCCAATACTAAACTTTCATTGAAACTGACAAAAGCACCCGACGTACAACCTGAATCATCAACAACACCATTCTGCTTTACTACCCTGTACATATTATCTTCCCCAATGCCATCACAACCCGAGGACCTTACCACCTGATCCACAACAACAGCAGAATCGAAACCACCAGTTCCCATATCCTTATTATCATGCATAGTCAACTCCTCCCTATCTCGCTCTAGTCTACTCTTGCATGAAGCCTTTGAATGAGCCTTCCTTGTACATTTAACCCTTCCTACTCTAAAGCCCCTCCTCGACAAAGCTACTGGCTTCGGAACATCCATTACGTTTGAACCATCTGCCATCACAATTCTCGTATCCTCTTCACATTCCTCCAACAGCCCAAAACTATTCGAGAGAACGACATCCTCTGCCACTGACCAGTCACTCTCCTCTGCCTCCCCTGAGTCTCTAACTGGCACTGCCTTAATGACATCTTTAGTAATATAGCCACTCATGTCCATCTCATCGATCCCTGTCATCACTTCCATGGCCTTCCTATTATTAACTATCTCACCACCATTAAAACAAGATTCGTCGACGAGTCCCAAACATTTCATAACACACGGATCAATTAACATCAAATCACCCCTCGCAGACCACTGAAAACCAACAACATCCCACATCCCTTCTTCATAAAATCCATTCCATCAGTCTCAAAGTCTAATTTGCCAGCCTCCTTGTTTCCCATACATTCCTTAACCGGCAATAAACTAGCAGACTGGAACTGAATATTCATCTCTCTACTCCCACAGTTTACAACAGTATTAATAATATCGAAATGCTCTAAGATCCCATCTAGTATATGAAATACTAACCTCTTATTTTTGGCATTCGAGTCCGAATAAATCCTCCTCATTTTAATGAGGTTCAGACTGAACGAGAAGGCATGCTCCTTTCTTGTCAGTGAACATGGCAGTAGCGGATAAACGTTGACAATATCAATACTCTTGCTCCACAGAATCCCATCGCAATCCCTTCTAAATTCCACCCCAGCAATAATTGAGACGACCCCAAACCCCGTACGGACGGTGGCAAGGGTAATCCTTGGAATATAACACAGAAACAGATAAAAGCAGAACAGAATTAAATAAATACACCAGATAATGTACAATAGAATACACTGGATAAACGTAATCATCAAAGTTACACAGTATACAGGATCATACTTAGTACGAATACAGTTCAGCTATACATAAATGTCTACAGCGGAAACAAACAAAATATGTAACAATAGGAGCCGAACAGCATAAAAAGAGATAAATAATAGAATCCATCTTCAGCTCCAGCTATCCAGAAAGAACCAGCTAAACCTAAATACAAGGCTGCCCGTGTAGAAGAAGGGGCACCCGAGTTTGAAAGTGAAACAAACTACGAGTCAGTCATGGGACTGGTATGAGAAATCCACTCAACACATTTAATATATGGCTAATCACAGGACCACGCCACTTTCGTGGAACGGGTTTACTCCATTGGATTGCCAGCACTTTAAAACAAATCTTTCTTTTAAACAACGCAATGCTTTTTATAAAAATGAAGCCATTATAAGACTCAGTTCCCATCACACAATGCAACGCAAACCAGAGGATAGAGTTTTACCTTATATTGGCCAAAATATGGTTGATACGAATAAAACAAAAGCATTTGATATTACTACTAGTGTTTATATGTTTCAAAAACAATTTCAAATCATAACTATCAATCATAGACGACATGAGCGTCCCATGCCACTATGTCGCCAAATATATATACAATCGAAACCGCACGAACACGTATTTGGAAATTGGATTTCCGTCATGAACCAAGGCAAAAGATAGTCCTTACCAAATTCGAGACAATCTAGCCTACCATGTCTCAGGATCAGAACGCATCGACCCTTGGAGCGACAGGGCCGGTCCACCGATGTGGATTAAAATGCCTGAGCAATACGTCTCCCCGCCCTATGGGGCGCAAATGAGCCAACGAATGACTCTATCGGACCCGGATCGTCCGATCTAACCGCGGCGCCTCGCAACAGTAACAACCACATAAGTAAAATGTCAGGCCATGTAAAAACACTGACACAACTCCTAGCTAGAAAGAAACGCATGCCCTCCCTGAGGTCCTTCTCACGTTTCTGTTTCATATCGGGGTGTGAGGCTCGCGAATTTACTTTATACACAAAGCTACGCCACACAGGCGGTGCTTTGATCATCACCACAAGACTTTGCTTTTCAACAGAAGCCCTGATCATTTGCCACTTAGGCATGCCACACTAGCAATTCATGCCATGCGACTAATGTCCATCGATATACAACCTCTGAACTCGTGCGTTTCAGAGAAGGGCGTTAAGCAAAAGAATAAATTCTCCACCGCCAAACAGATGTATATTTAATAGAGATCAATCAACATAGAATAAAATTCAATGTCAGACACACTATCCATTTACAAGTCCGTTCTGGGTCTGAACGAAACCGGAGGCACTATATACCTCGCAAACCCATCGATCACCACGTACGTCTGGACGATCACCACTCATTATCCATATTTCGGGATGCCTCCCAATCAGGACCTCGGTTACCATCCAAACGAGGTGAAGATCTCCGGTCTTCGACCACCGTCTTCATCTTCAATTTCTTATCGTCGATTCAGTTATTCAGAATGGGATAAACCCGGTCTTTCTGAGCAACTCGCGTATATATAATAAACAAGTGCAACACTAACACACACACATCATTCCAATTCATTAGTCACTAATCGTCAATCAGTAAGAGAACGATTTCCCAAATATTAACCCCAAAGGCCGAAACCAACATCAGATCAACACCCAGGAAACCATTCGACTTAGCCAACCTTCAGTTAATTTCTAAATCACATCCATATCATTTATAATATTTTATAACGATTTATCGCTATTTTTATTTATTTTAAAATAGCTAATTTATTCAAAACGACGCTTCGGGCCATAACGCGACTGTGGCGCTGTTTTTCTTCAGATTTGATTTACACATATCTGAAAATCTAACCGTTGGATCTTCACAAAATTTACATCATTAGAAAGATCTTTTCAAAACGAATCCAACGGTTCCAGTTTCGGGAAATTCCGACGGTCGGATCTCCCGGTATAATCGTTTGAAGTTTCAATTTCAAAATACGAAATGCAGCGTCGTTATTCGATTAAATATAATTATATTTACATACATATATATATATATGTATATATATATATATATATAAATATAATCGTTTCTGGCGCTGTTTTTCTTCAGATTTGAATTAAACATTCCAGACAATCCAACCGTTGGATTTTTACAAAGTTGGTGCCGTTGGAAAGATATTTCCAAAGCGAACCCAACGGTTACGATTTCAGGAAAATCCGATGGTCGGATCTCCCGGTATAATCGTTTGAAATCACGGTTTCAAAATACGAACTGCAGCGTCGTTATTCGATATATATTTAATTCTATTTGTATATATATATATATATCGATTCTTCGATTTCAAAACTATATTTTTTCATACATTTGATAAAAATGATATTTTTATCTAACTGTCTTCTATTTCAACATTTCACTATTTTTAACAATTCATGTATATAATAAAAATGTGATTTTTATTGTAAAACAATTCATTTCAAAACTCTATTATTTTATATAGTTCATTTAGGTAATAAAAATAGGATTTTTATTATAAAACAATTTATTTCAAAACGAGATTATTTTATATAGTTCATATAGATGATAAAAATGTGATTTTTATTATAAAACAATTTATTTCAAAACGAGATTATTTTATATAGTTCATATAGATGATAAAAATGTGATTTTTATTATAAAACAATTTATTTCAAAATATGAATACCATTCAACACATGAATTTCAATTCAACGAATGAATATCGATTCAACACATGAAGGTTTTCTATAGTTTATATAAATAGATAAAAGGGTGATTTTTATATTTAAAACACGAATACCATTCAACACATGAATTTCTAATCAACGGATGAATATCGATTCAACACATGAAGGTTTTCTATTCAACGAATAAATATAGTTTCAACAAATGAAAATAATTCAAACACATGAATACTATTCAAAATTTCGGCAGCATAACAGCAGGGTAGTTAAAACCGGGACCATCCCTAGTACGGCTCCTCGCTCTACCTTAAAACCTCGCGGTTTTTGACAATGGGGATCATGCATCTAGTTTGCACGCAGGCGGCATGTATATATTTATTTCATTTCCACAAACTAATTCTATGTGGTTTCAACCAAATATTTTTCAACCACAAACGGGTATTTTTCAACCACAATCAATCAATATCAACCACAAACAATCCCAATCAACCATTCGCTATCAATCAATTTTCACACCAATCACAACCAATAAATATTGTCCATGGTTTGTGGACGAGGGGCGTATATATATATAGCAATTCACTTCTATTTCAACACATATATAATTTTTACAATGCATATATAACTTATACATAGAACGTACAACGTATACAACGCTTATACATGAGGTGTACAACGCTGATATAACCCATACATCGACTATATACTTTATACATCGTCGTTTTCCATATCGGTTGTAAATTAGAAATCTCACATTGGGTTCCAATCCACCAAAAATAGCAGAAGGCTCAGAAAAATTTGCGGTCTCTTCTAGAATGTAGAAGACGTCCACACGAGTCCACTGTCTCTTGTTTCATTGAATTTCGTCTACAAACGAAAAAGATATGATTTTTACAGTGAAATCATAAACGGTAGCGCTTAAAACTGCTATAATATAGTTTATATTAAAATAGCCGTACCTCCTTTTTAAACCTTCAAAACTAGGTTTTGAATTTTCTTCAAATCCGTGAACCTTCAGGGAAATCAGGCTTCGCAGCGGCGTAGAGCTCCGAGACGGCTTCCCGGCGCTACCAGCCTCGTCCAGTTCGAACTGCAGAGGGGCGCGCAAATCGAGGATGAACGGCGGAACTTCCCGGTGGCGATTCTCAGCGATGGAGCAACGATACGAGGTGCTCCCTATATGGATTTGAAGAGCTCGAGATGATCTTCAAAAAGTTCAACTGGAGGGGGTGGCGAAAACGCCTGTGGCGGCGGCGATCGGGCTGGGAAGCTTCGACTGTGCTTCCGTCGTTCGTCGGGGAGAGAGAAAGAATTTTCCTTTTTCTTTTTTTTTATAAAAATTATGATTGGCCGGTGGGTTTTAAAGGGGTTTTCTGACACGACCACCAATCTAAACCCAACGACTGTCGTCCCTAACGTTTTACCCCCATTCCGAACACAATGGGATATGTTTCGTAGGTTCATTCGACTGATTCAGTCAGTTTTCCTTCAAATTAAAATATAAAACATTTAATATTTGATTTGAATGTGCATTTCAATTTGCCAAGGCCACAAACTGATTCGAAAAATTCCAGAAAAATAAATCTGGCTATGTTTTGATGATACGGTCCCAACAAAACTAGTTTCGTCGAATTTTGAGACCGTTTGCAAAAAGGCCCATTTCTGGTCGATCCAATTTAACTTTAATTGACCAAAACACGTTTTCCTTTGCCACACTCACATACTAGCTTCAAAAATTATGAAATTTGAAACCTAGCAATAACTTCACATCCCGGATCCAACAAAAGTGGTTTCGTCGAATTCCGAGGTCGTATGCAAAATGGCCAATTTCACGGGCTATATAAATTCCATAGCGACCTTTCTGAATATTCATTTGGCCATAACTTTTGCTTTCCGCTATGAAAATTCGATTTTTCCGATTCGTTAGAAAGGTATTCACTAATAGATTTAAATATTTTTGATTTCACTCAAATCCGTTTTGTTTTGCACCCGGTACAGTCCGACAAAGTTTGAATTCAATTTTTGAAACTGCAGCGCCATTTCAGGCCTTGTTTATAATTATAATTAATTATATTCATTTTCAAACATCGATTCAAACTCACTTTTCATTGCTATTATTTAAAATATTTATTTTAAATATTTAAAATCCATTATTTTAGCCAATTTAAATTTTTTTAAATTGGTTCAGATTTTCTGGGTTGTTACAATAATGTCATATAAGCCCCTTCATTCTCGTAGTCAGGGAAATCAAGTGCATATAAATCTAAGAATTCGATCATTTTCAGGCAAATCTGTCCGGACAACTATTCTTCCGATGCCCCACTCTGCCACAATTAAAACATCGCAAGCCATTCTTACATTCTTTCGCTAAATGAAACGAATCACCACAACGAAAGCAGAATCGATCTCCATCGCTTTTCTTAAAGTTTGGCGTGACCGCATTCCAATTGGGCATTTTATACATAAAGTGCCTTAACACTTCAGCATAAGAGCGATTGTTCTTTGAAGAATGATTCGCGTTACAAGCATTACCTGCATTTGAAAGTTCACTTTGTCTGAAGGTAAGATTTAACCTACCCTCTTTCATTTTTGTCATCTCGCTAAGCATAGCCGGAGCCGTGTTTTTGTAGATGCCTGCAATGCCATGGAATATACCCCTTGATTTCCCTCTAAATATAAGGACATCTCCTGAATCTAGTGTAATTCTACTGATCAACCCATTCTCCTCTCTGTAAATGAATTCAGCCGAGTCTCCTAAAGACAAAAAAACTACCGGGAGGCCAACCGAAAGACTTTCCTTACTTTCGTCCTTATCTTGATGTAGACCCAATTTTCCGTCTGAATTGTAAAAATTAACGATGCAGACATCAGGAGACATCAGTTGACCCAAAACTGGAAATCTAGCGATAAATAGCCATACGTATTTCAATACAATTCGTTTCGTCGAAAACGGAGGTTGTTTGAAAATTCGTTATACTTTCATTCCGTATTTTATTGATATAATATAAATCAATTGAAAGTAACCAAATCTATCAATAATAAAGTATTATCAATCGCATATCTCTCTCTCTAAATATATATATACAGCTTAAAAAATAGACAGAATATGGATTTATATTTGATATTCAAATTTCAAGTTGAAATGACGTTAAGTTTATATTAAGGCCCCTTTTATTTACTAAACAAATCGTTATAAATTATAAACGATTCCATATCGACTTTCTGGAAATTTGATTTAAACATAACTTACAATCTGTAAGACGAAATCTCAATTTTTCACTTCCATTAGAAAAATGTAATCAGTTAGATTCGAATGTTTCTTGTTTCAAATAAATTTGATTTATAACGAACCTTGTATATTAGTTTAAAGTTCAAAATGTAATATTACGAACTACTAGGACGTATCGAGCTTGATTACAATTATATTGTAATAATTAATATGTTCAATCATCATTTATTAATTAATTCAATATTATAACTCAAATATAAACTCGATTAAATATCATATGTTATCCAATTCACACAATATTGCAAATTCAACTAGTTTCGACTATTTCTAAATTTAAATTTATTATTCCACTATTTATATTAATTAAATATTCAAAATATTTGAATTTAAACCTTTTAAATTATCAAACTACTATATTAAAATAATTATATAAATTAAATATTAAATCGCTAAAATTGTGTGCCGTTACATTCCTCCCCCCTTAAAAGAATTTCTTCCCTGAAATTCGTAAGGTAGAAAAAATGTTACAATCCCTATTAATAAGGTTAAAAATCTTTCATTTACTCCCTTTTAATTTTAGTTTTAACTGAATCGATTAATTTTACTTAAAATATTAATTCGTTCTTACTAACGAAAATTTTCAAAAATTCTGAAAATTTTCTAATACCTTAAATTTTTGAAAAATTTCGCCAATGTCTCATGTGCACGGCTTAATCGGTACAACTATAAATCCAAAAGAAAATCAAATAGCCAAGCGGCTTGCCAAACAGTCTCATAAAAATCTCGTACTCATATCAAATATAAACTTGTACTTTTTTATCGGGCATCCAACTCTATCACTTCTATTTGCGATCCTGACAGCATATGCAGATGCATTTCCACTTGATCTAAATCAACTTATCCTCGAATCTAATCATTCTCTTATAACTAAGCCAAATTCCATTTCAAATTCTAGTTCAAATCTCAAATCCAAATCCTTACCCAACAATCCAATTTCATTTCGGATTATCTCTAATCCAATCCAATTTTATTTAACTTAAGTTAAATTCCAATTTATTTATTCATTTTTTCCATTTCAATCTATTTACTTCATAAGTTAAATTTAAATTTTATAATTCAAATTCATAGGTTTTATTTGAAATCATATACATTTACATATAATAATAGCAATTCAAAACATTTAAATTTCTGAACAACTTATTTCCTTAAAACAATTCAAGACAAAATTTTGGGTAGTAATCCGTTACTTAGAAACTTGAAAATAAACACTGATGATGTCGCGATCCATCGTCTGTATTATTTTCCAGCCACCGAAATGAGTTCAATACAATATCACTTTCAAAACTCATTCTAAAACACTTTCATTTTGAAATTTATTTCAACGTATCTTTCACAGTGCTTGGAAAACATTTTCAAATCTCTCAGGATTTCAGAATTTCCATATATTCAACCCAAAATTCATTTACAAATACTTTTCCAAATTTCCAGAGTTTTAATTCCAAATCTGTTTTAAATTTAGATTTAATCTATATGATTCTATGTATTACACTTATACGAATTTTGATTGGTTATTTATAACCATCTTCATTATAATCTTATTTGATTATAATAACAAATCAACACATCCAATATATATTATAATAATTCCAATATATATACTTCTTTTATATAAAAAAATTTGGGTAAAATTATCTCATTTACCCTCTTTCCAAAACATATTGTGTCGATTCATCGTATTTGAGTGTTTAGAAACCCCTATCGACATTGTAGTGCCCCATCGTCGACCAAAATTCATAAGTCACTCAACCAATAAATCACCGCAATATAAAACATTTTTATATAGTTTACAAATACGCTCTCTCATATATATACACTCAACTCTAACTAGGTTATTACTAACCCCATCTCTACTGAGTCATGCCACAGAGCCAAGGTAGCTATGTTAGCCTTCAGCTCTGATACCACTATAACAACCCAAGGATTTTCGATCTTGAAAATCGACTTAAAAGGCATTATTGACCATTCAAGCACCGAAAATACCGGATCATTAATAGAAAGATGTTAGAGGGTGAGAAATAGAAAGAAAGAAAGTTAGAATAGAAGAAGAAGAACACAGAAGAACAAAATCGGAGTAAACATGAATCTCACAGTGGAACGAATAAAATATATTATATAACAACTTTTTAAATATAAAATTGTACTTTTACTTACATATATCATCAGAGTACATCACATACATATCACTACGGAAATAAACTCTCTCTCTCTTTCTATATATATATATATATATATATATGATGAAGCCTCCTGCTCCAAGCTCCTCCAAGGATATCTGAAAAATCTCGACTACTTGACTGCCCGTACAAATTTGGGCATCAGAGTTTAGGGTAAAACAAAACAAAATAAACTCCGAGTCAGTCATGGGACTGGTGTGAGTAACTCCAATCACTTGGCTTAACTATTAGAACTCCTTTCAAAATAAATGATAATCTTAAGACCGATCCACACATAAACATGGATAGTTTTTACCTTATGATAACCCAAAACATTCTTAAAATCCATATTATTCTGATATTATAATAGTGTCTAATACAAGTAAATAGCAATCTAGCGGAACGTATGTATCTCACGCTCCACATATATAATATACAATCAAAAACCGCGGGCTCTTATTGGAGAATGGATTTTCGACTATGACAAGGTATAGAACTACCTTCCGATTAGTGTACTCTAGAGGGAATACACTGGAGTTCGACAAGAACATCTTGCAACTCGGCCACACATGACCGGTCATTCATTTCGCTTGAATGTTCCAAATATATTTTCACCTTACGGTTGGTACACCAACATAACCGTTCTCGGGAGGCACAAAAGTGAAAGAAGAACAAAAATGAATATTCTCCAGATGATGACAATATACACTAATTTGGAGGGATCCACTTAATCGTGATGCCTGCCCGATTTTTGTCATTTCCCAGTTGATGAGGCTTGAGGCCATAACGTATCTTTTAACTGATCACACCTTCATTTACTTTGAATGCCACATTCTCATACCTTCCAAATCACAAATTGATTTTCACAAAAATACCATAGGTATAAATCTAAGAGAAAAGAATTCCTCCGCCAGCAACGTAAATACATTTGAAGATATTAACTTATGCGATCTATTAGATATACTTTGTCAGACATTCGTCATTTCAAGTTTTCCTGGGTCTGGAAAAACCGAAGGCACTATTATGTAAATCCATCTTAGGCAATTTGTAGCTACGATTGCCAGAACACCCCTTGCATAAACTCTATCTTCGACTATCTTCATCATATTTTATTTGCACTGCTTATGCCCATATGGAGTGATTTTCAGATAATAAACCTGATCCCGGTCTCTCTGTATTGAAAACGGAAAAATGGCCAGGAACTTTGATAGTCGGTTATTTAACTATCAAAGGAAATCATGCATACAAACAATGATCTAAATTCCAAATGGAAATTATATTTATCAACCATGAATCAACACTGAGCCCCCTTAAATTTAGTTTTCAATGATCATTTCATTTCCCAATTTCCCTTCAATGTTTTTACCCAATTATTTCTCCAACTCGTTTTAGCCTCTCACGATTCTTGGAAAACGTTTCCTTCTATTTTAATCTGTTTATTTTCTATATACCAGAAAATATTTCTTATTAACATAAAAAAATATTTCCATATATTTACAAATTCTTATTTTCTATACTTAGAAAATTTACATTATCAATGGAAAACATTTCCATCTTATTCATGCATCACTATCCTTTCACGTCCATCGGTCCCTAAATGTATATTAGTAAGAGAACAACTCCGTAAGTATTGACCTCGAAGGCCGAAACCAACATCAGATCGACACTTGGAAAGCCAGTGAACTTAACCATTTTCCGGTCAGTTCCTGATTTCCTTAACTCCATTCTAGACTTTAAAAATCATTTCATTTCTATACTTAGAAAACATCTTTGGTTATATTTGGAAGCATTTCCAAAATATTTTAATTTAAAATATAACTTTGAATCTTTATTATGATAAATAAATAATATTTAATTAAATAAATGTTAATTAAAAACGGAAAGTAAATAGTACCTTCTTGAATTCGATATAATCGAATTTCAACTCATAACTCTCTTTCGGATAATCTATATTCGATTAACGTTCTGAACATCAGAATAAACTTACCATTACAGGTCAGCTCAACTTCTAAATTCTTTTTTGAAGTTATCACTCTAAAGACTCACTAATTTCCTTTATAATCATTCCAATTTTCAATCTCTTTGCCTTTAAACCAATATTCACTTTAGACGTGAATATTATTTCTCAATAGAATTATAGAATTCTGGACTTGTTTCAATTAATCAAATTTTGATTTAAATAATAAATACCATCTCAGTTTAAAATTTCATCTATCTAGTTCTTTCATAAATTCATATTCATATTCCACTTCATAAGCTTCATTTGTAAGTTAATTCCTTGTGAATTAAAAATTAAATTAATCACTAAATCTCGATAAATTATTTGTTTTTAAATCAAATATTATTTATCTAATCAAATTCTGAATTATATAATATATAATTTCTAAAAATAAATTATTCTAATAACATTCGACATTGTCAAATTATAATTATAAATCCTTATTAGTTTATTTAATTCCATTCCCATTTCGAACATCGAAATAAATTTCATCGTCTTCTTTTTAAACAATTCTTATTTCCTCCTTCTTAAATTCATTATTGAATTTACATTTCCATACTATTCTATAAAAATTATCTCTTCTCATTTATAAACATCGTTTATAAATCAAACTACTTTTTTTATTATAATTTAAACAAGATACTGTATCTAGCCAAATCGAAATCCAATTTCTACTTAAAAATAGATCTTTCCTTTACAAAACTCGAGTTCTTTTCCAATATAATTTACGGTATCAAATACAGATTGTTTCAGGATCAATGTTATTTAACATCCCAACACATAATAATCAACCACATATTATATGTCATATCATATACCAATATACATGAAAAACAATAATATGATTGTTGAGGAATCCAAGTGGATCCCTCTAACCTGTTTCCATGCATCCATAAATGTTAATCAATATCGATAACACTAATTTCATATCAATATGAAATATTAAAATGAATAGAATCGACATTCAATCAACTATTTATATAAATGTAACTGTATATATTATTTCAACCAATTAATAGGCAATTCATCCAAACAACCATCACACATCATTCAATCATTATTTATTAATAATAATAAAAATGTTTATAAAATTATTAAACTTTACAGAGTTAGTGAGTTTACTCACCATAGTTGTAAATCATTGAATGACGATTAACATTTGCGAGATCTGATCAAACATTTTATTTTACCAAAATTTGTAACGATCTCCAAATGGTTCCAAACCAGCTTCACCACATAATTTGCGAACATACGATCCTAATGGAACATGCTTTCTTGAATTTGGATAACATTCGTATATAATATGATAATTTAAATTTAGTACACTAATTTAAACTCAAATAAATTAATACGGGCTTTACCATTCAATTTTCCGGCCCAATCGATCTTTAAATACCCAGACCCGCTACTTAACTGTAGCTTCTTCTTCCAAATGTACTTCAGCGACTCCATTTGGAACTTCGAAGCCACCTTCAACATGACTGACTTCATGAACTTCGAAGCCACCTTCAACACTTCATTCATGAACTTCGAAGCCACCTTCAACACTTCATTCCATCACGAACAACCATTTTTACAATACCGCTCTTATCCTCTTCGCCTCCTCTTTTACATTCACCATCTTCTCAAGCTTTTTCCGTTCATCCCAGTTATCACCAGCTCGTAGCCTTCATAGGGAACATGACTGACTTCAATGCCAAGTTTACCTACTACATATATGTATTTTGCAAGAATTAAGTCCCATCATTCTCTACCCCATGTTTGTAATCCCCATAAATAGCACAATTTCAAAACCCAAAGCCAATTGTCGTTCAAGCTACTGCCCACTCCCTCTCCCCCTCACATTCCACTGCGTCAGTTTCCTATCTAAATTCTCTTCGTTTTTTTTCTTTTCTATATTGGGCCTACATTTTATATATCGGCCCACACAAGAAATAACATCCGCTTGTAATAGCTATAGTCATTTCTTCTTCGATTATAAAGGACGCGAGCTGCACCTACATTACTCTCCATTTTCGAAACTTTGAACCCTATTAACCCATAAAATATGGGATTGATGTTTATATTCATGTCGTTTTTCCAAGTCGTTATAAAAAAGCTAAGTCATTCCAAGGTCATGTCACAAGGAGGAAAATACGCCATGTCGTCCCCATGTCATATCGTCTCTTATCAAGTCGTTCCAAGGAGGCCAAGTCATCCACAAGTCATGTCGCACTCCATTTATAATGTCAGAGCCAAGTTGAGTCGCCTAGCCATCATGTCGTTTTCGCGCCATGGCGTGAGGAAAGAACAACATAATGCCGCCTTTAGCTTATGTCATCAGAACCAAGAGGATCCAAGCCGTAGGAGCCATGTCGTTCAACGACATAAGGAGCAAATCGTTTCTTAGAACCCAAGACAAAGTAGCATGCTGTTCTCAATCATGTCGTGTGATACATGATATCATATTCCAGCATGAAGTCAAGGCGTAGCACAAAGTCAACATCATTTCGTAATCAGCCAAGTCATGGCCGACATGCGCCATGCCGCTGCAAGTTGTAAACAGGTTGTCACCAGCTGTCCTTTGCCAGGCTATTGCCAGCTGGGTCCCCATGACATGAGTCATGTCATTCCAACGACATGAATTCCTGCACTTTATATTTCCAGCCTTCAGCACTCCACACTCACTCCTATAAATACCCCATGGCCTCTACATTAATGGGGACCAAATTCGAAGATCCCGAAGGGTTGTCCAAATATTTTCTCCACCATTCTAAGTGATTCTAACTCCATTAATCATCTCCAATCAAAGATCTAACATCAAATCCATCATGGAATCGTTGAAATTCACTCAAGTGCTTGAAGAATCATAGATCTACACAGCTACTTGCTATAGTTAGAGAATTTTATCATGTTGCTATGCTAATTTGAGTAGATCAAAGAGAATAGGGTGTGGGAGAGAAAATGAATGTAATGAGAGAGAATGCATGCTTTGTAAACTCGAATATGATAATGAAAGCTATTCTCATAGTGGAAGTAGGCTCTTCCTTAGCCGAACCACTTTAAACTTTGTGTTTTCTACTTTTTCTTTCTATTTTATTATTGTGGCTCCATTTTTCCATTTCTAACCATTTGGTGAAGTATGTTACACCCCACGTTCGTTAATGTAACTCGTTATCAGAATGCATTATGTTTCATGAAGCGTTATAGGTAAACTGAAACAGAAACATTATAACACAGATATAAAATAACAGCGGAATTAAAACTTAATTAAATAAAAAAGCTTCATGGTTCAAACCCAATTACATAATAATTCTGGAATAGTGAAAACATAAAACTTCTTCCTTGTACAAAAATCATCATCATAGTACAATGATATAAAAAAGCATAATCCCTAAAATATAGCCATAGTAGAGCAAATGCGAAATCGAGCAATACATATAAGAAGCTCCAAGCAGAAAAGAAGAATCATGATCAAGCTTAAGTATTCCCACCCTAGGAACCTGGGGGGAAACGGAAGAGAAAGAAGAGGAAACAAAATGGGTTAGACATAAAGTCTGGCGAGTCCAGTCACTTTTAGCATATAAATATGTAAAAGCATTATGATAGGCATATTAGCTGGAGAGAGATAATAGTGTCATAAGGTAGGTATAACAAGGTAAACAGGATAAATAGAAAAGAACATGCATTGCGCTTCTATAATACTTTTCTCTCTCTCTCTCTCTGCACAATACTAGTATCTCAGAACAAGACGATCCCAACAAGTACATGATAGTAGACGTAGGTGTACTTCTAGTGAGAGGTTTTACCCCATACAATAACAGGTAGCCCAACAGAATAGATGAGTGTTACTCCCAACGGTAATAACGGGCTCCTAAATAAGCAATACTAGATTACCCTAATCACTACCCCCAATCGATCAGCTCCCTAACTCGTAGATACCCTGTGCTGACCCCATAGTAGGATGTATCACTTCCTAAAGTGGCAACCCTTTTGTTTACAAGATGTGCACATCCATATATACCGATGTCACAACGTCTTATCTTCCCTAGCAAGCAGACCCATGCATGCACATGACTCCATTGGAACGCACCGCCAACACCCTCACTCAGGTGACCTCTTATAATTAGCTTAGTAAGCGTGTCTCGACCCCGACCTAGTTTGGGGTTTCCCGTTTGATACCAAGATGGGTTATTGGCTGAAATGGGTCCCACACAATAGATGATACAAGCTTCCCCCTAGGCTTGCATCCCCACTACTAGGATTTCAACAGGTTATGCTTACAATTTTAAAAAGATTGCATAACCCCAACAGGTTAAGTTTGTCGGTTTATAAGTATAACCCGTCCCCACATATTTAACAATATTAACTTAACCCTCCCCCTGATTCAAGCAAGTTACTTAACCTCTACTCAATTTAACAGGTTCATGTAATTTTTATGGATTCAAACAGGTTAAGTATTACAAGTTCATCACCATTCATTCATTCATGGTTATAATGCGCTAGACCTCCCACATTAGGTCTACCACTTTTGGATGTTGGATATGTCGATTGGGTCCGGGAAGACTTCTTCACCAAGTCAGACTTAACCTTGTGTCTTAGCGCCGTCACTAGTACGTTTATGCACTTAGACCCCTCACATTAGATTTACCACTTGTGGACACTGGATTTGTCGGACAGTTTCGTGCAGGCTTCTACCACAAGTGTAATCTAACCTCGTATCTAAGCGCGGTTACAGATTCTAATTACTGTAAATCTAGGCATTTTCATTACTAACCAATTACCATGTTCATTATGACCCAAATCCCCGTCCGATCTGCGATATAATTTAAGCCACGGATTAAGATTTAAATTAAGATATAGGTTATGCCCCCAAATCCCATGTTTTGGTTCAAGGTACAAATTATGCCCAAAATTCCCAATCATGTTTTACAATATGAATTATGCCCCAAATTAATCATTTATAATCATTCCCAATTTCATGTGTTCGCGTATTTCAGCGATAGGCATAGGCTCGAAGGTAGCCTGGTTATAAAGGTAAAAATGGAAAGGAGGGGGAGAAGAGAACAAGAATAGGCATAATGAATAAAACTGGCATATGATGATGGAACTGGTCATACTAACAAAATAGACATACAGTGACATGATTAGGCAAACTAACAGGATTGGGATATCATGAACAGAAATATGAGATCTAAACAGTGAATTAGATATACAAGTAATGGCAAATATGCTGTGATTCAGATTATTAACAGGAATAAGCTTAGATCCAAACTTATAAACATGTCAAGATTACATCTTAGGTGTTTATATCTAAAAATAACATAGACTCGCTGTGATTGGATCTAAAGAACAGAGAATTGATTATAGATGTTGCAGTACAGATCTCTGAATACATATAACTTGTTGTTGAAGAAGAATAGGCTATTTTACTCTGAGTCGGGGTAGCACCTCGTTGTTGCCATTGATTTAGATGAATAAAACAATGGGATTAAGATCCTATTTATAGCCTAGGATCAACGAATCTAGCCAAGAAACGAGTCCACGTTAAGAAACTGAATTCTGCCCGGATTTGGGGGGGTCAACATGGGTGTCGACACCCCCGTTGTGGTGTCGACCCATGGGTCAACGCCCTTAGGGCACGTGGTCGACCCCTAACAGGCCGAGTTTCCGCGCCTTCCCATTTATGGTTTTCAAAATATTTTGAATGTTTTGATTTGTTTTGTATATATATAATTCTCTTGTGCATATATAAACTTCTAACCTTAGTAACTTCTTCATATGATGTCCGTTTTACGCAAACTTGGTTTAAGAAGAAGTCTGAGACGAATGCAATGGCACAGTCCATTTTACTTGTTTCCAAATATATAATTAAGTATTCCTTAGTTTATAATTATAGTATCTTTAGAATTACGGGGTGTTACATTCTCCCCTTCTTAAAGGATTTCGTCCCTGAAATCTCTAAGTCAAGAAGAATGCATATCCTAACATCCATCACTCGTCTACTCATCTATCAATCACAGGCATCCATTGTCCTTTAAATATTTCTAATGCTTATATAAACATATGAAACAGTGTGTGTATATGTCCCTGTACTAATGCGAAAGATTAGGTGGGCCACTGATTCAGTTGATCTCCTTAATGCAATGTATGTTAGTGCCATGAATCCAACATGTATGTAAATAATCCTATTATAACATGTAAGTTCTATATGTGTGCGCATTCATTCATCCAAATGTAACATCCATATGTTGATACACCCACTTTCATCCATTAAAAGAAGAAAAATGCACACACATTCATATGCAGTATGAGCGTGATTGAGCCGATTTAATGCCTAGTGTGTGTGTGTATATGCATCCACGAGCAATCACTAGCAACCAATTGCATCCACTTGCATCCATCAAACATAACATGTCTCAAACACATGTTTACATTGACGGGATTCCTACTTAAAGGTCGAAGATTCGATCAATAGGATATACTTAAACGATAGAAACAAGCATGAATAAAAGCTTTGGAAAAAGAAGTTAAGAACATACCCTTGAAGAGAAAAGGGTATCTAGCGCGAATCTTTCCTTCAGTCTCCCAAGTTGCATCTTCTTGGTCATCTCCCCACTGAACTTTCATCAACTTGACATCTCGGTTGTGTAGCTTCTTAACCTCTGATCCAAGAATACGAGTAGGAACTCGTCTAACTGTCGCCTCCTGTTCCATCTATACTTTCACATGCATACTCGGCTCAACTACTTCTGCGGTATCGCGCAAGCACTTCCAGAAATGAAAAACGTGGAAAACATCATGAATGCCAGACAGTCTCTCTGGTAGCTTTACTCTATAGGCCATTTGGCCAATCCTTTCTATTACGGGAAATGGCCCTACAAACCTTGGTGCCAATTTCCCTATAGATCCAAAACGAACTGCATTCCTCAAAGGTGATACCTTGACGAAAACCATGTCTCCCACCTCAAACTCAATGTTGATCCTTCTCCTATCTACGTAGGACTTTTTCCTTTCCTAAGCTGTCTTCATGTGCCTGCAGATAAGATCAATAATTTTTGAAGTTTCTCTAACCATCTCAGGTCCAAGTAGAAGCCTTTCTGTAGATTCCCACCAATAAGTCGGTGATCTACAGGGTCGTCCGTACAATGCTTTGAAGGGTGCCATGCCAATACTAGCCTGGTAACTATTGTTGTAGGCGAACTCTACTAAAGGAATACAAAGTCTTAAAAGATCCTCAAGGACTCTATTCACCCTTTCCGTCTGTCCATCGGTCTATGTGATAAGTGATGCTCAATACTTCTTGCAAGCTCTTCCAAAACTCACTGATGAAATGGGGTCACGATCACTCATAATACTGGAAGGTACTCCATGCAGACAGACTATTTCATGAAGATAAATTGCTACCAACCATGCTGGTGTCCACTTACTCTTAACAACGATGAAGCGCACTTAGTAAGCCTGTCCACTATAACTGAAAGATTAGTGTTGTCTGTCTTTGATCTAGGCAAACCATTGATGAAATCCATAGAGACGCTCTCCCACTTCTACTGTGGGACTTCCAAAGGATGAAGTAAACCACCGGGCATCTCTTGCTCACCTTTGACTTTCTGGCAAATCAAACTTCTAGAAACAAATTCTGCCACATCTTTCTTCATCCCAGCCCAAAAGAAAACCCTCTTCATATCTCTATACATCTTATCACCACCTGGATGAATAGTCATCCTAGAATGATGGGCTTCCTCAAGGACTGTCTTCAGCATCTCCTAACTCGGGGAACACAAAGCCTTTCGTCTCATCGCAACCAACCTTTATCGTCCGTGGAATATCTACTCAGGTGACTAGAAGTCTCCCAACTACTGAGCCCGTAACACCCCGAATTTCTAATGACAATAAAAGAGGATAAATTAAATAATAATTAAATAATATTCAGAATTAAGGAAAATGGACTGCGCCATTGCGTTCGTCTTGAAATTATGGTCAAGATAGACATTTGGTTTGCATAAAACGGACATCGTATGAAGAAGTTATGAGAGTTTTAAGTTTGTATACGTGTAGAAAGATTTTATATATATATATATACATGAGTCAGAGATGATTCAGAAACTTATCCAAAATGGTTCGAATTTGAAAAATAAAAAGTGGCGGCAGATTTCCCGCTCTAGGAGGTCGACCCCCTTAGAGGGGTGTCAACAACGGGGTCGACCCCCTTAAGGGGTTTCGACACCAGGGTCGACCCACCCACAGGGGTGTCGACACCCCCAGGGCTGACGTGGTAGTCGGTTTCAGAGGGCCTAGAAGCTATATATACGTGGTCGTTTCTCTTATTTTCTTCATTGGGAATTCATGGGGGGCAAACTCTGCCGGTGTCTGAACAAAATTGTATCTGTTATCAACTATCAACCTAAGCAAATCAATTGGAGATTCAAGATCCAATCTTTTCTAGTTGTCTTCTTATCCTAACTCTGTGAGTTTCTAGTTGCTTTTAGATTTGAATATTTAAAGGTAAATATGACACGACTATGACTTTGACTTCTTCATATGCCTAGATTATATCAGATCAATTGTAAATTGTGATTATATGACATTCTGAATTAGTTAGGATATGGATCTAAATCTCTATCTAGTCGGATCTATTATAACTTCTATGACATGCCAAGATGTGAAACTTAAACCTTATTTGTGTAGATCCACATTTAAACTACTGGATCAAATTTGTGTGGACATTTAATTTGTTAATTAGATCTAGTTTTTCATCTTGTGCCTATTATGTTAGATCTGAATAGTTGGACATCTAAATGGTTAATTTAGATCCTATTATGCTCACCATGACATCATAGTTATGTTAGAACTAGTAATTGCTACAAGTTCACAAGATTTATGCTTATATGTCCACCTTATTATGATGCCAATTACATGTCTATGCCATTATGTATGTATATGTTCACCTCATCACCATGCTAGTTTATGTTTATGCCAAGTTATGATAAAACAATCACTTTTGTCATATTTCTATTATTTTTCCCTTTTATCATTTATGACTAGGCTATTATCTAGCTTAGGCATGCCGCCAATTTTGTGAGTGCGCTAGTTAGGGAATGGGGGAAAAAGGTTAATTTTGGCATAATTTGAATATAAACATCATTGGACATATAATTCAAATTATTGGGTAAAATGGGCATTAACACTTATAAAGGCTTAGGTTTAATTAATTGATTAATTAATAATGAATGCCTAGGATTACAATTAGAAATTGTAATAGCTCTTATGACACGAGGTTAGTTTGCACTAGTGGTGGAAGTCTGCCCAGACCCGACCGGCATATCCAGCATCCACTAATGTTGAACCTAATGTGAGAGTTCTAAGTACGTAAATACGAATCGGGCTATGACACGAGGTTAGGCCCAACTTGTGGAATAAGATTGCCCAAACCCGACCGGCATATCCAGCATCCACAAGTTGTAGGCCTATGTAGGAGGTCTAGCCCATTATAAACCATAAATGGACATGGTAATAAATTGGACTACTTAACCAAATCTAATCCATAGGGATTGTATGATTGTGAACTAAAATTAGGGTTAAGTAAAATTGATTGGACAATGGATGGGTTAAGCAAATCTGGAAGGGGTGGGTAATATTTACATATATGCCTACAAACTTAACCGGATAAGGTTATGTAATTAAATACACCTAGTGGTATACATGACCGGTTGGAATAATAAAGTTATGTAATTAAGGACACCTTTTAGGGTAAACATAACTTGCAGAAATGATAGGGTTATGTAATTAAAGACACCTAGTGGTATACATAGCCAAAGAAAACCTAGTGGGGGATACAAGACATAGGGGAGATCTTGTATCATATTGTGTGGGATCTGTTTCATCTAGTAACCCGGAGTAGGTATCAAAACATGTACTCCGTACCAGGTCGGAGAAGAGGTACGCTTACTGAACTGATTGTAAGAGATCCAAACGTGGAGGGCGGTGTGGGCGGCGCAAACCGACCGAGCCATGTGTGTGCATGAGCCGGGCAGAAGGGGATAAGATGATCGTGACACCTGTAGATATGGGGCTGTGCATATCAGCGAGCGGTTTCCACTTTAGGGCGTGATACATCCTGCTATGGGGCCGGCACAGAGTATATATGGAGTAGGGAGCCGATCGATTAGGGTAGTAGTAAGGGTGCATTTGGACGTATGCCTAAGTCTACCACCTTATGGTGGAAGGGATCATCTCATTCTGGTTATACTAGTAATAGTGCAGAGTAATCATTAGAGAAGCGTATACACATTATCCTGTCTACCTTGTCACACCTGCCATTTATGTAGTGATCTCTCTTATCCACTTTATATGCCTGTCATGCTAATTTTATTTATTTACTTGCTAAAAGTAACTAGACTCGCCAGACTTCATGTCTGACCATTTTGTTTCCTCTTCTTTCTTCCGTCCCTCCCCCCAGGTTCTCATGGACGAAACACTCGGGCTTAGTCAGGACTCAGATATCGTCTTGCTAGAGATGATTTCGAAATATGGCTTAAGTTCTTATGTCTACTATGGCTTTGTCTCTTTTATTTGGGGAATTATGTTTTCTTTTAAGTATTTATGTACTCTGATGGTAAAAGACAGAAGTTATATTGTTGTAATGGTTTTTGTGACTTATGGTATTTTGGACCACGATGTATGATTTGTGTTTGAAATAAAAATTTGAATTTTCGCTGCTATCTTAATTATATCTGTCTTGTAATATTCTTGTCTGTTTACCTACAACGCTTCACGAAACTTAATGCATTCCCTTTGTGAGTGACATTAACGGACGTGGGGTGTCACACTTGGTATCAGAGCTGAAGGTTACCGGATTAGATAAAAGTTTTTAAAAATTATTTTCAAAAAGATTTTAAAAGAAAGCATTTTCAAAAAGAAAAGTATTTTTTGAAAAATATTCCCCAAAAAGCCATATGTAAAATCCCTCGGTCCTTTGTCTAAATCTCTTCCTTTTCCTTTTTCAGCATGTCTGGGGAACTAAACATTCCTAATATCCCAGAGAGCGTCACGATACCCGGATGGTTTCGTAGGTAATTGGAGGCCACGACACCTTCCGAGGGCCAAGGAAACAAACCTCCCCTAGCTGCACCAGTCTTTCATCCTCCTCCCCCTCCAAGAGCAGATAATTTCTCTAAGATCTGCAAGGACTTCCGTGCTATGGGAGGGAAGTCGTTCCATGGGAACGAGACATTCGTAGAAGTGCGTAATTGGCTCAAGGGGACCGAGGACTTGTTCGTAATCTTTGAAGTAGGGGATAGAAGGAAGGTTCAGTTAGCCGCCTGGCTATTAAAAGACGAAGCCTCATTTTGGTGGGATGTTACCCAGGTTGGACGTCCGGTGGAAACTTGGGAAGATTTTAGACAAAGATTTAAAATAAAGTTTCTTTCCCAAGCCGATAAAAGCATGCAAATGGTGAGGTTCTTGGCACTCAGACAAGGGAACTTGACGGTGAAAGAATATGTGAACAAATTCAACCAGCTAGCAAGGTTCGGGTTAGAATTGGTGGATACTCCGCACAAGAAGGTGTTGCGGTTTGCTAAATGGCTAACTGAACCCCTTCATGGGTTAGTCATGTCCCATATTCCAATGGGAGCCAATTTTGAAAAGCTTGTCGATATGGCCCTAATGCATGAGGAAGACAAGGGAGAAAAGAAGGAAGTAAAGGCTGAGGAAACATTGCAAAATAAGAAGGTGTGGCCCAAGAAGGGGCAACAACAACAATAACAACAACAGAAGAAAGGTGGACAGAATGACAAAGGCAAGGATAAGAGAAAATGTCACAATTGTGGGAAAGAGGGTCACTAGGTCAAAGACTGTAAGCGAAGGAAGAACTCTTGCCACCATTGTGGAGAGGTCGGACACTTTGCTAGGGAGTGCCTGAAGAAACAGGGATCGCAGGGACAAGGTCAAAGGGCAGGAACTTCTGGAGGACAGGTGTCGCGATCAGTGCTCCTGATAGAGGTCGAAAAATTTCTGTGGAAGGTTTAATTTCTCTTTCTAATCATCCAATTAGAACACCTTTTGATTCTGGCACTTCATATTCATTTATATCTAGTTCTGTGGTTGAATCTCTGCACTTAATAACTAGTATGGTAGTGGATCCCGTAGTTGTTTCAAACCCCATTGGTGGTTCGGCTCATTTATCTATGATTTGTTGGGGTTTGTAAATATCTGTGTTAGGCGTCGAGTTTGAATGCGACGTGTATGGCTCGGGTTTATGAGCTATGGGTTGATTCTAGGAATGGATTTGCTTACCACGTATGGTGCCATTCTAGATTATGAGAAGAGGGTCGTTAGGCTTCTGACTTGTCATGGGAGGGCCCTCGAGATTTCTTATGACCCGTAAGGGTCGGTTATGCTTAGTTTCGCAGAGTCTCTTGATGCATCTATCGATGATCTACAATCTGTTCCAGTAGTCCGGGATTATTCTGAAGTTTTTGATGAGGTACGGGGTTTACCTCCGAGGCATGAGATCGACTTTCGTATATATCTGGTGGACAATTAAAAGCCAGTTGCATTACCAGTGCGCCATACGGCTCTAAGGGAAAGAAGAGAGTTGAGTAAGCAAGTAGGGAAGCTAACCGAGAAAGGATTTATTAGATGAAGCATATTTGAATGGGGTGCTCCAGTTGTATTCGCAAATAAGGCGGATGGCTCGCTTCGTTTGTGTGTTGACTATAGAGAGTTGAATAAACTCACCAAGAAGAATAGGCATCCACTCCCGAGGATTGATAATTTATTTGATCAGCTTGTCGGTGCCTCGATATTTTCCCAGTTAGACTTGGCCACGGGGTTCCATCAGTTAAGGGTGGCTGAGGACAACATAGATAAGTGTAATAAACCGGAAAATCAGAACCAATTTAAAATTTTTATTTTGGCTATTTCCGTGAATTTTCAATAGTTAAAATAATTTATTCTAAATAATAACGATTAAAAATTTATTTTAATCGAAGTTAGAGCGAATATATTTATTTTAATTTCAAAAGGAATTAGAAATAGCACGGTAGTTTGAAAAGTCAAAGCTGAACTTTGACTGAATGTACAGGATTCAAAATTAAACGGATTTTAGCGAAACCAAAAATATCTAAATCTGTTTAAAAATATCTTTCCAAGGAATCCGAAAAATCGAAATTTCATAGCGGAAATCAAAAGTTATGACCAGTTGAATATTCAGAATAGTCGCTATAGTATAATTTATAGCCCGTATAAAATGTCATTTTACAAACGACATCCGTTTTTTACGAAACCACTTTTGTTGGATTCGGAATGTCAAATTATTTCTAAATTTAATATTCCAAAAAATTTCGAATTAATATGTGAGCGTGACAAAAGAAATTGTGTTTTGTCAATTTCAGTCAAATTTAATCGACTTGAAAATGGCCATTTTTCAAATGGTCTCCAAATTCGATGAAATTAATTTTGTTAGGACCGTATCGTCAAAACAAAGTCAGAAATAATTTTTTTGGAATTTTTAGATTTCGTATGTGGCCCCGGTGAATTTAAATATACGATCGAATTAATTTAATAAAGAATTTAAATTTTAAATTAAAGAAATCGGGCCATAAACAGTCATTTAGGCCGACAGGACCTAGCCCATTAGTTCCGGAATATGGGCAATTAGGTAGAAACAATTTCTGTTGGACTGTAATTGGAGTTGTTAAGAATGTATGGATTTATTTGTAAAATTAGGAATAAAATATTATAAAATCCTTTTGCCTCTTCCCCAAAACCCTAAACTCCCTGTAGCTGCCACTCCCTTTATCCGTGGCCGACATCACTCATTGCTTCTCCCTCTAAAATCAGTCAATCCTCTCACCGAGATCCCTCCCTCCTGTTCAAGCTTTCAAAGAGATTTTCGTCCCCTTTAAATCCATACGGTTAACATCCCCTGAAACTGCACGTAGCCCAAGAATCGACACCCCAAAGTCCACGCGTTAAGGCCGCCGCCCCTCCTCCTTGGCCAGATCGAGTTGAACGTGGTGGGCCCCACGCGGTACGCCGCGCTTCACTCTCTGACGCTGCACCATCTGATCTTCGAACCACTGCACCATTCGATCGCAAAGGTTAAACCTAGAATGGAATCAATTAGAAAAGCTTACGGCCTTGGGTTATCTGAGAAGAAGAAGGCTAATTTTTAAACTATATTATTTAATTAATTTATTTTAAATTATTATCAACCTAAAAAAAAATCATAACTCATCCATACTAACTCAGAACTGAACAATTTTCGAAGCGTTGCGATCATAGACATGAGATCTACGTTTCTAGACTGACTGAATCCAATTATGAGCTGATTGAATTTTGGCAAAAATTGCAGATCTGAACCATTTAGATTCAAACGACAGTGAGAAATCCTATTTTATTTTATTATTATTTATTTTAAAATAATTAGAATAAATTAGAATTGTATTCTCATTGATTCGCTGTATATTTCTACATGCTATGCTATGTGATTTGATCTGTAAGTGATGTGTTAATGTAGATATGTAATTTGGGTGATATTGTTTTATTGTTAAATTTGCCATAACAATAAATCAAACATTTCTTTTTTTGATATTTTGTTGAATCAAATATATTCAAAAAAAATGGAGCATCACCTTTACTTTATTTGGTTGGAATTAAACTTGCCATAAAAATAAAATATATCACCTTTGTTTATTTATTTGATTGAATTAGAATTTTCAATCAAATAAAATATATCACCTTTGTTTATTTGTTTGATTGAATTACAATTTTCATTCAAATAAAATATATCACCTTTGTTTATTTATTTGATTTAATTAGAATTTTCAATCAAATAAAATATATCACCTTTGTTTATTTGTTTGATTGAATTAGAATTTTCAATCAAATGAAAATATCACTTTTGTTATTGTTTGATCAAACTAGAATTGTCAATCAAAATGAATATCACTTTTTAATCATTTTTGTTGAATTAGAATTTTCAACAAAAATGGAACATATATTTTTATGTCATTTTGTTGAATTAGAGTCTTCAACAAAATTAAAGTATACATTTGTGTCTTTTCGTCGAATTAGAATTTTCAACAAAAAAAAGTATACATTTGTATGTCATTTGTTGAACTTGAGTTTTCAACAAAATCAAATATCAATATCTATCACTTGTTGAATTAGTTTAGAAAGGAAAGAAAAGTTCATGTTTTTGTTAAAATAAAAAAAATTATTTACATTAAAAATCCACATTTTTAATGTAATGATTGAAATAGGAAAAATGTAAATGTTTTATAAATAAAAATATGTAGTCATTAAAAACCATATTTTAATGTCATTTATGAAATTAGAAAAATGTACATGTTTTAGAAATAAAAACATGTAGTCATTAAAAACCATATTTTAATGTCATTAAGAAAATTAGCAAAATGTTCATGGTTTGAACATAAGCATGATTTCATTAAAAATATGCAATTTTAATGTAATAAGAAAAATGTACATATTTCTAAATCAAAACATGATTTTCATTTAAAATATACATTTTTAATTTAATGTTAAGAATAAGAAAAATGTACATGTTTTTAATCAAAAACGTGATTTCATTAAAAAATTACATTTTAATGACAAGAATAGAAAAAGAGAAAATGTACATGTTTTTAATCAAAACATGATTTCATTAAAAACATGCATTTTTAATGTGATGTTAAAAATAAGGGAAAAGATTCATGTTTTGAAATGCAAAACATGTTTTACATTAAAATTTCACTTTTAATGTAATATTAGAAAACTAGGCAAGATTCATGTTTTAAAAGGAAAACATGTTTTACATTGAAATTTCACTTTTTAATGTAAAAATATAAATGTAGAAAAAGGAACATGTTTTAAAAGAAAATATATTTTACATTAAAAATTCACCTTTTAATGTAATAACAAAAGTTGGACAAACATTCATGTTTTTTTTTAAATTAAAACATGTTTACATTAAAAACTTTGTTTTTAATGAAATGGATAAAATTTGCATTGATAATTACATCGCATATATTAGAATTTATATGCGTTGTTAAAGTTACATTTATAATTACATCGCATATATTAGAATTTATATGCGCTGCTAAAATAACATTTAAAATTACATCGCATATATTAGAATTTATATGCGTTGTTAAAGTTATATTTATAATTACATCGCATATATTAGAATTTATATGCGTTGTTAAAATAACATTTATAATTACATCGCATATATTAGAATTTATATGCGCTGTTAAAATAACATTCATAATTACATTGCATATATTAGAATTTATATGCATTGTTTAAATAACGTTTATAATTACATTTGCATATATTAGAATTTATATGCAAAGTTGACTCATCATTGGATAAATATTCATGTGAATGATATTTGAAGTTTGATAGTACATAGATGTTGTATGCCAATAAAAACATTCTTTTATTTGGCATATTAAGAACGTTAGTGAATTCGTCAAATAGTTTATATATATATATAATTATGTATATAAATATAAATTAAAATTATACAAATCGCGCACGGTAGTTCGCGTTTTGGAATCGTAACTTTAAGCGATTATACCGAAAGATCCAACCGTCGGATTTTCCCAAAACTGGAACCGTTAGGACCGCTTTGGGAAGATCTTTCCATCGATATAAATTTTGTTAAAATCCAACGGTTAGATTTCGAGATAAGTGTAAATAAAATTTCGATAAAAACAGCGCCAGGGCCGCCCATCGACCCGAAGCGTCGTTAAATGAATTTGAAATATAAATAACGATAAATCGTTATTAAACACTGTTAACGATATGAAATGTATTCAAACTATATATATGCGAGAATCATTTGAAAAGACCGAGTTAAATCTCATTTCAAATGATTATACGACGATCTAAATTGAAGATCTTAAAGACGGCGATTGAAGACCGGCGATCTTCACATCGAAAGGATAACTACTGATGCCCGGCATTGGTTAGCTACCAGTAAAGGGTTAAAGTGGTATTTGTACGGACGTACTTGTTGATTGTCCAGATATGCGAGCACCTCTCTTCCGTATTGGACATACGGGACGAGGAATAAGGTGACTCCGGTTTCGCTCAGACCCAGAACGGACTTGTAAATGGATGTGTGTCCGACTTTGGATTTCATTCCATGTAATTAAATTGATTTCTATTTAATATATATCTGTGGTGGCGGAGAATTTATTCTCTTGCTTAACACCCTTCTTTGAGACGCATGAGCTCGAAGGTTTTATATTGGTAGTTATCGATCGCATGACGTGATTTGTCAATGTGACATGCCAAGATGCAATTGATCGAGGCTATTGTTGAAAAGCAGAGCCTTGTGGATGATGATCAAAGCATATACTATTTCGACATAGCTTTGTGTATAACGTTACCTCGCGAGCCTCACACCCCGGTTGAGTCAGAAACGGGACAAGGGAACGCAGGGAGTGCACACGTTTCTTTCTAGCTAGAAGTGGTGTTTGGGTTTTTACAAGACCCGACATTTTTACTTATGTGGTTGATGGAATGGGGCACCTCGGTTTTATTGGTCGATTGTGACCATTTTATAGGTTCAATAGGACCGGGAAGCGTGTGTTCAGGCATAACTAATCCGTTAACGTTGTTTGTGGACCAGCCCTGCAGTATCCAAGGGTTGCCCATAGGTGTGATCCTGAGACATTGCTAGAGTGTCTCGAATCGGTTAGGAGATCGTCCCTAGCGTTGACTCATGATGGAAACCCAATCTCCAATATGACATTACGGTTTTGATTGTAAACCTATATATGGCGACATAGTATATGGTAGCCATGCCGTCTAGAATTGATACATTTACTTTGAAGTATTTTTGAAACATATTAGACACTAATAATAATATTAGAAATATTATTTTCTGCATATCAAGCATTTTTGATCATTATAATGTAAAACTCTATCCTCCGGTTTGCGTTGCATTGGACTTGAGTCTTATAATTTCATTTTCTAAAAAGCATTACGTTGTTTTTGAAATAAAATTTATTAAACTTATGCACTGGCAATCCAATGGAGTAAACCCATTCCGTGCTAGCGGCATGGTCCTGTAACTTGCCATATTGTTAGTTAGGAAAGATTTCTCATACCATTCCCATGACTGACTCGTAGTTTGTTTCACTTTGCAAACTCGGGTGCCACTTTCCACATGGGCAGCCAAATGACAGGTTTTAGGTATGGACACATTCTGGACTGGAGCTTTCTTATGGAGAAGATGAAGAACCCTATTCTTTTTATCTTTTATTTTCTTCTTGAGACATTTAGACATTATTGAGCTTTGATGTATTTGGTGGAGATTGGGACTTTATTTCTTTCCTTGTTTTAGACTTCTATTTTGCTAAGTGTATCCTGTACTGCGTACTTTGATGTCTGTGATGTTATGTTGTGATGACATTCTTATTTCCGCTGCAATGATTTATGTGTTATGCTATTATCTGAGATATGTTATTGTTGTAATTATGTTATGCTCCTATGATTTTCCTTACTTTCGTACCACGGAAGTTTGGGGTCGTCACAGTTGGTATCAGAGCTAAAGGTTAACCTTAGCTTCAGAGTATAACATTTTTAGAACAATTCATCTAGATTGAATCAGCAATATTCTAAGATGAGTAGCTCATTAGAGATAGGATTAGTAATGTCCTAGAATGAGCACATATTAATCAGTCATTACATTATTATCTTCTTATCATATGTCTCTACTTTTAACCTTTCCTTTGAATTTATCAGTTCTGTTAGTTTGACTCTTTCCTTGATGGTACAGAACTAACTAAGAAATGAGCACCAAAGCATGTACTAGAGCCCGAGGCCGAGGTGGGGCTAGAGGACCCGCTAGAGATGAGACTCTTGTTGCTCAGAGACAGTCCTCTCCAGAGGCTGTGACCCCCCTCCTCCCCCGCAGCCATTTGCTTTGGACAAAATGTCCAAGAAGTACAGAAAGTTAAGGGGCGTATCCATTACTGACCGAGAGAATGTGATTGAGGCGCAGGCGTGGCTTAAGAACTGTGAGAAAATCTTTGAAGGCTTGGAATTGGAAGATCAACGCAAGCGCTTCTTGGCAACATGGCTATTAAAAGACCAAGCTGAAATTTGGTGGGACACAGTCAAAATTGGTAAAGATGTAGCCAATATGTCCTGGGGCAGGTTCAAAGAGCTCTTCAATGATAAGTATATCCCTCGCAGGAAGTTGAGAGGCTCCATGATCAATTCGCTAAATTGCAGCAGGGTGACATGACCATTTCAGAATATGTGCGGAAGTTCGTGGAACTTTCCCGCTACGCTCCAGAGCTAGTTCAGGATCCAGTGCAGAAGAATAAGAGATTTATCAATGGCCTCTCCAAGAAGTACCTGAACAGGGTCACTTCTCACATCAAGCTCCCCTTCAATGAAATGATCGAGATGGATAATCGTTATGAGGATAATGATAGAAATGCACAACAGGAGCGGGAAAAGAACTAGAACAACAACAATGGAAGCAGGCTAATAAGAAAGCATAGGCGAGTGATTCTTCTACTGCCAACCCTCAGGGGAAAAAGAAGAGAGACAAATCTAAGGTCAAATGCTTCAATTGTCAGAAGATGGGACATTTTGACTATGAATGCCGAGCCCCAAAGAAGCCTAGAAGAAATGAGTCTGGACCGAGTCAGAACCGCAGTCAAAATTCTCGGAACACTCAGGAGTGCTTTAATTGCCCTAAGACGGGGTACTTTATCAGAAATTGTCCTCTGCTCAAGAAATCTGAAGTGACACTTGTCTATGATGGAGCGGCTGCACCGGCTTCTTCTAAAGGAGCAGGTAAACCTGATGTTTTAGGAGGTACTCTTAACATTAAGAACATTCCTGTTACAGTTTTGTTTGACACTAGTGCATCTACAAGTTTCATTTCTAGTGACACGATTAAAAAGCTTAAATTGAAATCAAGAAAACTTAAAGAGCCGATTAGAGCCTATAGCCCGATAGGAGGTTCACTTATTCTCGATCAGTATTGTATAGTGCCTGTTTCTTATTCCTATTTTTAGTTTCCTTTTAATTTGATCATCATGAATTTCTCCAGGTATGATATCATACTTGGAATGGACTGGCTAACGAAGTATGAGGCTGAGTTGCTATGCGATGAAAGAGTAGTCAGAATTAAAAACAAATTCGGAAATATGATGATTATACCACGCCATGGCTCAACCATAGATAGGAAAGAATTTTGGTCTTCTCTAGAAGTTACTCCTGCTTCTATTGAGGATATTCCTATCGTCAGAGATTATGTGGATGTTTTCGAAGAAGTTGACAGCTTACCTCCGTGCAGAGAAATCGACTTTAGGATTGACTTGGTTCCTAATGCAAGGCTCGTTCTGCACCCCATTCGGAGAATGACACTAAAAAAAAAGAGGAGCTGAGTAATCAAACTAAGCAACTTTTGTGGAAGGGTCTGAGTTCTCAAGAGGGGGTGCGGCAGTGGCGTTTGCCCCAAAGTCAGACGGTACCCTCAGGCTATGTGTGGACTACCGTGACCTCAATAAACAAACGCTGAAAAATAAATACCCACTACCATGCATTGATGATCTACTAGACCGCTTGAATGGAGCACGAGTATTCTCTAGGATGGACCTAGCTACAGGTTTCCACCAATTATGCAATGCCGAAGAATGTGTGCCTTTGACAGCTTTCAGAGGACAAGACTTATTTTATGAATGGCTAGTGATGCCCTTCGGCTTATGCAACGCTCTAGCATACTTCGTTGATCTGATGAATACGGTATTCCGAGATGTTTTAAATAAATTTGTGCTAGTGTTCATCAATGACATCCTAATCTTTTCTAAAACCACCGCTGAACACGAAAAGCATCTAAAAGAAGTATTGGAGATTTTGCGTAGAAATGTGTTGAAAGCCAAATTCTCCAAATGCATATTCTGGCAAGAAGAGGTGAAATTCCTCGGCCACGTTGTATCAAAGGAAGGCATTTCAGTAGATCCAGGAAAGATCTCAGCCATCCAAGATTGGAAGCATCCTAGCACGCCCACAGATGTCAGAAGTTTCTTAGGATTGGCTGGCTATTATCGGAAATTCGTTAAGGATTTCTCGAAATTATCTTGTCCATTGACGAAGCTGACTAAGAAGCATACAAAGTTCATTTGGACACCCGAATGTGAGGCTGCTTTCCAAGAGCTGAAACGGCGGTTGATCACTGCTCCTGTGTTGACCATTATTGATGGCAATTAGGATCTGAAAGTCTGGACAGACGCTTCTAGAGAAGGTTATTCTTTTTATCTAAATAAACATGTCAGAGATGACATTTTTAATGTCTAATCTTATTTTAACATGTTATCCTTTTATCTATTTAAGGTATTGGTGCGGTGCAAATGCAAAGGGACAAAGTAGTCGCATATGCTAGTCGTCAGTTGAAACCACATGAGAAGAATTACGCCACTCATGATCTTGAGCTAATGGCCATCGTATTTTCTCTAAATATATGGAGGCACTATCTCTTGGGTGAGAAATTCGAGCTGTATATTGATCACAAATCCTTAAAGTATTTGTTCACCCAAAGAGATTTGAACTTGAGGCAGCAACGTTGGGTTGAATTTCTTGCACCCTATGAACTGGACATCTTATATACTCCAGGAAAAGCCAATGTTGTAGCCGATGCACTCAGCAGGAAGAATACGGCCATTACCAATCTTATCCTCTCCAATCTCGTTATTACACCTTCCTTGATTGATAAGATCTCTGCTCTTCAGAAGGATAATGAATTTATTTAGAGAATCAGCAAAAGAGTTAGGAAAGGCGAAACCCCGATTTTCCAAATTGACGACAAAGGGGTTCTGAGGCTATCAGGCTGAATCTGTGTTCCGAACCTCCTTGAGCTTAGAAAAGAAGTAATGGATGAATGTCACAAATCTAAACTCGGTATTCATCCAGGGGCGAGCAAGATGTATCATGACCTCAAGCGCACTTTTTAGTGGAGGTCTATAAAGAGAGACATTTCTATATATGTTACTAGGTGTCCCACTAGCCAGCAAGTCAGAAGCGATCAGCATAAGCTAGCAGGATTGTTGCAACCGCTAGATGCTCCAGGTTGGAAGTGGGACCAGATTTCTATGGACTTTATTGATGGCTTGCCCCGAACTAGAAAAGGCAATGACAATATATGGGTGATTGTAGATCGCTTAACAAAGACTGCCCATTTCATCCCTGTCAAATCTAATAGAACAGCTCGAAGTTTGGCCCAGCTTTATTTCAGAGAGATTGTCAGACTACATGGGGTTCGCAGTAGCATTGTCAGTGACCATGATCCGATATTTGCTAGCAAATTCTGGGAAGCTTTCCAAGAAGAGCTTGGGACCAAGTTGAATATGAGCACCGCTTATCATCCTCAGACATATTGTCACACTGAAAGGGTGAACCGCATATTAGAAGACTTGTTGCAGGCATGCATCCTTGATTTAGGTGGGTCATGGGAAGATCATTTGCACTTGGTTGAATTCTCCTATAATAAGAGCTACCAAGCAAGCTTGCAGATGTCGCCATTTGAAGCTTTATATGGCAGGCCATGCAGATCTCTCGCATGTTGGGTGGAACCCGGTAATCGATTAGTATTGGGTCCCGACATGATTCGTGAAGCAGCAGATAAAGTTGATTTTATTAAGAAGCGATTACTGGCTGCTTAAAGCCGACAGAAGAGCTATGCAGACGCACGAAGAAGGGATTTGGAATTCTCTGTTGGTGATCTTGTATACTTGAGGGTTTCCCCACTGAGAGGTGTAATTCGATTTTGGAAGACTGGTAAGTTGGCACCGAGATTAATTGGTCCATTCTCTATTCTTGAAAGGATTGGAACTCTCGCTTATATGGTGCAGTTGCCTGACTGGTTGCCAGGGGTTCACAATGTATTCCATGTGTCCCAACTCCGGAAGCATGTTCATGATCTAGACTTAGTTGTGGAGGAAGCAGCACAACAAGATTTGGAGACTACCCCGAGCTTAGTAGTGAGAAGGGAGCCAGTGAAATTGTTGGCAAAGAAACCCGAGTTTTGAGGAACAAGAGGATCCACTTTGTCAAGGTGCAGTGGAGCGGGGATCCTAGAGACTGTACATGGGAGACTGAGGATAACATCAAACAGGCTTATCCCAATTGTAGAGTGGACATCTCCAAGTAACTCTTGTGTTGAGGTACATTTACAATACCTTGCATTTTCCTCTTTGTTTCCTACTTTACTATTGTTTCCATTTCGGGGACGAAAAGCTTTTAAGTGGGGGAGATTGTAACAACCCGGAAAATCAGAACCAATTTAAAATTTTTATTTTGGCTATTTCCGTGAATTTTCAATAGTTAAAATAATTTATTCTAAATAATAACGATTAAAAATTTATTTTAATCGAAGTTAGAGCGAATATATTTATTTTAATTTCAAAAGGAATTAGAAATAGCACGGTAGTTTGAAAAGTCAAAGCTGAACTTTGACTGAATGTACAGGATTCAAAATTAAACGGATTTTAGCGAAACCAAAAATATCTAAATCTGTTTAAAAATATCTTTCCAAGGAATCCAAAAAATCGAAATTTCATAGCGGAAATCAAAAGTTATGACCAGTTGAATATTCAGAATAGTCGCTATAGTATAATTTATAGCCCGTATAAAATGTCATTTTACAAACGACATCCGTTTTTTACGAAACCACTTTTGTTGGATTCGGAATGTCAAATTATTTCTAAATTTAATATTCCAAAAAATTTCGAATTAATATGTGAGCGTGACAAAAGAAATTGTGTTTTGTCAATTTCAGTCAAATTTAATCGACTTGAAAATGGCCATTTTTCAAATGGTCTCCAAATTCGATGAAATTAATTTTGTTAGGACCGTATCGTCAAAACAAAGTCAGAAATAATTTTTTTGGAATTTTTAGATTTCGTATGTGGCCCCGGTGAATTTAAATATACGATCGAATTAATTTAATAAAGAATTTAAATTTTAAATTAAAGAAATCGGGCCATAAACAGTCGTTTAAGCCGACAGGACCTAGCCCATTAGTTCCGGAATATGGGCAATTAGGTAGAAACAATTTCTGTTGGACTGTAATTGGAGTTGTTAAGAATGTATGGATTTATTTGTAAAATTAGGAATAAAATATTATAAAATCCTTTTGCCTCTTCCCCAAAACCCTAAACTCCCTGTAGCTGCCACTCCCTTTATCCGTGGCCGACATCACTCATTGCTTCTCCCTCTAAAATCAGTCAATCCTCTCACCGAGATCCCTCCCTCCTGTTCAAGCTTTCAAAGAGATTTTCGTCCCCTTTAAATCCATACGGTTAACATCCCCTGAAACTGCACGTAGCCCAAGAATCGACACCCCAAAGTCCACGCGTTAAGGCCGCCGCCCCTCCTCCTTGGCCAGATCGAGTTGAACGTGGTGGGCCCCACGCGGTACGCCGCGCTTCACTCTCTGACGCTGCACCATCTGATCTTCGAACCACTGCACCATTCGATCGCAAAGGTTAAACCTAGAATGGAATCAATTAGAAAAGCTTACGGCCTTGGGTTATCTGAGAAGAAGAAGGCTAATTTTTAAACTATATTATTTAATTAATTTATTTTAAATTATTATCAACCTAAAAAAAAATCATAACTCATCCATACTAACTCAGAACTGAACAATTTTCGAAGCGTTGCGATCATAGACATGAGATCTACGTTTCTAGACTGACTGAATCCAATTATGAGCTGATTGAATTTTGGCAAAAATTGCAGATCCGAACCATTTAGATTCAAACGACAGTGAGAAATCCTATTTTATTTTATTATTATTTATTTTAAAATAATTAGAATAAATTAGAATTGTATTCTCATTGATTCGCTGTATATTTCTACATGCTATGCTATGTGATTTGATCTGTAAGTGATGTGTTAATGTAGATATGTAATTTGGGTGATATTGTTTTATTGTTAAATTTGCCATAACAATAAATCAAACATTTCTTTTTTTGATATTTTGTTGAATCAAATATATTCAAAAAAAATGGAGCATCACCTTTACTTTATTTGGTTGGAATTAAACTTGCCATAAAAATAAAATATATCACCTTTGTTTATTTATTTGATTGAATTAGAATTTTCAATCAAATAAAATATATCACCTTTGTTTATTTGTTTGATTGAATTACAATTTTCATTCAAATAAAATATATCACCTTTGTTTATTTATTTGATTTAATTAGAATTTTCAATCAAATAAAATATATCACCTTTGTTTATTTGTTTGATTGAATTAGAATTTTCAATCAAATGAAAATATCACTTTTGTTATTGTTTGATCAAACTAGAATTGTCAATCAAAATGAATATCACTTTTTAATCATTTTTGTTGAATTAGAATTTTCAACAAAAATGGAACATATATTTTTATGTCATTTTGTTGAATTAGAGTCTTCAACAAAATTAAAGTATACATTTGTGTCTTTTCGTCGAATTAGAATTTTCAACAAAAAAAAGTATACATTTGTATGTCATTTGTTGAACTTGAGTTTTCAACAAAATCAAATATCAATATCTATCACTTGTTGAATTAGTTTAGAAAGGAAAGAAAAGTTCATGTTTTTGTTAAAATAAAAAAAATTATTTACATTAAAAATCCACATTTTTAATGTAATGATTGAAATAGGAAAAATGTAAATGTTTTAGAAATAAAAATATGTAGTCATTAAAAACCATATTTTAATGTCATTTATGAAATTAGAAAAATGTACATGTTTTAGAAATAAAAACATGTAGTCATTAAAAACCATATTTTAATGTCATTAAGAAAATTAGCAAAATGTTCATGGTTTGAACATAAGCATGATTTCATTAAAAATATGCAATTTTAATGTAATAAGAAAAATGTACATATTTCTAAATCAAAACATGATTTTCATTTAAAATATACATTTTTAATTTAATGTTAAGAATAAGAAAAATGTACATGTTTTTAATCAAAAACGTGATTTCATTAAAAAATTACATTTTAATGACAAGAATAGAAAAAGAGAAAATGTACATGTTTTTAATCAAAACATGATTTCATTAAAAACATGCATTTTTAATGTGATGTTAAAAATAAGGGAAAAGATTCATGTTTTGAAATGCAAAACATGTTTTACATTAAAATTTCACTTTTAATGTAATATTAGAAAACTAGGCAAGATTCATGTTTTAAAAGGAAAACATGTTTTACATTGAAATTTCACTTTTTAATGTAAAAATAGAAATGTAGAAAAAGGAACATGTTTTAAAAGAAAATATATTTTACATTAAAAATTCACCTTTTAATGTAATAACAAAAGTTGGACAAACATTCATGTTTTTTTTAAATAAAAACATGTTTACATTAAAAACTTTGTTTTTAATGAAATGGATAAAATTTGCATTGATAATTACATCGCATATATTAGAATTTATATGCGTTGTTAAAGTTACATTTATAATTACATCGCATATATTAGAATTTATATGCGCTGCTAAAATAACATTTAAAATTACATCGCATATATTAGAATTTATATGCGTTGTTAAAGTTATATTTATAATTACATCGCATATATTAGAATTTATATGCGTTGTTAAAATAACATTTATAATTACATCGCATATATTAGAATTTATATGCGCTGTTAAAATAACATTCATAATTACATTGCATATATTAGAATTTATATGCATTGTTTAAATAACGTTTATAATTACATTTGCATATATTAGAATTTATATGCAAAGTTGACTCATCATTGGATAAATATTCATGTGAATGATATTTGAAGTTTGATAGTACATAGATGTTGTATGCCAATAAAAACATTCTTTTATTTGGCATATTAAGAACGTTAGTGAATTCGTCAAATAGTTTATATATATATATAATTATGTATATAAATTAAAATTAAAATTATACAAATCGCGCACGGTAGTTCGCGTTTTGGAATCGTAACTTTAAGCGATTATACCGAAAGATCCAACCGTCGGATTTTCTCAAAACTGGAACCGTTAGGACCGCTTTGGGAAGATCTTTCCATCGATATAAATTTTGTTAAAATCCAACGGTTAGATTTCGAGATAAGTGTAAATAAAATTTCGATAAAAACAGCGCCAGGGCCGCCCATCGACCCGAAGCGTCGTTAAATGAATTTGAAATATAAATAACGATAAATCGTTATTAAACACTGTTAACGATATGAAATGTATTCAAACTATATATATGCGAGAATCATTTGAAAAGACCGAGTTAAATCTCATTTCAAATGATTATACGACGATCTAAATTGAAGATCTTAAAGACGGCGATTGAAGACCGGCGATCTTCACATCGAAAGGATAACTACTGATGCCCGGCATTGGTTAGCTACCAGTAAAGGGTTAAAGTGGTATTTGTACGGACGTACTTGTTGATTGTCCAGATATGCGAGCACCTCTCTTCCGTATTGGACATACGGGACGAGGAATAAGGTGACTCCGGTTTCGCTCAGACCCAGAACGGACTTGTAAATGGATGTGTGTCCGACTTTGGATTTCATTCCATGTAATTAAATTGATTTCTATTTAATATATATCTGTGGTGGCGGAGAATTTATTCTCTTGCTTAACACCCTTCTTTGAGACGCATGAGCTCGAAGGTTTTATATTGGTAGTTATCGATCGCATGACGTGATTTGTCAATGTGACATGCCAAGATGCAATTGATCGAGGCTATTGTTGAAAAGCAGAGCCTTGTAGATGATGATCAAAGCATATACTATTTCGACATAGCTTTGTGTATAACGTTACCTCGCGAGCCTCACACCCCGGTTGAGTCAGAAACGGGACAAGGGAACGCAGGGAGTGCACACGTTTCTTTCTAGCTAGAAGTGGTGTTTGGGTTTTTACAAGACCCGACATTTTTACTTATGTGGTTGATGGAATGGGGCACCTCGGTTTTATTGGTCGATTGTGACCATTTTATAGGTTCAATAGGACCGGGAAGCGTGTGTTCAGGCATAACTAATCCGTTAACGTTGTTTGTGGACCAGCCCTGCAGTATCCAAGGGTTGCCCATAGGTGTGATCCTGAGACATTGCTAGAGTGTCTCGAATCGGTTAGGAGATCGTCCCTAGCGTTGACTCATGATGGAAACCCAATCTCCAATATGACATTACGGTTTTGATTGTAAACCTATATATGGCGACATAGTATATGGTAGCCATGCCGTCTAGAATTGATACATTTACTTTGAAGTATTTTTGAAACATATTAGACACTAATAATAATATTAGAAATATTATTTTCTGCATATCAAGCATTTTTTATCATTATAATGTAAAACTCTATCCTCCGGTTTGCGTTGCATTGGACTTGAGTCTTATAATTTCATTTTCTAAAAAGCATTACGTTGTTTTTGAAATAAAATTTATTAAACTTATGCACTGGCAATCCAATGGAGTAAACCCATTCCGTGCTAGCGGCATGGTCCTGTAACTTGCCATATTGTTAGTTAGGAAAGATTTCTCATACCATTCCCATGACTGACTCGTAGTTTGTTTCACTTTGCAAACTCGGGTGCCACTTTCCACATGGGCAGCCAAATGACAGGTTTTAGGTATGGACACATTCTGGACTGGAGCTTTCTTATGGAGAAGATGAAGAACCCTATTCTTTTTATCTTTTATTTTCTTCTTGAGACATTTAGACATTATTGAGCTTTGATGTATTTGGTGGAGATTGGGACTTTATTTCTTTCCTTGTTTTAGACTTCTATTTTGCTAAGTGTATCCTGTACTGCGTACTTTGATGTCTGTGATGTTATGTTGTGATGACATTCTTATTTCCGCTGCAATGATTTATGTGTTATGCTATTATCTGAGATATGTTATTGTTGTAATTATGTTATGCTCCTATGATTTTCCTTACTTTCGTACCACGGAAGTTTGGGGTCGTCACAGTTGGTATCAGAGCTAAAGGTTAACCTTAGCTTCAGAGTATAACATTTTTAGAACAATTCATCTAGATTGAATCAGCAATATTCTAAGATGAGTAGCTCATTAGAGATAGGATTAGTAATGTCCTAGAATGAGCACATATTAATCAGTCATTACATTATTATCTTCTTATCATATGTCTCTACTTTTAACCTTTCCTTTGAATTTATCAGTTCTGTTAGTTTGACTCTTTCCTTGATGGTACAGAACTAACTAAGAAATGAGCACCAAAGCATGTACTAGAGCCCGAGGCCGAGGTGGGGCTAGAGGACCCGCTAGAGATGAGACTCTTGTTGCTCAGAGACAGTCCTCTCCAGAGGCTGTGACCCCCCTCCTCCCCCGCAGCCATTTGCTTTGGACAAAATGTCCAAGAAGTACAGAAAGTTAAGGGGCGTATCCATTACTGACCGAGAGAATGTGATTGAGGCGCAGGCGTGGCTTAAGAACTGTGAGAAAATCTTTGAAGGCTTGGAATTGGAAGATCAACGCAAGCGCTTCTTGGCAACATGGCTATTAAAAGACCAAGCTGAAATTTGGTGGGACACAGTCAAAATTGGTAAAGATGTAGCCAATATGTCCTGGGGCAGGTTCAAAGAGCTCTTCAATGATAAGTATATCCCTCGCAGGAAGTTGAGAGGCTCCATGATCAATTCGCTAAATTGCAGCAGGGTGACATGACCATTTCAGAATATGTGCGGAAGTTCGTGGAACTTTCCCGCTACGCTCCAGAGCTAGTTCAGGATCCAGTGCAGAAGAATAAGAGATTTATCAATGGCCTCTCCAAGAAGTACCTGAACAGGGTCACTTCTCACATCAAGCTCCCCTTCAATGAAATGATCGAGATGGATAATCGTTATGAGGATAATGATAGAAATGCACAACAGGAGCGGGAAAAGAACTAGAACAACAACAATGGAAGCAGGCTAATAAGAAAGCATAGGCGAGTGATTCTTCTACTGCCAACCCTCAGGGGAAAAAGAAGAGAGACAAATCTAAGGTCAAATGCTTCAATTGTCAGAAGATGGGACATTTTGACTATGAATGCCGAGCCCCAAAGAAGCCTAGAAGAAATGAGTCTGGACCGAGTCAGAACCGCAGTCAAAATTCTCGGAACACTCAGGAGTGCTTTAATTGCCCTAAGACGGGGTACTTTATCAGAAATTGTCCTCTGCTCAAGAAATCTGAAGTGACACATGTCTATGATGGAGCGGCTGCACCGGCTTCTTCTAAAGGAGCAGGTAAACCTGATGTTTTAGGAGGTACTCTTAACATTAAGAACATTCCTGTTACAGTTTTGTTTGACACTAGTGCATCTACAAGTTTCATTTCTAGTGACATGATTAAAAAGCTTAAATTGAAATCAAGAAAACTTAAAGAGCCGATTAGAGCCTATAGCCCGATAGGAGGTTCACTTATTCTCGATCAGTATTGTATAGTGCCTGTTTCTTATTCCTATTTTTAGTTTCCTTTTAATTTGATCATCATGAATTTCTCCAGGTATGATATCATACTTGGAATGGACTGGCTAACGAAGTATGAGGCTGAGTTGCTATGCGATGAAAGAGTAGTCAGAATTAAAAACAAATTCGGAAATATGATGATTATACCACGCCATGGCTCAACCATAGATAGGAAAGAATTTTGGTCTTCTCTAGAAGTTACTCCTGCTTCTATTGAGGATATTCCTATCGTCAGAGATTATGTGGATGTTTTCGAAGAAGTTGACAGCTTACCTCCGTGCAGAGAAATCGACTTTAGGATTGACTTGGTTCCTAATGCAAGGCTCGTTCTGCACCCCATTCGGAGAATGACACTAAAAAAAAAGAGGAGCTGAGTAATCAAACTAAGCAACTTTTGTGGAAGGGTCTGAGTTCTCAAGAGGGGGTGCGGCAGTGGCGTTTGCCCCAAAGTCAGACGGTACCCTCAGGCTATGTGTGGACTACCGTGACCTCAATAAACAAACGCTGAAAAATAAATACCCACTACCATGCATTGATGATCTACTAGACCGCTTGAATGGAGCACGAGTATTCTCTAGGATGGACCTAGCTACAGGTTTCCACCAATTATGCAATGCCGAAGAATGTGTGCCTTTGACAGCTTTCAGAGGACAAGACTTATTTTATGAATGGCTAGTGATGCCCTTCGGCTTATGCAACGCTCTAGCATACTTCGTTGATCTGATGAATACGGTATTCCGAGATGTTTTAAATAAATTTGTGCTAGTGTTCATCAATGACATCCTAATCTTTTCTAAAACCACCGCTGAACACGAAAAGCATCTAAAAGAAGTATTGGAGATTTTGCGTAGAAATGTGTTGAAAGCCAAATTCTCCAAATGCATATTCTGGCAAGAAGAGGTGAAATTCCTCGGCCACGTTGTATCAAAGGAAGGCATTTCAGTAGATCCAGGAAAGATCTCAGCCATCCAAGATTGGAAGCATCCTAGCACGCCCACAGATGTCAGAAGTTTCTTAGGATTGGCTGGCTATTATCGGAAATTCGTTAAGGATTTCTCGAAATTATCTTGTCCATTGACGAAGCTGACTAAGAAGCATACAAAGTTCATTTGGACACCCGAATGTGAGGCTGCTTTCCAAGAGCTGAAACGGCGGTTGATCACTGCTCCTGTGTTGACCATTATTGATGGCAATTAGGATCTGAAAGTCTGGACAGACGCTTCTAGAGAAGGTTATTCTTTTTATCTAAATAAACATGTCAGAGATGACATTTTTAATGTCAAATCTTATTTTAACATGTTATCCTTTTATCTATTTAAGGTATTGGTGCGGTGCTAATGCAAAGGGACAAAGTAGTCGCATATGCTAGTCGTCAGTTGAAACCACATGAGAAGAATTACGCCACTCATGATCTTGAGCTAATGGCCATCGTATTTTCTCTAAATATATGGAGGCACTATCTCTTGGGTGAGAAATTCGAGCTGTATATTGATCACAAATCCTTAAAGTATTTGTTCACCCAAAGAGATTTGAACTTGAGGCAGCAACGTTGGGTTGAATTTCTTGCACCCTATGAACTGGACATCTTATATACTCCAGGAAAAGCCAATGTTGTAGCCGATGCACTCAGCAGGAAGAATACGGCCATCACCAATCTTATCCTCTCCAATCTCGTTATTACACCTTCCTTGATTGATAAGATCTCTGCTCTTCAGAAGGATAATGAATTTATTTAGAGAATCAGCAAAAGAGTTAGGAAAGGCGAAACCCCGATTTTCCAAATTGACGACAAAGGGGTTCTGAGGCTATCAGGCTGAATCTGTGTTCCGAACCTCCTTGAGCTTAGAAAAGAAGTAATGGATGAATGTCACAAATCTAAACTCGGTATTCATCCAGGGGCGAGCAAGATGTATCATGACCTCAAGCGCACTTTTTAGTGGAGGTCTATAAAGAGAGACATTTCTATATATGTTACTAGGTGTCCCACTAGCCAGCAAGTCAGAAGCGATCAGCATAAGCTAGCAGGATTGTTGCAACCGCTAGATGCTCCAGGTTGGAAGTGGGACCATATTTCTATGGACTTTATTGATGGCTTGCCCCGAACTAGAAAAGGCAATGACAATATATGGGTGATTGTAGATCGCTTAACAAAGACTGCCCATTTCATCCCTGTCAAATCTAATAGAACAGCTCGAAGTTTGGCCCAGCTTTATTTCAGAGAGATTGTCAGACTACATGGGGTTCGCAGTAGCATTGTCAGTGACCATGATACGATATTTGCTAGCAAATTCTGGGAAGCTTTCCAAGAAGAGCTTGGGACCAAGTTGAATATGAGCACCGCTTATCATCCTCAGACATATTGTCACACTGAAAGGGTGAACCGCATATTAGAAGACTTGTTGCAGGCATGCATCCTTGATTTAGGTGGGTCATGGGAAGATCATTTGCACTTGGTTGAATTCTCCTATAATAAGAGCTACCAAGCAAGCTTGCAGATGTCGCCATTTGAAGCTTTATATGGCAGGCCATGCAGATCTCTCGCATGTTGGGTGGAACCCGGTAATCGATTAGTATTGGGTCCCGACATGATTCGTGAAGCAGCAGATAAAGTTGATTTTATTAAGAAGCGATTACTGGCTGCTTAAAGCCGACAGAAGAGCTATGCAGACGCACGAAGAAGGGATTTGGAATTCTCTGTTGGTGATCTTGTATACTTGAGGGTTTCCCCACTGAGAGGTGTAATTCGATTTTGGAAGACTGGTAAGTTGGCACCGAGATTAATTGGTCCATTCTCTATTCTTGAAAGGATTGGAACTCTCGCTTATATGGTGCAGTTGCCTGACTGGTTGCCAGGGGTTCACAATGTATTCCATGTGTCCCAACTCCGGAAGCATGTTCATGATCTAGACTTAGTTGTGGAGGAAGCAGCACAACAAGATTTGGAGACTACCCCGAGCTTAGTAGTGAGAAGGGAGCCAGTGAAATTGTTGGCAAAGAAACCCGAGTTTTGAGGAACAAGAGGATCCACTTTGTCAAGGTGCAGTGGAGCGGGGATCCTAGAGACTGTACATGGGAGACTGAGGATAACATCAAACAGGCTTATCCCAATTGTAGAGTGGACATCTCCAAGTAACTCTTGTGTTGAGGTACATTTACAATACCTTGCATTTTCCTCTTTGTTTCCTACTTTACTATTGTTTCCATTTCGGGGACGAAAAGCTTTTAAGTGGGGGAGATTGTAACAACCCGGAAAATCAGAACCAAATTAAAAATTTTATTTTGGCTATTTCCGTGAATTTTCAATAGTTAAAATAATTTATTCTAAATAATAACGATTAAAAATTTATTTTAATCGAAGTTAGAGCGAATATATTTATTTTAATTTCAAAAGGAATTAGAAATAGCACGGTAGTTTGAAAAGTCAAAGCTGAACTTTGACTGAATGTACAGGATTCAAAATTAAACGGATTTTAGCGAAACCAAAAATATCTAAATCTGTTTAAAAATATCTTTCCAAGGAATCCGAAAAATCGAAATTTCATAGCGGAAATCAAAAGTTATGACCAGTTGAATATTCAGAATAGTCGCTATAGTATAATTTATAGCCCGTATAAAATGTCATTTTACAAACGACATCCGTTTTTTACGAAACCACTTTTGTTGGATTCGGAATGTCAAATTATTAATAAGTTTAATTTTCTAGAATTTTTCGAATTATTATGTGAGCGTGGCAAAAGAAAATATGTTTTGTCAATTTTAGTCAAATTTAATCGACTTGAAATGGCCATTTTTCAAACAGTCTCCAAATTCGATGAAATTAATTTTGTTCGGACCGTATCGTCAAAACAAAGCCAGAATTTTTTTTTCTGGAATTTCTAGAGTCTGTATGTGGCCCCGGTGAATTTAAATATACGATCGAATTAATTTAATAAAGGATTTAAATTTTAAATTAAAGAAATCAGGTCACAAACAGTCGTTTTGGATGACGGGACCTAGCCTATTAGTTCCGGAATATGGGCAATTAGGTAGAAACAACTCCTGTTGGACTGAAATTGGAGTTGTTAAGAATTTGTGGATTTAATTGTAAAATTAGGAATAAAATATTATAAAATCCTTTTGTCCTCTTCCCCAAAACCCTAAACTCCCTGTAGCCGCCACTCCCTTTATCCATGGCTAACATCACTCCTTGCTTCTACCTCTAAAATCTGTCAATCCTCTCACCGAAATCCCTCCACTTCAAGCTTTCAAAGAGATTTTCAACCCCTTTAAATCCATACGGTTAACATCCCCTGAAACTGCACGTAGCCCGAGAACCGACACACCAAAGTCCACGCGTTAAGGCCACCGCCCCTCCTCCTTGGCCAGATCGAGTTGAATGTGGTGGGCCCCACGTTGTGCGTCGCGCTTCACTCTTCGACGCTGCACCATCCGATCTTCGAACCACTGCACCATTCGATCGCAAAGGTTAAACCTAGAATGGAACCAATTAGAAAAGCTTACGGCCTTGGGTTATCTGAGAGGAAGAAGGTTAATTTTTAAACTATTTTATTTAATTAATTAATTTTAAATTATTATCAACCTAAAACAAATCATAACTCATCCATACTGACTCAGAACTGAACGATTTTCGAAGCGTTCCGATCGTAGACACGAGATCTACGTTTCTAGACTGGCTGGATCCAATTCTGAGCTAATTGAATTTTGAAAAAAATTGCAGATCTGAACCATTCAGATTCAAACGACAGTGAGATATCCTATTTTATTTTATTATTATTTATTTTAAAATAACTAGAATAAATCAGAATTGTATTCTCATTGATTCGCTGTATATTTCTATACGCTATGCTACGTGGTTTGATTTATATGTGATGTGTTAATGTAGATCTATAATTTGGGTGATATTATGTTATTGTTAAATTTGCCATAAAAATAAATCATTTTTTTTTTGATATTTTGTTGAATCAAATATATCCAAAAAAAATGGAGCATCACCTTTATTTTATTTGGTTGGAATTAAACTTGTCATAAAAATAAAATATATCACCTATGTTTATTTGTTTGATTGAATTAGAATTTTCAATAAAATAAAATATATCACCTTTGTTTATTTGTTTGATTGAATTAGAATTTTCAATCAAATAAAATATATCACATTTGTTTATTTGTTTGATTGAATTAGAATTTTCAATCAAATAAAATATATCACCTTTGTTTATTTGTTTGATTGAATTAGAATTTTCAATCAAATAAAAATATCACTTTTGTTATTTTTTGATTGAACTAGAATTATCAATCAAAATGAATATCACTTTTTAATCATTTTTGTTGAATTAGAATTTTCAACAAAAATGGAACATATATTTTTATGTCATTTTGTTGAACTAGAGTCTTCAGCAAAATTAAAGTATACATTTGTGTCTTTACGTCGAATTAAAATTTTCAACAAAAATAAAAATAAAAGTATACATTTGTATGTCATTTGTTGAACTAGAGTTTTCAACAAAATCAAATATCAATTTCTATCACTTGTTGAATTAGTATAGAAAGGAAAGAAAAGTTCATGTTTTTGTTAAAATAAATTAAAAAAAATGTTTTCATTAAAAATCCACATTTTTAATGTAATGATTGAAATAGGAAAAATGTATATGTTTTAGAAATAAAAACATGTAGTCATTAAAAACCATATTTTAATGTCATGTATGAAAATAGAAAAATGTACATGTTTTAGAAATAAAAACATGTAGTCATTAAAAACCATATTTTAATGTCATTAAGAAAATTAGCAAAATGTTCATGGTTTGAACAAAAGCATGATTTCATTAAAAATATGCAATTTTAATGTAATAAGATAAATGTACATATTTCTAAATCAAAACATGATTTTCATTAAAAATATACATTTTTAATGTAATGTTAAGAATAAGAAAAATGTACATGTTTTTAATCAAAAACATGATTTCATTAAAAAATTAAATTTTAATGACAAGAATAGGAAAAGAGAAAATGTACATGTTTTTAATCAAAACATGATTTCATTAAAAATATGCATTTTTAACGTGATGTTAATAATAAAGGAAAAGATTCATGTTTTGAAATACAAAACATGTTATACATTAAAATTTCACTTTTAATGTAATATTAGAAAACTAGGCAAGATTCATGTTTTAAAAGGAAAACATGTTTTACATTGAAATTTCACTTTTTAATGTAAAAATAGAATTGTAGAAAAAGGAACATGTTTTAAAAGAAAATATATTTTACATTAAAAATTCACCTTTTAATGTAAAAACAAAATTTGGACAATGTTAGATCCAAAATTGGCTCTAACACCCAAACTAGTAATGATTCTACTGAAATGAAATCAATAAACAAAGAAAACACACAATTTATAGTGGTTCAGCGTTAATTAGCCTACGTCCCCTTTCTACTCTTTGAATTGATGATTTGAATGCAAGTACAACAATAACTCTCATTCAATTTTCACTCATATAATGTATTGATTCACTCAATTTCCTCCACAATATGCTTCGAAAGGTGAATGTAATCTGAATAAGTTGATGAAATTCGGATAGCAAAGGAGTTTAAGTTCTTAAAATGCAAAAAGATCCTTCCAAATGTCCCTTGATGCATGTATTTATAGGTGGAAAATGCTCCTGGAATGGCTTCGGTTCGGATCCACGTGGCACTCATCCCATTACTATCGGGTTCAGATGGGATATGATAGTGACACCACACCAGGTTAGTGGCAAACATGGGTAGAACGTGGGTATAACCGCTCCGAATATTAACGAAAACGTGGGGTGAAACTGTCGTGATTCTGGGTTCGGATTGGGGGTGCTAGCAATCAGGGGATCGGATCGGTTTTGTCCCCTCCGATCCGATTCGACCTGTATTCTTTCTTTCTTGGCTTCGTGCTGGTCTCCCCCTTTTCCAAAGAAATCCGATCTGATCCGACTTGTAATGAGAAAACATTCTTCATTTTTTGATCTTTTAATCTTTGTGTAGCCTAGTTCACAAAGTAGGCTAACATTTTGCCCCCTCAAAGGACGCTTCTATTGAAGATGGAGCGTGCTTTGACATTATCCGTACACTAGTCTCTGAATTTGAACTGTTGAATAATTGCTTCCATTCGCGTGTAGAAATGCGTTGTGACATGAAGTTGTGTCTCTTGCAGCCTATAAATACACCCAAAAGTTCACAGATTTCCATCTTCGTTTCAAACAGCTTTGAGAACTCTGATTGATGTTCAGCGACTCCTCCAGGTAGGTTCTTTGTTTATTTTTATTTTCCTTTGAATTCAATTTGTATGCCAAGTCAATGTGCATGATTCCATCAGTGTTCGGTCTTTGATCCAAACAACTTCTTTTTCATCCCACTAACATTGGATCAACGGGCCAAATATATATACATGGGCTTGCAATCCGGTCCGAACGGGGTGAAAGGCTGGGAAAACAAAGAGCCACTGTAAATCCATATTTGTCCGCCGCCTCTCTTCTTCTTCCTTTCCTTTTATTATCTTCATCCTCCAGATTTTGTAATAAAAGAAAAGAAGAAACCCTAATTTTCAATACTTCACTATTCCCTTCAATTCTCGAATCAATTACATAGGTAGGTTGCAAAACTTTAGATAATTCCTTTTTACTTGATCTCGATTCGAATTCGTGGGTGATTCGGACGATTTGAACATGGAACTTGGCTGACTTTGACGCCGTGACCCCCCCTCGCCATCATCGTTAATGGCCTCGTCGCCATCTCGAGGTAGTAACGGAGGAGGTTAGAATCTGTTGTTAAACGTGATAGCGCATAAATACTTGGCTTTGATTTGGGTGTTTGGCACAAGACTGGGTTCGGTGTTGGTTAAGGAAGAAAGAGGATGAAGAAGACGAAGAAGAGGGAAAGGTCTGGGATCGGTTCGGGTGAAGAGGCATTAGAATGAAGAGGAGAGGGGTTTCCACCTGACCGGGCCAGGTCGGAGTGAAAAATGAAGAGAAGGATAAAAACGAGGTGTGCCCAACCGGGTCGGGTCGGAGTGAGAGAAATAGTCATGGAAATATATGGGCACTCGGACCGATCCGGATCACTTAAAGTACCAACTTTTGAACCGAACCGATATGCTTGTAGTGCATTAACTTCTGCTTTGGACCACACATGGCCCTACCCTCGGTCCGAACCCTTTCCTCTGTGGGCGTCCGATCCGATCCCAATATATATATATATATATATATATATATATCCGAACCGAACTGAAACCATCCAACTTAATGCACGAGAAATGTCCGACTTGCTCAATCAATGTTTGCCGTGACTTACAGCTTAATGAACAGTTAGGATAGTGCCTTATGAACATGAGAAAATATTTAAGACTATTCTGAACATTACTGTTTCGCCAAACCTTTGTATTATGTTCTTATGTGTTTACTTTGCATCTCTTGCACACATCGTAAACACTTTAGTTCACACACGTGCACGGGGGGATACGGGCTATTTTACTCTAACTTATGCTATTGCTTCTTCAGTAGTTTAGCGACCATGGCAGAGAGATGTTCATCTAGATTAGCGGAAAAGGGAGAAGTCACAGAAACATCCGAGAAACTCACTCATGATGACATATCCTCTTCCTCAGACCCTGAATGGGATAATGAGGACCCAGATTATGAAATGGAAGCGCACAGTAATGAAGTATCTTCTGAGAGTGAAGTTTCTCTTGGTGAGGAAGAGGAAGGAGAGATAGGAGATGATCGTGCTCCTGATGAGTTTGAAACTGCCACTATATTGGAGTTACCCAAAGATTCTGTTGAGTCGGCGATCGATGATGATAGACTCATCCGAATATGTCTAAAGCATGGGATATTAAAAAGTGATACCCAGGTGCCTTCAAAAACAGATCGCCCCCACAATCCACCGGAAGGATTTATGGCAATTACCCGATTAATGTGTCTGGTTGGGGAATACCTCCGTTTCTGCCTTTTGTCGTCGATTTTCTGAGATAGATGTGGATTGCCCCCATGCAATTACATCCCAACTCTTATGCTTATTTATACACCTTGTATATAGCATACAAAGATATTTTAGGTATAGAACCTACATTTGATGACTTCCACTTCTTTTATAATTTCAAGCATCGGACTCAAGAGACTCCTTCCTTCTCATACTTTGAATCAGTCCCAAAAAGGAAAATTATTACTGTTCCATATAGCAGCAAGGCTGGTGATTCTAAACCTGAATGGTTTTATATCAGACAGCAACCGGGGTGCACCAGGAAGTGGACCAAATCAAGTAAAGCACCGATTTTCTAGATTTCAACTTTAAATACTCATGCCAACACATTAATTTGCTTTCTTTTTCATTCGCAGTTGATAACCCAAAGCAAATATCGGGTCAATTATAATTTGTTCGTTTGCATCAGCTGCTCAATGGTGACCAAAAGTTCTTAACCATCGACGAAGTTCTTAAGGATGAGTATCTCCATCATCATGGGTTACTATCTATTATCCGTAGTATAGGTCATGAGACAGGTCCATATGTGTACATACCCCCAGTTGACATTATTCCTTAGACGGGCGAGTGCTCGAAAGGTCCAACAATACCTCTTAGGACTCCTCCTTCTCCATCCTCAACTCAGGACGATGAATTAGCCAACATGGCTGAAAAGCACAGAGAAGGGTATACCATTCCTGATGACGCCATTTCTCCTGAAAAGTCAACATCCCCTAAAGAGCTGCCACTAGACGCTTCTCAAGGAGATGCTCCTACTACCGACGATTCCACATTTAAGGGTTTAGGAAATCTTCCCCTCCCCGAAACTATTTATATTTCAGAGGACTTCAGAACGAATCCTTTAACCTTCACTTCTTCAGAGGAGACTACTGCCATGAAGACCAAAGAGTCTACTCATGCTAATCTGGCTTTAGGCTCGGGTTTGTCGAGGGGAACGTCACTTAGGATGCACATAACACATTAGCACTGCACGTCACAGCACTTATTCTTATGTGAATGTTGATTCTGAATTCTACTTATATTGTTGTGCAGGTACCATGTCACGACCTTACTATGATGTCGGGAAAATTCGTCGTAGCATGTCCAGACCTCCTTCTGACACCGAGCATGATCCCCATGAGAATCGGGGCAGATATGACAGAAGGCATTATGGTTCCCATCGATCTCACACTTCACGCTCTTGTTCTCATGTTTGGTCGGATTCGGACAAATATAAGAGCCACCAAAGTCGTTGTGGGGGAGACACATCACAATCCAAAGACCGAATTTCTCCCCAAGATAAATATAATCGAGAAAAAAGTCCACCGAAACACACTGATTCGCGAGACAAGCACAAAGCTTCTGAGAAGTGATCTGAAAAAGGCGATGCAGCCATTGTCCCTGCTAAGCGGAAACATATTGAACTATCATATTGCAAACCCCCACCATTGGACGCTGATTCCAAAACGAAACTGGCATATCTGGAGAAGTAGTTCCCGGGTCACTACTTTGAGAATTTAACTTTCTTACCTGCACTCGAGCCTATTTCTTCAAAGTGGGCAGATGAGGCTAAGGCAAAGATCGACACAGTAGAGAAACAGTATTCGGAGATGTACAAGATTTCATGCAATCTCTCCAGAATCATTCGGGCCTTAATTACAGATGTCGATGCAATGAAGAGAGTTGCAGATTCCGATGAGAATGCTTTGAAAAATCTGGAGAAGGACTTAGAAGATACACAGGCTCAACGAGATGCCAACAACTTCAAAAAGCAATTTGAGGAATTACAAAAGCATTATCATGACGTACTGGAATCTCACAGTCAAGAGCGTTTAGAGTTGAAGAAACAAGCTGGAGATGTTAAGTCAGACAGTGTCAAAGTGGAACTAGCTTACAATACTCTTGAACAGGAAAAGGCCGAGTTAGCGAGGAAGAACGCCGAGTTGGAGAAACGAAATGCTGACTTGGAGTCCAAGTTATTGGAAGCCGAGACTAGGGCTGCCTTAGCTGAGGGGAATGTGGATAGCGCTATTAAGTCTGCTGAAGAAACTCATAAACAGCTATCAGAGGCTCAAAAAGAATTGCATGGCTTTGGCGAGCTGATGATTGAATTCTTTGCACACATAATCCATCGCCGAAACATCTCTTGGATTGAAGACTATCCGACTACCTTAGTTCATGTGTGGAATCAAATCACCGAATGGGAAAAAGATGAACTTAAGGTTGACCTCGTTGATGAAGACAAACTCATGGAGAAGTATTTGAAAGATGATGAACCGGCACGTCTGGCTGAGGGGCGTCGCCTTATTGCTGCTGCCATGGAGGAGGAGAAACGCCAGGCCAAAGAAAAGAATATCCTTGAAGTTGGTTCCTCTTCTGTTACCGCCGAAGCTACTAGAGTCAAGGAATATGATCTCGAGAATCCGGGAATTCCTAAAGCGCCTCTTTTATCTCCTACACTCGAATCAGCATCAGAGACAGTAGCTGCCCCAATTGAGAAATCATCAGAAGGTATTTCCACTTTTTCACCCCAATTTGTCAAGGCAGTCTCCATCTTTCGTCACATCATTGGGCAATTGATCGAGGATTCTTTGTTTTCTCCTGAGTTGATAACTGTTGCTTCTCATTCTGTAGGTGTTGAACCAACCGAGAAGACTGATGAGCATCGGGGAACCACCATTGGGGAAAATCCATGGAAGAGACTCAGGGAGAACAGGATAAGGCTACCATCGTTGAGTCCGGAGAGGGAGCTGAAGGTAAAAAGGAGGAGGCTATCAATAAGACTCCCAGACTCCCTAACGCCGACACTTCTTGTAACGACCCATATTTTTACGGATAATAATTAATTTATTTAATTATTTAAATAGTGATTTAGATAATTAAATGGCGGTTTAATTAAATTATATGGAATATTTAATTAATATAAATAATAGAATAATATATTTAATTCAGAAATAATCAAAATTTAGTGGAATTCACAGTATGGTGTAATTTGGATTATTTAAATATATAATTCAGTTTAGAGTTGAATTATATTCACGAATATATTTAAAAAACGACAGTTTGAACGTATAATTATATTATAATCGAGCCCGTAACGTCGCGATAGTTCGCTATTTGGCGATTTGAACTTCAACTGGATATACAGGGTCCGTTTTAAACCGGATTTCTGTGAAACAAGAAACGCACAGAGCTAGTGAAGTATATTTTTCTAGTGAAAGAGAAAAATTGGGATTTCGTCGTGTAGATTTTGATTTATGTCCAAATCAAATTTTCAGAAAAATAGCGCCATAACCATTTAATTTTAATAAAAGGATTTACATATAAATTGAATATCGATATAACTCTGATGATGAAATATTGAGTTAGAAATCCACATAGGATTTAATCTGGAGCTGTATGGTATTCTAGTGTGAATGTATACGATAATATAAATTTATTTCTATTTAATTTAATTATTTTTAAATATATTTATATATTTAAAAGGGTTATTTAGAGCTTTAAAAATAGCCAGTTTTGCAAACGACCTCCAAATTCGACGAAACCAATTTTGTTGGATTCGTAATGTCAAATTATTATTAGATTTCAAATTCCATGATTTTTGAAGTCAGTATGTGTGGCCGTGGGCGATTTTAATGTGAAAAATAGTCGATATTCTAACAGTTAAAAATACGCTGTGTGAGCAAATGGAGTCATAATTCGACGAAAGCAGTTTCATTGGGACCGTAATGTTGAGCTGTAGCTGCATGCCAATTTTCATGATTTTTGGGTATCGTATGTGATCACAGGAATTTTAGAGGACGAATAAAAACAGCAATTGCTTATAAATAAATATAATATTGAATATAAAAATATATAAATTTACTATAAATACCATACCAAATTTCCTTAAACCCTAAAATCATTCCACGGTGAAAAAGGATTTTCCGCCGCTGTATTTTTCTTCCTACAGTAAACTATCGATCTTCAAAAATAAAAAAAAAATCAAACAAATGCTATAAATTATAATACTTATGTATTTGAGGTGCTGAGAGGTTTCTCTACAATTCTAGTTAAGTATCATCGGTTGCGATGGATTTTTCCAACGTCCTACTGTTCACCGTGAATGTTAGGGTTGCGGTTTTAAGAAACTAGAAGCATGGATCCTCGATTTCGAGTTGATTTTTGGTCTTAGCTTGGAGTTTAGCATCAATTTTTGGGTTTTGGTGGAATTCCGAACAAAAGTATGTCGATAACTGTTCGCGGGGGAGGGGGGTGCTGTCAAACAGAACAGACTTCCGGCGCTCGAGTTGAACAAGATTGAAATGAGGGGGAGCTTTCGATGAGAGGAGCTTGCAGGAGGTTTCGGTTTTTGAAACCAATGATGAAACGATGGAGAAAATGGTGGATGAAATCACGGTAATGGGCTTACTGAAGTGAAGAGGAGCAGTACGTGATTTCTGGTTTGGGGGAAGAAGCATGTAGTGGGTTGGGTATTATGGTATTGGGCCGAGTTGTCAGTGGTAAGGCCCGATGTTAAAACAAATTAAGTTAGTTTTCTTTTTACGGTATTCGATCTTGTAAATTGAATATCTTTATCATACTATATCAGAATTTCGAACGGTCGGATCCATTGGGATCGTATGGACGAGCGCTACCCAATGGAACTAGCTGGGAGTGGATTGGAGCTTGTTACAATTTATAGCAAAATAAATTGTCCGTCTGAATCAAGCGATGGTTATCGTTATGAACGATGATCATCCAATGTGAGTAAAAATCACCAACTCTGAACAGTTATATTTTTATAACATATTCTTAGAACTGATAATTATCTGTCGATTGCTATGTGATTAACTGCTTGGTTGAACTGCTAAAGTGGTTGGTTGAAATTATAGATAACGATATATATATATATATATATATCGTTAATCAAATATTGATTCTGTTTATCAGAATATTTCATATTGAAATGAAAGTGATGTTAATTATATTGTTTAACATCTATGATGCAGGAAAACAGGTTAGAGGGATCTAACTGGGTTCCTCAATATTTATAATACGGTTGTTTTCATGTATTAAAATATATGATGTGATATAATATTTGCGTTGATTATGTGTGTTTGAATGATATCGATCATTGTTATTTAGTATTGTAAATACCGTAAGACCTGGAATGTAGAAAAGGGGATTTTCAAAGTGTATCTTGAAAATAAATTATTTATATAAAATCAATGGATTTTATATATAAAAGGAAAGGGGTTTTATAAAAGAAAATAATTATAAAATCAAAGGAGTTATAAAAGGAATATTTATTTGTTAAATAAATAGAATTGAAAAGAAATATTTATTTAGAAAATAAATAGAATAAGTAAAAGGATTATTTATTTATGGAATAAATAGAATTTTATAAAAGGGTTATTTATATAGAAAATAAATATAAGTATAAAAGGATTATTTATATAGAAAATAAATAAGATATTATAAGAGGAACATTTATTTAAAAAATAAATAAGATATTATAAGGGATATTTATTTGGAAAAATAAATAGAATATATAAGAGAAATATTTGTAAAACAAATATAAAAGAGAAATATTTGTAAAGCAAATATAAAAGGAAATACTTGTAAAAACGAATAGAATTTTATAAAAAAAGAGAATTTTACATTTGAAAGGTTTAGACCCGTGCTTCGCACACGGGTATAACATGATATGGATTTAAAGCAAAGGATTTAAAAAGAATCTGTTCTAACCAATAGATTGAGAAGATTAATTTATAAATAATATTTTATAAATTAAATAAAATATTTATCATTGGATAAATAAAATATATAAGTCAAGACTTATATAAAGAAGTAAGGATCGATACCAACATCGATATTTGAAACTGAATATGGACGAAGGTGTTAATCAAAATGTGTTAATCAAAATGAGTTAGAGGAGTTAATCGAATTATAGTTAATCGATTAGAGTTAGATTTAATTGATTAGAGTTAGAGTTAATCGAATTATAGTTAATCGATTTGAGTTAGAGTTAATTGATTAGAGTTAGAGTTAATTGAAAAGGAGTTATCGAATATTAGTTTATTCGAAAGGAGAAATCGAATATAAGTTATTCGAAGGGAGTTAATCGAATATCATTTATTTGAAAAGGAGTAATCGAATATAGTTTATTCGAAAGAAAGAGTAATTGAATATAGTTTATTCAAAAGTAAGAGTTATCGAGTATTAGTTATTCAAAGAGAGTTAATCGGATATAAGTTATTCGAAGAGAGTTAATCGTCGGATTCGATTATATCGAATTCGGGAAAGTATTTATACTTTCCGGTTTTTAAATCAGGATTTATTTATTTATAAATTAGGTGTTTATTTTATTTATTCAAATTAAAGAATAAAAATTATATTCGAAGTTAGATATTTCGAAAGTAGGGATTATAACGCTATAGTTATAATCCATGTTTTCAATAAAGAAGTGGATACGTAAATAGAATCCGAGAGTTACGTAAGGAAGTTTGTTAAAGGTTTAAAAGATAAACTTTGTCTATTCCGAAGGTAAAACATTGTTCAGTTAAGGTCTGAGAGGTAATTATACCCCAGCTTGATTGACTTCCTTCTTAACTAAGGAATGGCTAAGGTTTGATAGTAAAGGATGGTTAAGTGAATTTAGTTAATGAATGAAATGGATTGAGTTGGCATGGCGATGTTTGATTTAAACATCAGTTTAAATCCAGTGAAGGAGTTTTGGAAATATTTTTCCAAATAAGAATCAGAAATGTTTTCTGATAATAGAAAATAAGAATTTAGATTATATGGAAACAAGAGATAAGTAAATTTATGAACAAAAGAGATAAATGTTAAATGATGATTGATCGATATAATTTCCATCTGGAAATAATATCGTTGTTTGCACACGTGTTTTTCTTTGATAGTTAAATCACATACTATCAAAGTTTTGACCATTTTTCCGTCGTCAATACGGAGAGACTGGTTGGATTATTATCCGAGAACCACTCTGTATGGGCGTTAGCGTTTCGAATCAAATAGATCGAAGACAAATTGAAGACGGAGTTTATACAAGGGTTATTCTGGAAATCCTAGGTAGAAATTGCCTAAGATGGATTTACAGAATAGTTCCTTCGGTTTGTCCAGTCCCAGGACAACTAGAATGGACGAGTGTCTGACGGAGTATATCTGGTAGATCACATAAGTTGATCGTTTCAAACGTATTTACGAAGGTGGCGGAGGAATTCGTTTCTCTTAGCTTATATCTGTGGTATTTTTGAGGAAATCAATTTGTGATTTGATGGGTATGACGATGTGGCATTCAAAGTAATTAAAGGGGTGATCTGTTAAAAGATACGTTATGACCTCAAGCCTCATCAACTGGGAAATGACAGAAATCGGGCAGGTAGCATGGCTAAGTGGGTCGCACCCAAGTAGGGTATATTGTCACCATCTAGAGAATATTCATATTTGTTACTTCTTTCAATTATGTATCTCCCGGGAATGGTTATGTTGGTTTACCAACTGTAAGGTGACAATATATTCAATACACTCAAGCGAAATGAGTGGTCGGTCATGTGTGGCCGAGTTACAAGATGTTCTTGTTGTACTCCAGTGTATCGCTTCTAGAGTACACTGAGCGGAAGGTGGATCCATACCTTGTTATAGTTGGAATCCATTCCCCAAACAAGAGCCCGCGGTTTTGATTGTATATTATATATGTAGAACGTTAGATATAAGCGTTTCTACTAGATTTCTATTTACTTGATCTAGACATTATTATAATATCAGACAAGTATCGTTTTAGAAATATTTTTGGTTATCGTAAGGTAAAAGCCATCCGTGTTTATGTGTGGATCGATATTATGATTATCCTTTGTTTCAAAAGGATTTTGAAAGTTAAATCAAATGATTCGAGTTTACTCACACCAGTCACATGACTGACCTAGAGTTTATTTTGTTTTGTTTTCCCTAAACTCTTGGGTGCCCAATTTTGTACGGGCAGTCAAGTAGTCGGGATTTACATATACTTGAAGAGCTGGAGAAGGAGGCTTTAGCATTTTATAGCTATTGTTATTTATGTTGTGTTGTAAGTGTTATACTCTAATAATGGTATTGTATAGAAATACTGTTTTATTTCAAAGTTATGTTATGAAATATATTTATTCGTTCCGCTGTGAGATTCGTGTTTACTCTGATGTTGTATGTTCTTCTTCTTCTATTCTAAGTTTCTATCTTATCTATCCTCACCCTCTAATTTCTTTCATGGACTATCCGGTGTTTTCGATGCTTGAATAGTCGACATAGTGTTGTATGCCGATATCTAGGATCGCAAAAACCCTGGGTCGTTACACTTCTCATGATGATGAAATGATAGACGCTTTGAAAGATGATGATGGTAATGATGGGCATGAAGAAGATCCTGATGTAGCTATAATTGGGGATTCGAAAAATGCTGATGACATGACTTTGGCAGAAATGAAAGCCGAACAAGACAAGCGCATGCAGCTGAAAGTCGAGGAGATAGACCCCGAAAGCCTTAAGCCCCTTGCAGTGGTGGATGCTGGATCGAGGTTAGTTGTTAAGCTTTCAACTAGGTCAATTACAGAGGAGCTTGCTAAAAAATATTCTCTTGATCCCAATGCTCCGACTCCTTGGAAGAAATATATAGACTCTAGTACCTCAATTATAGAAAAGAAGAAACCAAAGCGTCTCATGTCCAATGCTGAAAAAGAAGCTAAAAAAGCTCGTAAGGCTGCCAGGAAGTCCAAGTCTACTCCAAAGCCCAAGTGACAATGCATTTTTTTATTTTGGTATTCCACTAGTCCGCTATTGTTGCAGCGAGTGCGGCCCTCGCATCCATTGCTTAGCTTTCCTGTATAAACTCAATTGTTTGTAAATAAAGTAGTTTGTTCCCTGCAATGTCTGATATTCGTAAATTTAGCATTTAAGTAAAAATGCAAATGAATAGCATGCCATATCACAGTTATATAATAAAGTCACTACTAAGGGGAACATGTGTGTGTGTGTGTGTATATATATATATATATATGCCCCCAAATCAATCTTGCACAACTGATTAAGACTTATTCAAGATCGATTAAATTAAAAATCCAGTTTCCCCCGACTCTCTGACGGGGCCATATTCCTTTCGTCAATGATGCTTATTCTTTTTAGCATCTTTATACTCTCCTGTATCATAACCAGGTTGGAGTATTACTGAGGCGGTCTCTTATCGGGGTGCACCTTCACGCCTCAAGGGACGTCGACTTCCCGTCCTTTATACTCTCTCTCGTTTCATGAGAGTTAGAGTTAAGAATGTCGTATTCCCATTCTTTGCATCTTATCATGCAAGCGGTCATTTCGTTCGCTCTTGCACATAGGTTATCTCCAACTTTCCAAATCTAATTTAATGTTTTGTGTTTCATAGTCATGATAGAATAATTGTTGAAGATAGAAATAATGCAGGAAAGTAAATGACACACGATATTTTTATAGTGGTTCAGCTAAGTCGTAGCCTACATCCACTTCATGATCCTTTGATCATATAAACAGACTTTTTAAGGCAAGCCGTGCCTTTTTACATAGCCTATAAAAAACAAAAAGGAAGACATTTCATATTTAGCTCAGGTATCGTCGCAAGTGCTGAGCATTCCAAGCTCTGGGAATCTCTTCACTGTCCACGGTCGTTAGCTTGAATGCTCCTGTATTAAGCTTCCGTTGGATGGTGTATGGCCCTTCCCATTTTGGATCCAATTGGGTTGAAGGCGGGAGGACTCGTTTCAATACTAAGTCTCCTAATTCAAAGGTTTTGAAGCGAACTTTCCGGTCATAATAACGTGCTGCTTGATGTCGATATCTTGAGGCACGCAAGTCTGCTTCGTCTCTTTTTTCTTCAACCATATCAAGAGACTCTAGGAGGAGTGTTCTATTCGTCATCGGGTCATAGTATGCTACTCAATGAGAAGGGACTTCTAGCTCTATCGGGATTACTTCTTCTGACCCGAAGGAGAGTGAAAAAGGGGTATGGCCAGTGGCCGTCTTAAAGGTTGTCATGTAGGCCCACAAAGCTAGTGGCAACTCATCTACCCACTTGGCTTTGGCCTGCTCCAACCGCTTCTTGAGAATAGATTTAATGACCTTTTTTATTGCTTCGACCTGGCCGTTTGACTGCGGGTGAGCTACATCGGTGTATCGTTTATCAATCTGGTATTTCTGGCAGAAGTTTCTGAATTCGAGGCTGTCGAATTGTGTCCCATTATCAGTTATGATGGCCTTCGGTATCCCAAATCGACAGATAATGTTTCTGACCTCAAAACTAATCACCTTTCTTGCCGTAATCATTGTTAAAGGTTCAGCTTCCACCCATTTCGTGAAATAGTCCACGGTGACGATCGCATACTTTGCTCCCCCTTTGGCAATAGGTAACACTCCAATAATATCAATTCCCCACGTGGCAAACAGCCATGGGCTTACCATTGACTTAAGCTGAGTCGGAGGTGCTTTGGGAATTCTGGCGAATCTTTGACATTTGTCGTAGCGTCGTGAATAATCAGCCGCGTCTTTATTCACGGTAGGCCAAAAATATCCATACCGCAAAACTTTCTTTGCTAGGGTTTGACCCCCGGTGTGGTCCCCACACTCACCTTCGTGTACTTCTCGCAGTACACGTTTGATGTCGTCATGTGCGATACACCGTAATAGGGGCATTAAAAACCCTTGGCGATAAAGGACGTCGTCCTGTAAAACGTATCTTGTAGCTTTACGTGTTACAGCTCGTCTTTCGCTTTTCTTCAATGGGAGGGTTCCACTCTTGAGAAAATTCTTGATCGGTGTCATCCATGATTCTCTCTCTGGATCAACTTCTAAGGCTAGTTCCACCTCCATCAGGTCAAAACTCGGTGATTCCAAAACATCTATCGGAACCATTTCAGATTCTTCAGGGTTATCAGAACTTGCTAGTTTTTCCAACCGATCTGCTTTCTGATTCTCTGTTATTGGAATGTGCGTTATACTGTAATGCTCCAAACAACCCAGCAACTCCTTTACCTTTTAAAGATAAGTAACGAGTCGAGGTCCTTTAGTAACAAACTCCTCCCGTACCTGGCATACAACTATCTTGGAATTGCAGCATATATCCGATGTCTTCACCCTTAGTTCTTTGGCGAGTTTCAGCCCGGCAATCAGGGATTCATACTCGGAATCGTTATTGGTAGCAGCAAATTCTAATCGCAATGCATAGTAAATAGATCGTCCTTCAGGAGTGATTAAAACAACTCTGGCGCCGGACCTTCGATCATTTTTGGCTCCGTCCGTATATAACTTCCACGGACTAAGCTCTAATTCTTGGTCTAAAGTAACCACCTTGTCACCCACCGTTTCCTCTTCGGGAATCGTGTATTCGGCTATGAAGTCGGCCAATGCCTGCCCCCTTATTGATCTCCGTGGCTGAAAATTTAAATCGAATTGACTCAACTCGATGTTCCATTTAAGTAACCGCCCCGATGCTTCAGGTTTTTTCAACACTTGCCTTAAAGGTTGATCGGTGTATACAACTATCGGATGAGCCTAAAAGTAATGACGAAGTTTGCAGGAAGCAATCAGGAGGCTATAAGCAAGTTTTTCTATCTTCGGATAATTATGTTCTACAGCAGCAAGCTTCTTGCTCACGTAGTATACAGGCCTCTGGACTTTATCTTCTTCGCGTACCAACGCTGTACTGACGACGTGAGATGATACCGCTAGGTAGACAAACAAATCCTCATGTTCCACGGGTTTTGATAATATCGGAGGCTTTTCTAATAAGTCTAATAAATTTTGGAAAGCCTCCACACAATCAGGGGTCCACTCAAAATTTCATTTCCCTCATTTTATCAGATCGAAGAAAGGTACGCACTTATTTGTGGCTTTGGAGATAAACCTGCTCAATGCAGCAACTTTTCCGGCCACGCTTTGAACATCCTTAATCTTTCGAGGTTTTTCAATATTCCTTATTGCGCTATTTGACTAGGATTTATCTCAATTCCTCGAGAACTCACGATAAAACCTAGGAATTTCCCAGATGCGACCCCAAAAGAGCATTTGAGGGGTTTTAACTTCATCCCATACCTTCGAAGAATGTTGAACATTTCGGCTAAGTCCCTTGTATGGTCGAAAGATTGTCTAGACTTCACAAGCATGTCGTCCACATAAACCTCCATGGTTTTTCCGATTTGATTATGGAACATGCGATTGACCAAACGCTGATACGTGGCTCCTGCATTCTTTAATCCAAATGGCATTAACACATAACAATATAACCCTAAGTCTATGATGAAACTTGTGTGCTCCTGATCTGGTATGTGCATGGGAATTTGATTGTACCCCGAATAGGCATCCATAAAGGATAAAAGCTCGTGTCCGGCCATCGAGTCTACTAGTTGATCAATCCTGGGAAGAGGAAAACTATCCTTTGGACAAGCCTTGTTCATCAGAGAAGTCAATACATGTACGCCACTTCCCGTTAGATTTTTTGACCAGGGCAGAATTGGATATCCAGTCGGTATATTTCGAATCCTTAATGAACCCATTATCCTTCAATTTCTCTACCTCTTCCTTCAAAGTTGCTGACCGCTCTGGGCATAACATCCGTCTCTTCTGCTTGACCGGCGGGTGCTTTGGATTAATGCATAAAGAGTGGCTCATAATGGAAGGCGAAATCCCACACATGTCAGTGTGAGTCCAGGCAAACACATCTAAATTTGTCCTTAAGAAATCAGCCAACTCTTTCGCTCGAATTGGATCTATCTGCGAGCCGATCTTAAGTACTTTTGTCGAATCTGCATCATCAATAGGCATATCTATTGTTGTCTCGTTGGGAGTCGCCTTTCTATCCTCGGGTTCTCTATCCTCTCTGGCATCTATATCCTCGAGCACATCTAAGGGCGACTCTCTTGAGGTTCCTTAATTGCTATGCTGAGTTTTCCTTCAAAGGGGGAGAATCATCCTTAGATTCTATATTCAACCCCTTCATTAGCATCTTCAACTCCGTCATGTAACAAGCTCGTCCCGTAGCTTGGTCGCCTCTCATCACCCCTATTCCTGCGTCGGTCGGGAATTTAAGCAGCAAGCACCAAGGTGTAATACATGCCCTAAACTCGGCAACGGCCGGTCGGCCTAGGAAACCGTTATAGGGTGACTCTACATCCAAAACTACAAATGGCAGGATCCTCACTCTCTGGCGATCTTCCTGTCCTAATGTCACTGGTAATTCTACGTGGCCCATCGGAGCCATTGACGCCCCGTACCCATCCTTCGCAAGGCTTTAGATCTTTTGCTTCGAGTCTCATTTGTTCAAGAGCTTTCATGAAGAGGATATTGACTGAACTCCCGTTGTCCACTAACACTTTATGGACTAAGGCGGGGTCGATGGTCGTGGTAATTACCAGTGGTTCTTCAGTTGGTGATTGAATTCTGGTATCATCTCTACTACAGAATTTGGCGTCGTCTGACATCGTCTTTTGTTGTTTTACTGGAGTAATGTCTTCGAGGTTACTACATTCTCCTACCTCAAAGTGCTTGGCGGCATTGACGTACTAATCCATCGCTTTGAAACTATTACTAGCTAGGTGGGGTCCGCCTATAATAGTATTGATAGCGATCCCCTTACCTTTCTGCTGGGTTGTGGGTTTAGAAGTAGGCTGGTTTTGGTCCGGGGCTTGCCCTCCTTGCCCCCTGTCCCTTGGGGCAACCTTGTACTCGTCTAACTTCCCTTCCCGTAGCAATCTTTCAACTACATCTCTCAAATGTCGGCATTCGTTGCTGGAATGACCGTGGGTTCCATGGAACAAGAAAAACTTTCCCGTTGCGATCTCTTTCTCAGTGGAGTCTCTGGGTGGTGGCTTTTTGTACTGCAATATGTTGTATGTGTCCAAATAAATGTTTTCCAAGGTATCTTTCAATGGCAAATAGTTTTCGAAAGTTTGGAATCGAGGTCTTTTGCTGGAATTGTTCCCTCGGTTCCGACTCCTCATATTGTCGTTTCCATTCTTGTTGTTATTACCTCTGTTCCGGTTGCCAACGTTCACTTCAACCTTCCCTGAACTGTCACCGGATTGTTTCACAGCAACATTACTTTGGACACCTTCCCTCGAGGCCCCTTCGGGCTTTCTCTTCCTATTTGCATGAGCTTCTTCTCGCCTTAAGCGAATATTAGCCTTTTCGTAGAACAACTCCCTAGTGGGGGGTTCCCGGATAGATAATCCCCAAATTCTGTGTCCGGATCAACTCCTTCTATTAAAGCCATCAGAATAGTGGGTTCATGAGGGTCACTAACTTCGGTGACAGCCAGGTTGAAGCGGTCCAAATATGACTTCAGAGATTCGCCCGGAGCCTGTTTAACCTTGACAACTCTATGACGCTTTTGGATTTTCGGGCATAAAGTCAAAACTGGTTCATAAAGCGCTCACTTAATTCTGTGAAATTTGATACTGACCGTGGAGGGAGTCGGATGAACCACATTAATGCCACGTCTTCTAAATAAATCGGAAAGGCCTTGCATTTTATAGCGTCTGGAGCTGCTGCGGCATTCATGAACCATGCATACCTCATCAGATGCTGTCCTGGGTCCATTCTCCCTGAATATCAATCCATTTATGGCAAGTTGAATCGCCTAGGGAACTGGAAGTCCAATATATCATCTGTGAAGGGGGTATGACTTCGCTCAATGCCCCAGTCCTCATTAGTGTATCGTCGGCTTTCGGACATGATCTGGCGCACCATTGCCCACACATCGGCATTTGTTAATGTTTGCACAGGTTCTCTAGGTCTAATATTCGGATTATCCCTGGGTTCCTGATTAGCGGATAACCTTCTGTTTCTAGCGGCGGCTGCTCTACATTGCTCCCTACGCTCCCGGTCGACTTAGGAGGAAGGGGCTGGAGAAGTTGCTGTTGCGTAGGATTAGTAATATTAGGATCCCTGGGTAGAACGTGGGATCCACGCATGGGAAACAACATAGGCTCTCTCAAGCTCGGGTCATCAGGCCCTAACACACGAGCGACATCTTCGCAGGATCCTGAAGATCCAAAAGTTAACTGATCAAGGTTTTGAGGTCGCTCAAGCAGCCTTCTTTCATGAGGACGTCCCTCATCTGACAAGATGAATAATCTGCAGCAAGGCGGCGTGTTGGAGAAGGTGTCTTTAGCCTCCGGAGCTCCTGAGTTCCCTACTCATAGTGATCATGTTCTCTTGCAATCGAAGACTGTCACGCTTATGGTCTTCCAATGACTCCTTAGTACTCTGGAGCATGTCAAGAAAGTGTGAAAAATCTCCTTGTGTGACGGGTGCAGATGGGTCAGGCGGATCATTGGTCATAGTGGATGGAATCAGAGCATTGGTAGGAGCTCGAGTAGAAGTTCCAGCTTCACTTTGGTTCGGGTCGGATCGGAGCACAGTGGTACGGCCGGACCAGTTCGGATGGGGAGAGTGCGCGACCACAACATCATTAGATCGGCTCGGATCGGGGTCTTCTGTTCGATTCGGACCTTCCTGACCGGAGCGGCCTGCTCCAGAGTCTTGACCACGTGACCTTGTCACGACCATTGTTTGCTGATCTTCGTTAACTTCATTCTTTCAATTACCTTGGGTTCTTTTACTTTTCCTTTAGCCATAGTCTCTAATTTTTCAGTGATTAACCAACAGGTAATTAACGATGTCGAAAACAAAGGATTAACTTCTTTGAACTTGAAGGTCCAAATAGTAGAATGATAATCCCAAAAAGCGGAGAATTCAAAAATTCTCAGTGAAAGCACCAAAATGTTAGATCCAAAATTGGCTCTAACAACCAAACTAGTAATGATTCTACTGAAATGAAATCAAAAAACGAAGAAAACACACAATTTATAGTGGTTCGGCGTTAAATAGCCTACGTCCACTTTCTACTCTTTGAATTGATGATTTGAATGCAAGTACAAAAATAACTCTCATTCAATTTTCACTCATACAATGTATTGATTCACTCAATTTCCTCCACAATATGCTTCAAAAGGTGATTGTAATATAAATAAGTTGATGAAATTCGGATAGCAAAGGAGTTTGAGTTCTGAAAATGCAAAAAATTCCTTCCAAATGTCACTTGATGGTGTATTTATAGGTGGAAAATGCTCCTGGAATGGCTTTGGTTCGGGTCCACGTGGCACCCATCCCGTTACTATCGGGTTCAGATGGGATATGATAGTGACAGCACACCAGGTTAGTGGAAAACATGGGCAGAACGTGGGTATAACCGCTTCGAATATTAAGGAAAACGTGGAGTGAAACTGTCGTGATTCTAGGTTCGGATCGGGGGTGCTAGCAATCAGGGGATCGAATCGGTTTTGTCCCCTTCGATCCGATTCGACCTGTATTCTTTCTTTCTTGGCTTCGTGCTGGTCTCCCCCTTTTCCAAAGAAATCCGATCCGATCCGACTTGTAATGAGAAAACATTCTTCATTTTTTAATCTTTTAATCTTTGTGTAGCCTAGTTCACAAAGTAGGCTAATAGACAAACATTCATGTTTTTTTTAAAATAAAACATGTTTACATTAAAAACTTTGTTTTTAATGAAATGGATAAAATTTGCATTGATAATTACATCGCATATATTAGAATTTATATGCGTTGTTAAATTTACATTTATAATTACATCTCATACATTAGAATTTATATGCGCTGTTAAAATAACAGTTATAATTACATCGCGTATATTAGTATTTATATGCATTGTTAAAGTTACATTTATAATTACATCGCATATACTAGAATTTATATGCGCTGTTAAAATAACATTTATAAATACATCGCATATATTAGAATTTATATGCGTTGTTAAAATAACATTCATAATTACATTGCATATATTAGAATTTATATTCATTGTTTAAATAACATTTATAATTACATTTGCATATATTAGAATTTACATGCAAAGTTGACTCGTCATTGGATAAATTTTCATGTGAATGATATATGCTGTTTGACAGTACATAGATGTGGTATGCCAATAAAAACATTCTCTTATTTGGCATATTAAGAATGTTAGTGAATTCGTCGAATAGTTTATAAATATATAATTATATATATATATAAATTAAAATTAAAATTAAACTAATCGCGCACAGTAATTCGTGTTTCAGAATCGTAACTTTAAGCGATTATACCGAAAGATCCAACCGTCGGATTTTCGCAAAACTGGAACCGTTAGGACCGCTTTGGGAAGATCTTTTCATCGATATAAATTTTGTTAAAATCCAATGGTTAGATTTCGAGATAAGTGTAAATCAAATTTCAATAAAAACAACGCCAGGGCCGCCTATCCACCCGAAGCGTCGCTAAATGAATTTGGATATTTTTATATAAATAAAAATAGCGATAAATCATTATTAAATACTGTTAACGATATGAAATGTATTCAAACTATATATATGCGAGAATCATTTGAAAAGACCAAGTTAAACCTCATTTCAAATGATTATACGACGATCTAAATTGAAGTTCTTAAAGACGGCGATTGAAGACCGGCGATCTTCACATCGAAAGGATAACTACTAATGCCCGACATTGGTTAGCTACCAGTAAAGTGTTAAAGTGGTAGTTGTCCGGACGTACTTGTTGATTGTCTGGATATGCGAGCATCTCTCTTTCGTATTGGACATACGGGACGATGAATAAGGTGACTCCGGTTTCGTTCAGACCCAGAATGGACTTGTAAATGGATGTGTGTCCGACATTGGATTTCATTCCATGTAATTAAATTGATTTCTATTTAATATATATCTGTGGTGGCGGAGAATTTATTCTCTTGCTTAACACCTTTTTTTGAGACGCATGAGCTCGAAGGTTATATATTGGTAGTTATCGATCTCATGGTGTGAATTGTCAATGTGACATGCCAAGATGCAATTGATCGAGGCTTTTGTTGAAAAGCAGAGTCTTGTGGATGATGATCAAAGCATAGCCTATTTTGGCATACCTTTGTGTATAACGTTACCTCGCGAGCCTCACATCCCGGTTGAGTCAGAAACGGGACAAGGGAACGCAGGGAGTGCACACGTTTCTTTCTAGCTAGAAGTGGTGTTTGGGTTTTTACAAGACTCGACATTTTTTACTTATATGGTGGATGGAATGTGGCGCCTCGGTTTTATTGGTCGATTGTGACCATTTTATAGGTTCAATAGGACCGAGAAGCGTGTGTTCAAGCATAACAAATCCACTAATGTTATTTGTGGACCGGCCCTGCAGTATCCAAGGGTTGTCCGTAGGTGTGGTCCTGAGATATTGCTAGAGTGTCTCGAATCAGTTAGGAGATCGTCCCTAGCCTTGACTCATGATGGAAACCCAATCTCCAATACGAAATTACGGTTTTGATTGTAAACCTATATATGGCGACATAGTATATGGTAGCTATGCCGTCTAGGATTGATACATTTACTTTGAAGTATTTTTGAAACATATTAGACACTAAAAATAATATTAGAAATATTATTTTCTGCGTATCAAATATTTTTTATCATTATAAGGTAAAACTCTATCCTCCGGTTTGCGTTGCATTGTGTGATGGGATATGAGTCTTATAATGATTTCATTTTCTAAAAAGCATTGCGTTGTTTTTGAAATAAATTTATTAAACTTATGCATTGGCAATCCAATGGAGTAAACCCGTTCCGTGTTAGCGGCATGGTCCTGTGACTTGCCATATTCTTAGTTAGGAAAAATTTCTCATACCAGTTCTATGACTGACTCGTAGTTTGTTTCACTTTGCAAACTCGGGTGCCCTCTTTCCACACGAGCAGCCAAATGACAGGTTTTAGGTATGGCCACATTCTGGACTGGAGCTTTCTTATGGAGAAGATGAAGAACCCTTTTCTTTTTATCTTTTTATATGCTTCTTGAGACATTTAGACATTATTGATCTTTGATGTATTTGGTGGAGATTGAGACTTTATTTCTTTCCTTGTTTTAGACTTCTATTTTGCTAAGTGTATCCTGGACTGCGTACTCTAATATATGTGATGTTATGTTGTGATGACATTCTTATTTCTGCTACAATGATTTATGTGTTATGCTATTATCTGAGATTTGTTATTGTTGTAATTATGTTATGCTCCTATGATTTTCCTTACTTTCGTACCACGGAAGTTTGGGGTCGTCACAATAAGACCGCTTTTTGAGCTCCATATTATTTCTTTGAATGGCTGGTTATGCCTTTTGGATTGACGAATGCACCCGCTTATTTTGTTGATTTGATGAGTAGGGTGTTTCAGGAGTTTCTAAACAAATTTGTCGTGGTCTTTGTTGATGATATTTTGAACTTCTCAAAGAGCGAAGAAGAGCATGCCCGGCATTTGGGAGAGGTTTTGAAAACTCTTTGTAACCATCAGCTTAAGGCAAAGTTCTCCAAATGCCATTTTTGGAGAAAAGAGGTGAAATTCTTAGGGCATGTGGTCTTTAAAGAAGGGATAGCTGTAGATCTCACAAAGGTGGTTGCGGTGCAAGATTGGCATATTCCTAAAAATACAACCGAGGTGAGAAGCTTTCATGGGTTGGCAGGTTATTATAGGAAGTTCGTTAAGGACTTCACAAAGATATCATCCCTACTCACCAGGCTGACAAAGAAGAACTTGGCATTTTCATGGGATATAGACTGTGATATCGCTTTCCAACGTTTAAAGAGGGCTCTGACAACAGCCCCAGTCTTGACTTAACCCGATGGGAACAAAGTGTTTACGGTTTACACTGATGCGTGTGGTACAGGGATTGGTGCAGTTTTAATGCAAGAAGGGAAAGTGGTGTGTTATGGGGGTAGACAATTGAGAGTTCATGAGAAGAACTACCCCACCCATGATCTAGAGCTAGATGCCATAGTATTCGTGCATAAGATGTGGCGCCGTTATTTACTTGGAGAGAAGTTCGAGTTATACACCGATCATAAATCTCTCAAGTAACTGTTCTCACAGAAGGATCTCAATTTAAGGCAACAACGGTGGATGGATTTCCTAGCTTCTTATGATTTTGAAATTGCTTATACCCATGGCAAGGGTAATGTGGTGGTAGACGCACTAAGTTGGCAGAGGATGACCTTGAATCCTTTGTTTGTGGAGAGGAAGAGCTTGGAGTTCATATCAGCTTTTGATTTTAGACCCTCCATCGAGATTTTGCATGATTTGTTTGCATCCTTGGAGATACGACCAACTCTTATGGATCGGATAGGAGCTTCGCAGCATGGTGACCCACAAATTTTATACATCATGGAAAGGCTCAGAAAAGGGGAATCTTCTAGTCACCTCGGTAGATATGCCATAGATGAAAAGGGGTGCTTGCGATGAGATGGAAGGCTCTGCGTTCCTCAAACTGGAAGCTTGATAAAGGTAGTCCTAGAAGAAGCCCACCATTATAAGATGACTATTCATCCAGGCGGTGATAAGATGTACAAAGACAAGAAAAGGGTTTTCTTTTGAGCTAGGATGAAGAAAGATGTGGCAGAGTTCGTTTTTCAATGTTTAGTTTGCTAGCAAATTAAAGCTGAGCAAAAGAAGCCTGGTGGTTTACTTCATTCTTTGGAGGTTCCTCAGTGGAAATGGGAGAGCGTCTTGATGGATCTCATAGATGGTTTGCCTAGATCGAAGAAAGGCAACACCAGTATCTGGGTTGTGGTAGATAGACTCACTAAGAGCGCTCACTTTATTCCAGTTAAGAGTAAGAGGACGTCACCATGGTTGGCAGCAATTTATATTCGTGAGATAGTTCGTCTTAATGGAGTACCTTCCAGCATCGTGAGCGATCGTGATCCCATCTTTACCAGTGAATTTTGGAGGAGCTTGCAAGAAGCGTTAAGTACACAGTTGTGTTTGAGCACCGCTTATCATCCTCAGACCGATGGGAAGACGGAGAGGGTGAACAGAATTCTGGAGGATCTTTTAAGGCTGTGTATCCTAGATTTCGGAGGGACTTGGGAAGAGCACCATCCTTTAGTAGAGTTTGCATATAACAACAGCTATCAATCCAGCATTGGCAGGCACCCTTCGAAGCATTGTATGGATGACCCTACATATCACCAACTTGTTAGTGGGAATCTACAGAAAGATTATTACTTGGATCAAATATGGTTAGGGAAACGTCCAAAAAGATTGGCCTTATTTGACGGCGGATGAAGACTGCTCAAGATAGGCAGAAATTCTATGTAGACAAGAGGAGGACAGACATCGAATTTGAAGTGGGAGACTTGGTTTTTATTAAAGTATCGCCACTGAGGAATGTGGTTCGCTTCGGGTTAGTAGGGAAGTTGGCACCTTGGTTTGTGGGACCATTTCCCACAACTGAGAGGATTGTCCAAATAGCCTATAGAGTAAAGTTCCCAGAAAATCTATCTGGTGTTCATGATGTTTTCCACGTTTCTCATCTACGGAAGTGCCTGCATGACACCGCAGAAGTTGTTGAGCCGAGTGTATTGGAAGAGGTAGAAGTGGAACGGGAGGCGACTGTCAGGGAGTCCCTACCGATATTCTTGGATCAGAAGTTAAGAAGCTACGCAATAAAGAAATCAAGTTGGTAAAGGTTCAATGGGGAGATAACCCAGAGGATGCGACTTGGGAGACCGAAGCCAAGATCCGTGCTTCATACCCTTTTCTTTTCGAGGGTATGTTCTTAACTCCTTTTTCAAAGTTTTATTTGTGCTTGTTTCTATCAATTGAATATACTTATCCATAGTTTTGTTGACCTTTAGATAGGAATCCTATGGATGTAAACAAGTGTTTGAGACATGTTATGTTTGATGGATGCAAGTGTTTGCTAGTGGCTTCCTGTGGACGCATACACACACATTAGGCACTAGATCGGCTCAATCACTCTCATACTGCATATGGATGGGTGTGCATTTTCTTTTCTTTTATGGATAGGAATGAATGTGTTAGCATATGGATGCTGCATTTGGATGAATGAGTGTGCACACATATAGAACTTATATGTTATAATAGGTTTATTTGCAAACATATTGGATTCATGGCACTAACATACATTGCATTAAGGAGGTCAATTGAATCAGTAGACCGCCTGATCTTTGCATTAGTATTGGGACATATACACACACCTCTGCATATATTCATATAAGCATTAGAAGTCTTTAAGGACAATGGATGCCTGTGATGATGGGTGATGGATGGTAGGATATGCATTCTTCTCAACTTAGAGATTTTGGGGACGAAATCCTTTGAGTAGGGGAGAATGCAACACCCCGAATTTCTAACGACACTAAAAGAGGGTAAATTAAATAATAATTAATTTAATATTCAGAATTAAGGAAAATGGACTGCGCCATTGCGTCCGTCTCGAAATTCTGGTCAAGATAGACATTTGGTTTGCGTAAAACGGACACCGTATGAAGAAATTTTGAGGGTTTTAAGTTTGTATACGCGTAGAAAGATTATATATATATATACATGAGTTAGAATCTTATCCAAAACAGTTCGAATTTGAAAAATAAAAGTGGCGGTATATTTTCTTCTCTAGGGGGTCGATCTCCCTAGAGGGGTGTCGACACCGGGGTCGACCCCCTTAAGGGATGTCGACACCGGGGTCAACCCATCCACAGGGGTGTCGATACCCCTAGGACTGATGTGGCAGTCGGTTTTAGAGGGCCTGACAGCTATATATACATGTTCATTTCTCTTGTTTTCTTTATTGAGAATTCATGGTGGCCAAACTCTACTGGTGTGTGAACTGAACTGGATCCGTTATCAACTATCAACCTAAGCAAATCATTTGGAGATTCAAGATCAAGTCTTTTCTAGTTCTATCTTCTTATCCTAACTCTGTGAGTTTCTAGCTGCTTTTAGATTTGAATATTTAAAAGTAAATATGACAAGACTATGACTTGGACTTGTTCATATGCCTAGATTATGTTAAATCCATTGTAAATTGTGATTATATGACATTTTCTGAATTGTTTAGGGTTTGGATCTAAATCTCTATCTAGTTGGATCCATTATAACATATATGACATGCCATGATGTGAACCTTAAAACTTATTTGTGTATATCCACATTTAAACTACTGGATCTAAATTGTGTGGACATTTAATTTGTTAATCAGATCCATTTTATCATCTTGTGCCTATTATGTTAGATCTGAATAGTTAGACATTTAAATGGTTAACTTAGATCCAATTATGCTCACTATGACATCATAGTTATGTTAGAACTAGTAATTGCTACAAGTTCACCATACTTATGCTTATATGTCCACCTTATTATGATGTCAATTACATGTCCATGCTAGTATGTATGTATATGTTCACCTCATCACCATGCTAGTTTATGTTTATGCCAAGTTATGATAAAACAATCACTTTTGTCATATTCCTATTATTTTTCCTTTTTATCGTTTATGACTAGGCTATTATCTAGCCTAGGCATACCACCAATTTTGTGAGTGCGCTAGTTAAGGAATGGGGAAAAAGGTTAATATTGGCATAATTTGAATATAAACATCATTGAACATATAATTCAAATTATTAGGTAAAATGGGCATTAACACCTATAAAGGCATATGTTTAATTAGTTGATTAATTAATAATGAATGCCTAAAATTACAATTAGAAATTGTAATGCCACTTATGACACGAGGTTAGGCTGCATTAGTGGTGGAAGTCTGCACGGACCCGACCGGCATATCCAACAGCCACTAATGTTAAACCTAATGTGAGAGGTCTAAGTGCGCAAATATGAATCGGGCCATGACACGAGGTTAGACCCAACTTGTGGAATAAGACTGCCCGGGCCCGACCGACATATCCAGCATCCACAAGTTGTAGGCCTAATGTGGGAGGTCTAACCCATTATAAGCCATAAATGGACATGGTAATAAATTGGACTACTTAACCAAATCTAATCCATAAGGATTGTATGACTGTAAACTAAGGTTAGGGTTAAGTAAAGTTGATTGGACAATGGATGGGTTAAGAAAATCTGGAGGGGGTGGGTAATATTTACATATAGGCCCACAAACTTAACCCGATAAGGTTATGTAATTAAAGACACCTAGTAGTATACATGACTGGTTGGAATAATAAGGTTATGTAATTAAAGACACCTTTTAGGGTAAACATAACTTGTAGAAATGATAGGGTTATGTAATTCAAGACACCTAGTGGTAATCATAGCCAAAGAAAACCTAGTGGGAGATACAAGACAAAGGGGAGAGCTTGTATCATATTTTGTGGGATCTGTTTCATCCAGTAACCCGGAGTAGGCATCAAAACATGTACTCCATACTAGGTTAGAGAAGGGGCACGCTTACTGGACTGATTGTAAGAGATCCAAACATGGAGGATGGTGTGGGCGGCGCAAACCGACTGGGCCATGTGCGTGCATGAGCCGGGCAGAAGGGGATAAGACCGTGACACCTGTGGATATGGGGATGTGTATATCAGCGAGGGGTTGCCACTTTAGGACGTGATGCATCCTACTGTGGAGCAAGCACAGAGTATGTACGGAGTAGGGAGCCTATCGATTAGGGTAGTAGTTATGGTACATTTGGACGTATGCCTAAGTCTACCACCTTATAGTGGAAGGGATCATCTCATTCTGGTTATACTAGTAATAGTGCAGAGTAATCATTAGAGAAGCGTATACACCTTATCATGTCTACCTTGTCACACCTGTCATTTATGTAGTGATCTCCCATATCCACTTTATATGCCTATCATGCTACTTTTACTTACTTGCTAAAAGTAACTAGACTCGCCAGACTTCATGTATGACCATTTTGTTTCCTCTTCTTTCTTCTGTTCCCCCCTCCCTCAGGGAGGAAACACTCAGGCTTAGTCAAGACATAGATATCATCTTACTAGAGCTGCTTTCGAAGTATGGCTCAAGTTATTATCTTTACTATGGCTTTGTCTCTTTTATTTGGGAAATTATGTTTTCTTTTAAGTATTTATGTACTCTAATGGTAAAAGACAAAAGTTATATTGTTGTAATTGTTTTTATGACTTATGATATTTTGGACCACGATGTATGATTTGTGTTTGAAATAAAAATTTGAATTTCCGCTGATATCTTAATTATATCTATCTTGTAATATTCTATGTCAGTTTACCTATAACGCTTTAAAAAACTTAATGCATTCCCTTTGTGAGTGACATTAACGGACGTGGGGTGTCGTAGAGCCTATCGAAGATATCTGCTAGTTGTGGGTCCTCTCGCTGTGAAGTCCCTATCTGGTCCAACAGAGTAAGTCGCACCTCTAATGATGCCAATAAACCAGAGGTAAACTCGGTGGAGGGTCTAAAATCAAAAGTCGATATAAACTCCAAGATTTTCCTCTCCACAAACAAAGGGCTAAATGTCATCAGCTACCTACTCAATGCGTCTGCTACCACATTACCCTTTCCAGTGGTATAAGCAATCACAAAATCATAGGACGCTAGGAACTCCATCCATCTTTGTTGCATTAAATTAAGAACCTTTTGCGAGAATAAGCACTTGAGAGATTTATGATCGGTGTACAACTTGAACTTCTCTCCTAGTAGATAATTGTGCCAAGTCTTAAGCACGAATTCTATGGCAGCCAACTCTAAGTCATGGGTAGGGTAGTTCTTCTCATGAACTCTTAGCTGTCTACCCTCATAACATACTACCCTTCCCTCTTGCATTAGAACCGCACCAAGCCCTGTACCACATGCATCAGTGTATACTGTGAACACTTTGTTCCCATCGACAAGGTCAAGATTGGGGCTGTTGTCAGATCCCTCTTCAATCGCTGAAAAGCATCATCACAATCTATATCCCAAGAAAATGCCAGATTCTTCTTCGTCAGTTTGGTGATTGGGGCTGATATCTTTGCGATGTCCTTAATGAACTTCCTATAATAGCCTACTTAACCAAGAAATCTCCTCACCTACGTTGCATTCTTTGGAATCTGCCAATCTTGAACTGCAACTACCTTCGCGGGATCTACTGCTACCCCATCTTTAGAGACCACGTGCCCTAGAAATCTCACTTTTTTCTTCAAAAATGACATTTGGAGAATTTTGCCTTAAGCAGGTGCACACGGAGAGCTTTTAAAACCTCCCTTAAATGTCGAGTATGTTCTTCCTCGCTCTTCGAGAAAATTAAGATGTCATCAACAAAGACCACAACGAACTTATTTAGAAACTCCTGAAACACCCTACTCATCAGATCAACAAAATAGGTAGGTGCATTCGTAAACCCAAAAGGCATAACGAGCCACTCGAAGAAACCATCTAGACTTCTAAAAGAGGTCTTGTCTATACTGTCCTCGGCCACCCTCAACTGATGAAATCCTGTGGCCAAGTCTAACTGAGAGAAAATAGATGCACCAACAAGCTAGTCAAACAGATCGTCTATTCTCAGAAGTGGGTGCTTATTCTTCTTAGTGATTTTATTCAACTCCCTATAGTCCACACGAAAGCGAAGCGAACCATCCTCCTTAGTGGCAAATACTACTAGAGCACCCCATTCAGATATTCTTCACCTAATAAACCCTTTCTCAAGTAGCTCCCCTACTTGCTTGCTGAGCTTCCTCCTTTATCTTGGAGCCATATGGCGAACAGGCAAGCAACTGGATTTGCATTGTCCACCAATTATATATAGAAATCAATCTCGTGCCTCAGAGGTAAGCCCCGAACCTCCTCAAAAATATCAGGATACTCACAGACTACTAGTATAGATCGTAAATCATCGAAAGGTGCATCAAGCGACCCTAGGAAACTATGCATGACAGACTCTTTTGGGTCACAAGAAATCTCGAGGGTCCTTTCATGGCAAGTCAAAAATCTAACGTCCCTTCTCTCGCAATCTAGAATGGCACCATACATGGCTAGCCAGTCCATCACTAGAATCAAACCATAGCCCATGAAACCAAGCACATATGCGATGCATTCGAACTCGACGCCCAGCACAGATATTCTCAAAACCCGACAAACCATAGACAAATGAGCCGTATCACCAATGGGGTTTGAGACAACAATGGGATACAAAACCATACTAGTACTACGTTGCAGGTACTCAACCACAAAATCAGATATAAAAGAATGCGAAGTGCTAGAATCAAAAAGAGTTCTAACTGGATGACTAGAAAGAGAAATCAAACCTTCAACAGAAACATTCCTACCTTTATCTAGTGCACCGGCCATGTGAGCATGCACCTGCCCTCCAGAAGATCTTGCCCTTTGACCATGTACTTGCTTCTTCGAGCAATCCTTAACAAGATTTCTGACTTCTCCACAATGAAAACAAGTGTTCTTTCTTTTCATGCAATCCTTGATCACATGCCCCTTACGTCCGCAATGATGGAATTTCCTCTTATCTCGAGCTTTGTCATTCTTACCGCCCTTCTTTTGTTGTTGATCTTTCTTGGTCCACACTTTCTTGTTTTGCATTTACTCAACCTTAGCCTCTTTCTTTTCGCCCTTATCTTCCTCATGCATTAATGTCGTATCAACAATTTTCTCAAAAGTTACTCCCATCAGAATATGAGACATAGCCAACCCATGGAGGAGTTCATTTAATCCTCTAACAAACCTCAAAGCTTTCTTGTGCGTATCTACTAGTTACAAACCAAACCTCGCCAATTGATTAAACTTATTAACATACTCTCTAATAGACATGCGTCCTTGCTTAAGCGCCAAAACCCTTTCCATTAGCATACTTTGCTCGGCTTGAGAAAGAAACCTCATTTTGAATCTTTGTCAAAAATCATCCCAAGTCTCCACTGGACGCCCTGCTTGCGTCACTTCCCACCAGAATGAAGCCTCATCTTTCAGCTGCCAAACGGCTAACTAAATCTTCCTACGATCGTCATCTTCGAAAATTCCAAACAAATCCTCCGTCTCTTTGAGTCAATTCTTTGCTTCTACAAAAGTCTTAGTTCCTCGAAATGGCTTTCCACCCATAGCACAGAAATTTTTGCATATCTTAGAGAAATTATCAGCACATAGAGGAGGCGGAGGAGGAACAGCGGCTGCAGCTAGGAGAGGGGTGTCTGTTTGGCCCTCGGCAGGTGTCGTAGCCTACAGATACCTACGAAACCAAGTCGAGATCTAAATTCCCTCAGGAATATTAGGTTCCCCAGATATGCTGAAAAGAAAAGGAAAACGAGATTCAAATAGAGAATCGAAGGATATTTCATATGGATTTGAGGAATATGTTTTTCAAAACAGACTTTTCTTTTGCAGATACTTTCTTTTAAAACCTTTTTGAAAAACAATTTTCAAAATCTTTTATCTGATCTGGTAACCTTCAGCTCTGATACCAAATGTTACACCCCACGTCCGTTAATGTCACTCTTTATCAGAATGCATTAAGTCTCGTGAAGAATTATAGGTAAACAAAAACAGAAAAATTACAAGACAAATATAAAATAACAGCAGAATTAAAACTTTATTAAATAGAAAAGCTTTGTGGTTCAAACCCAATTACATAATAAGTCTGGAATACTGAAAACATAAGACTACTACCTTGTAAAAAAATCATCATCAGAGTATAATGATACAAAATGAGCATAATCCCCAAAATATAGCCATAATAGAAAAAATGCTAAATCGAGCAATACATTTAAGCAACTCCAAGAAGAAAAGAAGAATTCTGATCAAGCTTGAGTATTCCCACCCTGAGAACCAGGGAGGGGAAACGGAAGAGAAACAAGAGGAAACAAAATGGGTCAGACATAAAGTTTGGCGAATCCAGTTACATTTAGCACATAAATAAGTGAAAGCATCATGATAGGCATATAAGTTGGAGAGAGATAACAGTGTCATAAGGCAGGTATAACAAGGTAAACAGGATAAACAGAACATGCATTGCGCTTCTCTAATACTTTTCTCTCTCTCTACACCAATACTAGTATCTCAGAACAAGATGATCCAAACAAGTACAAGACGGTAAACATAGGTGTACTTCTAGTGAGAGGTTTTACCCCATACAATAACAGGTAGCCAAACAGAACTGACTGGTGTTGCCCCCTACGATAATTACGGGCTCCCAAACAAGTAAGACTAGATGTACCCTAATCACTACCCCCAACCGATCGGCTCCCTAACTCGTACACACCCTGTGCTAGCCCCACAGTAGGATGTATCACTTCCTAAAGTGGAAACCCTTTTGTTTACAAGATGTGCACAACCATATCTACTGATGTCACAGCATCTTATCTTCCCTACCAAGCGGACCCATGCACGCACATGACTGCATTGGAATGCGCCGTCAACACCCTCACTCACGTGACCTCTTATAATCAACTTAGTAAGCATGCCCAGACCCCGACCTAGTTCGGGGTTCCCCGTTTGATATCAAGATGGGTTACTGACTGAAACGGTTTCCACACAACAGATGATACAAGCTTCCCCTTAGGCTTGCATCCCCACTACTAGGATTTCAACAGGTTATGCATACTAGTTTAACAAGATTACATTACCCCAACAGGTTAAGTTTGTTGGGTTTATATGTATAACCCGTCCCCACATATTTAACAAGATTAACTAACTTAACCCTCCCACAGATTCAAGCAAGTTTAATTAACCCCTACTCAAGTTAACAGGTTCATGTAATCCTTATGGATTCAAACAGGTTAAGTATTACGAGTTCATCACCATTCATTCATTTATGGTTATAATGCGCTAGACCTCCCACATTAAGTCTACCACTTGTGGATGCTGGATATGTCGGTTAGGTCCGGACAGAATTCTTCCATAAGTCAGACTTAACCTCGTTTCTTAGTGCTGTCACGTGTATGTTTATGCACTTAGACCCCTCACATTTGATTTACCTCTTGTGGGCGCTGAATTTATCGGGCGGTTTCGGGCATGCTTCTACCACAAGTGTATTCTAACCTTGTGTCCAAGCGCGATTACTATGACACCCCACGTCCGTTAATGTCACTCACTAAGGGAATGCATTAACTTTCATGAAGCGTTAAAGGTAAATAAGAACATAATATCACAAGACAGACATGTAAAATAGCAGCGGAATTAAAACTTCATTTAAATCATAACATCATGGTCCCAAATACTGAGTTTACATCATAGGTTTGAAATAACCAATTACATGTTTAATAATCTATCTTGCCAAAAATTATCAGGGTATAAAAGCATAAACCATGTTTCCCAAGCAAAACAAAAGAGAGTTGACAATAAGTCAACGATGTACATCCATATCCAAAACCCAAGCTAAGCTGAAAGAATCCAAATCAACTCTAAGCACTTCCACCCCAAGAACCTGCACAGGGGAGGGGGAAGAGAGAGAAGAGGAAACAAAAAGGGTCAAACATAAATTTCGGCGATTCCAGTTACTTTTAAATATAAATAAATAAAAGTATCATGGCAGGTATATAAAACTGGAAGAACAAGATAACAGTAACAATAACAAGTGTGAATTGAGCAAGATAAGATAAACAAGATATATTGCGCTTCTTCAATACATTTCTTTGCACCGCGCAGATACTAGTATATCAGAAATAGAATGATCCCTACTAATACCGTTCCATTACATTTTCTTGGTTATTAGGTTGCTTGGGTTAATAGCACTCAAGACTTATACGCGCATCGTACCGATTTACTTTTCCATGGATTCACCTAATACAATATATATAGCTATCTCTCAGTATTGATTTACACCCTATGGTACCCCACTCGCACAGTCTCCACCATAAAAAACGCAGTCCCTCATCCTACGCCGGAGTGACGTACGGATCTCTATATACCAATGTTACGTTCTGCATATATCTGTCAATATTATGCCACCCAAGCGTATGGAATGCCACCATCGATCGAATCAGATTCCATATCAGAATAATGCCCTCTAGTCTACGATACACTATCCAGAGCAGATATGCACATATCTAGACTGTCCTACATATATACTGTAATTGTAGCTCGATGCCTCAATCGCACTTCCTCGAATGTGCACCGAGTTCCATGGCAGGGCTAAACAGGAAACTTGGAACTCGGCCGGGAGCTTTCCATACCTATACAGGATGCCTTCAATTGCCTTCAAATATAGATATTCCTCGGGTCTGTTTTCCATGGTGGCTATGGATCCACCTCAGCCCCTCCCTCAACTATTAAAGACTACAAGAGCTAAGCTACTGCCCCTAATACAACCGATCTAAACATCCATGTGGCGTCTACCCCCAACCCCGTACCCCGATAGTGAAAGGTGAAATGATATCTTGGGTTTAGCTCTAGTCTTTTCGCATCCCGCTGGCTGTCGATGATGGATATCTGACGGTCTACTATCCTTATTGGTCGTGACCCTCTCTACCTCCTAGTGAGGCAACCGTCGAATCACCTTGGTGTCACCTCGTCACAGCATTCGGACTGCATAGCTACATCTACAGTCAAGGCCCACCTACCTGGTAGTTACGCGCAGACCCAACCTCTTCGAGTACAACCTAAGACATCTGTCACTACACCGAGGACTACTAGGAGCACCTTACGTACTTCAGGAAGCCGCGTACTTCCCCTTCCCATTCCTTTGGAGTCGTCATAACGATCAGATGAAAGTGTGCTCCCCTCATGTCCTATAACACCTCGATGATCTACCCCGTTGGGTTATTCATCCTCAAATATATGGATTGGTCCAAGCGCCTTTCTTTAATATGTTGTTAGACCCTATGTCTAAACATTCTTTTACGCGCTTGCCTTACCTCACCGGGTTTCCATTTAACTTTGTTATTCTCATTCATATTGAATTCTTATTCAAATACCAAGTTTCTCTTGCTTATTAATTTCAGTCATATAACTTAATCCATTTAAGTTTATTAATAAGCCCACAACGTGTTATTTTTTAGATTGTGGCCCAAGGTCTGTAATCCACATCTATCTTATATTCTTGCTTGGTTACATCATTACAATAACATGTTCTCCTTAATATTTTGTTAAGTATATCTCAATTAACATGTTTCCTAATTAACATGTCACTTACCATTTATGATTAAATATAACTTATTTATAAGTTTTCCTCATTCTTTCTCATTTAATCGTAAATGCAATTTACACCGTCACTACAACTTATCGTTGTTTACTTAGCAGATTATTAGCATATTTAGTTCTATCATTTCTATAAATTATGCTTACCCTACAAGGGTGTCTTTAATTACATAACTTTATTATATTTTCCACTGGTTATGTATACCACTAGGTATCTTTAATTACATAACCTTATTGGGTTAAGCTCGGGGGCCTATATGTAAATATTACCCACCCCCTCTATTTTACTTAACCCACCCACTACCCATCCAGTTTTACTTAACCTTAACTCAAGTTCATAATCATGCAATCCTTATGTATTAAATTAGGTTAAGTAGTCCAATTCATTATCATGTCCAATTATGGTTATAATGGGCTAAACCTCCCACATTAGGCCTACAACGTGTGGTTGCTGGATGTACCGGTCGGGTTCGGGCAGTCTTATTCTACAGTTGGGTCTAACCTCGTGTCTTAGCCCGATTCGTATTTGCATACTTAGATCACATTAGGTTCAACATTAGTGGCTGCTGGATATGCCGGTCAGGTCCAGGTAGACTTCCACCACTAATGCAACCTAACCTCGTGTCATAAGTGCAATTACAATTCCTAATTGTAATTACTAGACATTCCATTTTTATCCAAATTTACCTATGTCATTTTAGTTGATTATTTCTCTTTTCCCCATATTTAATTATATGCCCAATTCATTATTCAAATCATAGACTTTTACACCCCTTTTCAATTCACCTTTTAATTATGCACCGTATGTTGTTTTTCCCAAGTTATAAGTCAAGGCATATACATATATGTGTGTGTGTGTGTGTTATGCACAAACCCAAATCAACATATTTTCCAATTTATGTCCCTAGTCCATATTCACCCATTTCAATACAAGTTATACCCAAATACATATTCGCATATTTTCCAATATGTGCCTAAAATTCATATTCACATACATCCCAATTTATGTCCCAAATCAGTACTTACACATGTCCCAATTTATGCTCAAATTATATTTTCCAACGTATGCCTAAATTCATATTATCCAACAAGACATACGCCCCCAAACCCATATTCATATATTTCCCAATTTATGCCCAAATTTAGATCCATATTTTCCAATACCAATTATGCCCCAAATTATGTCTTTCCCAATCATTCCCAATTTCGCATGTTCGCATTTTCAACATTAGGCCTAGGCTCGAAGGTAGCCTGGCTATATAAAAATAAAAAGGGAAAACGAGGGAGAGAAGAGAATCAAGAATAGGCATAATAACGAATTAATAATAAACTGATAGAAATAAACATAAACTGAATAAGCATATTATGACAAGATTTAACATGGTGGCAATATGAACATATAAAAGCATATCTGATAATTATGTCATAATAGAACTGATTAGGCTCCGATTCAAGATCCAGTTTTTATATACATATCAAGATTACTATTTAAATATTTAGATCTAAAACTAACTTGAACGCATAGTGAATAGATCTAGGAAAATGGATCCAAATTACTGCGAAGAACATGTTGAATAAGTTGTTGTAGCCATCGCAGAATTTGTATAATGATTGCTGAATTAGATTTGGAGTAGATTAGGCCATTCAATCTTCGTTGCAGCGGAGATTCGCCACCACCATTTTTTTTAGATGAATAAAACCTAGGTCTAGGGTCCTTTATATAGCCTAGGGTTCATGAATCTAGCTCCAAAATTGTTCAGGTTCAGAAAAGAAGTTTCTAGAGCCACGGGTGGGTCGACCACCCTTCAGGTGGGTCGACCCCCTTCAGGTGGGTCGACCCCTAAGTCGACCCCCCTTCATGGGTGTCGACCCTGGGGTCGACCCCCATGAGCCTGAGTCGACCCCTAGGTAGACCAAGCAAGGCCTCGGGTCGACTTCAAAATGTCGGCCCTTCCTCGATTTGTGCGCCTGGTTTCTAGTTTTGCTGATTTTTGAATATTTTTGAATTTTATATGTGTATATACCTTTCCTATATGCATACAAACTTCAAACCTTAATAACTTCTTCATACGCTGTCCGATTTACGCAAACCAGGTGTCGATCTTGACCAGAATTCCAAGACGCACGCAACGGTGCGGTCTGTTTCACTTAATTTTGAATATTTAATTAAGTTTTCCTTGATTAATTGTTAATGGTGTATTTCACACTAATTATTCTTTAATTCATCATCTTTAGTGTCATTAAAGTTCCGGGGTGTTATAGTTACAGTTTCTAATTACTGTATATCTAGGTATTTTCATTACTAACCAATTACCATGTTCATTATGGCCCAAATCCCCGTCCGATCTACGATACAATTTATTCCTCAGATTAAGGTTCAAATCAAGATATAGATAATGCCCCCAAATCCCAAGTTTTGGCTCAAGGTACAAATTATGCCCAAAATTCCTAGTCATGTTTTACAATATGAATTATACTCCAAATTAATCATTCCCAATTTTGTGCGTTCACGTATTTCTGCGATAGGCCTAGGCTCAAAGGTAGCCTGGCTATAAAAACAAAAAGGAAAGGACGGAGAGAAGCGAACAAGAATAGGCATAATGAATAAAACCGGCATATGATGATGGAACCGGTCATACTAACAAAACAGGCATACAGTGACATCGACGAACTAATAGGATAGGGATATCATAAACAGACATATGAGATGCAAACAGGGAATTAGATATACAAGTAATGAAAGATCTATTGTGATTCAAATTACTAACAGGCATAGGCTTAGATCCAAACTTGTAAACATGTCAAGATTACATTTAAGATGTTTATATCTAAAAATAACATAGCCTCACTGTGATTAGATCCAAAGAACAGAGAATTGATCGTAGATGTTGTAGCACAGATCTCTGAATAAGTATAACTTGTTGTTGAAGAAGAATAGGCTATTTTACTCTGAGTCGGGGCAACACCTCATTGTTGCCATTGATCTAGATGAATAAAGTAATGGGATTAAGGTCCTATTTAAAGCCTAGGGTCAATGAATCTAGTCAAGAAACGAGTCCACGTTCAGAAACTGAATTCAGCCCAGATCTGGGGGGGTCGACATGGGAGTCGATACCCCTGTTGTGGTGTCGACCCATGGGTCGACACCCTTTGGGCACGGGGTCGACCTAGGCCGAGTTCCCGCTCCTTCCCGCTTTTGGTTTTCAAAATATTTGAATATTTTGATTGGTTTTGTATATATATATATGATTCTCTTGTGTGTATATAAACTTCTAACCTTAATAACTTCTTCATACAATGTCCGTTTTACGTAAACTTGGTGTCTGCCTTAAGCAGAATTCCGAGTTGAACGCAATGGCGCAGTCTATTTCACTCAATTCCAAATATTTAATTAAGTATTCCTTAGTTTATCATTATAGTGTCTTTAGAATTACGGGGTATTACAAAGTATCCTTGAGATATCTTTGGTGTTTAGGTCAAATTCTGACTTAAACATTTGCGCCACTGTGGGGCCACCTTCGCACTCTCATTCTCTAAGTGCTTTGTGGAGATAGTTTTTGGAGCTCGTTCTTACTATAGATCCTTCAAATCTAAAGTCCGAGCCAATCGACGAACTCTCTTCAAAGTTCAAAACCTTGTCTGAAATTATGGGAAGACCAAAGAAAACTGCTAGTAAGACCATGAAGAAACTGATAATGCTGCCAACGAAACTACACCTCTTACCAACCGCTTTGAAGTTGGAGAATCCTCTAGACCCAGAGCATGTGTAATAAGGGAAGAGTTGGATAGAGCTGTCGCTGGTTTGACAAGTCAAATGGAGATTTCTACGAATGCTATGATGAAGAAACTTGAAACTATGTTCGTTATTCAAGCCGCCACATCAAAAGTTACTATAAACACACCCATGCTGAAGCTGCCAATTCCTCAGCCACAAGTCCAAATCGAAATCAGTCCTCCCACAAGGTGGATGATTCGGATGAGTCTGATCATGAAGATTCGAAGCCGCCCACTTAGAACCATGTTGAGAAAGAAAATTCTCATAAAGCGACAAGCTTTGCCAAAGGGGTACTTCCCCATGAGGGAGGTACCCGGCCATAGATCCATAGCTGAGATCGTTCACGTAAGCGAACATCCGGTGAAGGAGAAGGCGTCTGCCCCGCAGATCAACACAATGAGAAGGAGAATCTCAAAGACATGGTCTGAAAGATCATGAAAGAAAGTGCTGGTCGAAAAGATGATGAAAGTTAGTGGGGGTTTGCTCCATCTAAAACTCCACTTACCAAAAGGATCAAGTTCACCAAGTTCCCACGCAAGTTCAATCCACCTACCGTTCAAGCTAATAATGGAGCTAGAGATCCTAACCTCTTCTTGTATAAGTACGACCAACACATGGATGGGGCAAGGGCCATGGTCGAACTTAAGTGACTCTATTTCCCTGCCTATGTGGAGGGGGTAGCTTCTCTCTGGTTCATAAAGCTCCCGCCAAGATAAATAGATGACTTTTCCTCTTTGGCTAAAAAGTTTAGGGAATAGTTCAGGCTACAATCTACAAAAGTCAAGGATGTGATGTCATTGAATGGCATGGATCAAAAGCCAGGAGAACCGATCAAGGCTTTTCTTTCTTGGTTCAATGCTGCAGCCGCCGAAGTGGTAGATCCAGAACCTCGGTTGGCTCTAATGGCACTAAAAGGTGCTATTATCAAGAAATCGAAGCTTGGAAGGTGGCTCAAAATGAAAAAGCCAAAAACCATAGAGTGATTCTATGAAAAGGCCGAGGAGTTTATCGATGTGGAAGATGACCCATCCTACGCCATGGATGAAGCTGAGGGAAGCAAGGCTCTGGCAAAGAAGGAGAACGATGCTCAAAATAATCAGAAGAATCCTAGTGGTCAGAAAAGGGGCAGCAATGGAAGAGATAACCATCCCAACAAGAAATTCCGCTTCTTTAAGAACTCCGAGTTGACTCCTTTAAATGACATCATAGAAAACATCTTCATGGCAACTAAGGGTACCGAGGGATATTCGACGCCAAAACAGATAAAGGTCAGTGATGCAGAAATGAGTTCAGGCAGGTACTGTAGGTTCCACAATCAACTTGGCCACAATACGAATGAATGCAGGCACTTAAAGAGCCTGATTGAGGAGTTAATAATGAAGAATAGACTCCAAAGTATACGAAGAACCCACAGAACGCACCAGCTGCCCAAGGGAAAAGTACATCTATAGGACAACCCGAACCGAGAGAGAACGCTCTAGTTGCTGCAATTCTAAGACTAATCATTAACACAATTTCAGGTGGACCCCACCCAGCCGGAAGAAGCTGGGGGGCATTGTGAAAAATAATGATGAGATGAAAAACCCTTTGAGAGAGGAAGGATGCATTGTTTTAAATAACACCTTTCCCGCAAAATTGCCAAGAACCCCATGGGATGACATTGTGTTCAAAGGTAGAGATTCAGACGGATTACTAACACCAACAGTTGATCCAATGGTGATTACCATAAGTTTGAGTCCAGCTATGGTACAAAGTGTCTTGGTGGACAGTGGGGCGTCTCTCAATGTACTTTTCATTAATGCATTCAGTAGAATGAGCCTCTCTATGGATGACTTAAGAGCAGGCCAGAATAAGATTCATGGGTTCACGGGTCAACCCACTCAGCCAATCGGTGTCATCGATCTGCTTGTTGAACTCGGAGAAGGGGAGCAAAGGGTTGCTATGAAGCAAACTTTTGTTATAGTTGATGAACTTTCAGCCTATAATGCTTTCCTTGGAGGGCCAGCCCTCGCCGCATTAAAGATAGCACTGGCTCCATGGTGCTTAACTATGAAGTTCCCAACAGGAATGGAGTCGGTGGGATTAAAGGCGACCAGAAATTGGCTAGAGAGTGTTACATGGAAGAACTCATTGAAACTAAGAAGAAAGAGACAAAGAAGAATGTGGAGGCTCCACTCCGCATTCGTGACACCGCCTTATAGCAACTAGGACAGGGCCCCTGCACCGGTGAACAAAGTGAGGCTCATGAAGAAATGGATCAAAGGAAGACCAGTGCAGGAAAAGATTGCGTAGCACAAGCTAAAGCTACGATTTTAATCCCAGTTCACAATGATGGTCTTGATAAAGTCCTAAAGATAGGCTCTCAACTGAGCCTCAAGTTGCAAAAAGAATTAACGATGTTTTTAAGAGCAAATTTGGATGTTTTTAAGAGCAAATTTGGATGTTTTTGCTTGGAATCATTCTAATATGTATGGAATTTCCCCTGATGTAATAGTACACAAATTGAATATTAATCCAAGTATAACTCCAATAAAACAAAAAAGACGAACTCAAGGACCCGAGCGATCCAGAGCACTCAAAGAAGAAGTGGATAGGTTACTCGAGAATGACTTTATACGATAATCCACTTATCTAAATTGAGTCTTTAATCCGGTCCTTGTCAAAAAATCCAATGGCAAATGACGAGTGTGCATCGACTATTCTGATCTCAATAAAGCATGCCCAAACGACAGTTTTCCACTGCCCAGGATTGACCAACTTGTTGACGTGACCGCAGAGTACGAGCTTTTATCTTTCATGGACGCTTACTCAGGGTACAACTAGATAATGATGCATAAGCCAGATCAGGAAAACACAAGTTTCATAACAGATCTAGGCCTATATTGTTACAAGGTCATGCCATTCGGATTAAAAAATGCGTGAACGACTTACCAGCATCTTGTAAATGCAACGTTTAAAGCGCAAATTGGAACAACCATGGAAGTATATGTTGACGACATGCTGGTTAAGTCCAAGAAGGAGAAAAATCATTTGGAGAATCTCGCCGAAATGTTCCACATTCTCGGAAGGTATGGAATGAAGTTGAACCCACTTAAATGTTCATTTTGAGTCGCATCTGGAAAATTTCTAGTATTTATGGTCAATGCCAGGGGCATCGAGGCCAATCCCGGTCAGATCTCAGCTTTACGAGAGATGTGTGCTGCTAAAATGAAGAAAGAGCTTTAGAGCCTGAATGGAAAAGTAGCTGCGCTGATTCGGTTTATCTCAAGGGAGACAGATTGGTGCATTCCACTCTTTGATGCGTTGAAAAAAGGGAAGGACTTATAATGGACTACCGAATGTCAAGCGGCTTTTGAAGCATTAATCGATCACGTGGAATCGCCGCCAATGCTATCAAAACCCAAAGATGGAGAGGAGTTGTTTCAATACCTAGTGGTCTCGTCTCATGCCTTAAGCGTTGCACTAGTTCGAGAAGAGGCGAAGGTTCAATGGTCAGTATACTACATCAGTAAAAGGCTTGCTGGGGCAGAATTGAATTATCCCAAGTTAGAAAAGCTTACGTATTGCCTGCTTATTGCCACGAACGAGCTCAAGCCATATTTCCAAGCCCACCCCATCAAGGTTCTCACCGATCAACTGCTAAGGCAAGTTCTTTTCCACCCAGAAACTTCGGCAAGATTGTTGAAGTGGAACATAGAGCTCAACCAATATGACACTACTTATCATCCCTGGAGAGTTATTAATAGGCAAGCTTTAGCAGATTTTATTGCTGAATTCATGGATAGAGGAGAAGAAGCAGAGGAACCAGCTGAGGTGGTGGTAAGGTGGAAATTGTTCATTGACAGGTCCAGAAACGATTACTGTTTAGGGGCGGGAATAGTCTTGGAAATTCCTAAAGGCCACTCCCTATGCTATGCCTTGAGATTGGAACTCCAATTAACCAATAATAAAGACGAATATGAAGCACTGATTGTAGGGCTGAAGCTAGCGAAAGAACTGAATCTAAAAACATTACGAATCCTCAGCGACTCGCAGCTAATAGTATGTCAGATTCGTAACGAATTCCAGATCAAGGGCGGAAACCTCCCAGCTTATCTGACCGAAGCCCTGGTGCTCCTCAACAACCTTGACTACTACACAATATCTTATATTACCAGAGAAGAGAATAAAAAAGCAGATACTCTCACTAGATATGCCAGTTCCGTAGATGCACAGTTATTGGGGTTAGTACCTATCGAAGTCCTTTTAAGTCCCAGAATTGAAGATGCAGATGTTGATTGGATTATGGAGACTATTGAAGAGCTTGTATCATGGATGACCCCAATCAAGGAATATATCCTTAACGGAACGCTCCCTGAGGAACCAAAAAGGCGAAAGAAAATTTTGCGAAAAGCTCCATTGTATCTTGTCCAAGATGGATGGTTGTATAAGCGCGGCTTCTCTACGCCTCTGCTATGATGTGTGACAAAGGAGGAATCCAGAGCAATCTTAGCGAAATTGCATGAAGGAGGATGTGGAGGTCATATGGGTGGTTAAACACTAGCCAAGAAAGTTATGCGGTATAGCTACTTTTGGCACGATGTGAACCTAGATGCAATGACCTATGCTAAGAAGTGTGATAAATGCCAAAGATTTGGAAATATTCCGAGGGCACCTCCCACAGAGTTGACTCAAATGGTCAATCCATTGTTGTTTGCCGTCCGGGGAATAGATTTAATCGGAGCATTACCTACAGCCAAGTCAAATATGAAGTATGCAATAGTATCGTTGATTATTTTACCAAGTGGGCTGAAGCTGAACCATTGGCCACCATTACTTCAAATAAGGTCAACAACTTTATCTTGAAGAACATCTTATGCAGATTCGGTGTGCCATAAAAAATAATCGTCGACAACGGGACTCGGTTCGAAAGCAATGAATTCTTGGATTTTTGTACTAAGTACAAGATTAAGAAGAGTTTTGTAGTCGTTGCTCATCCGCAAGCCAACGGGAATGTCGAAGCAATAAATTAGATCTTAAAGTCAACCATCAAGAAACGTCTCGAGAAAGCTAAAGGTGGTTGGGTAGATGAGCTTTCCCTTGCACTTTGGGCATATTGCACAACTAACAAAACTACGAATAGGCTCACTCCATTCTCACATGCATTTGGATCCGAGGCTATGATCCCGGTAAAGATGGAAGTTCCCACTCACAGTAGAATCCACTTCAACCAAGAGGAGAATGAGAAGTTGCAGCTTGAGGCGCATGATTTACTTGAAGAAAAGAGAAAAGAAGCAGAACTCAGAATTGTTGCTCACCAAAGAAGGATCGCCATACACTTTAATTCCAAAGTCAAATAGAGAACCTTCGAAATTGGGGACCTTGTTCTGAAGAGGGTAATGACTGGAAACAGAGTTTTTGGACCCAATTAGGAAGGACCGTACATGATAAGCCAAAAAATCTTTGATGGCACCTTCGAATTAAAGACGACGGACGGGATCCAACTTCCCAGAGCCTGGAATAGCATACACCTCCATCGTTATTTTACTTGATATTTCTTTCACATACCATGTAAAAGTTGTAAACGCTATGCATTGTAAATACCATGTAAACATTATAACCCAGCTTTGTATATATGAATTGCCTTGCTTGCCTAAATCATACAGTCGCAGACTTTTGATTAATCATTTGAAGTTGCTAACAATGGTTTTTGATTGCAGGCTATCAAATGATTGTCTACCAACAACTTCAATAAAGTCTGGTGCCTTGAATAGCAAATCCCAGAAGGGACAACTCAAGCAATAAGTGCCACAAACACCGTTCGTAGCAGATACGAAGGTGTAAAGAACCACCTTGCCAAGAAAAAAGAAGGTCGCCAAGATTTAGATAGTTAAATGGTGTAGCGTCAAATTTAAAGACAGAAAATTGCAAGTTTAACCAAAGGGGCAACTCCTGAAAAGGGAGACTCAAGGCCCTAGTCCCATGCTAGATCAGATTAGCTTGTTATGAAAGGCAACTGGTAATGGAACTTGCGTTAGCCCCGTGTAAATGCGCAATAACCAAGACCCTCATAGTGAAACCAATTAAAGACCTCTTTGAGGCGCCCGATCAATTTGTTAGGGTCTGCTGATCACAGGCTCGGCAATCGGCGGGTTACAAAGACCTCTTTGGAGGCAACTGATTAATTCATTAGTGTCTACTGATCACAGGCTCAGCGATTAACAGGCCCCAAAAGACCCTTTCGGGGGCAAAAAACCTCTCCGGGGGCACCCCAATTGATCGTCAGCACCAGGAATCACCTGGTCCGATTGTGACAAACATTAGGCTTCAAAGACCTCTTCGGGGGCGTCCGATAAGTTCGACAAGCATCTGAGTTATCCTGACTCACCAAACAATGGATCAAAGATCTCCTCCTAGGCGTCCAATTAATTCGATTAGCATCTGATCTATTTAAACCGCCACGAATGTTGGATTTAAATCAAATACCTCTCCGGGGACACCCAGTGAAATCACCGACGCTAGAATACATCAGCTTAATGACCATCTCCTATGTCTGAATTAACTAGTCGAAAAAAGATAAGCAATGGGACCAAAAATACTAGACCTCTCAAGCAGGGGCATAAAAATCAAAAATCCTCTCCCATTAAAAGGCAAGAGTTTGGTCAACTAAGCTAAAAATCCTTGGGTCATGAGAAAACGAGGAAATCCCGAATGAGATGGCGAAAGCAATATGGTTAGCCACTATAGCGGGAATTTTCAATGTTCTAGCCACAACCAAGAGATTCTAAATATAGTCGATCGCACCAAGCCTATAAAATTTTGTGATGAGCTTTAGTATGGGGGGAACGACCACCACATTAAGATAAATTAATAATGCTCACTAAAACATACCATATGCCCGTCATAACTTTACACCAAACAAAAAGGCTTGGGGGTTGCAAGGACTACTCTGATCAACAAAGTTTAATCCCTTGAAATGGCTACGGCAAGCTCGAAACTTCAACATAGTGGTAAACACAAAAAGTGGTTATTCATGGAAAAGAAGTATCGAGTGCAGCCCCAGTCAAAACCAAAAGAATTCAATAAAGTTGATCAAGTGGATCCAGCTGGTAATGATCTGTGGCTACAACTAAAAAATTCATTATTTACAAAAACGTACCACAAGATCATTATAACACCAGGAATTACAACAATAAAGGACTTATAATATAAAGGACTTGTATTATAAGCATGTAAAGAAACAGGGGTGGAATGCAAAACAAGAAAAGTATGTCAAAGCTAAAGTAAAGACTAAAGTACAACAAGCAGAACATAGTTTAGCTACAAGCAACAACACAAGTCAGATACAAAGTCAAATCACAGAATCACAAGTTAAGTGCAAAAGTTTCAGACACATAGTAACATAAGGTAATAAGCGGGGACCGGCACCTGCATATACAACCGATCTAAATGAAATGCATGAAAGGAGGCAGTCAGTAAACAAAGTAAGATAGTGTCGAGCATTGTTTCTTCTTTTTATCACTGGACTTTAGAGATGGTTTGTTTGAAGAAGGAGGAGTATTTTCTTTCATGTGAAGATAAAGTAATAGCTCTTTTCTTCTGGATAGTATGCTTCCCCTTTACGTTTCAAAGATGACGAGGACTTGGCTTTCTTCTTTCCTTGATCCTTAACGACATCTCCCAGGATCTCATCTATTTCCGTAGCCTAAAAATCATCGCTAAGGATGTAGTCAACATTGTCATTCAGGTTAACAAATGCTGCTATCTGCGTTTCATGCAATCCTAGAGCAGCGGCTACATCAAAAAGGGTAGTGGATAACAAGGCCAAGCCAGTGATGATAACTTCAATTGTTATGGTGTCGCCTACGGTAGTAATGTTAGAGGTGAGATTAAACCTAGAGCAAGTGAACAATGAGCATGGAAGGAAAGAGATCTGGGTGAGCTAAAAAGGGAATCTAAGTATGACACAGTGTAATTGATCTCGGTTTTACCTGTAGCATGAAGATTCTCTTGAATGCCTCTGTGCTTAAACTCATAATTGTCAAAGGTATCATCCTCCTCCTCACCATCTCCGTCATGTTCCCCAGCAATGTCCTCCTCAAAGGTATGCCTGTCGGTGGTTGCTTCTTTCTCTTTGTCAGTAATACAAGGATAAAAAGGAGGCTCAATAGGATTAACATGAGGCTCAATATGATTGATGGGAGGCTCAATAAAATTCTGAGAACTAGAAGCCTCAACATTAGAAGGAATGGTAAGGGCATTAAAATTAGTTGTGTCCTGAGCCTGCTCCCTAGAAGGTCCGGCCCGATTACTTATCAATCCTCTTGCTTTTTCCAACCGAGTTTTCCCTTCGGCCAAAGCTTTGCAGGACTCTTCATCTAGAAGATCTTCAATAAGATCGTCTTTAGTATGATCGTCGTCATCAATTTCAAGTACTCGTTCCTAGATAAGAGCCAAAGTAACTGGAAAGTTGTCCCCCAAGTAATGTAAACTCCCTCGGCTCATGATGCTGAAAACAAAAAAACTAAATAGATCAGCATTAGCGTCATCCATAGCCTTTTTAAGAGTTTCCTCAGTAGCTTTCTTATCCTTCTCGAGAGCTTAAACTTTAGCCATTAATGTAGAATTGGAAGTTTCCAAAGAATTGATAGTTTCACGGAGTTGGGCAACTTCGTCCCGATATTGCTTAGAGACCTCCTTCTCCATAGATAATGTGACTTCAGCATTGTGTTTGGCCGCTTGAGCTTCCTCCTCTCTTTGCTTAACATTAGCGAGTTCTTCTTTAAGCTTCTTGTTCTCAGCATTTAGCGCCTCCAATTCTATATTTCTTTTTGTAAGGGATACAATGGTAGCCTCTTGAGAATCCAGAACTTCCTCCCACTTAGCCCTGTCACTCTCCAAAGTAGTGATCTTAGCAATATTAGTGTCATTGAGCTTTTGGAGATCGTCGCCAAATTTATACCATTTACTCAATTGTTTCTCCGCATGGCTTTTGACAATGGCCATCTTCGTTTCGAGCTGACTTTTTGCAGTGTCAAATTGGGTGAGAATTTGTCTTATTACAGTATCCATCTCCTTAGCTATGTCCTCACTATCAGATGGATTTACGCCACAATCAAAGAGTAATCCCTTTAGATTCCAACCCTTGAATCTCCCTGCAAGTGTATTGTTTACTGTTTAAGGTTCACCGCAAGCTTCTGGATAATTGTATGAATTTTAGTAGGAAGGCCGGTAGGCGGAATGGATCGAGGAACAATAGGAAGCTTGTCCAACCGAGGACACTTGTGAGAACCATCCTTTCCTTGGCTATCTTTGCCTCGCCTCTGATATACACGTAAATGTGTATATTTTATCCGCTTATTTATCTTATTTTCCCTTTAAAATAATTGATACTTTGTATTTATAGCTGTATTATCAGATTATTGACAAGCAGCATGGTTTAGAGCATTTGATGGATAAAGCATGAAGAATTTGCTTAAAAAGAGTGAAGTTTAAAATTGCTAAAGCTTGAAGAGTCTAAAGCTTGAAGAACGGTTGCAATTATATTTCAGTTAAGAAGATTTGGCTCAATAAAGACTCAAACTGCATTCACATTAGTTCATTTGGAAGGCCTCTTACTCATGTTGCGTTCACACTAGCCTATTTGCTAAACCACTCACTCTAAAGCTGCGTTCACACTGGCATATGTGTTATTTGGGTTATTTCTTTAGTCCCACATTATGTAATTAGCTAGCTAGCCTTTGTCATATCAGCTATAAATACCTTGTATCTCATTCATTGCAAAACACATTAGGTTTTATTCTGTAATTCTCTTCTTGGAATAAAATCATTCTTCTTCCTTTTTTCTATTTAGTTTTAGTTTTATTTATGTTCTTGTTATTTAATTTCTGTTTTTCTTCTTCTTTAGCTATGTCTAGCTAATCCCCTTTGATTAGGGGGTGATGACGCTGATAGTATGATTCAATATGAATCACATAGCCAAAAGATGAGGACTGTATACATGTAGATCTGGATCTGAATTAAGGGTTAGATCTGAACCTTCATATTTTGTGTCATTTAAGAGCTATGCTCCTTCACAAGATATATTCGTGTTCGATCTAACGTTTATCAGATCTAGACCTAATTTTAGGGTTTTAGAAATTAATTAGTGAATTTGTCCTGATAGTCTATGGTTGTAGAGCTGAGCTCCTGCATAGGCTATGCTTGTCGTTATTTACATATTTGTTTCTAAAAACCTATTATCGTTGATTCATGTTTGTGACAGAAACATGTATTAGATCTAGTTAATCTTTTGGCTATTGACGATTATGAATCTGATCTATGTCATTATCCCCTAATCGCTTTCACTTATTGTTAAAACTCTCTTTTATTTAATTTCTGCTATTTTCTTTGTTTTCCACCAATCAAAAGTTAGGGATAACTTGATTGGATTTATTAATAAAATAATTTGGTCCCAGAGTTCGACACCCTCTACAACAATCCTTGTTGTTTAGGAAAGCAGAACGGATTTTACAGTTGTTTACAACTGCATAATTTGTTCGCAAACAGCCTCCTTCCGCGTCTCTCTTCATCATGAACACCATCGTATTCATCCCCAAGCCAAGCACATCGCCTCCTTTCCTCCTCATCTTCTTCATACTTCCGTCGCTTTTTATCATTAGTCAATTTATGCTCAGAAGTTTGTGGAGGCTTGTGGGAGGATTGTAGATGCTGAGTGTGGTAAGATTGTTGGGAATGTTGCAGTTGTCGCGAGGAGGGAGGTCATAAGAAATTCTTTGGATAAAATTTAGCACTTTTTTCCTAAAGTCTAGCAAATGTTTCCCATGCATTTCTAAACCTGAAATAAGATAAAGCAAGTTTTCATTACTCAACATGAAAAGTGCTAGGGCAAAATATAGAATGTTATGAAGAGATTCAGGAAACATAAGTGTATCAAGATCATTTGCTAATGCAAGGAATCGTAAACTCATAGCATAAGTAAAAATCCACTAGAATATATCTAATAACGAACCAATTGTCATAGTTGAATCTAAAGCAATCCCTAGATTCATAAGCATTTTCCTTGGCAAACTGATGGGAGCCTCAAGTATGTTAGTTCCTGTGTCTGTGGCCTGGGGATCATGTGGTTGAGTGATGATATCACCTTGGCTAAGGTACTTAGATGAAGAAAGATCACCTAGATCCCTAAAGGTATCTGTGGAACTTTTAGCTAGAACATCTGGAACAGTGGGATCCTTAATCACTGGCTTCGGATTCGTATCAACCTCCAAAGTGGTTTTTCCTTCCCCGAGTTGCTCAGTCTCTTATATAGGATTCGGGGTGGTGCCTTCTTTCTCAGTCTGTTCAGCAGAAGATAGGAGGCCTTTACCCTCTCGATGATTAAAAACCCCTTCTTTGGTGGAAGTCAACTTAGACTTAGGAGACGACTTGTCACCGCTGGCAGGCTCGGAGCACTTTTTCAATGAAGATTTATCAGTGTGTCCTTCTGCTGCATTATCACCACATGAAGTACCAATATTTGGTTCCGTGTGTTTAGGTTTGGGAGTTGGAGGTGTTCCATTCGAAGGAAATTTCCAAGAAAAATGGATTAATCCGTGCTTGCGAAGAGATTCTTCTGTTATCACATACCTTCCGAATCTATCCAATTCACCGACAGTATGGATAGATTCATAAAGTGGCTTATAAGGGGCACCATCTTTGTCCTTGATAGGGGCTGGAATAACTAAATAATTATAAAGTTCAGTAATTGAAATCCATAAAGAAATTAGATAAAGATGCTCTGTAAAAAAGAAAATCCACCTCCTTTTGTCCAGTTCCCGCGAAAAGTTTCAGGACAGCGAACAAAAAAGAATTGAGTTAGGAATCCTGAAACACTGTCTGGTAAATCGAGTATAAGTTTCCGATTCCAAGCTCCTTCAACATGAATTACAGAAGGAGTATCTTTTCTCGTCTTAAATGAACATAAATAGCAAATCTCTCGAAAAGTCGGCTAGCGTCCCTCTTGGTCTATAGCAAGAATGTAAAGCCCTAATAAAATGATATAACCGTTGGGATGGAGCTGAAAGGGAGCGATGGCTAAATGGTTCAGGATTCGCTCTAAAAAAGAGTTAAATGGAGGAATGGCACCGCTTATAAGCATGTGCCGATTCAGGACCACATAACCAGTAGGGGTCTGTCCGCGAATATGCCCTCATCTGGCAATATCGCATCTATATAAGGAATTCCATATTGACCACATAATTGTTCAAACTGATCATGGTTTAATAAAGTAGAATGTCTTTCCTGATCCCTGGCATTAATTGGGCAAAGCTCTAGTAGTGGTTGAGAAGGAGCTTGACCAGAAGTCGTAGCTGTCATAGTTACATTGGTCCGAAGGCGAGAACTCTGCCTAGTAGTCATTCTACACAAATACATTGGTTCTTGAACATGTAACAAGTACACATTCCTTAATAATAAACATACAAGGACTTCTATTAGTTATACTTATGGCAAGGCTTGAAACCTGACATCTAACTTACAATTGATGAATCGATCTCAAGAGCCGCTACAAACCAAAACTAGCGAGTGATATGTGTGTGCAAACAAGAATCGACAAATTATAAACTGTTGGTCAGTGTAAATTGGCATACGCACATCACTTAGTTTAAATCCTAAAATTTGTTATGATACGATTTATTATCTATTTAACCTGCTATAGAAATGGATTATCGATAGTGATGTATAATTCCAAAATGTGTCAATGATCACTAGACAGAAAGCATAGCTAAAAAACTCTTAACTTCAAAAGAAAAACCATGGATTACTCAAATTCTGGAATGATCAAAAGTTGCTTAACTTAAATCGCAATATGACTCAATTCGTTAAATGACTTATGTCGCAATACGACTCAAGTCGCAGTAAAACTTAAGTCGCAATACGACTTAAGTTGTTTAGGACTTATGTCACAAAAGACTCAAGTCGCTGATGACTTAAGTTGAAGGAGACTTAGGTCGCTAAACACTTAAGTCGGTCTGATTCATGTCGTTACACACTTAAGTCGCAACAGACTCAAGTCGTTACACACTTAAGTTGCAATAGACTCAAGTCGTTACACACTTAAGTCATTAGAAAACTAAAGGCCGCTCAGCGGCATGGTAACAAGTCGTGTCATCGCTTCAGTGGACTCAAACCGTTGGAAAGTCAAGTCATTCGAACACCCTTAGAATTTCAAGTTGTTCTAACAACTTGGGAACTAAGGACGTTCAGACGGCATGGCATCTCGTAGTACGGCTTGAGTCTTAGTATTGCTGCTATGACTTGATAACTCATGTCATTACAACACTTGGGATCTTAAAGCATTCAACAAATTGGGACCGTAGTATTTAAGTAAGTGAAGTATGGGGCACACTGCAAATATGTGTCAACTTACATGAGAAAATTCAAGCACAAATCGGATCAAGCTATCAACAGCTCAACGCCATACAAAGTTAAAGCAAGCATCAATCATCATACATAAAAATACGGGCTATCAGTTCAAACGATAAGGTGCGATCGGCCTAAAGCTACATTTACAAGTCAAGATAAGGGATATTGCACCAAATCGACAAAACCAATGTCAAAACAACAAGTTTCATGGGTCAAGCATTTCAGCAAACATCTTATGCGCATTAGGCAAAAATCAAAGTTTTAAGAGGGTCGTACCACTTCAAATCCCTCATATACAACATTAAACCCATTACAATCCAATCCGATCCCAATTCAAACCATTTCAATACCAAAATTTTACACTTTAAAGTTCTATATATTCCGGTATTCATCTCAGACTCACGAATCAGAAGAAATAAAATGATGCTCAAACCTAATTTTGAGTAGAAGTTGCTTGCAATAGTTTTCTGATTGATTGACGACGAAAAACACTTCGAATTTAAGGGCATGAGTGCTGAATTGATCAAATTGGTGTTGATTATTGGAGCAGTTGAGTTCGTTGAAGCTAGCCCTAACCTGATCGGAATCAGACCAGTAGCTTCATGATACGAATGGGTGAATTGATCAAGGGAAACACGACGTCTTTTCCCAAAACATATCCACCATTAACGAAGTAAAAGCTGTTAGACGCGGACGAAATATGAATGGACAAGCAGGTTAAGCGATAATATAAAGGCGCAGAAGATAATTGGGCCAGGTCAGGTCGGTTTAAAGCCTAATGCAGTTTGAAGGTTTAGAGCGACATAGGGGTCCAATGTGGATTACGACATGGAGATGTTGTGCAAACGACTTGCGACATGATAGCTTAAACGAAATGGTTTTTCAGAAAAATAGTTAATGACTTAGTAAAGGTGCATGTCAAACAACATCAAAAGTATTGTAATTCGAAGCATGCATCATTTTAAATAATATGAACTTCGAGAGGCAAATGTTAAACCCTAAAATATGGGATTGATGTTTATATTCATGTCGTTTTTCCAAGTCGTTATAAACAAGCTGAGTCATTCCAAGGTCATGTCGCAAGGAGGAAAATATGTCATGCCGTCCTCATGTCATATCGTCTCTCACAAGTCGTTCCAATGAGGACAAGTCATCCCCAAGTCATGTCGCACTCCATTCATAACGTCGGAGCCAAGTTGAATCGCCTAGCCATCATGTCGTTTTCATGACATGGCATGAGGAAAGAACAACATAATGCTTCCTTTAGCTTATGTCATCAAAACCAAGAGGATCCAAGCCGTAGGTGTTAGAGTTTATGCCCTAGAGGCAATCCATTTGATGTGATTGATAACGTTATTGTTTTATTTGGAATAAAATATTCAGTTATGTTATATCTACTGCGTAATATAAATAATAATTTAACAGATGTCCTTAGAATAATAATACAAAATTATATAGTTTTAGTATGACTGAACTTGAGATTATATAATGTGATAAGTATTATATTTCTTAAATGTCCCTAGCCGAGTTTTATTGTTTATAAAGGACAACAATAAAGCATTGAGACTAATATATTGATTGACTGATGATCACATCTCATTGATCATTAATATACGAGATATTAAAGTCAAGATATAAATACATATTGGAGAATAATGTAACGACCCAGAAAATCTGAACCAATTTAAAATTTTTAAATTGGCTAAAATAATGGATTTTAAATATTTAAAATAAATATTTTAAATAATGGCGATGAAAACTGAGTTTGAATCGACAATTGAAAACGAATATAATTAATTATAATTATAAACAAGGCCTGAAATGGCGCCAAAGTTTCTAAAATTGAATTCAAACTTTGTCGGACTGTACCAGGTGCAAAGCAATACGGATTTTAGTGAAACCAAAAATATTTAAATCTGTTAGTGAATACCTTTCTAACGAATCTGAAAAATCGAAATTTGATAGCGGGAATCAAAAGATATGTCCAGTTGAAAATTCTGAATAGTCGCTATGGAATTCAGGCCCTTAAAAATGGACATTTTGCAAACGACCTCGGATTTCGACGAAACTAGTTTTGATAGGACCGTATCGTCAATATGAAGCTAGAAAATATTTTTCTGGAATTTTTCTAGTTAGTATGTGACCCCGGTAATTTGAAATGCGCGTTCAAATTCAATATATAGAGTTAAATGTATATGTGAAGAAAACTGATTGTAACGATCGAATCAGCTTGCGATACATATCCCATTGTGTTCGGAACAGGGGTAATACGCTAAGGACGACAGTCGGTGGGCTTGATTTCGAGTTCGAATGGAATGTCAACTTTTCAAGGATTAAATAAATTAATTAATTATATATTATAACCTTATACCCCCCCTTTTTTTCCCCATTTCAGATGTCAACCCCTACCCCTTATCGTATAAACCCAAATTCAAAATCGCTGTAGCCCTAAAACCTCGTCGACCTCACCCGCATCGTGCCCTCCGAATCTTCTCCTTCCTCCTTCATCGTCTCTGTCCACCACCCGCTGCCACTCCACCCTCTCCATCGATCGGTCCTCCGCCTTCCTCAACCCCATCGCACGATTGACCACCCAACGCCATCGAATCCCACCGCAGTCCACCCCTCGCCATCGTCGAACCGTCCATCGCCATCAGCACCACCGCGAGCTCCGCCTGAAGTCCATCACCGCACCTCGCAATCCACCTCCACGGCAGTCCGCTCCTCTTTCCGCTGTTGAACCACCCGCACCCCCTCTAGAAAAATACAGTAAGTTTTCTTATTTAATTAAATAATTTATTTTCTAGACTGATTTTATTTTATATAAGAAAAACTGATTTTTGTTTTGCATTAAAAACTGATTTTTTTTATAGTGTTAAAAACTGAATTTATATAGGTGAAAGACGTGATTTTTAAATGGTGAAAGATGTAATTTTTATGATGTGAATATAATAAAAATGTAAATATATGATTTTTATATATTGAACATCGAAGTAAAAATCAGATTTTTCTATTGAAAGTCGAAGTAAAAAATTAGATTTTTCTATATTGAAAGTCGAAGTAAAAATCAGATTTTTCTATATTGAAAGTCGAAGTCAAAATTCGATTTTTATATATTGAATAGCGAAGTAAAAATTCGATTTTTTTTTATATATGTAGTGGCTACGGGCGAAAGCGGGAAAAAGGCGTAAAGGCGAAGATTTCTCTAAGTGAAGTGTCGTGAAGTTGGATAGCTATCGGTGAGAATTTCTCACTCTTCAATTTCTTTTTCTAGCTATATATATATGTGTTGAAATAAAAGTGAATTGCTATATATAAATATATATATATATACGCCCCTCATCCACAAACCATGGACGATATTTATTGGTTGAAATTGGGTGAAAATTGATTGATAGCGAATGATTGTTTGGGATTGTTTGGGGTTGATATTGATTGATTGAGGTTGAAAAATACCCGTTTGTGATTGAGAAATATTTGGTTGAAAGCACATAGGATTAGTTTGTGGAAATGAAATAAATATACATGCCGCCTGCGTGCGAACTAGATGCATGATCCCCATTGTCAAAAACCGCGAGGTTTTAAGGTAGAGCGAGGAGCCGTACTAGGGACGGTCCCGGTTTTAACTACCCTGCCGTTATGCTGCCGAAATTTTGAATAATGTTCGTGTGTTTGAATTATTTTCATTTGCTTAAACTATATTTATTCATTGAATAGAAAACCTTCATGTGTTGAATTGATATTCATTCGTTGATTAGAAATTCATGTGTTGAATGGTATTCGCGTTTTAAATATAAAAATCACATTTCTATCTATACGTAGAAACTATAGAAAACCTTCATGTGTTGAATCGATATTCATTCGTTGAATTGAAATTCATGTGTTGAATGGTATTCATATTTTGAAATAAATTGTTTGATAATAAAAAAATCATCTTTTATCGACTATATGAACTGTGTAAAATAATCTCGTTTTGAAAGAAATTGTTTTATGATAAAAATCCTATTTTATCACCAATATGAAATATATCAAAATAATAGTGTTTTGAAATGAGTTGTTCTACAATAAAAATCACATTTTTATTGTATGCATGAATCGTTGAAATGTGAAGTGTTAAAAATAGCCACTTGTTCAAATAAACATATATGAGTTGAAATATTCATTAATTAGCTAATGAAATGATTTGTACCTATGTATGTAACATTCAAATGAATGGTGTTTTTAAACCAAATAGAAATCAAATATGAAGTTGAATAGAAAATGATAAATGATAAGAACTGTATATATATGTACATCCATATTCACTGAACAGGTTATAGCAAAGGGGCTAGAGAAGAGGAATAAAATTTTGTGCCCGACAAATAGGTACACATTTACTGTTTTGTTTGGGTGATGATTTTATGAGCCTATTGGCTAGCCGCTTGGCTTTTTCTTTTTCTTTTTGAGATTAGAAGGACCGGGAAAGCTATTTGCGATTTCTCGATGCTCCTGGTGCAGGGGAGGTTATGGCGAAATTTTCCAAAATTTTAAGGCGTTAGTGAAATATTTGAAGTGAAAACGATATTGAAATCATTGAATGAACTATATTTATATAAATATATAAATATAAATAAAATTAAAACGAAACGTAGTCGTGCAGTTCGTGTTTTGAAACCGTGTTTTCAAACAACTAGTACGGGAAATCCGACCATTGGATTTTCCCGAAACCTCAACCGTCGGGTTCGCCTTGGAAATATCTTCCCAACGGCACCAACCTTGTAAAAATCCAACGGTTGGATTGTCTGGAATGTTTAATTCAAATCTGAAGAAAAACAGCGCCAGAAGCGATTATATATATATATATATATATATATATATATATATATATATATATGAATATAATTATTTATTTAATCGAATAACGACGCTGTAGTTCGTATTTTGAAATCGAAATTTCAAACGATTGTACCGGGAGATCCGACCGTCGGATTTTCCCGAAACTGGAACCGTTGGATTCGTTTTGAAAAGACCTTTCTAATGATGTAAATTTTGTGAAGATCCAACGGTTAGATTTTCAGATATGTGTAAATCAAATCTGAAGAAAAACAGCGCCACGGCCGCTTTATGGCCCGAAGCGTCGTTTGGAATAAATTAGCTATTTTAAAATAAATAAAAATAGCGATAAATAGTTATAAAATATCATAAGCGATATGGAATGGAAATAAACTGAATTTGCTCGATTTATGTGGCTTTTGATGGTTGAATGTGTTTGGTGTGAAAATTACATTAAAGAACAAGATTGGTGTTGTCAAATAATTTAACCATTGAAATAAATTGATTTGAAATTCTAAATATACGTGAATTATTTGAAAAGGCCGAGTTAATTCTCATTTCGAATAATTGACCGACGATTGAAATTCGAAGATGAAGACGATGGTTGAAGACCGGAGATCTTCACCTCGTTTGGATGGTAACCGAGGTCCTGATTGGGAGGCATCCCGAAATATGGATAATGAGTGGTGATCGTCCAGACGTACGTGGTGATCGATGGGTTTGCGAGGTATTTAGTGCCCCCGGTTTCGTTCAGACCCAGAACGGACTTGTAAATGGACTGTGTGTCTGACATTGGATTTTATTCTATGTTGATTGATCTCTATTAAATATACATCTGTTTGGCAGCGGAGAATTTATTCTTTTGCTTAACGCCCTTCTCTGAGACGCACGAGCTCAGAGGTTGTATATCGATGGACATCAGTCGCATGGCATGAATTGCCTGTGTGGCATGCTAAGATGCAGTGATCAGGGCTTCTGTTGAAAAGCAAAGTCTTGTGGTGATGATCAAAGCACCGCCTGTGTGGCGTAGCTTTGTGTATAACGTGAATTCGCGACCCTCACACCCCGGTATGAACCTAAAACGGGAGAAGGACCTCAGGGAGGGCATGCGTTTCTTTCTAGCTAGGGTGGTGTCAGTGACCTACCAGCCCTGACATTTATATACTTTTCACCTATGTGGTTGTTGCTGTTGCGAGGCGCCTCGGTTTGATCGGGCAATTCGGGTCCGATGGAGTCATTCGTTGGCTCATTTACACCCCAAAGGGTGGGGAAACGCAGTGTTCAGGAATTTTAATCCACATCGGTGGACCGGCCCTGACGATCCAAAGGCTTGACTAAGTACTTGCCTGAGGGGCGGGCTAGAGCGTCTCGAATTCGGTAAGGACTATCTTTTGCCTTGGTTCATGATGAAAATCCAATTTCCAAATACGACATCGTGCGGTTTTGATTGTATATATATATGGCGACATGATATATGGTACCCATGCCGTCTATGATTGATAGTTATGATTTGAAATTGTTTTGAAACATATAAACACTAGTCATAATATCAAATGCTTTTGTTTTATTCGTATCAATCATATTTTGGCCATTATAAGGTAAAACTCTATCCTCCGGTTTGCGTTGCATTGTGTGATGGGAACTGAGTCTTATAACGGCTTCATTTTTTTATAAAAAGCATAGCGATGTTTAAAAGAAAGATTTGTTTTAAAGCACTGGCAATCCAATGGAGTAAACCCGTTCCACGAAAGTGGCGTGGTCCTATGATTAGCCAAATTATATATATGTGTTGAATGGATTTCTCATACCAGTCCCATGACTGACTCGTAGTTTGTTTCACTCTCAAACTCGGGTGCCCCTTTTTCTACACGGGCAGCCTTGTATTCAGGTTTAGCTGGTTCTTTCTGGATAGCTGGAGCTGAAGATGGATTCTATCATTTATCTCTTTTTATGCTGTTCAGCTCCTATTGTACATATTTTGTTTGTTTTCCGCTGTAGACATTTATGTATAGCTGAACTGTATTTGTACTAAGTAAGATCCTGTATACTGTGTAACTCTGATGATTACTTTTATCCAGTATATTCTATTGTTCATTATCTGGTGTATTTATTTAATTTTGTTCTGCTATTATCTGTTTCTGTGTTATATTCCAAAGATAACCCTGGTCTCCGTCTGAACGGGATTTCGGGTCGTCACAACGTGGTATCAGAGCTTTGGTTAAGCTTAGTTCTGGAATATAACATTTGAACGAACTCGTCAGAAATAGAACCAGTAGTGTTCTAGGACGGGTAACTCTATACATATAGGATCAGCAATATCCTAGTATGAGTAATGCAGAATGAAATTACACCTCGATGGACACATTTACACTTGAAGTATATGTTTCTATGTTTGAAAATTTTCTTTTCTGTGACCTGACACTTGATCTGCTAATTGCAGAAGTACTAGAAAAAAATGAGTGCCAGAAACAGAAGAAATGCAGAACCCGATCTAGAGGCTCTATTAAAGAGATATCGAAATTTGAACGGAGCACAGTTCTCGGGCAATGAATCTATAATTCAAACTCAAGCTTGGATGAGTTCTGTCGAAAGAATATTCGAGCGTATCCAGCTGAGGGATGACCAGAAACGGTTAGTAGCATCTTGGGCGCTCAAAGAAGAAGCTTTAATCTGGTGGGAATCAATCATCAAAGATAATCCAGAAGGTGATATCACCTGGGACAGATTTAAAGTGATTTTCCTAGAAAGATTTACTCCTCCCGAAGCAACCGAGAGATTATGTGATGAATTTTCCTATCTAATTCAAGGCGATATGACCATCCCAGAATATCACAAGAAATTCAACGAACTTGCTCACTTTGCTCCTTATTTGATTCAAGATCCAAAGAGGAAAAATCTGAGATTTATTCATGGCCTGCAAAGGAGATATCAGAATAGTGTAATGAGGAATGTGAAGCTCCCTTTTTCTGAAATGATATATATGGCTTATCAGTATGAAGATCTCCATAAGAAAGGAATGTTGCGCGACGAAGAAGAAATTCGTTGTAGTGACAAAACAGAGTCAGAAACTGATATTCCTGAAGCCAGTGCGAGGTCTGAGGTCAATAAGAGGCTCAGTGCCAAGAGAAAAAGGGCTGAATCTGAGAACGAACGAATGATGACCGCCACGTGCTCAAGCTGCAATAGAAAAGGGCATTCGGCTATAAGTTGCAAATCTTGGAACAAACGAAGAAAAAGTGGATCTAAGCCCACTAAGAAACAAAAGAACCCACATGGGGAAAGGAGATGCCATAAGTGCCGCCAGGCAGGACATATTGCACGGGAGTGCCAACTCTCAAAGAAATCTGAAACCGTATGTATAAATGAAGTAGTAGAAACTTCCGAGCCCTCAGCTAGTCAAGAAAGGGCCGATGTTTTAGAAGGCACGCTTACTGTCAAAAACATTCCAGTCAAAGTACTGTTTGACACAGGCGCGTCACGAAGTTTCATTGCCAAAGATGCAGCTAAGAAACTGGATTTGAATTTGAAAAAGCTCAAGGAACAAATGACTGTCCAGAATCCGGTTGGGGGTTCCATCGATCTCAGTTGGATTTGTGGAGTGCCAGTTTCTTTCTCTCGTTATCGGTTTCCTACCATCGCAGCCGTCATGAATTTTAAAGAGTTTGATCTTATCTCGGGGTTAGACTGGTTAACCAAATATGAAGCTGAAGTTAAATGCGCCGATAGAGTCGTAAAGGCGAAGATTAAATCAGGCGATTATATAACCATTCCCTGTGAAGGTCAGAATGCTAATAGAAAAGACTTCTGGGCAGCTTTGAATGTTTCTCCAGCTCAAATGGAAAATATCCCTGAAGTTACTGAGAATATTCCCGACCTAGTGAAAGATATTCATGTCGTCAAGAACTATGCGGATGTGTTCGAAGAAGTTGTTCGCTTACCTCCGCAAAGAGAAATAGATTTCAAGATTGCTTTGATTCCCAATGCAAGGCCGGTAGTTCACGCTATTCGAAGAATGTCCTTGAAAGAGAAGGAGGAATTAGACAATCAAACACGACAGTTGGTATGGAAAGGTCTGATCAGGCCTAGTTTCTCTGATTGGGGTGCAGCCGTGGTATTTGTCCCAAAATCTGACGGTACTCTACGTCTATGTGTGGATTATCGTGATCTGAACAAACAGACAATAAAGAACAAATATCCATTGCCACGAATAGATGATTTGTTAGATCGATTAAATGGCGCACAAGTATTCTCACGAATGGACCTAGCTACAGGCTTCCATCAACTTCGAATTGCTGAAGAGTGTGTTCCAATGACAGCGTTCAGAGGCCCCGACTTATTCTACGAGTGGTTAGTAATGCCGTTCGGCTTATGTAACGCTCCAACTTACTTCGTCGATCTGATGAACAGAGTATTCAGAGGAGTATTGAATAAATTTGTTCTAGTTTTCATTGACGATATTCTAATATTCTCTAAATCAAAGGCCGAACATGAAAAGCATCTGGAACAGGTTCTAGAATTTCTGAGGCGGAATGTATTAAAAGCCAAATTTTCCAAATGTATATTCTGGCAAGATGAAGTAAAATTTCTGGGCCACGTAGTATCGAAAGAAGGAATCGCTGTGGATCCAAGTAAAATCACAGCTATTCAGAACTGGAAACAGTCTAGTACTCCCACTGAAGTCCGCAGTTTTCTTGGATTGGCTAGCTATTACCGGAAGTTCGTTAAAAACTTTTCGAAGATATCTGGTCATTTAACGAAGCTTACAAAGAAGCATTCTAAATTCAAGTGGACTCCAGAAAGTGAGGAGGCTTTTGAGGAGCTAAAGTTAAGGTTGACAACTGCTCCAGTGTTAACCATCATCGATGGCAACCAGGATTTAAAAGTATGGACTGATGCTTCTAGAAAAGGCCTTGGCGCAGTGTTAATGCAAAGAGGTCAAGTGATTGCTTATGCTAGCCGTCAACTGAAGCCGCACGAGAAAAACTATGTAACTCATGATCTTGAGTTATTGGCTATCATATTCTCTTTGAAAATCTGGAGACACTATCTTCTGGGTGAGAGATTTGAATTGTTTACAGATCACCAGTCGTTAAAGTATCTGTTCACTCAGAAGGACTTGAACTTGAGGCAGCAACGTTGGCTGGAGTTTCTTGCAGCATATGACTTTGAAATTATATATACTCCAGGAAAAGCCAATGTCGTAGCTGATGCGTTAAGCAGGAAGAATGAAATGATCGCCAGTTTCATTATCACGACTTCATTGCTAGATAAGATATCTGCTCTTCAGGAGGATGATCACTTCATTCAGAAGATCAGAGGGATAATTCAACAAGGCGAACCCTCGAGTTTTCAAGTCGATAATGTTGGGATTTTAAGGCTCAAAGGTCGAATCTGTGTCCCTAACATTCCTGAGCTTCGAAAAGAAGTTCTGGATGAATGCCACAAGTCAAAACTCAGTATCCATCCGGGAGTAAGCAAAATGTATAATGACATCAAACGCACTTTCTGGTGGAAGTCGATGAAAAGGGACATTTCTTTATATGTCAGCCGATGCCCTACTTGCCAGCTAGTCAAGAGCGACCAACAGAAATTGGCAGGATTATTACAACCGCTAGAAGTTCCTGGCTAGAAGTGGGAACATATTTCTATGGATTTCATTGATGGTTTGCCCAGAACCAGAAAAGGAAATGACAGTATTTGGGTGATCGTAGATCGCTTCACGAAGACCGCCCTTTTCATACCTGTCAGATCAAACAGAACCGCTCAGAGTTTGGCGCAGATTTACTTCAGGGAAATAGTTAGACTACATGGAGTGCCGCTCAGTATAGTCAGTGATAGAGATACGATATTCACTAGCAAATTCTGGGAAGCATTTCAAGTCGAGCTAGGAACAAAGTTAAACTTGAGCACCGCTTATCATCCTCAGATAGACGGTCAGACTGAGAGGGTGAATCGCATTTTAGAAGATCTATTGCGGGCTTGTGTTCTAGATTTCGGTGGATCATGGGAAGACCATCTGCATTTGGCTGAATTCTCTTATAATAACAGCTACCAGGCGAGTCTGACAATGTCGCCATTCGAAGCATTGTATGGTAGACCGTGCTGATCTCCTGCTTGTTGGGTCGAACCTGGAAAAAGACTTGTGTTGGGTCCTGATATGATTCGCGAATCTGCCGACAAAGTCGATTTTATTAAGAAGCGATTACTCGCCGCTCAAAGCCGACAAAAGAGCTATGCCGATAGAAGAAGAAGAGATATATCCTTTGAAGTTGGCGACTATGTATATTTGAAAGTATCGCCGATGAGAGGAGTTATCCGGTTCGGTAAAACTGGAAAGTTAGCGCCCAAATTCATTGGCCCGTTTCCTATTCTGGAACGGATCGGTACTCTCGCTTATAGGGTCAAACTGCCTGATTGGCTGCCTGAAATTCATGATGTATTTCACATATCTCAACTTCGAAAGCACGTTCATGATCCAGACTTGATCGTGGAAGAAGCAGCTCAACATGACATTGAAATAACCCCAGAATTAGCTGTGAGAAGAGAGCCGCTAAAGATAATAGGCAAAGAAACCAAAGAGCTGAGGAACAAGAAGGTTCGCTTAGTCAAAGTGCAATGGAGTGGAGATCCGCGAGATTGTACTTGGGAAACTGAGGAGAGCATTTAGAAAGCTTATCCTAGATGCCGAGTAGATATCTCTGATTGACTCCGGTGCAAGGTGCATTTACCATACTTTGCATTACCGTGTAATTCTCTATTCTGTTGCTATTTTCTTCCCATGGATGTGCACTATTTATTCTATACTCTGAATGTTAAAAACAAATTGGTTATTGTATTGTGGGACTGTAGATTTATCAAACCACTTTCGACTTTGTTCCTTTTCGGGGACGAAAAGTTTTAAGTGGGGGAGATTGTAACGACCCAGAAAATCTGAACCAATTTAAAATTTTTAAATTGGCTAAAATAATGGATTTTAAATATTTAAAATAAATATTTTAAATAATGGCGATGAAAACTGAGTTTGAATCGACAATTGAAAACGAATATAATTAATTATAATTATAAACTAGGCCTGAAATGGCGCCAAAGTTTCTAAAATTGAATTCAAACTTTGTCGGACTGTACCAGGTGCAAAGCAATACGGATTTTAGTGAAACCAAAAATATTTAAATCTGTTAGTGAATACCTTTCTAACGAATCTGAAAAATCGAAATTTGATAGCGGGAATCAAAAGATATGTCCAGTTGAAAATTCTGAATAGTCGCTATGGAATTCAGGCCCTTAAAAATAGACATTTTGCAAACGACCTCGGATTTCGACGAAACTAGTTTTGATAGGACCGTATCGTCAATATGAAGCTAGAAAATATTTTTCTGGAATTTTTCTAGTTAGTATGTGACCCCGGTAATTTGAAATGCGCGTTCAAATTCAATATATAGAGTTAAATGTATATGTGAAGAAAACTGATTGTAACGATCAAATCAGCTTGCGATACATATCCCATTGTGTTCGGAACAGGGTTAATACGCTAGGGACGACAGTCGGTGGGCTTGATTTCGAGTTCGAATGGAATGTCAACTTTTCAAGGATTAAATAAATAAATAAATTATATATTATAACCTTATACCCCCCCTTTTTTTCCCCATTTCATAAGTCAACCCCTACCCCTTATCGTATAAACCCAAATTCAAAATCGCTGTAGCCCTAAAACCTCGTCGACCTCACCTGCATCGCGCCCTCCGCCTCTTCTCCTTCCTCCTTCATCGTCTCCGTCCACCACCCGCTGCCACTCCACCCTCTCCATCGATCGGTCCTCCGCCTTCCTCAACCCCATCGCGTGATTGACCACCCAACGCCATCGAATCCCGCCGCAGTCCACCCCTCGCCATCGTCGAACCGTCCATCGCCATCAGCACCACCGCGAGCTCCGCCTGAAGTCCATCACCGCACCTCGCAATCCACCTCCACGGCAGTCCGCTCCTCTTTCCGCTGTTGAACCACCCGCACCCCCTCTAGAAAAATACAGTAAGTTTTCTTATTTAATTAAATAATTTATTTTCTAGACTGATTTTATTTTATATAAGAAAAACTGATTTTTGTTTTGCATTAAAAACTGATTTTTTTTTATAGTGTTAAAAACTGAATTTATATAGGTGAAAGACGTGATTTTTAAATGGTGAAAGATGTAATTTTTATGATGTGAAGATAATAAAAATGTAAATATGTGATTTTTATATATTGAACATCGAAGTAAAAATCAGATTTTTCTATTGAAAGTCGAAGTAAAAAATTAGATTTTTCTATATTGAAAGTCGAAGTAAAAATCAGATTTTTCTATATTGAAAGTCGAAGTCAAAACTCGATTTTTATATATTGAATAGCGAAGTAAAAATTCGACTTTTTTTTATATATGTAGTGGCTACGGGCGAAAGCGGCAAAAAGGCGTAAAGGCGAAGATTTCTCTAAGTGAAGTGTCGTGAAGTTGGATAGCTATCGGTGAGAATTTCTCACTCTTCAATTTCTTTTTCTAGCTATATATATATGTGTTGAAATAAAAGTGAATTGCTATATATAAATATATATATATATACGCCCCTCGTCCACAAACCATGGACGATATTTATTGGTTGAAATTGGGTGAAAATTGATTGATAGCGAATGATTGTTTGGGATTGTTTGGGGTTGATATTGATTGATTGAGGTTGAAAAATACCCGTTTGTGGTTGAGAAATATTTGGTTGAAACCACATAGGATTAGTTTGTGGAAATGAAATAAATATATACATGCCGCCTGCGTGCGAACTAGATGCATGATCCCCATTGTCAAAAACCGCGAGGTTTTAAGGTAGAGCGAGGAGCCGTACTAGGGACGGTCCCGGTTTTAACTACCCTGCCGTTATGCTGCCGAAATTTTGAATAATGTTCGTGTGTTTGAATTATTTTCATTTGCTTAAACTATATTTATTCATTGAATTGAAAACCTTCATGTGTTGAATTGATATTCATTCGTTGATTAGAAATTCATGTGTTGAATGGTATTCGCGTTTTAAATATAAAAATCACATTTCTATCTATACATAGAAACTATAGAAAACCTTCATGTGTTGAATCGATATTCATTCATTGAATTGAAATTCATGTGTTGAATGGTATTCATATTTTGAAATAAATTGTTTGATAATAAAAAAATCATCTTTTATCGACTATATGAACTGTGTAAAATAATCTCGTTTTGAAAGAAATTGTTTTATGATAAAAATCCTATTTTATCACCAATATGAAATATATCAAAATAATAGTGTTTTGAAATGAGTTGTTCTACAATAAAAATCACATTTTTATTGTATGCATGAATCGTTGAAATGTAAAGTGTTAAAAATAGCCACTTGTTCAAATAAACATATATGAGTTGAAATATTCATTAATTAGCTAATGAAATGATTTGTACCTATGTATGTAACATTCGAATGAATGGTGTTTTTAAACCAAATAGAAATCAAATATGAAGTTGAATAGAAAATGATAAATGATAAGAACTGTATATATATGTACATCCATATTCACTGAACAGGTTATAGCAAAGGGGCTAGAGAAGAGGAATAAAATTTTGTGCCCGACAAATAGGTACACATTTACTGTTTTGTTTGGGTGATGATTTTATGAGCCTATTGGCTTTTTCTTTTTCTTTTTGAGATTAGAAGGACCGGGAAAGCTATTTGCGATTTCCTGATGCTCCTGGTGCAGGGGAGGTTATGGCGAAATTTTCCAAAATTTTAAGGCGTTAGTGAAATATTTGAAGTGAAAACGATATTGAAATCATTGAATGAACTATATTTATATAAATATATAAATATAAATAAAATTAAAATGAAACGTAGTCGTGCAGTTCATGTTTTGAAACCATGTTTTCAAACAACTAGTACGGGAAATCCGACCATTGGATTTTCCCGAAACCTCAACCGTCGGGTTCGCCTTGGAAATATCTTCCCAACGGCACCAACCTTGTAAAAATCCAACGGTTGGATTGTCTGGAATGTTTAATTCAAATCTGAAGAAAAACAGCGCCAGAAGCGATTATATTTATATATATATATATAAATATAATTATATATTTAATCGAATAACGACGCTGCAGTTCGTATTTTGAAATCGTAATTTCAAACGATTGTACCGGGAGATCCGACCGTCGGATTTTCCCGAAACTGGAACCGTTGGATTCGTTTTGAAAAGACCTTTCTAATGATGTAAATTTTGTGAAGATCCAACGGTTAGATTTTCAGATATGTGTAAATCAAATCTGAAGAAAAACAGCGCCACGGCCGCTTTATGGCCCGAAGCGTCGTTTTGAATAAATTAGCTATTTTAAAATAAATAAAAATAGCGATAAATAGTTATAAAATGTCATAAGCGATATGGAATGGAAATAAACTGAATTTGCTCAATTTATGTGGCTTTTGATGGTTGAATGTGTTTGGTGTGAAAATTACATTAAAGAACAAGATTGGTGTTGTCAAATAATTTAACCATTGAAATAAATTGATTTGAAATTCTAAATATACGTGAATTATTTGAAAAGGCCGAGTTAATTCTCATTTCGAATAATTGACCGACGATTGAAATTCGAAGATGAAGACGATGGTCGAAGACCGGAGATCTTCACCTCGTTTGGATGGTAACCGAGGTCCTGATTGGGAGGCATCCCGAAATATGGATAATGAGTGGTGATCGTCCAGACGTACGTGGTGATCGATGGGTTTGCGAGGTATTTAGTGCCCCCGGTTTCGTTCAGACCCAGAACGGACTTGTAAATGGACTGTGTGTCTGACATTGGATTTTATTCTACGTTGATTGATCTCTATTAAATATACATCTGTTTGGCGGCGGAGAATTTATTCTTTTGCTTAACGCCCTTCTCTGAGACGCACGAGCTCAGAGGTTGTATATCGATGGACATCAGTCGCATGGCATGAATTGCCTGTGTCGCATGCTAAGATGCAGTGATCAGGGCTTCTATTAAAAAGCAAAGTCTTGTGGTGATGATCAAAGCACCGCCTGTGTGGCATAGCTTTGTGTATAACGTGAATTCGCGAGCCTCACACCCCGGTATGAACCTAAAACGGGAGAAGGACCTCACGGAGGGCATGCGTTTCTTTCTAGCTAGGGTGGTGTCAGTGACCTACCAGCCCTGACATTTATATACTTTTCACCTATGTGGTGGTTGCTGTTGCGAGGCGCCTCGGTTTGATCGGGCAATTCGGGTCCGATGGAGTCATTCGTTGGCTCATTTACACCCCAAAGGGTGGGGAAACGCAGTGTTTAGGAATTGTAATCCACATCGGTGGACCGGCCCTGACGATCCAAAGGCTTGACTGAGTACTTGCCTGAGGGGCGGGCTAGAGCGTCTCGAATTCGGTATGGACTATCTTTTGCCTTGGTTCATGACGGAAATCCAATTTCCAAATACGACATCGTGCGGTTTTGATTGTATATATATATGGCGACATGATATATGGTACCCATGCCGTCTATGATTGATAGTTATGATTTGAAATTGTTTTGAAACATATAAACACTAGTCATAATATCAAATGCTTTTGTTTTATTCGTATCAATCATATTTTGGCCATTATAAGGTAAAACTCTATCCTCCAGTTTGCGTTGCATTGTGTGATGGGAACTGAGTCTTATAACGGCTTCATTTTTTTATAAAAAGCATAGCGATGTTTAAAAGAAAGATTTGTTTTAAAGCACTGGCAATCCAATGGAGTAAACCCGTTCCACGAAAGTGGCGTGGTCCTGTGATTAGCCAAATTATGTATATGTGTTGAATGGATTTCTCATACCAGTCCCATGACTGACTCGTAGTTTGTTTCACTCTCAAACTCGGGTGCCCCTTTTTCTACACGGGCAGCCTTGTATTCAGGTTTAGCTGGTTCTTTCTGGATAGCTGGAGCTGAAGATGGATTCTATCATTTATCTCTTTTTATGCTGTTCAGCTCCTATTGTACATATTTTGTTTGTTTTCCGCTGTAGACATTTATGTATAGCTGAACTGTATTTGTACTAAGTAAGATCCTGTATACTGTGTAACTCTGATGATTACTTTTATCCAGTATATTCTATTGTTCATTATCTGGTGTATTTATTTAATTTTGTTCTGCTATTATCTGTTTCTATGTTATATTCCAAAGATAACCCTGGTCTCCGTCTGAACGGGATTTCGGGTCGTCACAAATAACGTATTGGGCTGACCCACTGTGAGATAACTACATGGAATATAATCAACAGTATCATAAGTTGTTCTCATAGTGACAGTGATGTAATGGTCCTCAGACCTGAAATCATTATAATTTTATTCAAGGATATTTGTGTTTTGATATCATCTAAAGTTATTTCGTAACAGAGTAGTGATAACGGTGATTATTGGATATATCTTAAATCGAATGAAAATTATGAATGATCTAGATGGAATTTAACCCTACGATATATTCGTAGTGATATCCATGGGCCTCTTGATTGAGTGAAACTGTGAAATGCATGGTCGTGCTTAAATATTGATTCGTTTTAAATAGTCTACTCATCGATCAAGAAAAATGGATTAAATTATAACGAGGATGATACGATCCATGCCTCTAGTTTGATCCTGGATATATTGGTTAAAAGGATTATATTACATTGATACACTGGTCACCGAAAGGTTGTATCGAATCGTTGATATTATTATAACTTGGGTAGCAGCGATGTATTGCTAGATGTCAATCACTGTTTATGATTTTAAATACGATTTAAAATCATTGCCAACGTTGTAATAACCTATAGGGTCACATGCTTAGAACATTATAAGGGGAAGTCTATTTTGATTTTGGATCAAATAAAATATCAACTGTTGATATTTGTGGTTGAAAAGGTATAAGGAATTGTTCCTTATTTCATGAACACGTGTACTTATTAAAAGGGGTTTTTCTTCCTTTTAAATATAACACGGGTATTCAATTTTTGGAACAGACTCTTTTGAGGAAAGAAAACCCTAAATCAAATAGGAATGGCAGCTAGCACCGCTGCCTTCCTCTTCTTCTTCGATTAGCTCGACGATTGAAGATAATGTTCGCGTGGATACTTATGGAGGGACGACGTTTTTCGTGCTAAAATTCGATTTTGTTTATTTCTTTCTATTGTTTTCGTAATAGATCTATTTAGGGTTATTAATTCCGCTGCTAATTTGTTAGTAAAACCCTAAATCACAACTTACAATGGTATCAGAGCCAAGGGTTTATGAAAATGACTGATTGTGTTTATTTGATTTTGTTTCATGTATGAATCGTTTCATTTTGCATCTGGGTTGATGTCGATAACTTAAGAAGAATAATAATAAACAGATTCGCAGTTTTGACTGCAAAATGCTATTTGTTACTCTATCTGTTAGTTGGATGTCATAAACCATGAGTTCATGAAATATTGATAAATTCGATTCAATAAGGTGAAACTGTTTTATTGTAAATTAACTGTATTTGATACAGTCTGTAAAACCGTTTTACTATAAACAAAGTTTTATATTTGATATAAAACTTTGAAAAGGATTTATAATTGACTGAATCGGAATTTTAACAAAGTTTAAAATTGCTATCACCTTGATTGTTTATCATAAAATCCTGTTTGTAGATCAAAAACATATTTTTTGATCAAATTGACAAATCATTTTGGACACTAATGCTAGTTATCTTAAAATGATTGACCTATGTGTTTTGAACACAATAGGAAGTAACAATAGGTATAAAAACGAATTTCATTTGAAACTGTTTTATTATAAACAGAACTTTGTTCTGTTAGGTAATCTGAAATGATTATATATTAATATTTGATATTAATAATGACATTTGGATTGCTAATTTTACTAATTAAACAAGGTAACCTATAATCGAAGGTATTGATTTGATAGAGAACAGAATTTGATTCTGGATTTATTATTTGGCACTGTTAACTCAGTTTATTTATGAAATAAAATTGATTCATTTACATATGAATTGATATCAGACATTGATTCCTATTAAGATATTAGTTCATCCTAGAATATTAAGCTGTAAACATGAAGATGTTTATTTAACCATATGATTTTGATTGCTGTTTGGATTTGTATGTATGCTTAAACACATATAAATCCATCATCAAAATGTCTGATTGACTTGAGCATAAAAGTTATGAACTTGACCATAAAAGTTATGACTCAGTTATGCTTATACTTGATTTTGATCAAAGATCCTTTTTTATCTTTCAGATTGTAGTTTTAATAATATTTGATTTTGTAAAATTGATTATTATTAATACATTTTCTGCTTTTACTTTTCAAATCAAGAAAAATTGACTATTTGATTTCAGAAAATGGCTCTATCCTATTTGTTCAAGAATACGTGCTTGAAATTTATACATAAGTTATACGGTTTTACATTTACATTATGTAAACAGTATACACGACAGCATCAGATCATAATTGTAACACCCCACGCCCGCTAGGGTCACTCACTAAGGGAATGCCATAGCATCGGTGGAGTATTTTAGTGAATATAGAACAGAAAAATTACAACAAGACAGATATAAATAGTACTTGAAATTTTAAAACCTCATCTCATAACAGCGGAAATAAACATGTCTGGTTACATCATAAACCACGGTAAAAGTCAAGTACAATATCCATCAAAATAAAGAAGTACATAATCCCACTCTCTCATACAATAGCCATAACAAAAGAAAAGATAACTGGATAACTGGAGCTTTACTTCTACCCAAGCTCCTAAAGACTGGAACAGCAATCCGATCAAGCTCTACTACCGCTAGGATCCACCGTAGGACCTGAGGGTTGGGAAAAAGATAAAAACAACGGGGTCAGACATAAGTCTGAGTGAGTCCTATAACTTTAACAATACAATCATTAAAGTAACCAGAGAAGACATAAACTTGACCTACGGTAATATCTGGGGATGAATGGCTACACTAAGCAGCTTGGTAGACTTAGGATAAACTAAGATAACCGTCAGGACGCATCTACCCACCCAAGGATAATTACTAACTGCACCACACCAGTCATTCCTACTTAAAGGTTGATCCCTTCCAAGGACTTAGAAAATTTCTCCAGTAGTTTCATGTACCCCTAGCCCACAACATAGGTGTCGTCTGCCCCTATCTCCACTAGGTGTACCCGGTAATTCTTACCCAGTAGTTTCGTGTACCCCTACATAGGTGCCGTCTGCCCCTATCTTCATTAGGTGTACCCACTACTCCCCATCGATCGGCTCCCTACCGTAGATACCCGTGCTGGTCCCACAGTGGGGTGTATCACTCCCCTAAAGTGGCTACCCAATACTAACGGTGCACGGCTTTATATCTACACGATGCAACAACGGCTTATCTACCAGCCCGGGCCCACACACGCATATGAAACCCGTTGGACTTGCGTTGCCACCGCTAACCCGTTTTGGCCTCTTATAATCAAGCCCAATATGCGTGTCCCGTCACTCGACATGGGTCGAGCCCACTAAGATACGTTTGGGATATTGGTTGAAATGGGCCCCCACAAGCTACCCACTTAAGCTTGTCAAATATCTAGTGTATCCCACTTAACCCTTTAATCATGTTTAATTACATGTTTCCACTTGGTTAAGTATTCTAATCGTATTTTCTATTGCCACCCAAGGCAACCCACTAGATTCCACATGCCACCCAAGGCAACCACCAAATTTCCTCATGCCACCCAAGGCACCCACTTAACCCCTCATGTCCCACTACATGCTATTATGGTTAAGTGTTTCTTAATTAATTAAGACCGTGATCTCCCGTAAAGACCTCCCACATTAGACTGGCTGTTATGACCGCCTGGTTAAGCCGGTAGAATCCGGGCAGTCTTACGTCATAACAGAGTCTAACCTCGTGTCTTTACCTTAATCACGTATTTAATTTATGGCTAAGACCTCTCACATTGGGCTGGCATTTGTAGCAACTGGTTAAGCCGGTCGGGTCCGGGCAGTTTTACACTACAAGTGAGTCCAACCTCGTGTCTTAGTCGATTAATTACACCTAATTAATCATCCCCATATTAATTATCCCTAATTAATATCAAGTTTTCCATAACATGGGTAGACCTAACTCAATAGGTAAATTCCCATGGGGTAGACCTAACTCAATAGGTAAATTCCCACTTATGGTAATTTATTTTTTATGGTATGCTTAATCATACCCAATCATTCATTTATTAACTTATTTACCAACCCCATCGTTCCCCACGTAAATCGTTCTCATTTCATGACATAAATAAGGGGAAGATCATCACAAATATCATGGGTTTAGCATACAACTTTGTCATGGGTTAAGAGGATGTCAACTTGCATATATGAGCATATATTAACCCAACTACATATAACCCAAACTTGCATATTATCATACACATGATTTGCATAACATGTTGAACTTGCATATAGGCATTCTCATAACTTGCATAACATGTTAAACATGCATTTAAGCATACACATAACATGCATAAGCATTCACATACTTGCATAAGCATCCACATACTTGCATAAGCATTCACATACTTGCATAACTTGCATATCATGTCATTTAAGCATATACATATCTTGCACAAGCATTCATATACTCGCATAAGCATGCATAACTTGCATATCACATAAATCTTGCATTTAAACATATACATGACTTGCATAAGCATCCATACACTTGCATAAGCATGCATAACTTGCATATCACTTTCAACTTGCATTTAAACATATACTTAACTTGCATATCACTTTCAACTTGCATAACTCACTTTGCTAAACATGCATAATTCCACTTATTAAATATGCATAAATCCACTTGTTAAACATGCATATATCAACTTGTTAAACATGCATAAACCAACTTATTAAGCATGCATAAACCAACTTATCAAATATGCATAAACATAGAACAACATAGAGTAACATATCATTATGCATGATTCAAACTCACTAATCCGCATTTAAGACCATAAGTCTCATTACACCCAATCTACTTACTTTAACAATTGATGTTAAAGTGATAGAAACTCACCAAACTTAAGATTAGCAACCTTATGAAGTAGAATTAGTTGCAAACTATGAAGATAATGATGATTAGAGATTGATTAGAGAGGGATTAGCTTGCAACTTTCTTTATGAACTAGTGGAGGCCATGCTCAAATTTCATTTTGCCATAGTTTAGTTACAAGACTTAATTATGAATGAATTAGGGTAGGGTTGGGGTCTTATTTATAGGATTAGGTGAGTGTTTTAGGCCCTTAGATTAACCCTAGATTAGATTAGGACCCTTAGATTTAGGAAATCTCTAGAACCAGCCCTCCTAGCCAGCCTGAAACCCAACCTGGTGCAACCTGGTGCACCCAGGTTCACAGAACGGTGCCACCCTGTCGACAGGCAAGTCGACAGGCATGTGGACACCCCTGTCGACAGGCCTGTCGACAGCCCTGTCGACATGGGTTGGGCGGGAAGCTTCCCGCCTGACCCCGCCTGGCCCATTCCAAATCTGAATATTTAAAATTTTAAATCTGTTTTAGTTTTGAATTTTCTGCAAACTTCATTGGGCCATAACTGGGCCATACGAACTCCGATTTTCGAAAACTCGGACTCTATTTCGCGTATTTTTCTGAGACGAACGTAATGACGCAGCCCGTTTCCCCTAATTCCCACATCTGAGATTATTTATCCTGTAATTAGTGAATTCTAGTATTAACTAAAAATTCGGGGTGTTACATTCTCCCCTCCTTAAAGGATTTCGTCCCCGAAATCTCTATCTAAGGAGAATGCATATCCTACCATCCAAACAACCATCTACTCAAACCATCAACCACTGGCATCCATTGTCCTTAAAACAATTTCTAATGATGTATGAGCATATGCAAAAAGTGTGTGTATATGTTCCCTATCTAATGTATGAACATATGCAAACCATGATAGTGCCATGCATCCATTATGTATGCGAGAGAACCCTATCGACACATACAATATCTACATGAGTGCACAATCATTCACCAAAATGCATCATCCATGTGATAACACAACCATTATACATCCATAAATATATCTTCCTACACACAATTTTATGCAATATGCAACATGAAGTGACTGAGCCGATCTAGTGCCTAGAGTGTGTATATGCATCCACGAGCAACCACTAGCAAACACTTGCATCCACTTGCATCCATCAACCATAACATGTCTCAAACACATGTTTCAACCATAGGTTTACCCTATCTAAAGGTCAAAGGTACTAACGAGAGGACATACTAAAGATAAGATAAGTACTAGACAAGCGATAAAGGAGAAAGTAAGGACATACCCTCAAAAAGAAATGGGTACAATGAACGCATCTTCGCTTCCGTCTCCCAAGTTGCGTTGCTCTCATCATCTCCCCACTGTACCTTGACTAGTTGAACCTCTCTGTTTCTCAACTTCCTAGTCTCTGACCCAAGGATGCGAGTAGGAGCTCGTCTAATAGTCGCATCACGCTCTACCTCTACATCTCTAAGCAAGCTCGGCTCTACCACCTCTGCCGTCTCATGTAAGCACTTCCTCAAATGGGACACATGGAATACATCATGGACACCACTAAGTCTGTCAGGCAACTCCACTCTATATGCCATCCGTCCAATCCTTTCCTTGATAGGAAACGGCCCAACAAACCTCGGTGCTAACTTCCCAACGGATCCGAAGCGAACAACATTTCTCAACGGAGATACCTTAACAAAAACCATATCTCCAACCTCAAACTCAAGATCCGTCCTTCTCTTGTCCGCATAAGATTTTTGCCTATCCTGCGCTGCTTTCATCCTTCTTCGAATCAAGTCAATCTTCTCAGAAGTCTCCCTAACCATATCAGGCCCAAGCAAGATCTTATCCGTAGATTCCCACCAACATGTAGGTGATCGACAAGGCCTTCCATAGAGAGCTTCGAAAGGAGCCATACCAATACTGGACTGAAAGCTGTTATTATATGCGAACTCTACCAATGGAAGATGCTCTTCCCATGTACCTCCAAAATCTAAGATACAAAGCCTCAAAAGGTCTTCTAGAACACGATTCACCCTCTCAGTCTGGCCGTCTGTCTGAGGATGATATGCGGTGCTCAGACACAATTGAGTCCCCACTGCTTCTTGCAAACTTCTCCAGAACTCGCTAGTGAAGATAGGATCTCGATCACTCACTATGCTAGAGGGTACCCCATGTAATCGAACTATCTCTCGAAGATATACTGAAGCTAGCCATGGAGCAGTCCTCTTGCTCTTCACAGGTATGAAATGGGCGCTCTTAGTAAGTCTATCTACCACCACCCAAATTCCTGTTTTACCCTTCCTCGACCTGGGTAACCCGTCAATAAAATCCATCGAGACGCTATCCCACTTCCATTGCGGAACCTCCAATGGGTGAAGCAACCCACCTGGTTTCCTTTGCTCCGCCTTCACTTGCTGGCACACCAAACATCGAGCGACATACTCGGCCACATCTTTCTTCATACCGGCCTAGAAGAAAACCCTCTTCATGTCTTGGTACATCTTATCCCCACCGGGATGAATGGTCATCCTAGAACGGTGTGCGTCATCAAGAATAGCCTTCCTCAACCCTTCGTCTAGCGGTACACAAAGTCTACCGTCCCTACGCAAGCACCCCCTATCGTCTAGGGTGTACCTACTCAAATGGCTGGACGACTCCCCCCTTATGAGCTTCTCTAACAACTCAACCAACTGTGGGTCGTCCCTCTGGGCTTCCCCAATCTGCCCCAGAAGAGTAGGTCTAACTTCCAAAGAAGCTAGCAAACCGGGTATATAGTCAACGGAAGGTCTGAAATCAAACATCGAGATAAATTCCAAACTTCGTCGTTCCACGAACAATGGACTCAAGGACAACCTCTTCCTACTCAAGGCGTCCGCCACCACGTTACCCTTGCCAGGGGTATACGCTATCTCGAAATCATAGGATGCTAAAAACTCCATCCACCTTTGCTGTCTTAAGTTTAAATCTTTCTGAGAGAATAAGTACTTCAATGATTTATGGTCAGTGAACAACTCGAATCTCTCACCAAGAAGATAATGGCGCCAAATCTTAAGCGCAAAAACAATAGCGGCCAGCTCTAGATCATGGGTAGGGTAATTTTTCTCATGTGCCCTCAACTGCCTTCCACCATAGGCTATTACCCTCCCCTCTTGCATTAAGACTGCGCCAAGTCCTGTCCCACAGGCATCGGTATAGACAACAAATGGCTTGCTCCCATCTGGCAACACTAAAACTGGAGCCGTGGTTAAAGCTCTCTTTAACCGTCGGAACGCATCATCACAATCTACGTCCCATGTGAAAACAAGATTCTTCTTTGTTAAGCGGGTTAATGGGGCTGATATCTTCGCGAAGTCTTTAATAAACTTTCTATAATAACCCGCCAATCCCAAGAAACTTCTTACTTCGGTAGCATTCTTCGGAACCTTCCAATCCTGAATTGATACTACCTTTGCGGGATCCACAGCTATCCCTTCCTTGGAGACCACGTGCCCCAAGAACCGTACTTCCTTCCTCCAGAAGTGACATTTAGAGAATTTAGCCTTAAGGCTATGTGCTCGAAGAGTCCTCAACACTTCCCCAAGATGTAGGGCATGCTCTTCTTCACTCTTAGAAAATACTAAGATATCATCCACAAAGACCACCACGAAATTATTAAGGAACTCCCTGAACACCCTACTCATCAAATCAACAAAGTATGCAGGGGCGTTCGTCAACCCAAATGGCATCACCAGCCACTCATAGAAACCATCCGGAGTCCTAAAGGCAGTCTTGTCTATGCTATCCTCAGCCACCCTCAACTGATGGAACCCCGTGGCCAAGTCCAACTGAGAAAATACTGAAGCGCCAACCAACTGATCGAAAAGATCATCTATCCTCGGCAATGGGTGTCTATTCTTCTTTGTGAGCTTGTTGAGTTCTCTATAGTCTACACAAAGTCTGAGGGACCCATCCGCCTTCGTAGCAAATACTACTGGAGCACCCCACTCCGATATGCTCCGTCTTATGAACCCCTTCTCAAGCAACTCCCATACTTGCTTATGGAGTTCCCTCCTCTCACAAGGAGCCATGTGGCGCACTGGTAAAGATACCGGTTTAGCATTATCCACCAAATATATTCGGAAGTCAATCTCCCGCTTCGGAGGTAAGCCCTTCACCTCCTCAAACACATCCGGATATTCCCGGACCACTCTCATAGATTGCAAACTCTCGACCGAAGCGTCAAGCGATTCAAGATAACTTAGCATAACAGAGTCCCTGGGATTACAAGAAATCTCGAGAGTGTTACCCAAGCGGGTCATCAGCCTAACAACTCTCCTTTCGCAATCAAGAACGGCACCATTACTGGATAACCAGTCCATGCCCAAAATCAACCCATAGCCCGTGAAGCCCAATACAAAAGCATCACATCTAAACTCAATGCTAAGTATAGAAATCTTCAAACCCAAACATATCATGGACAAATAAGTGGAGCCCCCAATTGGGTTTGAAACAACCAAGGGATCATCTACCAGACTGGTGTCTAAGTGCAGTAACTCAACTAATGATGATGAGATAAACGAATGCGATGCGCCTGAATCAAACAATGTACGGACAGGATGATCAAATAGAAAAACCAGACTTTCAACGGAAATAGTTCTACCTCTCTCCTGAATCGGTGGAACCGCGAGAGCCTGTACTTGCCCCCTAGCCTGACTCGGTGCCATAAGAGCTTGCACATGTCCTCCTGAGGTAGATCCCGTCCTTTGCCCCTTCTTAGGGCAATCCCTCACTAAGTGCCCTGCTTCGCCACAGTGGAAGCAGCCGGTCTTCTTCTTCTTGCGACAATCCTTGCTTAGGTGGCCAGGTGTCCCACAATTGAAACACTTCTTCTTCTTGCCCTTGCCACCGTTGCCTTTCCCACCTTTGCTTTGTTGTTGTTGCTGAGGTCTCTTTTGATCTCCCTTCTTCTCGGGTGCCTTATTAGCATTAGGACCCTTCTCTTCCTTCATTAACCAAGCAGCCAACTTGACTTTCTTCCTTTCTTCCATCTCAAAGATATCTATCAACTCTTCCACCTCCTTAAGCCAATCTCTAGCCTCCACAAAGGTTTCAGATCCTTGAAAAGGTTTCCCTCCCATAGCTTTAAATTCCTTGCAAGTCTTAGCAAAATTATCCGTGCGAGGAGGAGGGGAAGGAGGAAGATCGGGTGCTACGGTTGGTGGAGGAATATTTGCTGGACCCGCAGTGGTGGCCCTAGCCTCCATCAATCTCCTATACCATACCGGTACCGTCACACCCTCCGGAAGATTAAGATTCTCGGTCATGCTGAAACGAAAAAGGAAAGATTCAAAACGGAGAATTCGAAGGATATAGATATGGCTATTGGGGATTATGCTTTTCTTTCAAAAACTTTTCTCTTAAAAGACATGTTTTTGAAAATATCTTTTCCAAAAATGTTTTAGAAAAATAGTTTTCTAAAAATTTTATCTGTTCCGGTAACCTTTGCTCTGATACCACGTGTAACACCCCACGCCCGCTAGGGTCACTCACTAAGGGAATGCCATAGCATCGGTGGAGTATTTTAGTGAATATAGAACAGAAAAATTACAACAAGACAGATATAAATAGTACTTGAAATTTTAAAACCTCATCTCATAACAGCGGAAATAAACATGTCTGGTTACATCATAAACCACGGTAAAAGTCAAGTACAATATCCATCAAAATAAAGAAGTACATAATCCCACTCTCTCATACAATAGCCATAACAAAAAAAAAGATAACTGGATAACTGGAGCTTTACTTCTACCCAAGCTCCTAAAGACTGGAACAGCAATCCGATCAAGCTCTACTACCGCTAGGATCCACCGTAGGACCTGAGGGTTGGGAAAAAGATAAAAACAACGGGGTCAGACATAAGTCTGAGTGAGTCCTATAACTTTAACAATACAATCATTAAAGTAACCAGAGAAGACATAAACTTGACCTACGGTAATATCTGGGGATGAATGGCTACACTAAGCAGCTTGGTAGACTTAGGATAAACTAAGATAACCGTCAGGACACATCTACCCACCCAAGGATAATTACTAACTGCACCACACCAGTCATTCCTACTTAAAGGTTGATCCCTTCCAAGGACTTAGAAAATTTCCCCAGTAGTTTCATGTACCCCTAGCCCACTACATAGGTGCCATCTGCCCCTATCTCCACTAGGTGTACCCGGTAATTCTTACCCAGTAGTTTCGTGTACCCCTACATAGGTGCCGTCTGCCCCTATCTTCATTAGGTGTACCCACTACTCCCCATCGATCGGCTCCCTACCGTAGATACCCGTGCTGGTCCCACAGTGGGGTGTATCACTCCCCTAAAGTGGCTACCCAATACTAACGGTGAACGGCTTTATATCTACACGATGCAACAACGGCTTATCTACCAGCCCGGGCCCACACACGCATATGAAACCCGTTGGACTTGCGTTGCCACCGCTAACCCGTTTTGGCCTCTTATAATCAAGCCCAATATGCGTGTCCCGTCACTCGACATGGGTCGAGCCCACTAAGATACGTTTGGGATATTGGTTGAAATGGGCCCCCACAAGCTACCCACTTAAGCTTGTCAAATATCTAGTGTATCCCACTTAACCCTTTAATCATGTTTAATTACATGTTTCCACTTGGTTAAGTATTCTAATCGTATTTTCTATTGCCACCCAAGGCAACCCACTAGATTCCACATGCCACCCAAGGCAACCACCAAATTTCCTCATGCTACCCAAGGTACCCACTTAACCCCTCATGTCCCACTACATGCTATTATGGTTAAGTGTTTCTTAATTAATTAAGACCGTGATCTCCCGTAAAGACCTCCCACATTAGACTGGCTGTTATAACCGCCTGGTTAAGCCGGTAGAATCCGGGCAGTCTTACGTCATAACAGAGTCTAACCTCGTGTCTTTACCTTAATCACGTATTTAATTTATGGCTAAGACCTCTCACATTGGGCTGACATTTGTAGCAACTGGTTAAGCCGGTCGGGTCCGGGCAGTTTTACACTACAAATGAGTCCAACCTCGTGTCTTAGTCGATTAATTACACCTAATTAATCATCCCCATATTAATTATCCCTAATTAATATCAAGTTTTCCATAACATGGGTAGACCTAACTCAATAGGTAAATTCCCATGGGGTAGACCTAACTCAATAGGTAAATTCCCACTTATGGTAATTTATTTTTTTTGGTATGCTTAATCATACCCAATCATTCATTTATTAACTTATTTACCAACCCCATCGTTCCCCACGTAAATCGTTCTCATTTCATGACATAAATAAGGGGAAGATCATCACAAATATCATGGGTTTAGCATACAACTTTGTCATGGGTTAAGAGGATGTCAACTTGCATATATGAGCATATATTAACCCAACTACATATAACCCAAACTTGCATATTATCATACACATGATTTGCATAACATGTTGCATATGAGCTTGCATATTATCATACACATATATTGCATAACATGTTGAACTTGCATATAGGCATTCTCATAACTTGCATAACATGTTAAACATGCATTTAAGCATACACATGACTTGCATAAGCATTCACATACTTGCATAAGCATCCACATACTTGCATAAGCATTCACATACTTGCATAACTTGCATATCATGTCATTTAAGCATATACATATCTTGCACAAGCATTCATATACTCGCATAAGCATGCATAACTTGCATATCACATAAATCTTGCATTTAAACATATACATGACTTGCATAAGCATCCATACACTTGCATAAGCATGCATAACTTGCATATCACTTTCAACTTGCATTTAAACATATACTTAACTTGCATATCACTTTCAACTTGCATAACTCACTTTGCTAAACATGCATAATTCCACTTATTAAATATGCATAAATCCACTTGTTAAACATGCATATATCAACTTGTTAAACATGCATAAACCAACTTATTAAGCATGCATAAACCAACTTATCAAATATGCATAAACATAGAACAACATAGAGTAACATATCATTATGCATGATTCAAACTCACTAATCCGCATTTAAGACCATAAGTCTCATTACACCCAATCTACTTACTTTAACAATTGATGTTAAAGTGATAGAAACTCACCAAACTTAAGATTAGCAACCTTATGAAGTAGAATTAGTTGCAAACTATGAAGATAATGATGGTTAGAGATTGATTAGAGAGGGATTAGCTTGCAACTTTCTTTATGAACTAGTGGAGGCCATGCTCAAATTTCATTTTGCCATAGTTTAGTTACAAGACTTAATTATGAATGAATTAGGGTAGGGTTGGGGTCTTATTTATAGGATTAGGTGAGTGTTTTAGGCCCTTAGATTAACCCTAGATTAGATTAGGACCCTTAGATTTAGGAAATCTCTAGAACCAGCCCTCCTAGCCAGCCTGAAACCCAACCTGGTGCAACCTGGTGCACCCGGGTTCACAGAACGGTGCCACCCTGTCGACAGGCAAGTCGACAGGCATGTGGACACCCCTGTCGACAGGCCTGTCGACATGGGTTGGGCGGGAAGCTTCCCGCCTGACCCCGCCTGGCCCATTCCAAATCTGAATATTTAAATTTTTAAATCTGTTTTAGTTTTGAATTTTCTGCAAACTTCATTGGGCCATAACTGGGCCATACGGACTCCGATTTTCGAAAACTCGGACTCTATTTCGCGTATTTTTCCGAGACGAACGTAATGACGCAGCCCGTTTCCCCTAATTCCCACATCTGAGATTATTTATCCTGTAATTAGTGAATTCTAGTATTAACTAAAAATTCGGGGTGTTACAATAATAGATGCACTATGGTTAATTAATCCTCTAAAATACATACAGATGTGTTTTATATGGGTATATAATGCATAAGCCATGAGGCATATGTAATTGACATATCAGTTAAAACAGATTTTAAACTTAAATACATATTGTCTATATACATACATTTATGATGATAAATACATTGTATATTCAGATTTCAAAAACCTATAAGAAATTCGATTTCCAGTTAGATTTCAGTCTTATGCTATATGTATAAATAGTTGTCTAGAAACAAAAATAGGCAAAGGGACATTTTAAAATTATAATATCTCTACGGTACATTTGTAAATGACTTGTTTACAAGTATGACTTGTAAATTGACCATTGTGTATATCTGGAAATTTTTCTGAATGTAAAGTGGTTTACATTAATAACATGATTTTGTTTGACTAATGATTCAGTTTATAAAGATACACTACTAGTTTTATAAATACAAATCTGATTAGTTATTATTATTATTATTAATTTTAGTATTTTAATGTGATGTCTTGTTACAAAATACCTTTCCCATTTGATATCAATTATGAAATGGATAAATGGATTGATACTTGATAATGATTCAATTTTTAAAGGCTATACATAAGACTGTATAATCCTTAACCTATAACCATATACAAATACGTATATATCTATATATATGATATACATATATATACATATATATATTGTATGGTTTTAAAATAATTGTAATATATATATATAGTTTTATGGATGCATGCAAATGTGATTTGCTGATTTGAATTCACCTAAGTTTTGCTGGGTACAAAATACATTATATACATATAGATATATATATATGATATATAAATATGTATATATATAATAATGAATCCATAATACAATTATGATTTTATAGCTACAACACATTTGATCTGTTGATTATTATAAAATCTAAGAAGTCATCATCACTAACTGTAAAACATTTTTGAAACGACTGAGAATTTCGCTCGATCCGAATCAGTCGCTAAACCGATCAAGACCGTTCGAAACCCCTGATCGCTTTGAGAACACGACAAATCAGAACGCAGACAGAAGAATATTTCATTGTTAATTACAACAATTCATCAGAACACAAGAATATACAGAGTATAAACAAATAATATACAGCAAAAAAATATCAGAGATTACAATACATTACATACATCGCAGCGGAAAATAATACAAAAACACAACTAGAAGTAATGCACGGATACAGAGCTTTCCGAGCATCGTTCTAGCTGTAAATCAAGATCCTGTGAATATAAATCTGCAAAACCAAAACTACTAGCTGCCCATGTCAAAATAAGGGCACCCAGAGTTTAGGTTAAAACAATAAACTCCAGGTCAGTCATGTGACTGGTGTGAGAACTAAAACAGTTATCTAAAACTTTACTATAAATCAGATATATCAAGGGACCACGCCGTATAACACGGAACGGGTTTCCTCCCAAGAATACCTGTGCATACAACAAAACAGCGCAATGCTTTTTGAAAAAATGAAGCTATTATAAGACCCAGGTCCTATCACACATTGCCACGCAAGCCGGGGGATAGGGTTCTCCCTTATAATAGCCAAACATGCTTAGTACGTTTAAAACAAATCATTTGATACTACTACAATTGCATAGTGTATAAAACAACTTCAAATCATAAGTATCAATCATAGACGGCATGGGTACCATATATCATGTCGCCATACTAGGCTCTACAATCAAAACCGCAAATGTCACGTATTTGGAAATTGGATTTCCGTCTGTGAACCGAGGCAAAAGATAGTCCTCTACCGAATTCGAGACTCTCTAGCCCGATCCTCAGGCAAGCGCGCAGACAACCCTTGGAGCGACAGGGCTGGTCCACCGATGTGGATTATTATGCCTGAACACTACATTTCCCCGCCCTTTGGGGCGTAAATGAGCCAACGAATGACTCCATCGGACCCGGATCGTCCGATCTAAACGAGGCGCCTCGCAACAGCAACAACCACATAAGTCAAACTCGTCAGGGCGTGTAAAACCACTGACGCCACTTCTAACTAGAAAGAAACACATGTCCTCCCTGAGGTCCTCTCCCGTTTCTGGTTCACAACCGGGGTGTGAGGCTCGCGAATCAACGTTACACAAAGCTATGCCACACAGGCGGTGCTTTGATCATCACCACGAGACTTTGCTTTTCAACAGAAGCCTTGATCAATTGCCACTTAGGCATGCCACACAGGCAATTCACTCCATGCGTTTGATATCCATCAATATATAACCCCTGAGCTCGTACGTCTCAGAGAAGGGCGTTAAGCAAGAGAATAAATTCTCTGCCGCCAAACAGATATATATTTAATAGAAATCAATCACACAGACTAAAATCCAATGTCAGACACACAGTCCATTTACAAGTTCGTTCTGGGTCTGAACGAAACCGGAGGCACCTAGTACCCCGCATATCCATTGATCTCCAAGTACGTCTGGACGATCACCAATTGATTCTCTCCTCTTGGGTGTACGACCCAATCAAGATCATCAGTAATTATCCAAACGACGTGAAGACCTCCGGTCTTCAACCACCGTCTTCATCTTCGACACCACGTCGAATTAGTTATTCAAAATGGGATAAACCCGGTCTTTCTGAGTAACTCGCGTATATAATAAACAAGTGTTACACAAACACAACATACGCCTCATTCCAATTCAGATTATTCTTTTATTCAAATATTCTTATACTTTGGGAAAGGTTCCTATTAATTTTATCAAAGATAAATTCTTTAAATTTATTCTTTAATCTTCTTTGAATATCAATTCAAACTAGTCGGGATTAGCGAACCACACCGGAGTAATCATTTATTTCCTAATCCCAACCTATTCATCCCATGAAGTAAAATTGGTAATACTTCATCTCTAACACCACGGTGTTATCGGTAAATTCAATTACCATTTCACGTTCAAATCTAATTAAAGATTTAACTATCGCCTAGAGTAAAACTGGTGATACTCCATTCTCGATCTTTTCAATCTAATAAAAGATTCATTAAAACTCCACTTAGTTTTAATCTTTAACTGGGTTAAAGAATCAGTGTCATTTAAAAACACGGCTCACGGTAAACCCAAAATCACATTCCATTAATTATCGGGTTAAAGAACAAGTGTTATTTAAAACACTGTTCACGATAAACCCAAAAATCAATATCAATTCAATTCCATTTAAATATTATTTAATTGGTACACTTCATTAAATCTAAATAAAAAGATTTAATCTTTTTCTCAACTGGGCTTAAGAACAGTGTTAATGAAGACACCATTCACAACAAACCCAAATCACATTTGATATTAAATACAAGGCTCTGAATAGAAAATATATCGGCTTATATTCAATATCAAATTTTACGACCAACAAATATCGTATTGGAAATAACGATATAAATATATCTTTCAAATCCCCATAACAATATCTGTATCACGAAATCCAACATCGAAAAATTCCGAAGATAATTTCGATTCAAATCCATCCCAATTCACGTATTGGAAATTCCGATTATTTTTAAAACCACTTCTAAATTCAATTTATTTATTTCAAAAATAAATTGATTTTAATTCTAGTTCAAAACTAGTTTATTTTGATAAAAATCTATTTTTATCTTTTCAAATATGGAGTTTTTCATCCCAATTTTTCCCAAATCATTTCTTACGATTTTACACAAATTATTGATATTTTTAATAATTTTATCAAGGCCCGAACAGTCGATTTCCATCAACGGCCATCGAACTGCACTTACAGCGACCTTTTCCAAATTTGATTTGGACATAATTCCAAATCCAACCGTTAGATTTCAAATTTCTAATATTCGTTAGAAAGCTCTTTTCGATACGAACCCAACGGTTCCGGTTTAGGAGAATCCGACGGTCGGATCTCCCGCAATGTCCATTCGAAGTCAATGGTCGAAATTCGCGAACTGCCGCGGCGCGGCGCGTTCTATTCAAGCCATTATATAATATATATAATATACACTTCGTCGATTTTCCTTTCAAAACGAATTTTATAAATCGTTTTAAATTCGTTTTCAAAACGATTTCAACTTCCATCTCAAATTCAAATCAAAATTGAATTTTTTCTTATAAATTCGTTTTAAATTCATTTCAAATTCAATTTTAATTTGAATTCAATTTTATTCAATTTCAATTCGAATTCAGTTCTATTTAATTTCAATTCGAATTCAATTCTATTCAATTTCTATTCGAATTCAATTCTATTCAATTTCAATTCTATTCGAATTTCAAATCATTTTAGTTTATTTCGAATTTCAAATCACTTTAATATTCATTTCAATTTGAATAAAATCGATATAAATATCGTTCACGTCAAAATGGCGCAAATCTAATCAACATGCCTTCATACATTTCTATTTTCAAATATTTCTATTTCAAATATTTCTTTTTCAAATATTTCTATTCAAAACTGGAATGAGGCCCAATCAATTACCATATAATGTTAATTATATGGATTTTCTACAACACGTGTATGAAATAACAACGATAAATAATCAACCATCATCCAGAGTGCATTCTACACTGTATAAGCATCAAATATAAATATTTAACGCTTATGACAGTCTGTCAATCAATCGATCGACATACAACTAATTATTGGGATTAGTGTATGTCATATATCATCCCAATACCCGTGTGGGGTTTCAATCAATCAAACACAGATTTTATTTGTGCAGTTGGGCGATGTGTAAAATTTATCGTCCCAATTAATATCAATCAAATCAGTGTATATAAACAAATCTCCGATTTGTTTATTACTATTTATTTTATATACACGTTAAAAATTCTAATTTCAACTATAAAATATTTTTAACTATATAAATATTTTATTTTATTTCACATCACATCACACAATCAACAACACATCGAAATCAAACAAACAAGCATACAAGTCGTCCATGGTCTGTGGACGACGGGTGTAGGGTGCTACTAAACACCATCTGCATCCTAGTATATATTTTAACTAGAAAATTAAATTAAAAGTGAGAAGTTCTCACCGACTAGCTAATCCAAACGCCTAGACTCTTCTTATGTAGAAGTCATCGCGGTTCTCGCCTTTTGTCATTTTCGTTGCCCGTAGCCACTACATATATAAAAATCACATTTTTATATTGTTGCTATGTATATAAAAATCATATTTTTATAATTAGTCCATATGGATAAAAATTCTATTTTTACATCGCTGCTATATAGATAAAAATTCTATTTTTACATCGCTGCTATATGGATAAAAATTCTATTTTTACATCGCTGCTATATAGATAAAAATTCTATTTTTATAACGGTGTTCATATAATAAAGATTATATTTTTATCACGCTATTCTCTACATAAAGATTTCGCCTTTTCAAATATTAAGATCAAATTTTTATTATCTATATAATATAAAAATCATATTTTTAATATGCCACTATTACAAAAATTATATTTTTAACCTTTCTATATTATAAAAATTATATTTTTAACCTTTACGTTATATAAAAATCTCATCTTTGTTATCATAAAGAAAAATATGATCTTTGTATGCAATTTTCATAAAGAAAATCAAAATCTTTACATAGAAAACCGCAATTTTAAATCCCTATAAAAATAAAAAAAATCAAACTTCTATTACTCTATATATATATATAATGTTTTATTAAAATACAAAGGGGGGAAAAATCAACTTACATTTCTTAGAAGAGGGGGGGCGGTTTTCGGGCTTGGAGGCTTGGGGGTTGCGGCTGAAGACGGCGCAGGTGGCTGTGGGGGTCGTGGAAGGGTCGGATGGTCGGCGGAGGGGCTATGGGTCAGGCGGTTATGGTTAGGGCGCAGGGGGTTTTGGGGTTGAAGGGGTTAAATCGAGAAGGGGGGTCGCGTCGGCTTCAGGTAGGAGGGGGAGGGTTTCTGGTGGAGGGCGTCGTCGTTGGTGTGGGGGGGTGGCGCGCTCTCTGGGCGGTGGCGGCGTTCAACCGGGGGGAGGGGGCGACGAGATCGCGATCCCCCCTTCCATTTTTTTTCTTCGTTGACTGAATGGAAGAGAAAGAGGAGGGGCCAAAGTTTTTATATAATAATTTTTATTTTATTTTAATTTCAAAAAGCAACTTTTTCATTCGAACTCGAAACGAGACCCACCGCCTGTCGTCCATAGCTAATTACCCCCATTCCGAACACAATGGGATATGTATCGCAGGCTGATTCGACTGTTTCGATCAGTTTTCGTCAAAATCAAAATATAACTCTATATATTGAATTTGAACGCGCATTTCAATTTACCGGGCCCACATACTAACTCTAAAAATTCCTGAAAAATATTTTCTAGCTTCGTATTGACGATGCGGTCCTAACAAAACTAGTTTTGCCGAATTTTGAGACCGTTTGAAAAATGGCCATTTTCGAGTCGATTAAAATCAACTGAAACTGGTCAAACGCGTTTTCCTTTGCCACGCCCATATATTGATTCGAAAAATTACGAAATTTGAAACCTAGCAATAACTTGACATCGCGGATCCAACAAAAGTGGTTTCATCGAAATCCGAGGTCATTTTCAAAATGGCCATTTTCAAGGGCCGAAATTCCATAGCGACTATTCTGAAATTTCAACTGGACGTAACTTTTGATTCCCGATTTAAAATTTTGATTTCCCGGATTCGTTGGAAAGATATTCTCAATTAGATTCAAATATTTTTGGTTTCACTAAAATCCGGTTTATTTTGAATCCTGTACATTCATTTGAAATTTGAAATTGAATTATCGAACTACCACGCCATATTCAATTCCTTTTATATATATGAATAATTATTTATATTCTAACGACGATTCGAATAAATATATACGTTCGAATTCTATTCAAAATAAATTTGTCGTCGTTATTATTTAAAATAATTCATTTTAAATGATCAAAATTCACTAAAATTGCCAAAATAAAATTTTTAAATTGGCTCGGATTTCCGGGTTATTACAAATTTTTTATTATTATCAATAACCAGTACACAAATTGGTCAGTTTAATTTTGCATTCCTTTTGCTGTAAGTAATCAAATATATTAATCTATGTAATATGAAGTCCATCAATGCTATATGCTTGACATGCCTTGTTTATATTTTCATGATTGTATGAATTTTGATTTATGATTGATGTAAATATGATTTGCAACTAAACTGTTCTTGTTATAGACAATTTGGGTGTACATATGTATATATATACACACACAGATACATATATGAATGTTGATCTAACTAATAAGCAATCTGCTGATTAGATAATTAAACAACATTGAATTCCTGAGCATTTTGCAAAACATATAAGCAAAATCCGGTAATGATTTCATGTTTTATACAATTCCTTCTAATCTGAAACCTGAATCCTATATATATATATATATTTAAAGTCATGTATACTGATACATGTATAATATTGAATAGTATCAATTGGATCAGTACAAAGTTCGTAGATTAATGCATATATATATATATATATATATATATTTGATGTATATATGTAAGTTATTGCATATGAGTAATACATACATTTGTTGTATGTATACTAATTACTGCATATCATGTATACATTTGATGTATATATGTTATTAACGCATATAATCGTGTATATAATACATTTGATGTATTCAACTTTGTATAACTTCATGGATTGAAGATGTTTTATAAATGCAGGAATTATAATTGCTTAAATTGTTTCAGTAGAAAAAGGATCAACTAAAAAGAAAGGGCAAGTTTCCGCAGAAGCAGACATTGCATTTTTCTGTTTTGGTTGAAACTGTACAAGACAGTGAAAGCTAAAATTTGTAAAAGTTATTAAATATGCATAAGCTTTCAACTTGTATGTAATACCTAATTCTATGTGCAAACATGTATTAACGCACAGCAGTTCTGTAATTATATTGTACTAAGAAGGTCGGATCCTTTATTTGTATATATATATATATATATATATATGAACATATATATTTGTATAATGGATACAAAGTAAACAAGTATGACTTGTTAGAGGTAATCTGTGTATGATTTTGAAATTACTAGAATTTAATGTTGTTTATGAGAGAAGGTTGAATGTGCACATTTAACATATATAATGTTCTGTTATATAAAAGGGGTCTGACCCTATATATCTGTTGCTAGTTTAGATTGGTCATGCGGGATAATTTCAGTTTTGAATTATAATATGGAACATCACACTGTATATGAACAAATGGTTTGATATGATAATTACATATGTAAATGAACCTCTATTCCTTGTTTTACTGGGTAATGTTCACTTACTTATTCATGGATATGTGTATTAACCTATCACTCAGTTCATTAGAAATAGTTCGCTCATGAATACTATTTACAAGTTTGTATATGTGAATGTTCAAAAGAAATACAGGCAAGATTCCTATATAATGTTGAATTTAAAATATATATAAATATAATTTTGATTTATATTTTTTATTTAAATTAATGTTATGAATATAAAATACATATATTTGATATATGTAAATAACTCTAATATTGTTTGCCACTACGAATTAAAAATTCTCTTTATAACAAATTTTGTTATATTAAATCATGGTGAAGTCTTCCAATAGTACACCCATAAATGTCCAATGTCATTGGATGTATGTAACGCCAAAGCGTTGTGCATCCTTTTATTTTGGTTATATGAGGTAGGAGTAATTGGGGTGCTTCGACTATATTATTGGGTTTGATTTAACTAAGGCTGCATAATAGGATTATGGCCTAAGAGACAATAACATGTATTATTCTATATCTTGAGCAAATGAATAATATTGAACAAAATGTTCATCATGCGATCTAAGAATTATATACATGATATAATTGACATAAGATGTCTACCTAAAAGGTTGTGTTTAGGGGATTAGCCAAAGCTAGGTCAAGGCATGACTAGATATGGATCTTGGAACACCATTATATATATATACCGATATGTATATATAAACAGAGGGATGTTAATTTGAGCGGGAGCGTATTTTAGTTTAAATAATACATTTATATTAATATAAATTTTGATTGTCAAAATTTTATATTTTATTAAATGAATATTAAGAATTAGTTATTATTTATTATCTACTGTAGATATTAAATAATAAATAACTCTGATAATTTAAATTAATCCTTAAGAAGGATAAATTGAATTAAATTAAATTTCTTGACTAATATTAAATTTTGAGGATTGTCCTCAAACAAATTTGAAAGTAATTGTTTTTCAAACATCGAAGATCTAAAACAAAGCTAAAGTGTAACTTCAACTGAATAAGATATAAATGTTATAATGATCTACTTATTCATTTCTAGTATTGGATACTAGATATAAATCACATAAATGTATGTTGATTTAAAGAAATTGCAGAATAAGTAGAAATCTGATAAAAGAACAAGTGGACTTACAATTGGAAATGAAGCAAATTTTGATAGATTATCCATAGTAAGTTGATTCTTGTAGAATATACTGGCTTAATTAAATAAATAAAATAATTTTTATTACGAAATTCCACTTAAAATAAATGTTATAATATATCTTGTTTAGACAAGTTTGAATTTCATTTGTAATAAAAGAATAATTGTTATTCATTTTATTTAAATGAAATATCGTATGGAATTTCACAAATAGTTAATGATATTTGTACATCCTTAACTATAATGTACTTGACATTAATAATGATTGGATTAAATTTAGTGATTTAAATCCAATATACCTTTAGTATTACCAGTTAGCACTATAAACAAGAAAGCATATCAAAACTCCATAATGATGGAATTTTGAGATCATTTGATTTTGAATTGTATGAAGAATACAAATCTTGTTTATTAGGCAAAATAACTGGATCCACTTTCACTTGACATAGTGATTGAGTGATAAGTATTGGGTCTCGTACATAATGATGTATATGGAGCAATGAATATATAAACTATAGGCGGATTTTATTACTTCATTATATTTACTGATGATATCAGTAGATACAGATCTGTGTAACTTATGAAACACATACCAGAATCCTTTGAAAAGTTCAAAGAATTCAAAGTGAAGTTAGAAATCAATTTTGATAAATTCTCTTTGAAAGGATCAAAGAGAATATTTAATCCAATTAATTAATGACTATCCATATGAGTTTGATATTGTTTCATAACTTACTCCATCTAGAAGACCATATTGAAATGGTATGTCTGAAAGGAGATATCATACCTTATAAGATAAAATACGATTAATGATAAGTCACATAGATATTCCAATAAATTAAATTGAGAACAATTAAATTAATCCTACTAAAACAAGTCTTAAGACGCCATATAAGGTATGGATTAGGAAATGTCCTAGTATGTCTAAATGCGCAGATTTGGGATGTATGGCGCTTGTTAAACGTCATTCCTCTGATAAGATCGGACCCAAATCAAATAAATATTTTGTGGAATATTCAAAAGAAGAAAATGGATATTAATTCTATAAATCCTCTGAGAATAAAATGTATGTTGCTCGAATTGGTATCATTCTAAAGGAGAGTCAGTCTCTAACATAACGATGAGAATAAAATAGAATCCGAAATGTTTCGAAGACCACAAAATACCATTGAATCTTGTATAGACAAGAAATTGAGTGGGAGTGACACAATAATTACACTGTTATATATTGATAACACATTAATTATTGTGAATAATGTTAGTTTTAAAACAAGAAATTGATATTGATTCTAAGAAAGAAAATGTTTGGATTAAGAAGTTCATACTTGAACTTAATTCATTGTTGATCCAATGATTTACATTGCGATAACAATGTGGCTATTGCTCAGGCCTAAAACGTTAAACTCATAATCGATCCAAACATATATTTAAGAAATATAATTCTTATGTGAAATTGTTCACAAAAGATATGAACATATCTGCAAAGTTGCAAAAGCTGTAATGTTGCAGACCTACTGATTTAAACATTGTCGCAGCAGAAGTTTAATAGTCACACTAGTTTCATGAGTATACAATACATGAATGATTGACTCTAGTGCAAGTGGGAGATTGTTAGAGTTTATGCCCTAGAGGCAATCCATTTGATGTGATTAATAACGTTATTGTTTTATTTGGAATAAAATATTCTGTTATGTTATATCTACTACGTAATATAAATAATAATTTAACAAAAGTCCTTAGAATAATAATACGGAATTGTATAACTCGAGTAAGACTGAACTTGAGATTATATAATGTGACAAGTATTATAATTCTTAAGTGTCCCTAGTCGAGTTTTATTGTTTATAAAGGACAACAATAAAGCGTTGAGACTAATATATTGATTGATTGATGATCACATCTCATTGATCATTAATATACAAGATATTAAAGTCAAGATATAAATACATATTGGATAATAACGTATTGGGCTGACCCACCGTGAGATAACTACATGGAATATAATAAACAATATCATAAGTTGTTCTCACGGTGACAGTGGTGTAATGTCCTCAGACCTGAAATCATTATAATTTTATTCGAGGATATTTGTGTTTTGATATCATCTAAAGTTATTTCGTAACAGAGTAATGATAACGGTGATTATTGGATATATCTTCAATCGAATAAAAATTATGGATGATCTAGATGGAATTTAACACTACGATATATTCGTAGTGATATCCATGGGCCTCTTGATTGAGTGAAACTGTGAAATACATGGCCGTCCTCAAATATTGATTTGTTTTAAACAGTCTACTCATCGATCAAGAAAAGCGGATTAAATTATAACGAGGATGATACGATCTATGCCTCTAGTTTGATCCTGGATATATAGGTTAAAAGGATTATATTACATTGATACACTGATCACTGAAAGGTTGTATCGAATTGTTGATATTATTATAACTTGGGTAGCAGCGATGTATTGCTAGATGCCAATCACTGTTTATGATTTTAAATACGATTTAAAATCATTGCCAACGTTGTAATAACCTATAGGGTCACAGGCTTAGAATATTATAACGGGAAGTCAATTTTGATTTTGGATTAAATAAAATATCAACCATTGATATTTGTGGTTGAAAAGGTATAAGGAATTGTTCCTTATTTCATGAACACGTGTACTTATTAAAGGGGGGTTTTTCTTCCTTTTATATATAACACGGGTATTCAATTTTTGGAACCGACTCTTTTGAGAAAAGAAAACCCTAAATCAAATAGGAATGGCTGCTAGCACTGCAGCCTTCCTCTTCTTCTTCGATTAGCTCGACGGTTGAAGATAATGTTCGCGTGGATACTTATGGAGGGACGATGTTTTTCGTGCTAAGATTCGATCATCCAACGACCAGCGAGATTCCAGACTCGAAGAAATTGGGGCTAATCGACTTCAAAAGATCCCTAGGTACAATTTTGTTTATTTCAATCTATTGTTTTTGTAATAGATCTATTTAGGGTTATTAATTCCGCTGCTAATTTGTTAGTAAAACCCTAAATCACAACTTACATTAGGAGCCATGTCGTTCAACGACATAAGGAGCAAATCGTTTCTTAGATCTCAAGACAAAGTTGCTTGTCGTTCTCAATTATGTCATGTGCGACATAATGTCATATCGCAGCATGATGTCAAGGCGCAACACAATGTAAACATCATGCCACAATCAGCCAAGTCGTGGCCGACATGCGCTATACCGCAGCCTATTGTAAACAGGTTGTCACCAGCTGTCCTTTTCCAGGCTGTTGCCATCTGGGTCCCCACGACATGAGTCATGTCGTTCCAACGACATGAATTCATGCACTTCATATTTCCAGCCTTCACCACTCCACACTCACTCCCATGAATACCCCATGACCTCTACATTAATGGGGACCGAATTCGAAGATCCCTAAGGGTTGTCCAACTATTTTCTCCACCATTCTAAGTGATTCTAACTCCATTAATCATCTCCAATCAAAGATCTAACATAAATCCATCATGGAATCGTTGAAATTCATTCAAGTGCTTGAAGAATCATAGATCTACATAGCTACTTGGTATACTTAGAGAATTTTATCGTGTTCCTTAGCTAATTTGAGTAGATCAAAGAGAAGAGCATGTGAGAGAGAAAATGAATGTAATGAGAGAGAATGCATGCTTTGTAAACTCGAATATGATAGTGAAAGTTATTCTCATAGTGGATGTTGGCTTTTCCTTAGCCGAACCACTCTAAACTTTGTGTTTTCTACTTTTTCTTTCCATTTTGTGATTATGGCTCCATTTTTCCATTTCTAACCATTTGCTGAAGTATCCTTGAGATACCTTTAGTGTTTGGGTCAAATTTTGACTTAAACAAACCCCAACTTCTCTTCCCATGCACCACTATTCTATGCGAAACCACCGACGTACAGCTTGTCTTCCTGAGCTCCACCTTTACATCATCTTCTCCAACGACCCTAGCTCCCCACCATGAATGTGTCAAAATCTTCCCCGTGATATAGTGAAAGTTGCGGGGAAAAAATATCATGCATTCTAAAAAAAACACGTGTAGGCGTTGCTCGATCTCCACAATATGAATATAAATTTCGTTTACCACATCGATCCTTCCATCAGGCCGAAGCCTTATCACATGCTGGCGCTGTATATTCCGAGCTCTAAGGATTTAAATCGCACATAACAAAGATGGCGCCAAATTGAAGCTCTTGGTTTCGAGATTGTAACGATATAAGGTTTGTATCTTTTTATGGAGTATTGTATGATTAAACAAAGATTAAATTTAAAGAGGAAGCCTACGACCATGGAAGATGTTCACGCAAGAATGAGGATGTTAGGATTTATAAATGGAGGAGAAGCTTCGCAGGAAAGTATTAGGGTACACAGGCTTAGGGTAGGTGACTATGGCTTTTCACTTCACAAATCATTTTTTTTTTTGAATTTGAAAGCTTACAGTGGTGAGGTCTGCGTATGTACGTGCCAAGGGTTGTCCATTAATTAGATGTGATTAGGGTAAAATTTATATGATTTTATTCATTTATATATATATGTATGTATGTATGTATGTATGTATGTATGTATGTATCACGAAACTTACATGTGAAGTAATACACACAAACTACCACACACAAGCTCTGTTCAGGGTGAAACTTGTAATTCTACAACAATTAAATATTTCGGACACGATGGAACTGGTTTCATTGAATTTCGTGTCCATTTGTAAAAATTCCTTTTTAATTGCAAACGGGTAAATAATACGTGTTTAAACAGAGCATGGTCAAAATAAATCCAATTGCCCCAAATTTAAAATCTAGCAACAACTAGCCACATGTATTCCAATAAAATTTGTTTCGTCGAAAACAGAGGTTGTTTAAAAATTCGTTATTCTTACATTCCATATTTAACCAATATAATATAGTGAAAATAAGCGTGACATCCTTAAAAAGTTTGGAAATGTAAAGCGCATCCCTGTAATGTTTCATTTGTAAAGCGGGTCCTTCTTTTTCACGTTACGTGTTTTCTAAAAAATAATTATGTGCTGACACTTAAAAAAAAATTCAAAAAATCGGAAATATCCTCGGAAGCAACCTGAACAAAAGAAAGTTGCATACATCTATGCAACTATTACCAATAGTAGCATACATATATGCATATATTCATCCAGCGTTTTCTACTGAAAATCTAGACCAATATATGCATACATGTATGCGTATATCTGAAATAGTCGCGCAAATGTATGCATATAAAGTTGAACTGAGTTGCTAGTGTTACGAATAGTTGCATACATGAATGCATTTATTCTGAATAACTGCATACATGTATGCAACTATTTTATAAAGGAGGAAGGCTTATGGATATGTGCATGAATGCATGCACTTATTTTCTATAAGTGCATACATGCATGCAACAATGTATGAAAACTGTGAATGCTTGAAAAAATAGGCCAGAATTGAATATATGCATAAAAGGATGCATATATTTCAGTTTAACTGCATACATGTATGCATAAATACTGCAGGTTGATTCAAAACTAAAATATATGCATGAATGTATGCAACTATGTACAAATAGGTGTATCTTTTGATGCATATTACTACTGTTTCGTTGTTTGTTTGGGTTTTGATGTGGTTTTTGATTGTTTTAACACCTGAATTTTTTGGTGTGTACGCGTTTTATTTAATAATGAATTTTCGTGATTTTTTTTCATGAATTTTCATAAAATAGGGACTTAGTTTATAATAAGTTTAGGACCGGATATGAGCCTAATTTTGAAACTTAATAGGTACCTTTGCCAAACGGACCCTGTAATATAAATCGATTGAAGATTCGAACGTTTCTTGTTTCAAAGAAATCCGACTTATAACGAACCTTGTATATTCGTTTTAAAGTTCAAAACGTAATATTATGAACTAATGCGACGTTACGAGTTCAATTATAATTATATTATAATTAATACGTTCAATCATTATTTATTAATAAATTCGATACTATAACTCTAATATAAACTCAATTAAATATCTTATGTTATCCAACTCACACAATACTGCAAATTCAACTAATTCCGGCTATTTCGAAATCTAAATTTATTATTCCACTATTTATGTTAATTAAATATTCAAAATATTTGAATTTAAACCTATTAAATTAGCAAACTACTATATTAAAATAATTAAACTAATTAATTATTAAATAGCTAAAATTCTGGGACGTTACAGTGATTTCTTGGATTTTAAATTCAATGGATAAGGTTTTATTTGAGGGTTTTATGTTTGTTGATTCTTCTGCACAATTGTGGAGAGCGTTGGCAGAGAGGTTTGGTCAAACAACAGCGCCTAGAATTTTTGAACTACATCAAAGTTTGACCTCTACTCAGCGAAATGAACTCAGTATTGCCGAATATTATTCTCTCTTAAAGGATGTTTGGGATCAACTGCAAATGCTTGAAGGATTCCGTGAATGTTCTTGTGGTGCTTTGAGGAATTGTTCGTGGGGGAATCTTAAGAAAATTCTTGAAAATGATCAGAGAAACAAGTTGATGCAGCTACTTTCATGACTTACAAGAGAGTATGATCAAGTTAAAACAAACATTTTTAAGTTCTGATCCACTCCCATCAGTTCATAAAGCGTATTATACTTTGCAACAAGTTGAACATCAAAACAAACTCGGTGATAAAAGCATTAACCAACCAGAGATGAATGCCTTTAATGATGTGAAGAATTTCTCTAATCCAAGTTTGCAAGGAACAGTAAGAGAATGTAAGAAACATAAGAGTGAGTATTTCTGTGATCGTTGCAAAAGTAAAAGACACAACTGAAAAATACTTGAACGTAACTGGATATCCTTATTGGTGGAACAAGGAGGCTACTGGAAAAGCAAAAGTAATACAAAAAAACACAAACATGGCTAAAACTTCTGGAACTCAAAGGATACATGGAGTTAAACTAGAATCTGCTGAAGATTCAACTGTTGCAATGAATTATGCTATTTCTCAGAATGGTCAGTTTGATCCAGTGATTGTTAGCAATTTCTATAATGAAGTCATGAAGATGGTGCAGAACTCGAATTCCACTGTCAATGTTGAAGATAATCCATTGGCCTCTTCAATCAATTATTATAATGACCCGAACGTCCCCATGAAGGAAAGCCCGGATTGAGTTGAGAACATGACAAAACAGAACACAAACAGAAGAACATTTCATCGCTTATTACAACAATTTCATCAGAATACAAGAATATACAGTGTACGAATAAATATTACACATTCGGTAAATATCAGAGATTTACAAATTACAATGCAGCGGAAAAATAATACAAAACACATCTGAAAAGAATATACAGATACAGAGCTTTCCGAATATCATTCCAGCTGTAAACCAGGATCCTTTGAATATAAATCTGCAAAACCAAAACTACAAGCTGCCCGTGTGGAAAATAGGGGCACCAAGAGTTTAGGATAAAACAATAAACTCCAGGTCAGTCATGTGACTGGTGTGAGAACTAAAACAGTTATTATCTTGGTTTTAAAGTAAGGTAAATCAAGGGACCATGCCGTAGAACACGGAACGGGCTACCTTCCAAGAATACTAGTGCATAAAAACAACAGTGCAATGCTAAATAAAGAACAATGAAGCTATTACAAGACTCCGGTCCCATCACACAATGCAACGCAAGCCGGAGGATAGAGTTTTTACCTTATAATAGCCAAAAATGCTTGGTACGTGAAATTTCATATTTTACTATAACTATAAGTGTATAATGGCAAAACAATTTCAAATATAAATGTATCAATCATAGACGGCATGAGTGCCCCATCCCACTATGTCGTCATACTAGGCTCTACAATCAAAACCGCAAAGTCACGTATTGGAAGTTGGATTTCCATCTGTGAACCAAGGCAAGGGATCGTCCTTACCGCTTCGAGACTATCTAGCCCGAGCCTCAGGGTCAGAGCGCATCGACCCTTGGATCTTCAGGGTCGGTCCACACGGAGTGGATTAAAATGCCTGAACACGGCGTTTCCCCACCCTATGGGGCGTAAACTAGTCATATCCGGCCCCGGAACGACCGATATAACCGAGGCGCCTCACTATCCATCATCCACATAAGTAAAATACCAGGGCGTGTAAAACCACTGAAACCACTCCTAGTTAGAAGGAAACACATGCCCTCCCTGCAGTCCTCTCCCATTTCTGGTTCACACAGGGGTGTGAGGCTCGCGAATTAATGCTACATAAAGCTACGCTATATTAAAGCCGTGCTTTGATCATCAACCACAAGACTCTGCTTTTCAACAGAAGCCTTGATCATTTGCATCTCAGCATGCCACACAGGCAATTCACGCTATGCAACCGATGTCTATCAATCGCACAAAATGAAATCCGATGTCAAACACACATCCATTTACAAGTTCGTACTGGGTCTAAACGAAACCGGAGGCACCTTATTCCTTGTCCCATATGTCCAATACAGGAGAGAGGCCCTCGCATATCCGGTCGATCTCCAAGCACGTCAGGACGATCACCACTTATTACCTTGTTTTGGGTGTACAGCCCAATCAAGACATCAGTAATCATCTAAACGTGTGAAGAACTCCGGTATTCCGCCACCGTCTTTATCCTCGACATATCGTCGAATCAGTTATTCAGAATGGGATAAACCCGGTCTTTCTGAATAACTCGCGTATATAACAAACAAGTGCTATAAAAACACAACATACGCCTCATTCCAATCTAGAATATTCCTTTATTCAAATATTCTTATACTTTGGCAAAAGTTCTCATTAATTTTATCAAAGATAAATCCTTTAAATTTATTCTTTAATCTTCCTTTGGATATCAATTCAAACTAAATTGTGGTTTATCCAAACTAGTCGGGATTAACGAACCTTACCGAAGTAATCATTTGTTTAATTTCCCAATCCCAACCTATTCATCCCATGAAGCAAAACTGGTAATACTTCATATCTAACACCATGGTGTTATCGGTAAATTCAATTACCATTTCACGTTCAAATCTAATTAAAGATTTAACTATCGCCTGGAGTAAAACTGGTGGCACTCCATTTTCGATCGTTTTCTTGAATTGATAATTTTCATTATCACATTCTCTTTTCAGTCTAATCAAAGATTCACTAAAACTCCATTTAGTTTTAATCTTCCCAAAAATCAACATCAATGATTATTCAATGCTAAGAAATTAATCTTATCCTTAACTGGGTTAAAGAACCAATGTCATTTAAAACACGGTTCATGGTAAACCCAAAATCGCATTCCATCAGTCTCCAACCGTACATTAGTAAGAGAACAATTCCCTAAGTATTAATCCCAAAGGCCGAAACCAACATCAGATCATTACCCTGGAAACCATTCAACTTAGCTTGTGACGGCCCGCCCCGCGCCAGCCGACATTTCCAACAAAAGTGCATTGTGCCAATGTCCATCCAACACGGGACGGTCGCCAAAGAAAGGAAAAGAAGGGAATTTCAACTAGCAAGGAACCTGTATCATATCTCGTAGCGCATGGAATAAAATAAATAATAACATACTTTGACATAAAAAAGGCAAGACAGTGCGTAAGCTGAAAACTAAACATCGTAGCAGCGAAAAATCCAAACACAGCTTATGTTCCACATCATCATTATTACAACTTTAATCTGTCTCTGAAACAAAAGAAAGGAAAGGTACACTACTAATGCCCAAAGTAGTGACCAGCAGCGACACAGGGAGAATATATAGAGAATAGTACGTGTAAGCCTCCGGCTCGTCTCCGGACAGCTACTCGTGCACAACCAACTAACCTGTCTCTAGTCTGCCCGTTTAAGAACACCCAGAGTAATAAGAAGAGACATAAAACTCTGGGTCAGACAAAAGTCTGGTATGAGAGATAAGCAGTAAAACAGAAAAATAGCAGGTATACTAAACCATTCCTGAACCAGGACCTGCAACCAAAGAGTTAGCACAACAGGATGTACAATACTCTAAGGTGACACTAACATATGGTGTAAAGATACGGGGGAGGGGGTGTGCATGTCATAGTGATGTCAAACAATCAATCATAGCAACCATCCTCACATCTCTTACTCAGTGCGTAAAGCATACAATATCCACCGCTTTGATCACCCAAATCCTTGCTATGATGACTCTGCCCCATGGAGTCATGGCGACTCCACTGCACTGATCCATAGCCACTAATCCTTGCTATGTCCACTCTGCCCCATGAAGTCATGAAGACTCCACTGCACTGGTCTGTAGCCTAACATCCGTCTTGGTGGTGAGTTAAAGCTATAGACGTCGATAACCCATTTGCACACGTCCCGCAACAAAGTCCAATCATGAAGGTAACTCGTTGGTTCCCAACTAGATCCTGAGTACAAACTTCCCACTTGGACTACCTTTGCATCTTGGGTTTTGGTCGAATTGGAGTTATTCTTTAGGAGAGTCGTCGCATATAAGCAGAAGTGCACATCCGGTTCGGTTCGACTTGTCGCCGTAGTTCAGTTCGGATCATCATTGGGTCACCTCCTCGGTTCGGTTCGGGTCCTTGGACATTGCCTCGGTTCGGTCGTGAAACTACATGGTGTAGTTCGGTTCGGTGCCCCCTTCCGGATCGGTTCGATACTCCTAAGGCAGTTCGGTTCCCCCCTTCCGGATCGGTTCGATACTCCTGAGGCGGTTCGGTTCGGGTCCTTCAAGCTCCCTCGGTTCGATTCGAAATTCCCAATTCCCATTCACTATGATCCTACTTGTTTCACCCCAATTCGATCCGGTCCGGGCTTTCCTTGTTGCCCTTACCATTTACGCTGCTGAAGATGCCATACCTTGGTTCGGTTTGGCTAACCGACCCGATCCCCCCTTCCGATCCGATCCGGATCCCTTTAGCATTTCCAACGACTGTTTACGCCATACGACGGCGTTTCCGACCATTCTACTTTTCTAATCAATCACAAAGCATACCATACAGTCATAGCAACATATATAATCATCCACAAACATCAAAACAATAATTTAACATGTTTATATGGATCAAACATACCCAAAAACCCGTGTTTTTCCCTTAATCCCCCTTAATCATGTTTAAGCATACAATTAGCAAAACTTATCCAAATTAACCCAAATTTTTATCAGAGCCCTAAAATAATATTTTAGAATTTTACAAATTTTTCCAGATTTTTTTGAGTTAAAATTTCGCTAAATAACACTAATTACCCCTAACCAACCGTAATTAGTGTAAAACAATGCAAATCACTCACCTTAGCCACAAATAAACTCAGATCTGAAACTTTTGGACAAAATAGTTCGGATTTCAATACACTCTAGCAGCTCTACCTCGATTTTTGTGCTAATCCGCTTTGATTTGATGTAGATTTGGCCTAATTAGCGATTAGAAGGTGATTTGGGGTGTTTTAGCAAGTGGGGGCCATTGCTAGGGTTCAAAGGTTGTAAGTGGTGGCTAAGAAATGAAATAAAAACTGATTTACTAACTCATCTCAGCCCTCCCATAGCCCTAATCCCGAAATGGGTTATGGGCCCTCTTGCTAATCACCCTAATTAGGCCCGGTTAAGCTGTTTTTCACCTTCTAAACCTTGTTTCAGCCATATCTCCCAAACGGTGAGGCCGTTTGGCTAACGTGACTACTCTACGAAAAGGTAAACCATCATTCGGATCTAATAGAAGCGGTTTCAGGTCAAACTCCTTACCAATCAAAAGTTATGGCCGAAACAAGATCAGCTAAGGGAAAAACGGTCATTTAAAAATCGGCAAAAATCATGAACATGGGAAATGACTCCAATAGTCGTCTCCCAAAGTTACATGGCTATACGACTTTTTATGTGAAAGAAATAAATATTCTACGATCCTTCAATGCGTAGAATGCGAATCGTTACATTCCTCCCCCCTTAAGAAATTTCGCCCTTGAAATTCCTTAACTAAGAAACAAATAAAGGATCACGCATGCCTACCAACTATTCACAACAATCAAACATACAAAAACAAACAAACAAGTCAATCCTAGCATGTGGAAAACTAAGTCGCAATTAAAATCTTACCAGGCAAAGAGTTCTGGATACGTCTTCCTAATGCTCTCCTCTGTCTTCCAAGTACAGTCATTCTCATTCTCGCCCCACTGAACTTTGACTAGAATCACCGCTTTCCTTCGAAATTACTTCGTATCGTGCTCGACAATACGAATCAGCTTGCGGTTCCCAACTGCCTCGGGTTCTACTTCGATATTATCCAACTGATTAGGTGAAATAGTCATATCGGGGTCGTGCACGAATTTCCTAAACTGGGAAACATGAAATACGTTATGAACTCCTGCCATCTTCTCTGGTAATTCAACTTTATATGCCAAATTCCGAACTTGCTCGAGGATCGGGAATGGACAAACAAATCTTGGTGTTAACTTGCCTCTTCTACCAAATCGTATCACGCTCTTTAATGGAGAAATCTTGACAAACACCAAGTCGCCAATGAAGAATTTTAAATCTCTTCTCCTCTTATCAGCATAACTCTTCTGCCTATCTTGGGCAGCCTTCATTCGTTGTCGGATTATCTTAATCTTGTCTGAGGTTTCTCTTATCACATCTGATCCAAGCACAAACTTCTCACCGGTTTCTAACCAACATGACGGTGAGTTGCACGGTCTTCCGTACAATGCTTCAAATGGAGCCATACCAATACTGGACTGGTAACTATTATTATATGCAAACTCTACTAGATGCAAATGGTCATCCCATGATCCACCAAAATCCAATATGCAAGCTCTCAAGAGATCTTCTAATACTCAATTCACCCTTTTTGTCTGACCGTCGGTTTGAGGATGATACGCGGTACTAAGACGTAATTCTGATCCTAACGCCTCTTGTAAGCTCTTCCAAAATCCACTCGTGAACAACGGATCTCGGTCAGTCACAATGCCTTTGGATATTCCATGAAATCTCACTACCCACTTCATATACAGTTCTGCTAATTTAGTTGTCGTTCTATTCGACTTGACGGGTATAAACCTTGCACTCTTAGTCAATCGGTCCACAATCACCCAGATGTTATCATGGCATGATCTAGTTCTTGGTAACCCATCAATTAAATCCATTGAGACTTGTTCCCATTTCCATTCTGGAACTTCTAATGGTGCAACAAACCACTAGGTTTCTTTTGCTCAACTTTAACCAACTGACAGTTCATGCATTTGGATATAAACTTCCCAACGTCTCTTTTCATTCCTTCCCAGTAGTAGGTCTGCTTCATGTCTCGATGCATTTTGTTACCACCAGGAAGTATAGTCAATTTTGAGTGATGATATTTTCTAAGCACTTCATCTCTCAATCCATTGATATTGGGCACAACTAGTCTTCCATTCTTTCTAACCATCTATCTCGATCAAGCCCATACTTGTTCATCTCCTCGTCGATACCCATCTCTAACTTGGAGATGATTTCCAATAGGTTAGGATCGTCTCTCTGACTGGAACCAATCGGGTCAATCAAAGTGGGTCTAATCGTCAAACTTGCTAATACTTTTGGATCCAATTCGCACTTTGGTATGAAATCATACCCAGCGATATACTCCAATTGCTTCCATTCTAGAAACATAGCCCCTAAACTGGCATGTCTTCTACTCAATGCATCAGCTACCGCATTTCCCTTTCCTGGATTATATGCGATATCGAAATCGTAGGAAGCCAAGAATTCTAACCATCTCTGCTGTCGGAGATTTAGATCCTTCTGAGAGAAAAGATACTTTAACGATTTATGATCGGTAAACAACTCGAATCTTTCTCCCAACAGATAATGTCTTCACATTTCAATGTGAACACGATCGCTGCCAATTCCAAATCATGGGTAGGGTAGGATATCTTTTCTCATGCGGTTTCAGTTGCCGACTAGCATAAGCTACAACCCTACCTCCTTGCATCAATACAACACCTAGTCTGGTACCACAGGCATCTGTGTATACCGTCATCTCTTCATTCCCATTAGGAATGACTAACACTGGTGCACATGTCAACTTTTCCTTTAGACTCTTGAATGCATTCTAGCACTATTCGTCCCAGACGAAAGCTTGATTCTTCTTGGTCAACTGAGTCAACGGTGCTGCTATCTTGGAGAAGTCTTGGATAAACTTACGATAATATCCAGCTAATCCCAAGAAACTTCTTATGTCTGTTGCATTCTTGGGCGTAGACCAATCTTGCACCATATCCACCTTCGTAGGATCCACAACAATACCATTCTTTGAAACAACATGGCCCAAGAATCTCACTTCCCTCTTCCAGAAGTGACACTTAGAAAACTTTGCTTTCAATTGGTGTTTTCTCAACACCTCCATCACTATCCTCAAATGTTGCTTGTGTTCTTCCTCTGTCCTTGAATAAACCAAGATATCGTCCATGAACACAAGAACAAACTTATTCAATTGACCCCCGAATACTCTATTCATTAGATCCACAAAATATGTTGGTGCATTGGTCAACCTGAATGGCATAACCAGCCACTCATAAAATCCAGATGGTGTCCGAAAGTACGTTTTAGCTATACTCTCAGCTTCCACCCTAAGCTGATGAAAACCTATCTCGAGATCCAACTGGGAGAACACTCTCGTGCCACTCAACTGATCAAACAAATCATCTATCCACGGTAGAGGATACTTATTCTTCCTCGTCACCTTATTCAACTCACGGTAGTTCACACACAATCGAAGGTAACCATCTTCCTTGGTAGCAAACACAACTGGTGCTCCCCACTCAGAAACACTTCTTCTGATAAATCCCTTCTTCAACAGGTCGCTTACTCACACCCCGAGCTCTCGCTGCTCCCTTAGTGCCATACAACGAAGTGGCATCACTATAGGTCTGGCATCTTTCACTAAATCAATCCGAAACTCAATCTCTCGGTGTTGTGGAAGTCCGGTCACTTCCTCGAAGACGTCCGGATATTGGCCAGCCACGGGCACATCTGCCAACTCATCATGCGGGATGTCGAGGGAATTTAGAAAACTAGCCATTACCCCCATCACTAGGTAGACCACCAAACACTACCCTCCGCCCATCATCTGCTCTAATTGTCATCAAAAAGCCCTCACAGTCTACCACCACCCCGTACCTTCGGAGCCAGTCGACTCCCAAAATAATGTCAAACCCAGTAAAGACCAAAACAAAGCAATCACAAACAAACATGCATCCATGACTCGATAAGACCACATTACGACAAATCATGCTAAGGCTAGTTGAACCACCAATCAGGTTCGTCACTGTTAAAGGTCTATCGACTATCTCAGGTTCCAATCCCAACCTATCTACCAGGTCACTAGATATGAAGGAACGGGAAGCTCCGGTATCAAACAATATTCGAACAGGAACATCATAAACAGAAAGCATACCTTGAATGACGACATTCTTTCCTTTCTCCGCCATAGTTAGGGCATTCGACGAAGAAGGAACAACATTAAGAGCATATGCTTTCACAATCTGCTTTTCTTTAGGAGGTTGCGGACACTTATCCTTTTGATGTCCAACTTGGCCACAGTTGAAGCGCTTCCGGTCCGCGAGCTTTGCTCGATATTCTTTAGCATAATGTCCCTTATTGCCACAGCTAAAGCACTCTATATCTTTCTTATTCTTCTTCTTCTGGCCATCCTTGGTCTGATTCTGCTTTCTATTATTTTGAGAACCATTCTTGCCTCTACCGCTTCCTTGCGGCTTTGGCTCTTCTGCAGATGCAACCTCAGTCTTCGACTTAGGGTACAGACTCTCTGATCTCAAAACTTTTCCCACAATCGATTCAAATGTCTCAACGATATGGTTTATAAGCCTTTCCCACAAGTACTGGTCTAAGACTTTATGAACTTCTCATTCTTCTTCTCGGGAGTGTCAATAAGAGATAATCCATACTTCGATAAAGTATCGAACTCAGCAATATACTCCGAGACTGCCCTACCATTCTGTTTAAGCTCCAAGAGCATCCTAAACAACTCTGACATCTGAGCAACTGGGATAAACTTTTCACTGAATTGGGCCTTAAACTGATCCCATGTAACTTGATCCTATGGAGTAGCAACCTTAATAGCATTCCACCAATTCATCGCCCGTCCTTGCAGCTGACGGGATGCTAGCTTTCTCTTCGTCGCATCCTCGATACCCAAGTCTTCAAAGATGCGCTCACAGCTATCAAGCCAATATTGAACTTCTGTAGCCGATTGCGTTCCATGGAACGGTTTCCCACCAAGACTAGTGTAATCCTTGCATAGCTTCGCGAAATCGGCCCTAAGCGCCTGCACCGCTGCACCACCACCATTTGCAGCATTAGGAGTTGCCCTCTGAACATCCCTAAGCATCTCTCTCATGAGGTCAGTGAACATCGTCCTCATATCAGGAGCATTCCCGTTATTAGCTCCTCTACCAGTACCTCTAGTATATCGGCTCATCGTTCAATCTGTAAGGAGAAAATAATTAACCATCTCTTCAGTGGTGCCAGTGCAATGTGACATCATCCTTAAATATACTAATAGTATATATATATATATATATATCTTTTGAAAACCAAAATATAACAAACACGCGTTCTCATATACGTACTATCTCTCTCTGTTGTCTTCCTTAGGTTAACTACGCAACCTAGAGCTCTGATACCAAATGTGACGGCCCGCCCCGCACCAGCCGACATTTCCAACGAAAGTGCGCTGTGCTAATGTTCAACCAGCACGGGACAGTCGCCAAAGAAAGGAAAAGAAGGGAATTTGAACTAGTAAGGAACCTGTATCATATCTCACAGCGCATGGAATAAAATATAATAATAGCATACTTTGACATAAAATAGGCGAGACAGTGCATAAGCTGAAAACTAAACATCGTAGCACCAGAAAATCCGAACACAGCTTATGTTCCACATCATCATTATTACAACTTTAATCTGTCTCCGAAACAAAAGCAAGGAAAGGTACACTACTAATGCCCAAAGTAGTGACCAGCAGTGACACAGGGAGAATATTTAGAGAATAGTACGTGTAAGCCTCCTGCTCATCTCCGGAAAGTTACTCGTGCACAACCAGCTAACCTGTCTCTAGTCTTCCCGTTTAAGAGCACCCAGAGTAATAAGAAGAAACATAAAACTCTGGGTCAGACAAAAGTCTGGTATGAGTGATAAGCAGCAAAACAGAACAATAACAGGTATACTAAACCATACCTGGACCTGCAACCAAAGAGTTAGCACAACAGGATGTACAATACTCTAAGGTGACACTAACATATGGTGTAAAGATACGGGGAGGGGGTGTGCATGTCATAGTGATGTCAAACAATCAAGCATAACAACCATCCTCACATCTCTTACTCAGTGCGTAAAGCATACGATATCCACTGCTTTGATCACCCAAATCCTTGCTATGATCACTCTGCCCCCACGGAGTCATGGCGACTCCACTGCACTGATCCATAGCCACTAGTCCTTGCTATGTCCACTCTGCCCCATGAAGTCATGACGACTCCACTGCACCGGCTCATAGCCATGCTACGTTCACTCTGTCCCATGGAGTAATGACTACCTACTGCACTGATCCGTAGCCTAACATCTGTCTTGGTGGTGAGTCAAAGCTATAAACGTCGATAACCCCTTTGCATACGTCCCGCAACAAAGTCCAATCATGAAGTTAACTCATTGGTTCCCAACTGGATCCTGAGTACAAACTTCTCATTTGGACTACCTTTGCATCTCGGGTTTTAGTCGAATTGGAATTAGTCTTTAGGAGAGTCGTCGCGTATAAGCAGAAATGCACATCCGGTTCGGTTTGACTTGTCGCCCTAGTTCAGTTCGGATCATCATTGGGTCACCTTCTCGGTTCGGTTTGGGTCCTTGGCCATTGCCTCAGTTCGGTCGTGAAACTCCATGGTGTAGTTCGGTTCGGTGCCCCCGTTATGGATCGTTTTGATACTCCTGATGTGGTTCGGTCCCCCACCCCTTCTGGATCGGTTCGATACTCCTGTGGCGGTTCGGTTCGGGTCCTTCAAGCTCCCTCGGTTCGACTCGAAATTCCCAATTCCCATTCACTTCGATCCTACTTGTTTTACCCCAATTCAATCCGGTCTGGGACTTCCATGTTGCCCTTGTCATTTACGCTGCTGAAGATGCCATCACCTTGGTTCGGTTCGGCTAACCGACCCGATCCCCCCCCCCCCCCATCCGATCCGATCGAGATCCCTATAGCATTTCCAACGATTGTTTTACGCCATACGACGGCGTTTCCGACCATTCTACTTTTATAATCAATCATAAAACATGCCATACAGTCATAGCAACATATATAACCATCCATAACATCAAAACAATAATTTAACATGTTTATATGGATCAAACATACCCAAAAACCCGTGATTTCCCCTTAATCCCCCTTAATCATGTTTAAGCATACAATTAGCAAATCTTATCCAAATTAACCCAAATTTTTTTCAAAGCCCTAAAATAATATTTTAGAATTTTACAAATTTTTCCAGATTTTTCTAAGTTAAAATTTCGTTAATTAACACTAATTACCCCTAATCAACCGTAATTAGTGTAAAACAATGCAAATCACTCACCTTAGCCACAAATAAACTCAGATCCGAAACTTTTGGACAAAATTGTTCGGATTCCAATACACTCCAGTAGCTCTACCTCGATGTTTGTGCTAATCCGCTTTGATTTGATGTAGATTCGGCTTAAATAGCGATTAGAAGGTGATTTGGGGTGTTTTAGCAAGTGGAAGCCATTGCTAGGGTTTAAAGGCTGTAAGTGGCTGCTAAGAAATGAAATAAAAACTGATTTACTAACTCATCTCAGCCCTCCCATAACCCTAATCCCGAAATGGGTTATGGGCCCTCTTGCTAATCACCCTAATTAGGCCCGGTTAAGCTGTTTTTCATCTTCTAAACCTTGTTTCAGCCATATCTCCCAAACCATGAGTCCGTTTGGCTAATGTAACCACTCTACGGAAAGGTAAACCATCATTCGGAAATAATGGAAGTGGTTTCAGGTTGAAACTCCTTACCAATCAAAAGTTATGGCCAAAATAAGATCAGCTAGGGGCAAAACGGTCATTTAAAAATTGGCAAAAATCATGAACATGGGAAATGACCCCTATAGTCGTCTCCCAAAGTTACATGGCTATACGACTTTGTATGTGAAAGAAATAAATATTCTACGATCCTTCGATGCGTAGAATGCGGGTCGTTAAATAGCTGATCTCCAGTTAGTTTCTAATTTTCTTAACCCCATTGGGTTTAAGAACAGTATTATTAAAGATACCATTCACGAAAAACCCAAAATCTCATTCCATTGTTAATCGGGTTAAAGAAAAAGTGTTATTTAAAACACCATTCACGATAAACCCAAAAATCCAATTCAATTCCATTCCAATTAAATATTAATTAATTGGTAAACTTCATTAAATCTTAATAAAAGATTTAATCTTTTCTCAACTGAGTTTAAGTACAGTGTTAGTGAAGACACTGTTCACGACAAACCCAACATCCCATTTGATATTAAATACAAGACTCTGAATAGAAAATATATCGGCTTATATTCAATATCAAATTCTGACATCAACGAATATCGTATTGGAATAACGATATACATATATCTTCCAAATTCTTCCACAATGTCCGTATAATCACGGAATCTAATATCGAAATATTCCGAAGATAATTTCGATTCAAATCCAATCCAATTCATATATTGGAAATTCCGGTTATTTTTAAAACCATTTCAAATCCAATTTATTTATTTAAAAATATTGGATTATAATTCTAGTTCATAACTAGTTCATTTCGATAAAAATATATTTTTATCCTTTCAAATATGGAATTTTTCATCCTAATTCTTTCCAAATCATTTCTTATGATTTTACACTAATTATTAATATTTTTAATAATTTTATCAAGGCCCGTACAGCCGATTTCCATAAACGACCATCGAACTGCACTTACAGCGACCTTTTCCAAATTTGATTTGGACATAATTCCAACGGTTAGATTTCTAATTTCTTGTATTCTTAGAAAGCACTTTTCGATACGAACCCAACGGTTCTGGTTTTAGGAGAATCCGACGGTCGGATCTCCCGTAATGTCCATTCGAAGTCAATGGTCGAAATTCGCGAACTGCCACAGCGCGGCGCATTCTATTCAGGCCATTATATTATATATATATATATAATATATATATATATAATATATATTTCATCGATTTCCATTTAAAACGTATTTTATAAATCGTTTTAAATTCGTTTTCAAAACGATTTCAACTTCATATTCAATTTCAAATCAAAATTGAATATTCCATATCATCGATATATAAATGATAATATTTTCAAAACATTAGATTTTGAAATCAATTCCTTTTCGATATTCGTTATAAAAATGAATAAAATCGATATAAATATCGGTTACGTCAAAATGGCGTTAATCTAACCAACATGGCTTTATATATTTAAATATTTTCATGTCCATCCCAAATCGAACATCAAAATCAGATTTTGATCCTTTACTGAATATTATTTTAAAATATTCGTCATTTTAAATTATTCATTCTTTTGAACTGGAATCAGACACAGTCAATTACCATATAATGTGATTATATGGATTTCATGCAACACATGTGCACAACAACAATCAAACACTGTCAACCATCATCCGAAGTGCATTCTACACTACATAAGCATTTAATATAAATATTCAACGCTTACACAGCTTGTCAACTAATCGATTGACATACAACTAAATATTGGGATTAGTGTATGTCCAATATCATCCCAATACCCGTATGGGGTTTTCAAACAACAAACACATATTTTATTTGTGCAGTTGGGCGATGTGTAAAATTTATCGTCCCAATCCATATCAGTCAAATATGTGTACATAAACAAATCGTCCGATTTGTTAATGAATATTTATTTTATTCATATACGCGTTAAAAATTATATTTTTAATAATAAAATATTTATTCTATTCATTTACACAATAAAAATGATATTTTTATTTTTCTAACATATTTTAGAAAATTTTGGCAGCAAAATGGCGCGATACTAGAAACGGGATAAGGTCTAGCCTTATCCCCAATCTAATAACGGCCTGCGCCATACGCATACCAATCTAACTCATTCAATTTCATTTCCCAAACCAAATTCAACCAAACAATCCAATCAACCAAACTAAACAATCACACAAGTCATCCATGGTCTGTGGACGAGGGGAACAGTTCATATATGCAGTTGTAAAATAAAAAAATTGTACAAAGAAAATTACAGTGAGGGGTTCTCACCTTTGGAATCTACTCCTCCATTCTCTATTTTTAAATGGTTCATACTTGCCCAAGATTCCAATGCGATTTTATCCCGCTGTTCATAATAATAATTGCATTTTTAATATGATGTTTATTTTAAAATCACATTTTTATAATGACACTTCATATATAAAAATCATATATTTTTACAATGCTTCTTTCTATACAAAATTATATTTTTATCGCTACTCTATAAATAAAGATCCTATTTTTATATCGCTATTTACATAATAAAAATCACATTTTTATTCCAAAACCATACATGTAAAAATCGAATTTTTATTTCGCTTTCTTATATAGAAAAATCCAATTCAATTCGCTATATGTAAAGAAAAATCATGTCTTCATATTTTTAAAAATCATAACTTTACATCATTAAAAATCTAACCTTTTTACTTTTTAAAAATCACATCTTTTCCACATTAAAAATCTCACCTTTTTATTTTATAACAAGGTTGCTCCATTCAAAAATCATATTTTTTTTATTTCTCTTTTTAGATGATAAAAATCGTTCATTTACATACATAAAAACCATAGTTTCACATACATAAAAATCCTATTTTTCATATAGAAAAATCATATCTTTCCATATAGAAAAATCGTATATTTTCATATAGAAAAATCCTAACTTTCTATAATTTAAAAATCAGATTTTTATTTATAAAATAAAATAAAACAAAATTAGAAAGCTCACCGCGTTAATCGGAGGAGGGAGTGCTGAGGGGGCGTCGAGGTGGTGGCGTAGGGCCCATAGGGCGCGGCGGGTTTCGCTGTGGAGGGGGGCCTTAGGGTTTTATATTTGGTGAAGAAGAAAGGGGGAGGAGGAGGTCGGAGACGAGGGAGGGGGCTGAGGAGGGGGAGGCGCGACACCGGAGGAGGGGGAAACGATCGCCGGCGGCGGATCGTGCGGCTGCTACCGTGTGCCTTTTTTTTTATTCGTTGACTTATGAAAGAGGAGAGAGAGGAGGGAAAGGTTATATAATTATAGTTATATATATATTATTTTTAATTTCAAAAAGTACCTTTTTATTTTGAACTCGAAATCAAACCCACTGACTGTCATCCCTAGCTAATTACCCCCATTCCAAACACAATGGGATATGTCACGTAGGCTGATTCGACTGTTTCGATCAGTTTCCATCAAAATCAAAATATAAATCTATATATTGAATTTGAACGCACATTTCAATTTACCGGGGCCACATACTGATTCTAAAAATTCCCGAAAAATTATTTCTGGCTTCATATTAACAATACGGTCCCAACAAAACTAATTTCATCAAATTTGAAGACCGTTTGAAAAAGGGTCATTTTTTGGTCAATCCAAATTGACTAAAACTGTCAAAACACGTTTTCTTTTTCCATGCTCACATATTGATCCCAAAAATTATGAATTTTGGAATCTAGCAATAATTTGACATCCCGGATCCAACAAAAGTGGTTTCATCGAAAACAGAGGTCGTTTGCAAAATGGCTATTTTTAAGGGCTTTATTTCCATAGCGACTATTCTAATTTTTTTTTGAAAGGCAGTAAAATTTATTCACATCATAAGAATCCAATTACAAGAAATCACTAACACAACTATACAATCAACTACACAAAGCATTGAGAAAAAAAACTATAACAAACATACAAGACAAACCCAAAAAAACTCAATGTTGAGCAACCACTAATTACAGTTATAACAAGAGGAACAAAACAGCAAACAAAAGGAAGCTGCTCCAGTCAATTATCAAATTTCATTCTTTTCAAAATGGCATTTGTAATGAGGGAGAACAATTGATCAGCATTTTGCATATTAGAAGAAAATACCCTTCTATTTCTCTCCATCCATATTTCAAAAATAAAGGTCTTCAACACTCTCAACGGTAACAATCTCTTACCATCCTTCCATCTTGTAGCTTTGAATAATACATACCATTCATCTTTACTAGTATTCAAAGGAGAATGCAATTGAAAAGCTGAGAGTACCCTCTTCCATAGCTGAAAAACAAATGAACACTCAAAAAATATATGAGTATTGCACTCAGATTCAACCCTACAGTATTCACATAAATCATTAAAAATAATTCCCAATCTGAACAGTTTATCCTTTGTATTAATAGCATTCGACATGACCTTCCAAAGTAATAAGTTCTGCTTAGCATTACTCATCACATTCCAAATTCTTCTATACCATGGAAAGCAAGGCTTATCACCAACCAAAAGATCATAAACACGCTTGATTGAGTGACTCTTCCCCATCCAAGACATTGCAATATTTTCAGTCCTAAAGTTTAATCCGATCTCTTCCCATAACCTTCTAAGTAACGCAAAACTATTGTGAGGCAAAATAAAAAAATCATCATTAATGTAATCATCTACCAAAGCATTCTCGGAAATACCACTATTTCTCCTCAAATTATAATCCACAATGCTACTTAAAATTATACCATTACCTGCCCAAGGGGAGTGCCAAAATGATAATCATTTAAGTTTCCTTGCATTGCAACAAACAAAGGTAACAAAAAAGTTCTAAGATTAAGAATTTGCCTCCAACTCCAACTACAAGAATTAGGAATAGTCATCATCCAAAAATGTTTCCTACCAATCAAGTTGTTCTTCACAAACTGTGCCAATAAACATTCATCCTCTGAGAAAAGTTTATCATAATACACTGAGATAGTAGCTTTATTCCATTGAAACAGATTTATAATATCCAAGCCACCAAATCTTTTATCTTCACATACTTTAGAAAATGAAATAGGTACAATTTTCTTCGAGAATGGATCCCCATGCCACAAAAACTTATTAACAGCACTAACAATCATATTTATAAGCTTCAGAGGAAGGATATAATGGCTAGTGTAATAAGTAGTCATGGACAAAACTATAGATTGAACTATGGCTAATCTACCTGCCTAAGACAGGTTACATGAGGACCATTGCTTCATCCTGTCAATTATTTTCTCATAAAGAGGCATACATTTTTCCTTGGAAATCCTACCAGTGAACAAAGGTAATCCCTGATATTTAGAATTATCAGGTAGTTTCTTTAATCCAGATAAGGAAATCAACTCATTTTCCTCATTTATATTTAATCCAGCAATTTTAATATGTGATTTGTGCAGATTTATCTCTAACCCAGTGATATCATAAAAAGACTTAAGAACATTCAGCAGACATTGAATATTACTCATGGTAGGCTTGGTGAAAATAATGAGATCATCAGCAAAACATAAATGAGAAATAACAGGATTCTTACAACGAGGATGAAGTTGAAAATTTCCCTGCTGCACTTGCTCATTTATCAAAACATCAAAAAGCTCCATTAATATAATAAAGAAGTATGAAGAAATAGGATCTCCTTGCCTTACACCACGATTACTCTTAAAATATCCACGAAGCTCACCATGTCTAGAAATGGAAAATTTAGGTGTTGCTATACAGGTATAAATCCAAGCCAAAAAAGGTTTAGGAAAATTCATTCTAGACAAAATGGAAATAATGGAAGACCATGAGACACTGTCAAAAGCCTTTTTAATATCTAGTTTGATCATACATCGAGGGGAAATATGTTTTCTATCATAACCATGAAGCAATTCCTGGGTAATCAAAATATTATCACTTATTGACCTACCAGGAACAAAAGCAGATTGATTGTTAGAAATAATCACTGGTAGAACAACTTGAATTCTATTAGCCAAAACCTTAGAGATGATCTTATAAAACACACTACAACACGAGATGGGTCTAAACTCTGATACACAAGAGGGTTTATCAACCTTTGGTACTAAAGCAATAAAGGTAGCTGTGAAAGTTGGAGGCAGGATATTGTTCAGGAAAAAGTATTTAATAGCTTCAGTAATATCAGAACCAATAATTGACCAACACTTCTGAAGAAAACATGCATTATAACCATCAGGCCCACCAGAACTAGTAGAATCATGGCTAAACACAGATGTCTTAATTTCATCTCCAGTAACAGGAATAATAAGATTGAGAGCATGGAAATTGGATAGACAAGGTAACTCTAAATGAAACAGAGGGTCCACACATGTCAAATGTAAAGTAGCAGGAGCTAACTGAGAAGTAAAGTATTTTACAAAAGCACTATCTATAGAACTTTGAGAGGATAAAATATTACCATCAACATCCTTTACCATATGAATCCTCTCCTTAATTTTGTTAACCTTTAGTGTATTATGAAAACACCTTGTATTCCTGTTAGCTTCCAATTCCTTCTTAGCATAAGATTTCTGCCATGAGCACTGAAATTCCATATCCAAAGCCTGCTTTAACTGATTCTGCAATTCTAACTCAATAGATTGAAGCTGTGCATCATAGGGATTGGCCACTTGTAAGTTTTGAACCTGAATTAATTGATCTCTTATCAAAGTAGTTTGTAAAGATGCATCCCCAAAAGTTTGACTAGACCAAGCTTTAAGATGTATCTTTAAAAGCCTCAACTTGAAACACAGATTTTCCATAGGATTACCACCACATTTATTCACCCAAGCCTGCATTAAAATACTAGAAAAATCTTTATGTGAGCACCAAAATTTAAAAGAGGACTTCCCTTTGACAATATCATCTGATTTACCCCCAATATAAAAGTAAAGGATAGTGATCTGATATAGTAGGAGGCAGAACATGACAAAAGGAATTAGGCTAGGTAAGAAAAAAAGAAGAATTAGCAAACATATGATCAAGTTTACAAAAGGTAGATTTACTAACATGACTCTTGTTAGACCAGGTAAAAGCAGGGCCAAAGGAATTAAGAGGATAGAGATTAAAGCTTGATTAAGAGGGCCAATATCATTAACAGTAAGGGCACGACAACCCAATTTCTGAGAAGCAGAAAAATGCAGTTGAAATCCCCACCCAATAACCAGGGATCATTAGAAAGATGAATTTTGCTCAAATTTGAAAGAAAAGGAATTCTTAGAGAAGCAGCATTATGAGCATAAACTGAGGTTAAGAAGAAAGAAGAATTTGAAGGAAGATGGGTACAAATATAATGGATAAATTGATCAGAAGATGACAACTTTGATAGTTTGAAAAATGAAGGATTCCAAAGAGTAAGGAGACGACAAAATGAAGCATTATCTAGATTATGATCACAATTCCAGTTTGGAGCTATGAAATTACCAGCTAGAACAGTAGAAACTAAATCAAGTTTAGTCTCAGATGAATATTATGTTTCCTCATGAATTTTTTTATCTCTTTTTGCTTGGAGGGAAGATTCATCCCTCGAATATTCCAAAATGATATGTTATGCATCATAATATAATACCAGAAGAATCATCAGCAAGACCAGGATTACTTCTAGTACACCTCTTTGAAAGCTTATTATGATTACTCAAAGGGATTACTTCTTCTTGACTAAAGGAACATGTAAGGACCCGTAACTTCCCTGTGAAGGAAAGAGCGGATACTTCAAGAACAACACACAAAATAACGCAGACTGAAGAACATTTCATTGTTTATTACAACAATTCCATCAGATGCAAGAATATACAGAGCATAAATGAATAAAATACATTCGATAAATATCAGAGATTACAATACATTACATAGCAGCGGAAAATAATACAATACACAACTAGAAGTAATACGCGGATACAAAGCTTTCCGAATTTTCAACTGGGCATAACTTTTTATCCCCGCTATGAAATTTCAATTTTTCGGATTCATTGGAAAGATATTCTCAATTAGATTCTAATATTTTTGGTTTCGCTAAAATCAGGTTTGTTTTGCACCCGGTACATTCATTTGAAATTTGAAATCGAATTATCGAACTACCGCGCCATTTTCAATTCCTTTTATAATTAAAATAAAATATTTATATTCTAACGACGACGTATATAAATATATACGTTCTAATTCTATTCGAAATAAATTTCTTGTCGTTATTATTTAAAATAATTCATTTTAAATATTCAAAATTCATCAAAATTGCCAAAATAAAAATTTTAAATTGGTTCGGATTTCCGGGTTATTACAGAACAACCTTCATCAATATCATTTGCATCAACTATTTTGGGATTTTCCTTCTTTTTCCTGCCCCTCTTTGACTTTAACACAGCTTTGAATCAGATTTAGAGGAAGACTTAAGAGCAGCATCAACAAAATCACTGACCTTAGCCTTTGAAGCTTTATGAGTCTTTTCAGACAAAGAAGATGAAAGATTAGGAGGAGGAGGAAGAGTAATGCCAGCAAGAGGTGATAAATGAGAATAAGGTCAAGACGAACTATTAGAAGAGTTTAAAAACTTAGAACTGAATTTGGATCGAGAGTCAACATTGAGATTTAATGAGGAGTTGCCATTTGAAGAATTACAATTAGAGGTTGAAGAAATAGGACATGATTGTGTATTAATTTGTGGAGAAAATCTACTTGGATTAGCATGTATACTAGTGGAAGATGATGGCATGGTGGAATTGTCAGTCAGCAAAGAAAAGGGATTGAAAATGTTAAACTCCTTTTGAACTTCATGTTGATCATTCTCCACTACTTTTTCCTTTCCTTTATGCTTTACATCATATTGTTAATCAATAAAGGAAACCTTCTTTTTCTGCACAGTACACACACCATGTTCATCCACAACCATGATGTTATTATCACTAGAAGCTCCTTTAACACATCCATAATTCATCAACTCATTATTATTACATTCAACCTCTTTATTGCCATTAACAACTATCTCAACAACCTCCTCCAAATTTTTATTAACTTCCTTTTCCACATTAGTGCCAAACTTTCCTCGCTTTCTTTGCCAAACCATTTTCTTCTTATTATTGACCTTATTCCAGCCATTATTATCATGACTAATATGTGCCTTTATCATTTTTAGCCACATCCAAATGTTTATATTCATTCCCATCTTCAACTGGATTGTCATTAGTCTTACCATCTATATTATGCACATCACAACTACTGGTATTATGCCCAAACACTTTACACAGAGTACAAATGGCTGGTTTCCAATCATAAGATACTATTACAAGAGGACAATTCTCTCCCAAATCACTCAATTCAATACATTGAGGTAATTCAGACTCAGCATCAACTTCAACTAAAACTTTAGCATATTTAATTCTATGCATTCTCTCAGTATTCAGATCAAAACAAATTAGCCTACCAACCTGGCATGCAAGCCAATTGATACCCATTAGTGTCCAAAGCAATAGGGGAATGCGATGGAGATGAATCCATATAGGAACCCTTCTAATCTGAGATTGAGCACTTCCTATTTATGGATCCCATCTTGTAATGATGAACATACGACCTCGAATGAAAATTGGATCAGCTTTCAACACTTTATCACGATCAAAATCATTTGAAAATATAAAATAGAAGTTGATCCCATCTGACTTGATATCAACATCACCATGAAGAGTCTAGAAATTCTTAAGAAAATTGACAATAGACAAATAGGATAGAGATCCATCAAGAAAAAATCCAACCAAATATTGATTACAATATTTAATTCCTTCAGCTCTAACAATTTCTGGAGGATTCTTCTTTTGATCATCTTTGATTTTCTCAAACACCATAGGTTTGTATACTCCAGCATTACTTGGAAGGGAATTGAACAAGGAAAGATAATCCGTTTTAGCAGAGGTGGCAAGATTCTTGGTAGTGTTCAATGAATTTAAATTGCTCAAATTAGAAAGTTCAGGATTATGAATTAAAGAGGAAGGATTAGGCCGATTAGGAAGAACAGGAGCACAATTAGTAGATGAAGGAACAGATCTATTAGTAATACCCTGATTATTCAATAATGGATCTGATTTAACACCAACTTTATCACTCGAGGACAAAATGTTCGACAAATTGCTAGATCCAGAAAAACTAGCAATGGATTCTCTATTACCATCAACAAGATCAACAGGAGACTCAGATGCTAAATCAACAACTCCAATCAGGAAAGAGTTCAAGATATCATCCAAAAGCTCAGAAGCAATCAAGGACGAAGAAAGGTTCAAATCAGAAATTGACTCGGCCAGAGGATCAAGGGGGTCAGGAGGAGGAGGACGAGGAGGAAGGGAGGGAAAAGAGGACGAATCAAGTAAAGAGGAAGACGAATCAAGATTGGAGCAAGAAGATGCCATTACCAGAGGGAAAATTATAACTTTTTATTCCAGCTATGAAATTTTGATTTTTCGGATTCGTTAGAAAGATATTTTCAAATAGATTCTAATATTTTTGGTTTTGCTAAAATTCGGTTTATTTTGAGTCCTGTACATTCATTTGAAATTTGAAATTGAAATTTCGAACTACCGCGCCATTTCCAATTCCTTTTATAATTAAAATAAATATTTATATTCTAACTTCGATTCAAATAAATATATACGTTTTAATTCTATTCAAAATAAATTTCTAATCATTATTATTTAAAATAATTCATTTTAAATATCCAAAAATCATTAAAATAACCAAAAATAAAATTTTTAAATTGGTTCTGATTTTTCGAGTTGTTACAATCTCCCCCACTTAAAATCTTTTCGTCCTCGAAAAGGAATGGAGCTGAAAATTGTTTTACAAACCAACTCAACTTTCATTCCGGCATTCATTCTTCAACTTTTCAGTTTCTAAGAATTTTCCAATTCTTCAAAAATTTGGCTAACACCCTAAATTTCCGAAAAATTTCGCCATAACTTCCTTTGTACGGGAGCATCAGGAAAATCCACAAACCGCCACATAGGCCTCTCCAATCAAAAAGAAAAAGAAACAGCCAATCGACTCATAAAATCATCAAAAATCCAAAGAAATAACATAAACATGTACCTATTTGTTGGGCAAACAATTTTATTCCTCTTCTCTAGCCTCCTTGCTATGACCTGTTCAGTGTATATACATGTATATGCATGCAATTTCAAACAATTTTCCATTCAGTCCAATATTTGACATAATTTTGTTATATGTACTGTTCTTTCACGTAATGGTTTAAAGGAATAATCATCCAACACAATCGTCAATCAATTAGTTGATTATCATTTCAGATTCATAACTTTGATACATAGTCCAAAAATCGGTTTTTTGATGCCAATTCACAACAATAGACCCTATCTAGTTTTGGTTCTCACACCAGTCAATTGGAAATATATAGATATTCCACTTTTGAGACTCGAACACAAATTCTGATGATGTAGCAACAATCATTAGAATCATCTCTGGGCGACTAGAGTATTATCTATCCAATATTTTCGAGGCTTCATATAGTGGATCAGACGTATATGCAAAATCTTTATATATTGGATTGTCCAAATTCAACACAAATAAATATTCAAATACATTGAATAAGGTTTAAATTTTCAAAACAATATTGATTTCATTTTTAAAAATATACCCATCCGACTCATTCTAGGACACTACTGATCTCATCTCTAACGAGTCATTCTTATTGGATATTGCTAATCCAATCTCTGATGAATTCTTTCGTTCGGTTCTAATGTGCCTTGTTCTCGAACTCTGTAAACCAAAACTCTGATACCACCTACAACAACCCTAACTTCCCCATGAAGGAAAGCCCAGATTGAGTTTAGAACACGACAAATCAGAACACAAACATAAGAACATTTCATTGCTTATTACAACAATTTCATCAGAATACAAGAATATACGGAGTATGAATAAATATTACACATTCGATAAATATCTGAGATTTACAAATTACAATGCAGCGGAAAAATAATACAAAACACAACTGAAAAGAATATATGGATACAGAGCTTTCCGAATATCATTCCAGCTGTAAACCAGGATCCTGTGAATATAAATCTGCAAAACCAAAACTACAAGCTACTCTTATGGAAAATAGGGGCACCCAGAGTTTAGGTTAAAACAATAAACTCCAGGTCAGTCATGTGACTGGTGTGAGAACTAAAATAGTTATTATCTTGGTTTTAAAGTAAGGTAAATCAAGGGACCACGCCGTATAACACGGAACAGGTTTCCTCCCAAGAATACCAGTGCATAAAAACAACAGCGCAATGCTAAATAAAGAACAATGAAGCTGTTATAAGACTCAGGTCCCATCACACAATGCAACGCAAGCCGAAGGATATATTTTTTACCTTATAATAGCCAAAAATGCTTGGTACGTGAAATTTCATATTTTACTATTACTATAAGTGTATAATGTCAAAACAATTTCAAATATAAATGTATCAATCATAGACGGCATGAGGGCCCTATCCCACTATGTCGCCATACTAGGCTCTACAATCAAAACCGCAAAGTCACGTATTAGAAGTTGGATTTCCATCTGTGAACCAAGGCAAGGGATCATCCTTACCGCTTCGAGACTCTCTAGCCCGAGCCTCAGGGTCAGAGCGCATCGACCCTTGGATCTTCAGGGTCAGTTCACATGGAGTGGATTAAAATGCCTAGACACTGCGTTTCCCCGCCCTATGGGGCGTAAACTGGTCATATTCCGACCAAACCATTGGCTTCGGAACGACCGATATAACCGAGGCGCCTCGCTATCCATCATCCACATAAGTAGAATGCCAGGGCGTGTAAAACCACTGTCACCACTCCTAGCTAGAAGGAAACGCATGCCCTCCTTGCAGTCCTCTCCCGTTTCTGGTTCACACCGGGGTGCGAGGCTCGCGAATTAACGCTACACAAAGCTATGCTATATTAAAGCCGTGCTTTGATCATCAACCACAAGACTCTGCTTTTCAACAGAAGCCTTATTCATTTGCATCTCAGCATGCCACACAGGCAATTCACGCTATGCAACCGATGTCTATCAATCACACAGAATGAAATCCGATGTCAGGCACACATCCATTTACAAGTTCGTTCTGTGTAACAACCCGGAAATGCGAGCCAGTTTAAAAAATTTTATTTTGGCAATTTTAACGAATTTCGAATATTTAAAATGAATTATTTTAAATAAAACGACGAGAAATTTATTTTGAATATAATTAGAACGTACATATTTATACGCGTCGTCGTTAGAATATAAATAATTATTTATAATTATAAAAGGAATTGAAAATGGCGCGGTAGTTCGATAATTCGATTTCAAACTTCAATTGAACATACCGGGTGCAAAATAAAACGGATTTTAGTGAGACCAAAAATAATAGGATCTATTTGATAATATCTTTCCAACGAATCCGAAAAATCGAAATTTCATAGCGGGGATCAAAAGATATGTCCAGTTGAAAATTTTGAATAGTCGCTATGGAATTCAGGCCCTTAAAAATGGAAATTTTGCAAACGACCTCGGATTTCGACGAAACCACTTTTGTTGGATCCGCGATGTCAGGTTATTGCTAGGTTTCAAATTTCGTAATTTTCTGAATCAATATGTGAGCGTGGCAAAGGAAAACGCGTTTGACCAGTTTCAGTTGATTTTAATCGACTGGAAAATGGCCATTTTTCCAACGGTCTCAGAATTCGATGAAACTAGTTTTGTTAGGACCGTATCATCGATACGAAGCTAGAAAATATTTTTCTGGAATTTTTCGAGTCAGTATGTGACCCCGGTAAATTGAAATGCGCGTTCAAATTCAATATATAGAGTTATATGTTGATTTTGACGAAAACTGATCGAAACGATCAAATCAGCTTACGATACATATTCCATTGTATTCAGAATGGGGGTAATACGCTAGGGATGACAGGCGGTGGGTCTCGTTTCGAGTTCGAATGAAAAAGTTGCTTTTTAAAATTAAAATAATAATTAAATATATTTCCCTTTCATCTCCTTTTCCTCTTAAGTCTCCCCCCCCCCCCCCCCCCCCCCCGTTGACCAATTCAATTCATTACAGAATAAATAAAAATAATAATATACGGATCTTGAAATCCGTCGCCTCCGCCATACCCCCGTCGTCCTCCGCCAACCGCACCCCTCCATCTCCTTCTACCTCACCCCCATCGAAGCCTAGCACCACAAAGGCCTTCCACTTCGAATCCACCTCCTTCCCGCATCGACCCTCCTCCGTTCAGCCACGAGATCCGATGCAGCAGCAACCGCCACCTCCTCCGATAACCGTGCAGCCTCCACCTTCGAATTCCGCCCTCACCATCTCGCGACGACGACCTTTCCCCCCTCCTTCCTGAAGTCGACGCGAAGGGGGTTCGGAGAGCGGCTTCAGATCGACGGTTGGCAGCTTGTGGGTGGCGCAATTCAGGCAATGTCGGCAGTGAACAATGGGTTCTAATATAGTCGTGAATTCCTGATAAATTAACAGTGAGTTCTTTTTTTTTGTGAATTAGTTTAACATTGTTTAAATCTGATTTTTTTTTATTATATACTAGAGATTATAAAAATATGATTTTTATAAGGTAGAGAAGATAAAGATTCAATTTTTATATGAGGTATGAAGGTAAAAATATAATTTTTATATGAGAGGAATGTTAAAAATATATTTTTTATATAAGTAGCGTATTGAAAATATAATTTCTATATAATAGAGAATATAAAAAATATAATCTTTATATTTGAAAGGCGAAATCTTTATATAGAGAATAGCGTGGTAAAAATAAAATTTTTATCTATATAGTAGCGATGTAAAAATAGAAATATTATCTATATAGTAGCGATGTAAAAATAGAATTTTTATCTATATAGTAGCGATGTAAAAATAGAATTTTTATCTATATAGTAGCGATGTAAAATTAGAATTTTTATCTATATAGTAGCGATGTAAAAATAGAATTTTTATCTATATAGTAGCGATGTAAAAATAGAATTTTTATCTATATAGTAGCGATGTAAAAATAGAATTTTAATCTATATAGTAGCGGTATAAAAATAGGATTTTTATATACATAACAATAATATAAAAATGTGATTTTTATATGTAGTAGCTACGGGCAGCGAAAGTGACAAAAGGTGAGAACAGCGAAGATTTCCTACAATAGAAGTGTCGTGGAGTTGGGATAGCTTTGGTGAGAACCTCTCGCTCTAAATTTCATTTTCTAGTTAAAATATATACTAGGATGTAGACGGTGCTTAGCAGCACCCGACACCCGTCATCCACAGACCATGGATGGCTTGTTTGTTTGATTGATGTGTTGTGGAAATTGTTTGTGATGTTGATGTGAAATAGGTAATAAAATATATTCATAGGTTGAATAAAATAATTTGGTCGTTAAAAATATAATTTTTAACGTGAATGTGAATAAATAAATATTCATTTACAAACCTGACGGTTTGTTTATGTACACCTATTTGAAGGACATTGATTGGGACGATAAATTTTACACATCACCCAACTGCACAAATAAAAATCTGTGTTTGTTGATTTGAAACCCCACACGGGTATTGGGATAATATACGATATACACTAATCCCAATAATTAGTTGTATGTCGATCGATTGATTGACAGGCTGTTATAAGCGTTAGATATCTATATTTAATGCTTATACAGTGTAGTGCACTTTGGATGATGGTTGATTATGTATCGTTGCTATTATATACATGTGTTGTATGGAATCCATATAATTAACTTTGTATGGTAATTGATTGGGCCTCATTCCAATTTAGAAAATAAAGAATATTATAAAATAAAGGTTCATGTGTTGACAATACTCATCCGTTGAGATTAGTCATGTGTTGAACGAAATATTTTAATAATAAAATTTATATCTTTATCATTATAAAATAAAGGTTCATGTGTTGACAATACTCATCCGTTGAGATTAGTCATGTGTTGAACGAAATATTTTAACAATAAAATTTACATCTTTATCATATATGAAATTAGAAACTAACTGGAAAATAGATAAGATGAGTGGTCTCCTAGATATTGATCTGATGTTGGTTTCGGCCTTCGGGGTTAATATTTAGGGAATCGTTCTCTTACTAATTTACGGTTGGAGTCTGATTTGAAATCAAACGAAAGATGTAACGACACGTATTCTACGCATCATAGGATCGTAGGATATTTATTTCTTTCACATATGAAGTCGTATGGTCATGTAACTTTGGGAGACGACTATTGTGGTCGTTTCCTATGTTCATGATTTTTCCCGATTTTTAAATGACCATTTTACCCCTAGTTGGCACTGTTTTGGCCATAACTTTTGACTGGAAAGGAATTTTGACCTGAAACCACTTCCATTATCTCCGAATGATGGTTTCTCTTTCCGTAGAGTGGTCACATTAGTCAAACGGACTCACCGTTTGGGAGATATGGCTGAAACAAGTTTCAGATGGTGAAAAACAGCTTAATTGGGCTTAACCGGGTGATTAGCAGCTAGGCCCAGAGGGGAATTTCGGGTTTAGAGGTATAGGAGGACTGATTAGGGTTAGGTTATCACTTTCATTTCAGTTTTGAGCCGCCACAAACCTCCTTGAGACCTTAGTAATGGCTTCCATCCTCTAAAACCATCCCAAAACACATTTTAGTGAAGATTAAGCCTAAACTACATCAAAACAAGGCCAAATAGCATCAGAGCAAGGTTGGAGCTGCTGCTATACATAGGAATTCGACCCAAACAGAGAGTATTTCAGATTTGGTGTTTCATTTGTGGCCAAGGTGAGTGATTTGCATAGTTTTTGCACTAATTACGGTGATTAAGGGTAATTAGTGAAGATTAGCGAATTTATACGTAAATAAATTCTGGAAAATTTCTTAAAATTCTAAAATAATGTTTTAAGGCTCTGTTAGAAATTTGGGTTAATTTCGATGTGTTTTGCTAATTGTATGCTTGAACATGATTAAGAGCGATTAGGGGAAAATGAGGGGTTCTAGCTATGTTTGATCCATTTTAAATCTATCAAATTGTTGTTATGGTGTTTGCAATTGATGTTACATGTTGCTATGACTCTATGGTATGTTTCATGATTGATTAGAATAGTTAAATTGGTCGAAAACGTCGTCGAATGGCGTAGAAAGCTCGCTGGAAAGTTGCAGAAGTGTGCAGGTTCCGAACCGGTTCGGATCGGAGAATGGGGTCGGATCGGATTTGTGAACTGACCAAGGGAATTCGAACTGGATTGGAACTTGTCACTGGAGGAGGCTTGGCGAGAAGGAAGGCCGTTTACTTAGGGTTGGAGTTGGACAGAGGATCGGATCGGAGCTATGGAGCAGGATCGGATCGGAGTAAGCTAAAGAGTGGGATCGGATCGGATAAGGGGATCGGGTCGGGTAGCCGAACTGAACCAAGGTGGTGGCATCTCCAGCAGCGTGGAACTTCAGGGACAACAAGGGAGACCCGGACCGAGACTCTGAAGGACTCGGAAGTAGTTGAAGAAACGACGGCAGGAGCAAGACACCCGAACCGAACCGAGTGGAGAACCCGAACCGAAGGAGCACCGAACCGGATGGAGTACTGTGACCCGAACCGAACCGAGTGGAGGACCCGAACCGAAGGAGCACCGAACCGGATTGGAGCTGCGATTACGCGACGACTCTTTTGAAGACCAACTCCAATTCGACCAAACCCGAGATGCAAAGGAAGTCCAAATGAGAAGTTAGAGCTCAAGATTCAGATGGGAATCAACGAGTTCGCTTCATGGTTGGGCTTTGCTGCGGGATGCGTGCCAAGGAGTTATCGACGTCTATAGCTTTGAACCACTATGGTAGGAGGTATGAAGGCGGATTCAGGGCCATTATGGCATCGGTAGAACCAAGGGCTACGACCAATGAAGTGGGTCATTGAAATGTTTGGTCATGACTCCAAGTGTTTGGCTTGGTCACAGCAGGGTTTCTACAAGTCGGGATTCGTCGTTACCTCATTTTTGTTGTATATAACGCAGTTGTATACACAATTATATGATTTTTGTTTGATGATAACAAACAAATATATATTATTATAAATGTGTTTGTTATTGTAATGTTTTATATATACAACACAGATAGGAATATAATATTTGAATTGAATATTATATTTCTAACATTCAAACAGTACAACTCTGTATAACTCCACTATTTAAACATTCACTGTATATTGTACTTGTATATAAACAGAATATAATAGACAAGTTCGTTTGACAACAATAAAATGATATTTTATTTCAATCAAATTTGTTTATTACATATATCTGTACAATTCTCTCACAGCTCCTCAGTACAGTTCATTCATTGTCACTCAGTCATACATACACACAACATATACACAGTTACATTTCATATATATCCATTTTCACTTGTATATACAGACTCATACATTCATTGACACCACACACTGTCTTCTTATCCTCAGCTTTCAGTCCAGTCATTGTCAGTCCAGTCATCACAGTCAGTCCAGTCATCCCCGCTTACCTGTCACACATGAAACAGAAACACACAGTATACTGCAATAGAAATAATACTGAATATATGCAAATATAAATTTTGTTTTTAGAATTTTATTTGTCTCAGATTTCCGGTGTGTTTCTCATCATTTTTCTGACTCGATCTGATTTTCATATCCAATCGACTGTGTCTAGACAGCTTGTGATATTCACAGTGATACACTGTAAATACCACAAGGCAGACAACATATATATGTATATACAGAGCAGGGACAGGGACAACTCGTCTGATGGCTGCATGTACACACGTGTACACGTGTGCACTGCCACGCCAATCAGTATGCAGCTGAGGAGTAGCCACTAGGACTGTCTCGACTCAGTGAAATTGAAAACAAATATACAAAACCAAAGTGGTAAAGCATACAGCAAGATAGTGGACAAACATTTCAGCCCAAAGTCAAAGTCACATGTCAAAGTTCAAAAGGAAAAGTCGTCAAACAGCAAGATTCAAGTTATAGCTCAGCTCAAAATGGTTTAACAGTTTCTAAATGGTCGAAACAGCAATGGTGTAAATCAGCAAAACATTGTTCAGGCAGTTCAAAGAAAATGGTACAACATTTCAGCGGGACATAGTCAAAACTAGAATACATGATCAAGCAAACAAATGGCAGAAAAGTTCTAACAAGTGCAACAGCATATAAAACATAGAAACAGCACAGGATGGTGCAGCTAACCACAGTGGTACATGGCAACAAAAAGTTCAATTCAAGGCTCGAGCTCATGGCGATCAAATCCGGCGACTATGGCAAATGCAAACAGGCTAGATCAAGTGTAGTAGCATGTACAAAGTTCATATGAATGGCAACATGTTCGAGACAGTTAAATTTTCATGGTGAAGATGCATACAAAATGCAATGGTGAATGAACATGGCGGCATTCTTTTTCAAATGGTTAAACACAAATGCATGGATGAATGGTGCAAACAAAAGCCGTGAATAAATCAAATATGGATACATGAAAATCAGGATTCAAATATTTTGGCAAGTTTGTATTTTCAGCTTTGCGGAAATTAATCCAGAAAATCAATATGAAAAAGCATGTACATGTATGTTCAGTGGCAAATGAACATTGATCAAGACTAGGGCCACAACAAATCGAGTATGCATTGGTGAAGCACAATTTTTGGCAAGAGAAAATCAAAATCATGCAGAAAATCATCTCTGCTAAATCTGTTTTGGTAAGAAAATTAGTGCTCTTATTTTTGGCAAGTATGTTTTTGATTTACATTCCTGAAATCAAATAACAAGTCACAGCAATCAAGTTTTTAAGGCAAGATTTAAATTGGTTTATTTTTGGTAAAATCATTTTTTTTGGCAAGAATAACAACTCGGCAAAAATGTTTTTGACATATATATTTTCTCCAAATATTTCAAGGAGCCAAGAAATGTCATTTAATATATTTCAGTTTTTGGTAAGAAATATCACGCAGGGGAAACAATTTTTCCAGTCTTTGAATCTCGGCAAAATCATTTCAAGGAGAATAAACAGGCAACAAACATTCTTCAAATTCATCAATTCATTTCGAGAATTCACAGCAAAACAAAAGGGGCATGTTTTCATATTTTTTTTGAGGTATTCAAAGCCGATTTCATTCAAGGCAACAATGAAAATTTCACACAAGGGAACAACTCATAAATCAATTTCCAGAAGGCCAGAATCAAGAAAAACAAGCCCACAATTTATCAATCAGGAATCACACGAGAAATTCATTTTAAATCGAGACAATCAAAAAGGGAAATACAAGCAAAATCAGCCAAGTCATATTTAATTGAAATCAGAGAGTAATTATAGGGTTTCTATACCCTATAAACAACACCGATTCATCATTGACACAGGTATCGAAACCAAGCAAATTAACCGAGCAACCAAAGAATTAAAATCAGAAATCTTACCAAGTTTCGACCACCAGAAAATCCGATATCAGACGTGAAGATATCCATCGAAGAACTGAAGTTCATCAGAGAACCAGAATTCATCTATCTGGAGCTATCGCAATCGAATTGGGGCAAAGAAGAAAAACCCTAGAATCGCCGCCGCCATTTCTGTTTCCCAGAGCTAAAGCAAAGGATCGGACAAAAGTGAAATACAAATGGGCCGGCCATTTACTTTTGGCCTAGCCATGTTTTAATATTAAAAGGGGATGACCCCTTTTAATTTAACTCTAAAAGGGTTTTTCTTGTTTTGATTTTTATTTTGTTTTGTTTTGTTCTTCAATTTTTTTTTGTAAACAATTCTGAACAGTTTATAGAGTCTGTAAAACTCTAGGGGAGTTTCAGTTAGGAGGTAACTGACAGTACTAGAATCTGTAAAATCTAGGAATACAGGTTACGGGTTTGTAATCTGGGGAAAATCCGATTCAGGGGTTTGAATCAGTCTAGGATTTTGAGCGTAGGGTTAGAATAGGAGCAGGGTTTGCAAGTGTACATGGTATTGTATGCGGGATCTGTTCTATCACCTAGTAGAAACCTTAGAAATGCAGCAGTAGGCAGGGTTTTGCCGAAGCTGGGTATATCTGTGTGTGATTTATTTTCTGCATTTCTGTTTTTACTATATTCTGTGATCTGTTTATTATTTTAATATCCTGTTTTTTTTTTAATTAATTTAAAAACTGTGAAAAACCCTATTCACCCCCCTCTAGGGTTATTCTAGATCCAACAAGTGGTATCGGAGCCAGGTTATTTCATTAACCCTAGAAACATGGATCCTAGTTGTCAGTCTTATGAGAGCCAGTCCAGTAATATTCCAATTATTTTTAAGGGAACAGATTTTTCAATTTGGAAATCAAATTTCGAATCATATTTAAAATCTGTTAATCTTGATTATTGGAATATTATTGAAAATATGGAAGATATGTCAAATAAGACGAATAAGGTTTTAAATGCTCAAGCTATGCATATTTTATATTCTTATCTTGATAATAATCAGCTTGACTTTATCTCTCATTGTTTAACTGCGCAGGACATCTGGAAAACTCTGAACGCGCGGTATGGAAATTCTGACAACTCCTCAAAACCCTCAACTGCCAACTCAAATTCAGATCTGTGCTTAACTGGAACTATTCATGTGGATTCAGACGATGGGGACTTATCATATGACGATCTGGTATCTCTTTGTAATAATTTAACAAGAACTGTTGATCGTCTCAAACGGAAAAACAAGTCTTTGAAATCTGAAAATTCTGAGTTGACCCACAATAACAATTTGTTGAAATTAAAATTTGAAAACTCTGACTGCAAAAACTGTATGGTTGTGAAAACTGATTTAGCTCAACTTGATGAACATTCTGGAAAGCTCGAAAATAAAATTTTGTTTTTGAAAAATCTCGAAGATGAGCTGACTCATAAAAATAACGCTTTGCAGAAGGAGTTGGATAAGATTAATTTAGAACATGAAATTTTTGAAAAGGAAAATTTGGTGAAAACGGATTTGATTGTGAAAGAGCTTGAATCTGAAATTGAAAAATTCAAGAATGTTGAAAAACTTGAATTGGAAAAACAAAAACTTTTTGAAGCTGAGATTTCTGAGTCCCAAGCCAAAATCAAATTGCTTGAAATTGAAATTTTGGTTTTGAAAGTTGATTCTGAAAATTGTAAGATCACTAAAAATCATTGTTCAGATTTAATGAAAGAAAATGATGATCTCAAATTTAAACTTCAACAACTTGAATCAACATTGGTTAAATTTTCAAATGGAGAAAAATCGTTGAATATGTTGTTGAGAAATCAATTTCCGTCTGGAAATAAAAATGGACTTGGATTTGGGAAAATGAATGATTTTGAAAAGCAGAATACAAACGGTTTTAAAAATCCCTCAAATCACTTTAGAAATGTTTGTTTTGAAAGTTCTAACTCTGAAAACTTCAAAGGATTTGTAAATCACAATCGAGATGAGTTTTTGTTTTATAACAAACCATTTAAACATTCTTGGATCTCAAATGGAAATAAAACGGGTTTTGTTAAATTCAAAACGATTTGGGTTCCTAAAGGCACAAAGGTAAATTCGGATGGTTTGTTATATAAACAAGTTTGGGTACCAAAACACATGAACGAAACTGTGAGTGGTTTTACAAATTTTGTTAGACCACTCGATCCTATCAACTATTAGGTACCTGAAGTGGCTGAGGAACAACCATGCTGAAAAGAGAAAAGTGATTCAAACCGCTTCATATTATTGAATCATCCACTGTTCCTTAGCCAAGGCTGATAAGTTTAGAAATTATGTTTCTCATCATATGTCAGGTATGATTTCTAACTTCATCCTTGTAAATATATATTTTCTTTGTTCATTTCTCCTTCTTCTACCCCTTTCTATTTTATTTGTCTTTTGTTTGTTTTTTTTCTTTGATTGGTCACTACCATATCTCTTTGTTTATTTTGTGATTCTTAAACTTCCAATTGCAGTTCTCATGACTTTCTGGAAATTCATTTTATTTGAATAAAACTCTCTTGTTTATAATCATTTCCAGATTCTGAATTTAATCTTGTAATTATCTGCAATTGTTTAGAAGTTTATTTTTATTCTTGAATTCATAACAATGCTGAAGCATTCATGTCATATCTTGAACACTGTTAATTTGAATTCTAAATTTTTTGAAGATCTGAATATTTAATGAAATTTCACACACTTTTGTTGTTCTGAGTTTATTCTAATTCATTTTAGAAAAGCTCAAAATATTATACTCATTACAGCACTCTGTTATTTATCAGTTGTGATAATTTCATTGATTTTCAGATTGGCTTGTATCAGTGATACATCTTGGAATTCATCTTTATTCATGATCATTATATTGAAATATGTTTGTTTGAAATCATCTGAAATTCTAGATATTTTGAATATCACACACCTCTTATTTTTGAAATTGTCAATCTGGTGTGACTGATTCATTATATCCCAAAACTTTATATTGATTCATGTGATTTCAAATAAATTATCCCGATCATGAATATTTTCAAATTTGATGTAAATGACCTGAAATTTCTCTTGGGCTTGTCGGAAATAGTTTTGAGAAATTCTTGAAAATGTTCTTTTTGAAAATGGTCTTTGAAAATCATTGTTATTTCATGATTATTTGATTTGAATATATGTTTGTTTAAAATCATTTGAAATTATTGATTTATTGGATCTCACACATATCTTGAATCTGAAATATAACCTGGTGTGATTGATTCATTAAATCCTAATACTTTCACATTTCTTCAAATGATTTAAAATAGAGTATATTTGCAAATCTTGGATCATGAACCACCTTATGTGACCAACATCTTGACAAGTCTGTTGTGATACTGATTTCTCTGTGCTGCTCTGATACTGTTTTTGAAAAATGTTTGTTTTGGAATCATGCTGCTCTTATTATAAGAAATTGATTTGTAAATATTTTTTTGAGGACTGCTTGATTTGGTATCAAAGGCTTATCGTGCTCTGATAAATGAAATTTGTGTGCTTGAGTTGCTTGCTTTGAAATTAAGTCTTTTCTGTTGACTGAGGTACCAATGTTAGCCACCGGGGTGTCATTAAAATCCTCGAGAAAGCGAGAACATTTGGTATCAGAAGCACCTTATATTTGTCTCATCCATCTGTACTGAGATTCAAATCTTCACCTTGTATAGATCCACACATATTTTTTTGCCTTATACAAATAAATGTGCTAAATTTGTCTGGCTGAATTTGTGTTTAAATTTCTTTGCTCTGAGATGTCCATGATAGTCCATCATGGTGTAATTAATTTCCTCAATAAGGGAGACTACATTTGGTATCAGTTTTTTTTTTATCCATCTGTTCTGATTTTTCACTTTGTAGAGACACCATGTGGTATCAGTTTAAAAGTGCTGCATATTTTTTTTTGCTGTATATATTTTTTTTCCCTCTTGTCATGTATAGATCAGCATATTCCTCTTGTAATTGATTTTCAATTTTAAAATTATTTATTGATTATTCTTTCAGAAATTGAAATCAATATGCAAATTAAACTGTATTTATAATTCATCAAAATTATAACCAGATTTAGAAATTGTGATGAATTGTGACTGCAGTATATTTCACAACAAGAGGAGAATTTTATTTAGATTTTCATGATGGTTGAATATTTATTATAATATCTTTGAACTGGCAATTATTTCACGGCCATCTTCATTACTTATCATCCTTCTGCCATCCGTTATGATTTTATATAAATGTGGAGAGTTTAATTTTTCTTAAAATCATTTTAAATAAACAGTGAAAATATTTGTGATGGAATTGTGGTTATATTATTATTCAGAATTAGTGATAATTGAAAATTTTCAATAATCCCGGTACAGTTGGTCATATTTCATAATATAATTAATTTAGAAATTTATTTCACAGTCCATTTCTGTACCTACCACATTTTCTATCATCCATATATTGGTTTTATACCAAGGAGTGTTTCTTTTTGAAAGATGAAATGATAAATATATATAATAAATATATAAGTGTGTCTCTAACCTCATTTAAAAATCCAAGCTCTGGTCATGCATGGTTAAGAGACAACTTATAATTTAAGCTGCGACTGACCTCATTTAAAAATCCAAGCTCTGGTTATGCGTGGTCAGTGTGCTCTTAAATAAATAAAAAAATAAAAAAATGTGCTAAAAACTGAAATAAAATTGAAATTCTCCTTGGTGTGTAAAAATCAACCTATCAATCCATCTCTCTAATCTGTGAAATGTGTTGAAAATATTATGACGTATTATGATTTGTTGATTGATAGATATTGAGATTTGAGATTATTCGATCTTGTCACTTAAATTGAATTATTTATTATAGTCCAAATCCATCACTGTTTTTGTGCTTTAATTTTATAAAAAAAAATTTGAAAATAATTGAGAAATATTCACATTTTTTTTAACTCTCCTTATTTTTATAAAATTCATCGTATATCCGTCATTCTCTACAATGTGAAATACGCCACCTGTTCTTAGAATATTATGATTTTTGTTTGACTGATTGAAATTTATGATGACCATTCTTCCTCTTAAGCTGAAATTATATTTTTAGTCAATTTTCATCTGTATTTTAAAATCTGTATCCTTTTGATGATAACAAAAGGGGGAGAATGGATTAGATTTTGATTTATGAGTGAATATTTTATAAATAATTTAATTTTGAGAATTCTGAATCCTTTTACATTCTTTTCACTCATGCACAGTTACAGGGGGAGCTAATAAATAGGGGGAGTTCAGAATTCACTGTCAAACACATTTATTGTAATCAAAATCTTTTATTTGTTTGTCATCATCAAAAGGGGGAGATTGTTGTATATAACGCAGTTGTATACACAATTATATGATTTTTGTTTGATGATAACAAACAAATATATATTATTATAAATGTGTTTGTTATTGTAATGTTTTATATATACAACACAGATAGGAATATAATATTTGAATTGAATATTATATTTCTAACATTCAAACAGTACAACTCTGTATAACTCCACTATTTAAACATTCACTGTATATTGTACTTGTATATAAACAGAATATAATAGACAAGTTCGTTTGACAACAATAAAATGATATTTTATTTCAATCAAATTTGTTTATTACATATATCTGTACAATTCTCTCACAGCTCCTCAGTACAGTTCATTCATTGTCACTCAGTCATACATACACACAACATATACACAGTTACATTTCATATATATCCATTTTCACTTGTATATACAGACTCATACATTCATTGACACCACACACTGTCTTCTTATCCTCAGCTTTCAGTCCAGTCATTGTCAGTCCAGTCATCACAGTCAGTCCAGTCATCCCCGCTTACCTGTCACACATGAAACAGAAACACACAGTATACTGCAATAAAAATAATACTGAATATATGCAAATATAAATTTTGTTTTTAGAATTTTATTTGTCTCAGATTTCCGGTGTGTTTCTCATCATTTTTCTGACTCGGTCTGATTTTCATATCCAATCGACTGTGTCTAGACAGCTTGTGATATTCACAGTGATACACTGTAAATACCACAAGGCAGACAACATATATATGTATATACAGAGCAGGGACAGGGACAACTCGTCTGATGGCTGCATGTACACACGTGTACACGTGTGCACTGCCACGCCAATCAGTATGCAGCTGAGGAGTAGCCACTAGGACTGTCTCGACTCAGTGAAATTGAAAACAAATATACAAAACCAAAGTGGTAAAGCATACAGCAAGATAGTGGACAAACATTTCAGCCCAAAGTCACATGTCAAAGTTCAAAAGGAAAAGTCATCAAACAGCAAGATTCAAGTTACAGCTCAGCTCAAAATGGTTTAACAGTTTCTAAATGGTCGAAACAGCAATGGTGTAAATCAGCAAAACATTGTTCAGGCAGTTCAAAGAAAATGGTACAACATTTCAGCGGGACATAGTCAAAACTAGAATACATGATCAAGCAAACAAATGGCAGAAAAGTTCTAACAAGTGCAACAGCATATAAAACATAGAAACAGCACAGGATGGTGCAGCTAACCACAGTGGTACATGGCAACAAAAAGTTCAATTCAAGGCTCGAGCTCATGGCGATCAAATCCGGCGACTATGGCAAATGCAAACAGGCTAGATCAAGTGTAGTAGCATGTACAAAGTTCATATGAATGGCAACATGTTCGAGACAGTTAAATTTTCATGGTGAAGATGCATACAAAATGCAATGGTGAATGAACATGGCGGCATTCTTTTTCAAATGGTTAAACACAAATGCATGGATGAATGGTGCAAACAAAAGCCGTGAATAAATCAAATATGGATACATGAAAATCAGGATTCAAATATTTTGGCAAGTTTGTATTTTCAGCTTTGCGGAAATTAATCCAGAAAATCAATATGAAAAAGCATGTACATGTATGTTCAGTGGCAAATGAACATTGATCAAGACTAGGGCCACAACAAATCGAGTATGCATTGGTGAAGCACAATTTTTGGCAAGAGAAAATCAAAATCATGCAGAAAATCATCTCTGCTAAATCTGTTTTGGTAAGAAAATTAGTGCTCTTATTTTTGGCAAGTATGTTTTTGATTTACATTCCTGAAATCAAATAACAAGTCACAGCAATCAAGTTTTTAAGGCAAGATTTAAATTGGTTTGTTTTTGGTAAAATCATTTTTTTTTGGCAAGAATAACAACTCGGCAAAAATGTTTTTGACATATATATTTTCTCCAAATATTTCAAGGAGCCAAGAAATGTCATTTAATATATTTCGGTTTTTGGTAAGAAATATCACGCAGGGGAAACAATTTTTCCAGTCTTTGAATCTCGGCAAAATCATTTCAAGGAGAATAAACAGGCAACAAACATTCTTCAAATTCATCAATTCATTTCGAGAATTCACAGCAAAACAAAAGGGGCATGTTTTCATAATTTTTTTGAGGTATTCAAAGCCGATTTCATTCAAGGCAACAATGAAAATTTCACACAAGGGAACAACTCATAAATCAATTTCCAGAAGGCCAGAATCAAGAAAAACAAGCCCACAATTTATCAATCAGGAATCACACGAGAAATTCATTTTAAATCGAGACAATCAAAAAGGGAAATACAAGCAAAATCAGCCAAGACATATTTAATTGAAATCAGAGAGTAATTATAGGGTTTCTATACCCTATAAACAACACCGATTCATCATTGACACAGGTATCGAAACCAAGCAAATTAACCGAGCAACCAAAGAATTAAAATCAGAAATCTTACCAAGTTTCGACCACCAGAAAATCCGATATCAGACGTGAAGATATCCATCGAAGAACTGAAGTTCATCAGAGAACCAGAATTCATCTATCTGGAGCTATCGCAATCGAATTGGGGCAAAGAAGAAAAACCCTAGAATCGCCGTCGCCATTTCTGTTTCCCAGAGCTAAAGCAAAGGATCGGACAAAAGTGAAATACAAATGGGCCGGCCATTTACTTTTGGCCTAGCCATGTTTTAATATTAAAAGGGGATGACCCCTTTTAATTTAACTCTAAAAGGGTTTTTCTTGTTTTGATTTTTATTTTGTTTTGTTTTGTTCTTCAATTTTTTTTTGTAAACAATTCTGAACAGTTTATAGAGTCTGTAAAACTCTAGGGGAGTTTCAGTTAGGAGGTAACTGACAGTACTAGAATCTGTAAAATCTAGGAATACAGGTTACGGGTTTGTAATCTGGGGAAAATCTGATTCAGGGGTTTGAATCAGTCTAGGATTTTGAGCGTAGGGTTAGAATAGGAGCAGGGTTTGCAAGTGTACATGGTATTGTATGCGGGATCTGTTCTATCACCTAGTAGAAACCTTAGAAATGCAGCAGTAGGCAGGGTTTTGCCGAAGCTGGGTATATCTGTGTGTGATTTATTTTCTGCATTTCTGTTTTTACTATATTCTGTGATCTGTTTATTATTTTAATATCCTGTTTGTTTTTAATTAATTTAAAAACTGTGAAAAACCCTATTCACCCCCCCTCTAGGGTTATTCTAGATCCAACAATTTTGTCTAGTGTGCCAAAGTGGTAGATATCGTATACTTTACGCACTGAGTGAGAGATCTGAGGATGGTTGCTATGGATGATTTGTTTGCTATCATTATGACATGCACACCCCACCCCCGTATTCTTTACACTATTCATTATGGCACCGTGGAGTACTGTACGGTATGTGGTACTAACTCTTTGGTTGCAGGTCCAGGTATGGTTTAGTATACCTGTTATTACTCTGTTTAGATGCTTATCGCTCATACCAGGCTTTATGTCTGACCCAGAGTTTTATGTCTCCTCTTATTGCTCTGGGTGCTCACACGAGCAGACTAGAGACAGGTTAGCTGGTGATGCACGGGTAGATGATCCGGAGACGAGCAGGTGGCTTCCACGTAATATATATAGTATTCTCCCTGTATTGTTGAAGATCACTGCTTGGGCATTGGTGGTGCATCTTCTACTTTAGTTTTCTTTTGTTAGAGACAGTAAATTTGGAAAGTTGTAATAAGCTGTATTTGGATTACCGCTGCTCTGATGTTGACATTGATTATTTGTTATCAGCTTATGCACTGTCTCGCCTGTTTTATGTCAAGTATGTTATTATTATATTTTATCCCATGCGCTGTGAGACATTCTACAGGTTCCTTGATTAGTTCATTCTCTTCTTTCCTTTCTCCTGACGACCGTCCCGTGCTAGTTGGACATGTGTACAACGCACTTTCGGAGGAAATGCAGGCTGGTGCGGGGCGGGCCGTCACACTTGGTATCAGAGCCAGGTTGCGTAGTTAACCTAGGGAAGTTATCAGGGAGAGATAATATACGAGAGAGCGTATTTGTGATTATTTTGGTTTTCAAAAGCTATATATATATACTATTAGTAGTATAAGGATGAAGTCGTACTGTACTAGCACCACTATGGAGTCGTTAATCGTTTCCTTTTTCAGATTGACGATGAGCCGATATGTTAGAGGTACCGGTAGAGGGGCCAATAATGGGAACGCTGCTGACATGAGGACGATGTTTACCGACCTCATGAGAGAGATGCTTAGAGATGTACAGAGAGCAGCCCCCAATGGTGGAAATGGTGGTGGTCCAATGGTGCAGGCGCCAAGAGTCGACTTCGCCAAGCTGAATAAGGATTATACTAGCCTTGGTGGGAAGCCGTTCCACGGAACGGAGTCGGCTACGGATGTTCAGGATTGGTTGGATAGTAGCGAACATATCTTCGAGGATTTGGGTATCGAGGATGCGATGAAGAGAAAGCTAGCATCCCGTCAGTTGCAAGGGCGGGCAATGAATTGGTGGAATGCTATAAAGGCAGCTACTCCCGAAGATCAGATTACTTGGGAGCAGTTTAAGGCTCGCTTTAGCGAGAAGTTCATTCCAGCTGCTCAGAAGTCAGTGCTGTTTAAGAAGTTCTTGGAGCTCAAGCAGAATGGCAGAGCTGTCTCGGAGTACATTGCTGAATTTGACACTTTGTCAAAATATGGGTTATCTCTTATTGATACTGCCGAGAAAAAGAATGAGAAATTCATAACTGGTTTGGATCAGTACTTGGGGGAAAAACTTATTAACCACATCGATGAGACGTTTGAATCGATTGTGGGGAAAGCGTTAAGATCGGAAAGTCTCTACCCTAAGCCGAAGACTGAGGTTGCATCCGCAGATGAGCCAAAGCCACAAGCAAGTGGTGGAGGCAAGGGTGGTTCCCAGAATAAGAGAAAGCAGAATCAGACTAAGGATGGCCAGAAGAAAAAGAATAAGCAAGATGTTGAGTGCTTCAGCTGTGGTAAGAAGGGCCATTATGCTAGTAATTGTCGGGCCAAGCCAGCGGATAGGAAGTGCTTCAACTGTGGCCAAATGGGACATCACAAGGACAAGTGTCCGCAACCCCCTAAAGAAAAGCAAATGGTGAAAGCATACGCCCTTAATGCTATTCCTTCTTCGTTGAATGCCCCAACAGCGGCGGAGAAGGGAAAGAATGTCGTCATTCAAGGTATGCTTTCTGTTTATGATGTTCCTGTTAGAGTTTTGTTTGATACCGGAGCTTCCAGTTCTTTCATATCTAGTGACCTGGTAGATAGGTTGGGATTGGAGCCCGAGATTGTCGATAGACCTTTAGTAGTGACGAACCCGATTGGTGGTTCGACTAGCCTTAGCATGATTTGTCGTAATGTGGTCTTATCGAGTCATGGATGCATGTTTGTTTGTAATTGCTTTGTTTTGGGCTTTACTGGGTTTGGCATTATTTTGGGAGTAGATTGGCTCCAAAGATACGGGGTGGTGGTAGACTGTGAGGGCTTTTTAGTGACAGCTAGAGCGGATGATGGGCGGAGGATAGTGTTTGGTGGTCTACCCAGTAAGGGAGTATTGGCTAGTTTTCTAAACTCCCTCGACATTCCGCATAGTGAGTTGTCAGGTTTGCCCGTGGTTGGCCAGTATCCGGATGTTTTCGAAGAAGTGACCGGACTTCCACCACACCGAGAGATTGAGTTTTGTATTGATTTGGTAAAGGATGCCAGGCCTATAGTGATGCCACTTCGTCGTATGGCACCAAGAGAGCAGCGGGAGCTCGAGGTGCAAGTCAGCGATCTTTTGAAGAAGGGATTTATCAGAAGGAGTGTTTCTGAATGGGGAGCACCAGTTGTGTTTGCTACCAAGGCGGATGGTTCCCTTCGTTTGTGTGTAGACTACCGCGAGTTGAATAAAGTGACGAGGAAGAACAAGTATCCTCTACCGCGGATAGATGATTTGTTTGATCAGTTGAGTGGCGCGAGAGTATTTTCTCAGTTGGATCTCGCGACAGGTTTTCATCAGCTTAGAGTGGAAGCTGAGAGTATAGCTAAAACGGCATTTCGGACGCCGTCTGGGTTTTATGAGTGGTTGGTCATGCCATTCGGGTTGACCAATGCCCCAGCATATTTTGTGGATCTTATGAATAGGGTATTCAGAGATCAGTTGAATAAGTTTGTCCTTGTGTTCGTTGATGATATTTTGGTCTACTCGAGGACAGAGGAAGAACACAAGGGACATTTAAGAATAGTGATGGAGGTGTTGAGGAAACACCAATTGAAAGCAAAGTTTTCTAAGTGTCACTTCTGGAAGAGGGAAGTGAGGTTCTTGGGCCATGTTGTATCAGAAAATGGGATTGCCGTGGACCCGGCGAAGGTGGCTACGGTACAGGATTGGCCTACGCCCAAGAATGCAACAGATGTAAGAAGTTTCTTGGGGTTAGCGGGATATTATCGGAAGTTTATCCAAGGTTTCTCCAAGATAGCAGCACCATTGACCCAGTTGACCAAGAAGAATCAAGCTTTTGTCTGGGATGAAAGGTGCGAGAATGCATTCAAAAGTCTAAAGGACAAGTTGACAAGCGCACCAGTGTTAGTCATTCCTAAGGGGGATGAAGAGATGACGGTATACACGGATGCCTGTGGTACCGGACTGGGTGCTGTATTGATGCAAGGCGGTAGGGTTGTAGCTTACGCAAGTCGGCAATTGAAACCGCACGAGAGAAGATACCCTACCCATGATTTAGAATTGGCAGCGATCGTGTTCGCGTTAAAGATGTGGAGACACTATCTCTTGGGAGAAAGATTTGAGCTGTTTACAGATCATAAGTCGTTAAAGTATCTCTTCTCTCAGAAAGATCTGAATCTCCGTCAGCAGAGATGGTTAGAGTTCTTAGCTTCCTATGATTTTGACATCGCATACACACCAGGAAAGGGCAATGCGGTGGATGATGCATTGAGTAGAAGACATGCCAGCCTAGGGGCTATGTTCCTTGAATGGAAGCAACTGGAGTATATCGCGGGTTTTGATTTCAGACCAAAGTGCGAATTGGATCCAGAAATGTTAGCAAGTTTGACGATCAGACCCACTTTGATTGAGCGGATCGGCACTAGTCAGTGGGACGATCCTAACCTATTGGAAATCATCTCCAAGTTAGAGATGGGTATCGATGAGGAGATGAACAAGTATGGGCTTGATCGAGATAGATGGCTTAGAAAGAATGGAAAGCTTGTTGTACCCAATGTCGATGGATTGAGGGATGAAGTGCTTAGAGAATGTCATCACTCAAAGCTAACTATACACCCCGGTGGTAACAAGATGTATCGAGATATGAAGCAGACTTACTACTGGGAAGGGATGAAAAGAGACGTTGGGAAGTTTATATCCAAGTGCATGAATTGCCAGCTAGTTAAAGCCGAGCAAAAGAAGCCTAGTGGGTTGTTGCAACCATTAGAAATTCCCGAATGGAAATGGGAGCAAGTCTCGATGGATTTCATCGATGGTTTACCAAGGACTAGATCGGGATATGACAGCATTTGGGTAATTGTGGATCGACTGACTAAAAGTGCAAGGTTTATACCAGTCAAATCGACCAGAACGACAGCTAAATTAGCAGAATTGTATATGGAGTGGGTAGTGAGATTTCATGGAGTACCTAAAGGCATTGTGAGCGACCGAGACCCGTTGTTCACTAGTGGGTTTTGGAAGAGCTTACAAGAGGCTCTAGGGTCAGAGTTACATCTCAGTACCGCATATCATCCTCAGACCGACGGTCAGACGGAGAGGGTGAACCGTATCTTGGAAGATCTCTTGAGAGCATGTATATTGGATTTTGGTGGATCGTGGGATGACCATTTGCATCTAGTAGAGTTTGCATATAATAATAGCTACCAATCCAGTATCGGTATGGCTCCATTTGAAGCTTTGTACGGAAGACCGTGCAACTCACCATCATGTTGGGTAGAGACTGGCGAGAAGTTTATGCTTGGACCAGATGTGGTGAGGGAAACTTCAAATAAGATTAAGATCATTCAACAACGGATGAAGGCTACCCAAGATAGGCAGAAGAGTTATGCTGATAAAAGGAGAAGAGACTTAAAATTCTCCGTTGGCGACTTGGTGTTTGTCAAGATTTCTCCGTTGAAGAGCGTAATACGATTTGGCAGGAGAGGCAAGTTGGCACCAAGATTTGTTGGCCCATTCCCTGTTCTTGAACTAGTCGGGAATTTGGCATACAGAATTGACTTACCGGAGAGGATGGCGGGAGTTCACGACGTATTTCATGTTTCCCAACTAAGGAAGTTCGTTCATGACTCAGATATGACTATTTCACCTGATCAGTTAGAGGACTTCGAAGTAGAACCCGAGGCGGTTGGGAACCGCAAGCCGGCCCGTATTGTCGAGCACGACATGAAGCAACTTCGAAGGAAGACGGTGAAGCTAGTCAAGGTACAGTGGAGCGAGAACGAGAATGATTGTACTTGGGAGACAGAGGAGAACATTAGGAAGTCACACCCTGAACTCTTCGCCTGGTAAGATTTTGACTTCGATTTAGTTTTCCGCATGCTAGGATAGACTTGTTTGCTTGTTTTGCATGATTGATTGTTGTATGTCGTTGTTAGGCATGCGGGATCCTTTGTATGTTTTGGGTTAAGGAATTTCGGGGACGAAATTTCTTGAGGGGGGGAGAGTGTAACGACCCGTATTCTACGCATCATAGGATCGTAGGATATTTATTTCTTTCACATACGAAGTCGTATGGTCATGTAACTTTGGGAGACGACTATTGTGGTCGTTTACTATGTTCATGATTTTTCCCGATTTTTAAATGACCATTTTACCCCTAGTTGGCACTGTTTTGGCCATAACTTTTGACTGGAAAGGAATTTTGACCTGAATCCACTTCCATTAGCTCCAAATGATGGTTTCTCTTTCCGTAGAGTGGTCACATTAGTCAAACGGACTCATCGTTTGGGAGATATGGCTAAAACAAGTTTCAGATGGTGAAAAACAGCTTAATTGGGCTTAACCGGGTGATTAGCAGCTAGGCCCAGAGGGGAATTTCGGGTTTAGAGGTATAGGAGGACTGATTAGGGTTAGGTTATCTCTTTCATTTCAGTTTTGAGCCGCCACAAACCTCCTTGAGACCTTAGTAATGGCTTCCATCCTCTAAAACCACCCCAAAACACATTTTAGTGAAGATTAAGCCTAAACTACATCAAAACAAGGCCAAATAGCATCAGAGCAAGGTTGGAGCTGCTGCTATACATAGGAATTCGACCCAAACAGAGAGTATTTCAGATTTGGTGTTTCATTTGTGGCCAAGGTGAGTGATTTGCATAGTTTTTGCACTAATTACGGTGATTAAGGGTAATTAGTGAAGATTAGCGAATTTATACGTAAATAAATTCTGGAAAAATTCTTAAAATTCTAAAATAATGTTTTACGGCTCTGTTAGAAATTTGGGTTAATTTCGATGTGTTTTGCTAATTGTATGCTTGAACATGATTAAGAGCGATTAGGGGAAAATCAGGGGTTCTAGCTATGTTTGATCCATTTTAAATCTATCAAATTGTTGTTATGGTGTTTGCAATTGATGTTACATGTTTCTATGACTCTATGGTATGTTTCATGATTGATTAGAATAGTTAAATTGGTTGAAAACGTCGTCGAATGGCGTAGAAAGCTCGCTGGAAAGTTGCAGAAGTGTGCAGGTACCGAACCGGTTCGGATCGGAGAAAGGGGTCGGATCGGATTTGTGAACTGACCAAGGGAATTCGAACTGGATTGGAACTTGTCACTGGAGGAGGCTTGGCGAGAAGGAAGGCCATTTACTTAGGGTTGGAGTTGGACAGAGGATCGGATCGGAGCTATGGAGCAGGATCGGATCGGATCGGAGTAAGCTAAAGAGTGGGATCGGATCGGATAAGGGGATCGGGTCGGGTAGCCGAACCGAACCAAGGTGGTGGCATCTCCAGCAGCGTGGAACTTCAGGGACAACAAGGGAGACCCGGACCGCGACTCTGAAGGACTCGGAAGTAGTTGAAGAAACGGCGGCAGGAGCAAGACACCCGAACCGAACCGAGTGGAGAACCCGAACCGAAGGAGCACCGAACCGGATGGAGTACTGTGACCCGAACCGAACCGAGTGGAGGACCCGAACCAAAGGAGCACCGAACCGGATTGGAGCTGCATTACGCGACGACTCTTTTGAAGACCAACTCCAATTCGACCAAACCCGAGATGCAAAGGAAGTCCAAATGAGAAGTTAGAGCTCAAGATTCAGATGGGAATCAACAAGTTCGCTTCATGATTGGGCTTTGCTGCGGGACGCGTGCCAACGAGTTATCGACGTCTATAGCTTTGAACCAAAATGGTAGGAGGTATGAAGGCGGATTCAGGGCCATTATGGCATCGGTAGAACCAAGGGCTACGACCAATGAAGTGGGTCATTGAAATGTTTGGTCATGACTCCAAGTGTTTGGCTTGGTCACAACAGGGTTTCTACAAGTCGGGATTCGTCGTTACCTCATTTTGTCTAGTGTGCCAAAGTGGTAGATATCGTATACTTTACGCACTGAGTGAGAGATGTGAGGATGGTTGCTATGGATGATTTGTTTGCTATCATTATGACATGCACACCCCACCCCCGTATTCTTTACACTATTCATTATGGCACCGTGGAGTACTGTACGGTATGTGGTACTAACTCTTTGGTTGCAGGTCCAGGTTCAGGTATGGTTTAGTATACCTGTTATTACTCTGTTTAGATGCTTATCGCTCATACCAGGCTTCATGTCTGACCCAGAGTTTTATGTCTCCTCTTATTACTCTGGGTGCTCACACGAGCAGACTAGAGACAGGTTAGCTGGTGATGCACGGGTAGATGATCCGGAGACAAGCAGGAGGCTTCCACGTAATATATATAGTATTCTCCCTGTATTGTTGAAGATCACTGCTTGGGCATTGGTGGTGCATCTTCTACTTTAGTTTTCTTTTGTTAGAGACAGTAAATTTGGAAAGTTGTAATAAGCTGTATTTGGATTTCCGCTGCTCTGATGTTGACATTGATTATTAGTTATCAGCTTATGCACTGTCTCGCCTGTTTTATGTCAAGTATGTTATTATTATATTTTATCCCATGCGCTGTGAGACATTCTACAGGTTCCTTGATTAGTTCATTCTCTTCTTTCCTTTCTCCTGACGACCGTCCCGTGCTAGTTGGACATGTGTACAGCGCACTTTCGGAGGAAATGCAGGCTGGTGCGGGGCGGGCCGTCACAAAAGATACCATAATTTTTGTAAAATCTATTAAATGACAAAAATAGTCACATGTGGACAGTACTCATTCGTTGAGATTAGTCATGTGTTGACAAAAATATAGATTCACGTATTGAATAGGATACATATTCATTTGTTGAATAGAATAACGGAATTATTGAAATATATAAAGCCGTATTGATTAGAGATGCGCTATTTTGACGCGAACGATATTTATATCGATTATATTCGTTTTTATAATTGAATCGAATAGAAAACGAATTTGAATTGAATCGAATAGAAAACGAATTTGATTTGAATTGAATAGAAAACGAATTTGATTTGAATTGAATAGAAAATGAATTCGAATTGAATTGAATATAAATGAATTCGAATTGAATTGAATATAAACCAATTTCGAATTGAATTGAATATAAACCAATTTCGAATTGAATTGAATACAAACCAAATTCGAATTGAATTGAATATAGAATGAATCGAGATTTGAATTGAATTGGAAATGGAAGTTGAAATGTTTTTGAAACGAATTTAAAACTATTTATAAAATTCGTTTTAAATAGTAATCGATGAAATATATATTATATATATATAATATAATGGTCTGAATAGAACGCGCCGCGCCGCGGCAGTTCGTAAATTTCGACCATTGACTTCGAACGGACATTACGGGAGATTCGACCGTCGGATTCTCCTAAAACCGGAACCGTTGGGTTTGTATCGAAAAGAGCTTTCCAACGAATATTAGAAATTTGAAATCTAACGGTTGGATTTGGAGATACGTCCAAATCAAATTTGGAAAAGGTCGCTGTAAGTGCAGTTTGATGGCCGTTGATGGAAATCGACTGTACGGGCCTTGATAAAATTATTAAAAATATCAATAATTTGTATAAAATCATAAGAAATGATTTGGGAAAATTGGGATGAAAAACTCCATATTTGAAAAGATAAAAATAGATTTTTATTGAAATGAACTAGTTTTGAACTAAAATTAAACCCGTTTATTTTTAAATAAATAAATTGGATTTGAAATGGGTTTTAAATAGAATTGATTTGTGGGTTTATCGTGAACGGTGTTTTAAATAACATTTGTTCTTTAACCCGATAATAAATAGAATGTGATTTGGGTTTGTCGTGAACTGTGTTTTAAATGACATAAGTTCTTTAACCCAGTAAAAGGAGTTTTAATGAATATGCAATTAGATTGAAATGTGAATTGATAATCTAAATTACCAAATTTGGAAAATAAGCGAGAATGGAGTATCACCAGTCTTGCTCCAAAGCGATAGTTAAATCTTTAATTAGATTTGAACGTGAAATGGTAATTAATTTTACCGATAACACCGTGGTGTTAGATATGGAGTATTACCAGTTTTGCTTCATGGGATGAATAGGTTGGGATTGGGAAATAAAATAAATAATTACTCCGGTGTGGTTCGCTAATCTCGACTAGTGTGGAAAACCATAATTTGGTTTGAGATGACATCCAATGGAAGATTAAAGAATAAATTTTAAAGAATTTATCTTTGATAAAATTAATGGGAACCTTTCCCTAAGAATATGAAATTTAGAAACTAGCTGTAGGTTAGCTAAGAAGAATGGTTTCCTGGGTATTGATCTGATGTTGGTTTCGGCCTTCGGGGTTAATATTTGGGAAATTGTTCTCTTGTTGATTTACGGTTAGTAGCTACTGAATTGGAATGAGGCGTATGTTGTGTTTGTGTAACATTTGTTTACTATATACGCGGGTTGTTCGGAAAGGCCGGGTTTATACCCATTCTGAATAACCGATTCGGCGATATGTCGAAGATGAAGACGGTGGTTGAAGACCGGAAGTCTTCACATCGTTTGGGTGATTACTGATGATCTTGATTGGGCTGTACACCCAAGATGAGGGAATCAGTTGGTGGTCGTCCAGACGTACTTGGAGATCGATGGATATGCGAGGAAAGTGCCTCCGGTTTCGTTCAGACCCAGAATGAACTTGTAAATGGATTGTGTGTCTGACATTGGATTTTATTCTGTGTTGATTGATTTCTGTTAGATATATATCTGTTTGGCGGCGGAGAATTTATTCTCTTGCTTAACGCCCTTCTCTGAGACGTATGAGCTTAGAGGTTATATATCGATAGATATCAATCGCATGGCATGAATTGCCTGTGTGGCACGCTGAGTTGCATGGATTAAGGCTTCTGTTGAAAAGCAAAGTCTTGTGGTTGATGATCAAAGCACGGCCTACGTGGCAGCTTTGTGTATAGCGTGGATTCGCGAGCCTCACACCTCGGTATGAGTCAAAAACGGGATACGGACAGTTGGGAGAACACGACGTTTCTTTCTAGCTTTGGTGGTGTTAGTGACTTACCATCCCTGACATTTATATACTTTTCACCTTTGTGGTTGTTGGAATGAGGCGCCTCGATTTTAGGTCTGTAAGGACCGGGAAACGTGTGTTCAGGAATTGCCAATCCTCAAACGTAAGAGAGGACCGGCCCAACCGATCCAAGTGGCTGCCCAGAGTGTGTAGTCCTGAGCATTTGCTAGAGTGTCTCGAAGCGGAGAGGAGCTTGCCCCTTGTCTCGACTCATGACGGAAATCCAATTTCCAATACGTGTATTTCGGTTTTAATTGTAGAACTAGTATGGCGACATGATATATGGTACCCATGCCGTCTATGATTTATATTTATGATTGAAATTGTTTTGACACTATACACTTATTATAGTATCAAATGATTTGTTTTAAACGTACCAAGCATGTTTGGCTATTATAAGGGAAAACCCTATCCTACGGCTTGCGTTGCGTTGTGTGATGGGACCTGGGTCTTATGATAGCTTCATTTTTCGAAAAAGCATTGCGCTGTTTATTCTATGCACTGGTATTCTTGGGAGGAAACCCGTTCCGTGTTATACGGCGTGGTCCCTTGAATTTCTCTCTTTTAAAGTAAAGTTTTAAATAACTGTTTTAGTTCTCACACCAGTCACATGATTGACCTGGAGTTTATTGTTTTAACCTAAACTCTGGGTGCCCCTATTTTCGACACGGGCAGCTAGTAGTTTTGGTTTTGCAGATTTATATTCAAAGGATCCTGGTTTACAGCTGGAATGATATCCGGAAAGCTCTGTATTCGTATATCACCTTCAGTTGTGCTTTGTATTATTTCCCGCTGCTATGTAATTTATTGTAATATCTGATATTTATTGAATGTAATTTATTCATTTATACTCTATATATTCTTGTATTCTGATGGAATTATTGTAATAAGCAATGAAATGTTCTTCTGTCTGCGTTCTGAATTGTCCTGTTCTCAAAACGATCAGGGGTTTCAAACGGTCTAGATCGGTTTAACGACTGATTCAGATCGAGCGAAATTCCCGGCCGTTACATTCTGGGTCTGAACGAAACCGGAGGCACCTTATTCCTCATCCCGTATGTCCAATACAGGAGAGAGGCCCTCGCATATTCGGTTGATCTCCAAGTACGTCTGGACGATCACCACTTATTACCTTGTCTTGGGTATATAGCCCAATCAAGACATCAGTAATCATCCAAACGATGTGAAGACCTCCGGTCTTCCACCGCCGCCTTCATCCTTGACATATCGTCGAATCAGTTATTCAGAATGAGATAACCCCTGTCTTTCTCAAAAACTCGCGTATATAACAAACAAGTGCTATAAAAACACAACATACGCCTCATTCCAATCCAGAATATTCCTTTATACAAATATTCTTATACTTTGGGAAAAGTTCCCATTAATTTTATCAAAGATAAATCCTTTAAATTTATTCTTTAATCTTCCTTTGGATATCGATTCAAACCAAATTGTGGTTTTATCCAAACTAGTCGGGATTAACGAACCTTACCGAAGTAATCATTTGTTTAATTTCCCTATCCCAACCTATTCATCCCATGAAGCAAAACTGGTAATACTTCATATCTAACACCATGGTGTTATCGGTAAATTCAATTATCATTTCACGTTCAAATCTAATTAAAGATTTAACTATCGCCTGGAGTAAAACTGGTGGCACTCCATTTTCGATCATTTTCTTGAATTGATAATTTTAATTATCACATTCACTTTTCAATCTAATCAAAGATTCATTAAAACTCCATTTAGTTTTAATCTTCCCAAAAATCAATATCAATGATTATTCAAAGATAAGAAATTAATCTTATCCTTAACTGGGTCAAAGAACCAATGTCATTTAAAACACGGTTCACGATAAACCCAAAATCACATTCCATCAGTCTCCAATCGTACATTAGTAAGAGAACAATTCCCTAAGTATTAATCCCGAAGGCCGAAACCAACTTCAGATCAATACCCTGGAAACCATTCAACTTAGCTTATCTCCAGTTAGTTTCTAATTTTCTTAACTCCATTGGGTTTAAGAACAGTATTATTAAAGATATCACTCACGACAAACCCAAAATCTCATTCCATTGTTAATCGGGTTAAAGAACAAGTGTTATTTAAAACACCATTCATGATAAACCCAAAAATCCAATTCAATTCCATTCTAATTAAATATTAATTAATTGGTAAACTTCATTAAATCTTAATAAAAGATTTAATCTTTTCTCAACTGGGTTTAAGAACAGTGTTAGTGAAGACATCGTTCACGACAACCCAACATCCCATTTCATATTAAATACGAGACTCTGAATAGAAAATATATCGACTTATATTCAATATCAATATCGTATTGGAATGACGATATATATATATATATATATATATATCTTCCAAATTCCTCCACAATGTCCGTATAATCCTGGATTCCAATATCGAAATATTCCGTAGATAATTTCGATTCAAATCCGTTCCAATTCATATATTGGAAATTACGGTTATTTTTAAAACCATTTCAAATCCAATTTATTTTTTAGAAAATATTGGATTATAATTCTAGTTCATAACTAGTTCGTTTCCATAAAAATATTTTTGTATCCTTTCAAATATGGAATTTTTCATCCCAATTCTTTCCAAATCATTTCTTATGATTTTACACTAATTATTGGTATTTTTAATAATTTTATCAAGGCCCGTACAGTCGATTCCATAAACGGCCATCGAACTGCACTTACATCGACCTTTTCCAAATTTTATTTGGACATAATTCCAAATCCAACCGTTAGATTTCTAATTTCTTGTATTCGAAGCTCTTTTCGATACGAACCCAACGGTTCCGGTTATAGGAGAATCCGATGGTCGAATCTCCCGTAATGTCCATTCGAAATCGGACATCAAAATCAGATTTTGATCCTTTACTGAATATTATTTTAAAATATTCGTTATTTTAAAAAATTCGTCATTTTAAAATATTCATTTTTCTGAACTGGAATCAGACACAGTCAATTACCATATAATGTGATTATATGGATTTCACACAACACATGTGCACAACAACAATCAAACACAGTCAACCATCATCCAGAGTGCATTCTACATTGCATAAGCATTTAATATAAATATTCAACGCTTACACAACTTGTCAACCAATCGATTGATATACAACAAAATATTGGGATTAGTGTATGTCCAATATTATCTCAATACCCGTGTGGGGTTTTCAAACAATAAACACAGATTTTATTTGTGTAGTTGGACGATGTGTAAAATTTATCGTCCCAATCCATATCGTGTACATAAACAAATCGTCCGATTTGTTAATGAATATTTATTTTGTTCATATACACGTTAAAAATTATATTTTTAACAATAAAATATTTATTCAATTCATTTACACGATAAAAATGATATTTTTATTTTTCTAACATATTTTAGAAAATTTTGGTGGCATAACGGCGTGATACTAGAAACGGGATAAGGCCTAGCCTTATCCCCAGTCTAATAATGGCCTGCGCCATACACATACCAATCTAACTCATTCCGTTTCATTTCCCAAACCAAATTAAACCAGACAATCCAATCAACCAAACTAAACAATCACACAAGTCGTCCATGGTCTGTGGACGACGGGGAATAGTTCATATATGCAGTTATAAAATAAATAACTGTACAAAGAAAATTACAGTGAGGAATTCTCACCTTTGGGATCCACTTCTCCATTCTCTATTTCTAAACGGTTCATACTTGCCAAAGATTCAAATGCGATCTTTTCACGATGTTCATAATAAAAATTGCATTTTTAATATGATGTTTATTTTAAAAATCACGTTTTTATAATAGCACTTCATATATAAAAATCATATATTTTTACAATGCTTCTTTTTATACAAAATTATATTTTTACCGCTACTCTATAAATAAAGATCCGATTTTTATATCGCTATCCAAATAATAAAAATCACATTTTTATTCCAAAACCACACATATAAAAATCGAATTTTTATTTCGCTTTCTTATATAGAAAAATCCAATTCAGTTCGCTATATGTAAAGAAAAATCATGTCTTCATATTTTTAAAAATCATAACTTTCCATCATTAAAAATCTAACCTTTTTACTTTCTAAAAATCACATCTTTTCCACATTAAAAATCTCACCTTTTTATTTTATAACAAGGTTGCTCCATTCAAAAATCATTTTTTTTTTATTTCTCTTTTTAGATGATAAAAATCATTCATTTACATACATAAAAACCATAGTTTCACATACATAAAAAAAAATCCTATTTTTCATATAGAAAAATCATATCTTTCCATATAGAAAAATCGTATATTTTCATATAGAAAAATCCTAACTTTCTATAATTTAAAAATCAGATTTTTATTTATAAAATAAAACAAAACAAAACAAAATTAGAAAGCTTACCGCGTTAATCGGAGGAGGGAGTGTTGAGGGGGCGTCGAGCTAGTGGCGCAGGGCCCATGGGGCGCTGTGGGTTTCGCTGTGGAGGGGGGCCTTAGGGTTTTCGATTTGGTGAACAAGAAAGGGGGAGGAGGAGGTAGGAGATGAGGGAGGGGGCTGAGGAGGGTGAGGTGCGACACTGGAGGGCAGGCGGGAAAACGATCGCCGGCGGCGGATCGTGCGGCTGCTGCTGCGCGCCTTCTTTTTTTTTTATTCGTTGGCTTATGAAAGAGGAGAGAGAGGAGGGAAAGGTTATATAATTATATATATTATTATTATTTTTAATTTCAAAAAGTACCTTTTTATTTTGTGCTCGAAATCAAACCTAACGACTGTTGTCCCTAGCTAATTACCCCCATTCCGAACACAATGGGATATTTCATGTAGGCTAATTCGACTGTTTCGATCAGTTTCCGTCAAAATCAAAATATAAATCTATATATTGAATTTGAACGCACATTTCAATTTACCGGGGCCACATACTGATTCTAAAAATTCCAGAAAAATTATTTCTAGCTTCGTATTAACGATACGGTCCCAACAAAACTAATTTCATCAAATTTGAAGACCGTTTGAAAAATGGCAAATTTCTGGTTGATTCAAATTGATTGAAACTGTCAAAACACGTTATCTTTTGCCACGCTCACATATTGATCCCAAAAATTATGAATTTTTGGAATTTAGCAATAATTTGACATCCTAGATCCAAAAAAGTGGTTTCGTCGAAAATGGAGGTCATTTGCAAAATGGCTATTTTTAAGGGCTTTATTTCCATAGTGACTATTCTGAATTTTCAACTGGGCATAACTTTTTATTCCTGCTATGAAATTTTGATTTTTCGGATTCGTTGGAAAGATATTTTCAAATAGATTCTATTATTTTTGGTTTCGCTAAAATCCGGTTTATTTTGAATCCTGTACATACATTTGAAATTTGAAATCGAAATTTCAAACTACCGCGCCATTTCCAATTCCTTTTATAATTAAAATAAATATTTATATTCTAACTTCGATTCAAATATATACATTCTAATTCTATTCAAAATAAATTTCTAGTCATTATTATTTAAAATGATTCATTTTAAATATCCAAAATTCATTAAAATAACCAAAAATAAAAAATTTAAATTGGTTCTGATTTTCCGGGTTGTTACAATTATGCAGATAATACTCTTGCTAATGAGAAGTTATTTCATCAAAAATCATGGATAATTGACAGTAGGACTACTGATCACATAAATTTCCGATTTAACACTATTTGCTTCACTTCAAAAAGTAAAAAACCCTATAAAAGTTTCTCTGCCTGATGAATCTAAAATTCATGTTAGTCATATTGGAACTATGAATTTAAATCCAAATTTGCAACTACAGAATGTTTGTATATTCCTAGATTTCAAAATAATCTTCTTTCGGTAGGGAAATTTCTTGATCAAAATAACATTATGGCAAATTTCACACAATCCTCTTGTCTTTTTAAGGACCTTAAATCAAAGCAACTTCAAGCTGTTGGATCAAGGATTTCTAGTCTCTATAAACTTTCGTTTTCTTCTATATTCAATTATGCTTTTTTCCTTCTTTTTCATTACATGTCAATAATTGTTTTCTTGCTTCCATAAACAATACTATAACCTCTTGTAATATACCTGGCCTAGACATTGTACATGTTAGGTTAGGGCATCCTTCTCTAAGCAAGATGAAACATATTCAAAACTTTGTATCAGGCGGAATACCGAATAGAGATTTACTTGTGAATCATGTGTGTTAGGAAAGCATCATAAATTTTCATTCTATCAGTTTGATTTTTATGTTAAATCTTCATTTGGCCCAGTACATGCTGATTTGTGGGGAACATATCATAGATCAGCTCTTTGTGGACTTATTTTTAACTATTCTTGACGATCATACTAGAAATACTTGGACATATTTATTGCATTTTAAAGTTCAGGTTGTTTCTACGATTGTTGCGTTTGTTGAATATGTGCTAACTCAGTTTGACAAGAAAATTGCAGTGATCAGATCTGACAATGGAACTGAAATAATTCAAGATTCTTGTAAACAACATTTTGCATCAAAAGGAATAGTTCATCAAAGGTCAATACCTGGCAACCCATAACAGAATGGCTGAGTAGAGAGAAAACACAGACATTTTATGCAGACTGCAAGAACAATTCGAATTGGTGTCATTACCATCTATTACAATACCTAACTATGATGTTATCAGTATATTGGGATAATGAATTGGGTTTAAGTTTTATGATAAATTTGCTGGCTATTTGGTATTGAAGACAATAATGATATTTACATAGTTGAATTGGGCTATCTTGTCATTGGGCTATATTTATAAAACTTGAATGTGTTTTAACTATTATATATATCTAAAAAAAATCAATTTAAACCATGTATATTAAGCCATATGGTTGCTCGTGGATACCTAGTTATTTGATATACTAGCTAGATAAATACCAGTCCAATATAATGTGTTGATATCAGAAATACCTAGTATAAAGTGATTTAAAATTATGTGGTACTTCTCATATATAATTTATAACAGACAAATTAGCATACATTGTGATAACTATTTTAATGTATACCAAAATTATGGGTTCGAGCCCCGGTTGATGCACAAAAATTATATTTCCTAAATTTTTTATTTTTGCACTAATATATATGTATATATATATATATATATATCTTTAAATGAAATAATACCTAGTTATTTCTTGTTTCTATTTTAACCGTGTCCATTTGTTTTTTTGAAATTTAAAATGAACCGTTTTCTCTTGAATGGCCACGTTCAACTTTTAAATATCGCGTGTGTTACCAAAAGAAAATCAAAAGGCATTTACTTCGTCCTAATGTCCTTTTTCTTCCCACAACAGCTTTGTATTTAAACCCAAGCCTTCTGCCCATTTTTTTCTTTCTTCCCCTCACATCCTTCTTCCACTTTCCACCGAGACCATCCCACTTTTCATCCCCATCGCAACTCATCTCCCCTCCCACTTCTGATGACCGCTCTTCCAAACCGCCTGAAGCCATGCCTGCCTATGCTGGCCCCTCAGCACCTCACCGGCCTTCCTTCTCCATGCTCCGACCATCGACCTCTGCCCTTCCTTCTCGGGCGGTGACATCATGATACGACCCATGCTCGATTGGACTAATAAATGAGTTTTCAAACCACTTGCTAAATATCATATACTATGATTAATTGGTTCTGGACCATTTAATGATATCTAACTAGTTATAATAGTATATACTATCATTTAGATATAAAAATAATTTATTACCATACATATATATATATATATATATCAATTTTAACTATGTTTAGTATGAGCAAATAAAATATTATAACCTATTATTGCGATTGTTTATCATATTTTCTGAAAATCCCTGAGGTTTAGTGACATTTATCTTGATATAACATTTTTGAATATAGTAATCCAAATGTTAACCATAAAAGACTATAGCATTGAGTTTGCTAATGTATGTTATATGGGTTAGAGTTCAGAAATATTATATTTTAGATAATTTATATTAAATTACATTGTAATGTTCTAAGCATTAGGATTTTAGGTTATTAAATCCAAATGTACACCTAAAGCTGAGTCAACAAATGTATTTTATATAAAATAGTCTAGATTCAAAGCAGTCCAAATACACCGAATTTCTTAAGGCAGGTCGACCCACCTGCTCCCTGGGTTGACCCATGGGTCGACTTGCCTTAGACCTAGGTCGACCCATGTGTCGAGCTGGTCGCCCACTTACCGTTGCACATCTGAGCTGTTTAATTCAAATTATTGTAAATTCAATTTAATCTTCTAAAGCTCATAACTTCTTCATATATTATCTAATTCACGCAAAGGAGGAACTATCTAAACTAGAATTTTGAGACGAACGCAAAGGTAAAGTCGGTTTTACTCAGTTTGGAATATTTAATTAATTAATATCCATTTTATTGTATAAGTATGGTGTATTAAATTATGGGGTGTTACATTCTCCCCTCAAAGGATTTCATCCCCGAAATTCTAAGTTAAGAAGAATATTATTATTTTAATAACCATCTACTCATCCATCAATCACTGGCGTCCATTGTCCTTAAAAATTTCTAATGCTTTATATGAACATATGCAAAAGGTGTTGTGTATATGGTCCTATACTAATGCGAAAATCGTGCGGTCCACTGATTCAGTTGACCTCCTTAATGCAATATATGTATGTGCCATATATCCAATATGTATGCAAAAGAATCCTAATATAACATATAAATTCTTTATGTGTGCACCATCATTCACCAAAATGAAACATCCATGTGATGATTCAGCCATTTTCATCAATTGAAAATTTAAAATACACAAATCCATATGCAATATGCAAGTGCTTGAGTCATTCTAGTGCCTAATGTGTGTGTATATGCATCCACTAGCAACCACTGGAAAATACTTACATCCACTTGCGACCATTAAACATAACATGTCTCAAACACATGTTTTCACCCACTGGCTTCTACCTAAGGATTGAAGATTCGAACGATAGAAGACATACTCAAATAATAGAAACAAGCGCAAAATCAAAAGCTTAGAAAGGAAATTAAGAACGTACTCTCAAAGAGAAAAGGGTAAGAAGTGAAAATCTTGTCTTCGGGTTCCCACGTCACATTGTCGCGATCTTCTCCCCATGGCACTTTTACTAACTTGATCTCCTTGTTGCGTAGTCTCTTAGCCTCCGATACAAGAATATGGGTAGGTATTTTCCTAAAGGATGCCTATTTCTCTGCCTCAACATCCTCAAGCGTTCTTGGCTCCACTACCTCTGCTATATCTTGTAAACATTTCCGCAAATAGGAAATATGGAACACATCGTGAACCCCCGCCAGCCTCTCTGGCAGTCTAATCTTATAGGTCATCTGGGTTATCCTCTCAACTATGGGGAATAGCCTTACAAATCTTTGCACCAACTTCCCTACTGAGCCAAAGCGAACAACATTTCTTAGAGGTGATACTTTGAGGAAGATCATATCTCCTACCTCAAATTCCAAACCAGTTCTCCTCTTATCGACATATGACTTATTCCTGTCTTGAGCCGCCCTCATTCAATTGCGAATAAGATAAATCTTCTCAGAAGTCTCTCGAATCATCTCAGACCCAAGTAGAAGTTTTTCCGTAGACTCCCTCCAACATATTGGCAAACTGCAAGGTCGTCCATATAGTGCCTCAAAGGGTGTTATGCCCATGCTCGACTGATAATTGTTATTGTAGGCAAACTCAACTATTGAGAGATTCTCCTTCCAAGTCCCTCTAAAGTCTAGGATACACAGTCTCAGTAAATCCTCAAGTACCCTATTGACCATCTCACTTAGTCCATCGGACTGAGGATGGTAAGCTATGTTCAATCGTAAATGTGTACCAAGTGCCTCTTGTAAGTTCTTCCAAAACTCGCTCGTGAAGATGTGGTCATGATCACTTACTATACTGGAAGGTACTCCATGAAGTCAAACTATCTCTCTAAGGTATAACGATGCTAGCCAAGCTGTTATCCTCTTGCTCTTGATAGGAATAAAGTTAGCGCTCTTAGTCAGTCTATCTGTTATTACCCAGATATTAGTGTTTCCCTTTCTCGATTTAGGCAAACCATCAATAAAGTCTATATAGACGCTCTTCCACTTTCATTGTGGGACATCCAAGGGCTGAAATAATCCGCCTGGTTTCCTTTGTTCAGCCTTCGCTCGCTGGAAAGTCAAACATCGAGCATCAGAGATAAGCTCCTCATTTATATCCCAAGAACAATTTTTCGCACCAACTACTAGTATATCAAGATTAGGTTTTAACCCTAATTACTACGCATGCGATCGGCTCCTTATTACGCAAATATCCTTAGACATCCCCGACAGTAGGGTGTACCAGCCCTAACCCGACGACTTATAGGACATAGACCTATTAGTTGGTGTTACAACGTCCTAGTTTCCCCAGTCGGACCCATGCACGCTCATGACTCCGCCTGTAACAGCCCAGAAATTTCTGAACCTGGTTATCGACATAAATACATATCTTGTATCGCATATCGACTAACCAAGCATCAGAAACTAACATATCGTAAATAGAAAGAAGTTAGAGGGTGTGAAATAAAAAGAAAGAAAGTCAAAATAGAAGAAAAAGAAGAACATAACACAACAGAATCAGAGTGAATACAAATCTCACAACGGAACGAATAAAATATATTATATAACAATACTTGAAATAAAAAACTTATATTTGTACTTACACGAGCGTAATAGCGCGCGCTTCGCACGAGATAACGGCACGCGCTTTGCGCGCGATTAAGGCGCGTGGATATAACCTAAATGAGTGATGCTAGTTGGACCGAAGGATAATCGGTCCATTTGTACGAAACAGGAAAAATCACGTAATTCAGGGGGGGTACTTTTATAATTTACAGTGGATCCCCCCGCTTTCTTGTCCCATTCGCATTATCCGACCGAAGGATAATCGGTAAAGCACAGTCGCCAGTTTAGCAAACACATAAGTTGCTTGGGCATTCATTACTCTCAACTTAGTTTCACACATTTAAAAATTAATTTAAAGTGCAGTCTCAGTTGTATAGGATACTTAATTGAGTAAATAAAATATGTTGCATCTTTTAAGCTACACAGAAAGATTTTTCTTTTACAGTATTATTAGTTCACAAGAAAACGTCAAAAGAAACTCTCATAAACTATTATTTAAATCTCACAAACTGTTACATAAAAATACAAAAGAATTTTACAATTAATGAAAAGTCCCCAATGATATTTCAAAAATTATTGGTAGTTGCTTGTCTGTTCACCGAGGTATATTTTTTCCATTAATGTGCAAATCAAAATCTTCAGTAGTTAGTAATTTTTTACTACAATACATGATATGTAAGACAATTCCTGCACATGCATAGTAGATGTCTAGATTGAGCAGTAAGCACTTGCTCAACGAATTCTGAATGATACTGCTTTGAATGGCACATGTGCATTATTCCCTGTTTATGATGCATAATATTAAAAAATAAATGCAGTTAGCATTCTTTGGCTACATAAGAGGACAGTAAAAACTTTTGTCAAGACACAACTAATAAATAAACAAAGAACAGAATTTTTTTAAAAACCAAATCCATCGAAGTTGTTCCAAAATTTATTTATTTCCCATGCATCATAAGATTAGTTCAATAATCTTACAACAAATAATGTAAAGATTGATGTTGTTATAGTTGGTGGACAATAATCAAACATAGAAAGATGAAGGGCTAGAATAAATGATAATATCATATAGAATGATTATTTTTCTGAATAAATTGAGGATGACATAGTGCAATATAAATGATAAAACAAAAATGCAGGTATACAGTCAGAAAGCATGCACAGTAGTTCACACCTGAAATTATGTATCTTTGTAACTGCATGTTAAAATGACTGTAAATGCTTTACAATATGACATGAAGACACCCATCATTTTAATATATAAATGTGCATATTACATAAAAGTGAATTTTTTTTGGAAAACATCATGCAAAAATTAAAGCATGAAACCATATGATGTCAGCACACCAAATTACAAATGAATAGCTCACACATATTTGTAGTGTCTCAGGATCTTACCACAGACTGTCACAAAGATGATTTATAAAAGTTATATGACTACATTTATTAATCCAATTGCCTTTACTTTATATAGCACCTTTGACCTTACACCGGGCAAAGATGGACTGAAAAGACTAAAAATCATCTTTGCTCTTAAGTATATGAGAGCCGCCGAAAAAAAGTTACTCACAGCCCGGTTACTCACACAGGAAATGATGCAACACCCTCCCCCCTCCAAAACCCACAACAACAACAAAAATACGATGACCAAAGATTAAAACAAATTCACGTAGAAAAACAGAGGTAGCAAGTATATAGATAAACATTTTTTGGAAAATGTTTATATAATATAATATTTGGACGTCTAGAGTAATGAAATATTATTTATTAAAACTTTAGCTAATATCATACTTAGTTTTATGATTATGCCCTCTCTGGTCAAAACCTATTGGTTTCACCCCTGTTTACAAAGATTCCTTAAATATTTGATACATGATTCAGAGGTATACCTTTGCAAAATTCAAGCAGAATTCGACCACCAAAGGAACTGAACAAACATATTTCAGTTATAGGCCCTAGTTCCTTCTTTTAATCATGCTGAGGATATCTACTTTCAAGAAGAAGCTACTTTTATAGGCTTCTTTGTTTGTTAAGGTTGCACTCCTATCAATATTGACGTCAAGGTCCATATCCTGGTTCATCTAAAATTCCTTGTCCATCGAATTCGTGGAAGCCAAAGTTGCATGCAAAGGTGGCCACCGGCCTGGAGGACCTGCAACATCGCAATGAGAGCAAACATCATCTGAATAAGTTATATTAATTACCTTTTTGCCCTCTTTCATTGCTTCCATCTTACGCTGAATTTGTTTCATCTCTTTTATGACAACGTCAACGAAGCTAAGCTGAGGCGATGGAGCACCGGGCCTAGTTTTGAGAGCGTTGTCCCTAGATACATAGACTGGCTTCTGTGACTAACAGTACATAAAGTAACCATCAAAGACATCGAGCAAGTCAAACCTGGAGACCAGCAGCGCTTCAGCCATCTCTGATCTATTAATTAGTCGAATATTAATCTGAAATCTTTGCAGGTAACGAACTCCATATTTTGTATTATTATAAAAAAGAAACGGTTAGTTATTAAGATTATTCACCATAGGGAAAAAAATTAGGTGTGTCTCAAGAAATCACTTTAAAAGGCCAATACAAAAAACAGTTAAAAACTACTGATCCAGATGCAGTTGATATTTTAACAACTATGATTTCCTAGATGTCCAGATTTGATTGAAGAGTTTCACAGCTAAATTTAGAAATCTAAACCAACAACCTATATTAAGGTAGAAAAGAAACTGCATAGCTTACCTGAACACTTTGGTAATCACAAATGGCATCAAATGTACGTTTTATTTTCATCCTCGAGAAGTCCCGTAGCATAGTGAGTTTATTGTAATATATAGTAACATGTGATCCCTGCAACAACAACATGAGCACAGCTCAAGCATCCCCTTGTTTTAAGGCAATTAGTCGTATTCTTTTAGCAGAAATTAAATCAAGGAAAACAATATGCATACCACTGTGCAGAGTCATCATGGTTTTGCATATTTTTCAACCAATCTACGAACATTTGGATATCATGTAGTAAACCTTTTAAGCTACATCATGTGTCATTGAGTTTTGAAGCTTGTGAGCCATATAATTTTGAGAGGCAATATTGTAGGCAGTTGCAATAATCCAGAATAGAGAAGATTTATGACAAAGTAGATGCAATAAAATCTAATACCGAACCAAAAACTTAGAAATTTACCTTAGGGCTTCAAGTATCACATTAAAAAGAGTCGATCCGCATCTGTGTCCTCTCCGTTGGCAATCTATATTATCTTCAATATGTGAATCTATAAGTTACTTATATATAAGTACAATCATAATGGAAAATAAACATAAATCAAACAAAGCTCATTACTCCAAGATGAGGAAGCCTCCTACATGTGATAACATCATGTTATGTATGTCCTAGATGCTGTTTTGCTACCATAATCTCTTAACACTGTCCTAGTTTCATCATAGTAAGCTCCAGGTGTAGCACCTTCTAGAATTCTCATAAAGCATAAGAGATGGCAACAAAAGTGAGCCTGGAAGGGCCTTACAATATCATTGTGATATCTTCATCGTGAAACCTTATACACTTTCCATATTAATTTCAACGGATTCAAATTTCACATGTCTGCAACCTACATTTAAAAATTGATGAGAAATAGTAAAGGTCGTATAAAATAAAAATGGACCACATCATGGGTTAAATTTTATTACTAACTATAGGTGTGATGAAGACAGAAGCAAGGCTGTTCATGGACCCAGATTTACATGACCATGTCTTTTTCTTTCTTGGTTAACATTTTGCATGCAATTTTGTTGAATAAGATCTTTGACCATATAATCAAAACAATTACTTTCTTACCAAAATTCTTATTGTAAAGTGTAGTAACATATTCATATCATATCATGAACATGTTATCGCAACAACATGTCATGCAAACATAATAAAAAATAACCCACTTATTGCAACATTAAATGAATTCAAATGCAAACAAACATACTGTGCAACACTTAGTCTTCCAGAAATCCGTGTATAGTAAGGCTTTAGAAAACACTTATAACATAAACTGTTTTATAAAACAATTATTCTTTCGATATTCGATATCACAATATTGCCAAATCAATATTGTTCGTATCATACCTGGTCTTATGTTAAAAAAATCAGTCGAATAGCATATGTTTTTACATATACTCATGTTGTCACCCGATCGAATAACAATGAACCCATGTATGCCATGAAATTTATCACTGAAAGATAAAGCATGAAAGTTCGTAAATGAGAGTCAGATCATAAACCATACTGTTATGCTTCTCCTCTCGAGACGACCATCGTACACAACATCTGTACTAACATCTGCAGAAGACAACATTGTAAAATAAGAACCATTGTAGTCGAAAATAAGAAATAACTATTGATAATAGACAAGAAGATTGAAATAGGTAAGGAAGTTATACTTGTTGGAAATAATAATTTGAAATTTATCATCATTATTAGTTTACGAAGTCAATGCGTTTAGTATTAAGTAGTGTCAGTTCGTAAGTATGTGTCTTTATGTTCAAGAGTCATATGGATTTTTGTGTGTATTTAATAAGTAGTGTCAGTTGGAAAAATGCGATGTCTATTAGGAGTGAATTATCATGTAAGGCTCCAATATATAAAGCATATTATCATTTGGTTATGGAATGTAAGCAAAATTATCAAGAAGAAAAATATATGTAAGGAAAATTATAAAGAAGATTATATTAAAATAAAAATATCCTCCAAATTTTCCTACATTTGGTATCGGAGCGAGTTAAAATTCCTACATTTGGTATCAGAGCCAGAACCACCCTTGGTTTCAGTTCCCTTCTCATATACAATCAAATGGCATTTACAAAAAATGAAGAATCTAGTTTTCTTTTACTCTACATGGAGTTCGTATTCTCTTTGAAAAAGATTATAAGCTATGGAATGTTCTTATGAAGACTTTCCTCATATCTAAAAAATTATGGGATATTGTTGAAAAAGGTTTTACTCCTCATACAGCAGAGGAAGTAGCTGCAATGTCGGTTACAAAGAAAAAAAAACATAATGAGAACAAGGTCAATAATGCATGTTGGAAATAATAATTTGAAATTTATCATCATTATTAGTTTATGAAGTCAATGTGTCTAGTATTAAGTAGTGTCAGTTCGTAAGTAATGTGTCTTTATGTTCAAGAGTTATATGGATTTTTGTGTGTATTTAATAAGTAGTGTCAGTTGGTAAAATGCGATGTCTATTAGGAGTGAATTGTCATGTAAGGCTCCTATATATGAAGCCAACTATCATTTGGTTATGGAACGTAAACAAAATTATCAAGAAGAAAAATATATGTAAGGAAAATTATAAAGAAGAATATATTAAAATAAAAATATCCTACAAATTTTCCTACATTTGGTATCAGAGCGAGTTAAAATTCCTACAATACTGTTATAATTTTTTCACAGTTAGATTTGATACAGCCACACTGCTATTTAACCTACCTTATTGACAAAATCTATCTAGCCATGACAGAGTGGAAATGTAACCAATTTAATGTTTAGCTTGCACTTATAACACATTATTATCAATTGCAGACTATAATTATGCTAACTACCAAACACACACACACACACAAATATATATATATATATATATATATATATATATATAACAGAATGTATTTACATGCTATTAGAAAAAAGATCCAAGATAATTCAAGATTATTTGATTAGAAGCTAATAACAAAATAGATACCAGTCCATCTATTATAATAGTAATTAAGTTCATGATGTGCTGAAATAGTAGGTAAAGCAGTGATTTTATCAACTCAAACTGTATAATAGTGCAAATATTAGAGCTAGAAACTATACAGCTAAAGTTTATCACCTAACATAACAGAATTATGAATATATGGAAGAAGTTCTTCCACACGAACGCAACATATACCCTAAAATGAAAAACAAAGAATCATAGTATTACAAATAATTAGAGCATAAATGATGCTTGTAGTTACAACCACACAGTTAATCTGTAAAGCAGATTGGTGAAATTACCAGCAAGAAAATGAATAAAATTGCTACTCTATGTTCATGATAGGATTATAACATCCGAGAATGTTGGACTGAAAAAAATTAGTTGTCGTTATTAACATAAAAGAGCAAGAAATCAGGAACGAAAAGCTGATGGAAATGTAGCCCTCTTAAAATTGAAATTTGGTGAACTAACGCCGGTTACTAATAGATGAGCACGACATTCGAGAAACATATTAAACGAAGATGAGCCCAGACATCATCTTCATCTTCTTTACCGTCCAGTGTTCTCCATTGTCGCTCATCCAAACTGATGCTGAGATGATCTACACAATCGAATATAACAAAGGGCAAAAGAGAAAATTGAATTTCAGTTCAGAGTTGTATAATTGAGAAATTTTAACAATTGGTAAGAATTACTCTGTGACGACCCGTAACTTCCCCGTAAAGGAAAGCGTCGGATAGTTCGAGAACAAGCCACAACAGAACACATACAGAAGAACATTTCATTGTATATTACAAGAATGCATCAGATTACAAGAATATACAGAGTATAAATGAATATTACACAAAAATATCAGAGATTTAAATTACATTTAAATACATAGCAGCGGAAAATAATACAATACACAACTAGAAGTAGATATACGGATACAAAGCTTTCCGGATATCGTTCCAGCTATAAACCAGGATCCTGTGAATATAAATCTGCAAAACCAAAACTACTAGCTGCCCGTGTCAAAATAGGGGCACCCAGAGTTTAGGTTAAAACAATAAACTCCAGGTCAGTCATGTGACTGGTGTGAGAACTAAAACAGTTATTATTCTTTATTTTAAAGATAGGTAAATCAAGGGACCACGCCGTATAACACGGAACGGGTTTCCTCCCAAGAATACCAGTGCATATAAGTAAACAGCGCAATGCTTTTCTAAAAATGAAGCTATTATAAGACCCAGGTCCCATCACACAATGCAACGCAGCCGAGGATAGGGTTTTCCCTTATAATAGCCAAACATGCTTAGTACGTTTAAAACAAATCATTTGATACTACTATAAGTGCATAGTGTATAAAACAACTTCAAATCATAAGTATCAATCATAGGCGGCATGAATGCCCCATAACACTATGTCGCCATATATAAGTTTACAATCAAAACCGCAAGACGTCGTATTGGAAGTTGGGTTATCATTTATGGTATGAACCGAGGCTAGGGGCAAGATCCTCACCGATTCGAGACGCTCTAGTCCGTGTCTCAGGCAAGCGCGCAGACAAGCCTTGGATCGTCAGGGCCGGTCCACCGATGTGGATTATTATGCCTGAACACTACGTTTCCCCGCCCTTTGGGGCGTAAGCCTGGCCCGTCAGCCGACCAGAAGCATCGGCCGAAACCGATATCACGAGGCGCCTCGCTTTTCAGCAAGTAATAATAAGCAATATCCACATGAGTCAAACTCGTCAGCCAGTTCAAGCACTGACGCCACTCCTAACTAGAAAGAAACGCATGTCCTCCCTGATGTCCGTCTCCCGTTTTTGATTCATACCGGGTGTGATACTCGCGAATCAACGTTACACAAAGCTACGCCACAAAGGCCGTGCTTCGATCATCAACCACAAGACTTTGCTTTTCAACAGAAGCCTTTATCATTTGCATCTTAGAATGCCACACAGGCAATTCACTCCATGCGATTGATATCCATCAATATATAACCCCTGAGCTCGTACGTCTCAGAGAAGGGCGTTAAGCAAGAGAATAAATTCTCCGCCGCCAAACAGATATATATTTAATAGAGATCAATCACACGGACTAAAATCCAATGTCAGACACACAGTCCATTTACAAGTCCGTTCTGGGTCTGAACGAAACCGGAGGCACCTAGTACCCCGCATATCCATCGATCTCCAAGTACGTCTGGACGATCACCAACTGTTTTCATCTTCTTGGGTGTACAGCCCAATCAAGATCATCAGTAATCACCCAAACGACGTGAAGACTTCTGGTCTTCGACCACCGTCTTCATCTTCGACTTATCGTCGGATCAGTTATTCAGAATGGGATAAACCCGGTCTTTCCGAATAACTCGCGTATATTTTAAATAAGTGTTACACAACACAACATACGCCTCATTCCAATTCATTAGTCACTAACCGTAAATTAATCAAGAGAATAATTCCCCAAATATTAACCCCGAAGGCCGAAACCAACATCAGATCAATATTCAGAAAACCATTCTGCTTGGCTAACCGACAGTTAGTTTCTAAATTTCACGTTCATAGGGAAAGGTTCCCATTAATTTTATCCAAGATAAATTCCTTGAATTTATTCTTTATTCTATTTTTGAATCTCAATTCAAACTAGTCGGGATTAGCGAACCTTACCGAAGTAATTATTTATTTTAATTTCCCCATCCCAACCTATTCATCCCATGAAGTAAAACTGGTAATACTTCATATCTAACACCACAGTGTTATCGGTAAATTCAATTACCATTTCACGTTCAAATCTAATTAAAGATTTAACTACCGCCTGGAGCAAAACTGGTGATACTCCATTTTCGATCATTTCAATCTAATTAAAGATTCATTAAAACTCCACGTAGTTTTAATCTTCGACTGGGTTAAAGAATCAGTGTCATTTAAAACACGGTTCACGATAAACCCAAAATCACATTCCATTAATTATCGGGTTAAAGAACAAGTGTTATTTAAAACACTGTTCACGATAAACCCAAAAATCATTCCATTAATTATCGGGTTAAAGAACAAGTGTTATTTAAAACACTGCTCACGATAAACCCAAAAATCATTCCATTAATTATCGGGTTAAAGAACAAGTGTTATTGAAAACACTGTTCACAATAAACCCAAAAATCAATACCAATTCAATTCCAATTAAATATCATTTTTAATTGGTACACTTCATTAAATCTAAATAAAAAGATTTAATCTTTTCTCAACTGGGTTCAAGAACAGTGTTAGTGAAGACACCATTCACGACAAACCCAAATCACATTTGATATTCAATATAAGGCTCTGAATAGAAAATATATCGGCTTATATTCAATATCAAATTCTACGATTAACAAATGTCGTATTGAAAATAACGATATAAATATATATCTTTCAAATTTCCATAACAACATCTGTATAATCACGAATTCCAACATCGAAATATTCCGAAGACAATTTCGATTCAAATCCACTCCAATGCAATCATTAGAAATTTTGGTTATTTTTAAAACCCTTTTCAAATTCGATTCATTTAATTAAAAATAAATAGAATTATATTTCTAGTTCAAAACTAGTTCATTTCGATAAAAATCTATTTTTATCTTTTCAAATATGGAGTTTTTCATCCCAAATCTTCACAAATCATTTCTTATGATTTTACACAAATTATTAATATTTTTAATAATTTTATCAAGGCCCGTACAGTCGATTTCCATCAACGGCCATCGAACTGCACTTACAACGACCTTTTTCGAATTTGATTTGGACGTATCTCCAAATCCAACCGTTAGATTTCAAATTTCTAATATTCTTTAGAAAGCTCTTGTCGATACGAACCCAACGGTTCCGGTTTTAGGAGAATCCGACGGTCGAATCTCCCGTAATATCCGTTTGAAATAAATGGTCGAAATTCACGAACTACCGCGGCGCGGCGCGTTCTATTATGGCCATTATATTATATATATATTATATATAATATATATTTCGTCAATTTCTATTTAAAACGAATTTTATAAATCATTTTAATTTCATTTCAAAAGCAATTTCAACTTCCATTTCAATTCAAATCAAAATTGAATCCTTCTTTATAAATTCGTTTTAAAATTCATTTCTATTCAATTCAAATTTCAATTCAATTTGAATTCATTTCAATTTGCTTTAAATTCAATTTGAATTCGTTTTCAATTCATTTCGAAATCGTTTTCAATTCAATTCATTTCGAAATCGTTTTCAATTCAATTCATTTCGAAATCGTTTTCAATTCATTTCATTTCGAAATCGTTTTCAATTCATTTCATTTCGAAATCGTTTTCAATTCATTTCATTTCGAAACCGTTTTCAATTCATTTCATTTCGAAATCGTTTTCAATTCATTTCATTTCGAAATCGTTTTCAATTCAATTCATTTCGAAATCGTTATATATTCAGTTCATTTCGAAATCGTTTTCAATTCAATTCATTTCGAAATCGTTTTCAATTCATTTCATTTCGAAATCGTTTTCAATTCATTTCATTTCGAAATTGTTTTCAATTCATTTCATTTCGAAATCGTTTTCAATTCATTTCATTTCGAAATCGTTTTCAATTCATTTCATTTCGAAATCGTTTTCAATTCATTTCATTTCGAAATTGTTTTCAATTCATTTCATTTCGAAATCGTTTTCAATTCAATTCATTTCGAAATCGTTTTCAATTCAATTAATTTCAAAATCGTTTTCAATTCAATTCACTTCGAAATCGTTATATATTCAATTCATTTCGAAATCGTTTTCAATTCAATTCATTTCGAAATCGTTTTCAATTCATTTCATTTCGAAATCGTTTTCAATTCATTTCATTTCGAAATTGTTTTCAATTCATTTCATTTCGAAATCGTTTTCAATTCATTTCATTTCGAAATCGTTTTCAATTCATTTCATTTTGAAATCGTTTTCAATTCATTTCATTTTGAAATCGTTTTCAATTCATTTCATTTCGAAATCGTTTTCAATTCAAATCATTTCGAAATCGTTTTCAATTCAATTCATTTCGAAATCGTTTTCAATTCAATTCACTTAAAAATGAATAAAATCGATATAAATATCGTTCACGTCAAAATGGCGTCAATCTAATCAACACGGCTTCATAAATTTCTATTTTCAAATATTCTATTTCAAATATTTCTTTTTCAAAATAGTTGTTATTATCAAAATATTTCGTCCAACACATGACCAATCTCAATGGATGAGTACTGTCAACACATGAACCTTTATTTTATATTGTAAAGACGTAAATTTTATTACTAAAATATTTCGTTCAACACATGACCAATCTCAATGGGCGAGTACTGTCAACACATGAACCTTTATTTTATATTATAAAGACGTAAATTTTATTACTAAAATATTTCGTTCAACACATGACCAATCTCAATGGGTGAGTACTGTCAACACATGAACCTTTATTTTATATTATAAAGACGTAAATTTTATTACTAAAATATTTCGTTCAACACATGACCAATCTCAATGGATGAGTACTGTCAACACATGAACCTTTATTTTATATTGATAAAGATGTAAATTTTATTACTAAAATATTTCGTTCAACACATGACCAATCTCAATGGGTGAGTACTGTCAACAAATGAACCTTTATTTTATATTATAAAGACGTAAATTTTATTACTAAAATATTTCGTTCAACACATGACCAATCTCAATGGATGAGTACTGTCGACACATGAACTTTTATTTTATAATATTCTTTATTTTTCAAATTGGAATGAGGCCCAATCAATCACCATATAATGTTAATTATATGGATTTTCATACATTACACACATATAATAGCATTGAAAAATAATCAACCATCAACCAAAGTGCACTACACTGTATAAGCATCAAATATAGATATCTAACGCTTATAACAGCCTGTCAATCGATCGATCGACATATTTAATCAATCAGGATGAGTGAACTTCAAATTTCATCCTAACACCCGTGTGGGGTTTCAAACAATCAAACACAGATTTTAGTTGTGCAGTTGGGCGATGTGTAAAATTTATCGACCCAATCAATGTCCTTCAAATAGGTGTACATAAACAAACCGTTCGGTTTGTAAATGAATATTTTATTTTATTCAGTTCACGTTAAAAATTATATTTTTAACGATAAAAACATTTTTATTTCAACATATGAATTTCTATTCAGTTCATTTATTCAATAAAATGATATTTTTATTTTTCTAACATATTTTAGAAAATTTCGGCGGCATAACGACACGATACTAGAAACGGGACGAGGCCTAGCCTAATCCCCGGTCTAGTGAAGGCCCACGCCATTCACACATCAATTAAATCCATTCATTTCACCAAACAATTCAATTTCAATCAAATGATCTAACTAATTTTTGCAATCAAACAAACAAGTCCATGGTCTGTGGACGATTGTGTCGGGTGCTACTAAGCACCGTCTGCATCCTAGTATATATATAACTAGAAAAAGAAATTGAAAGGTGAGAAGTTCTCACAGAAAGCTGTCCAATCATCTTGACTCTTCTTTTGCAGAGTTCTTCGTCGTTCTCGCATCTTATCACTTTCGTCGCCCGTAGTCACTACATATATAAAAATCACACATTTTTATATTTTGATGTCTTTAAAATAAAAATCACATTTTTATTTATTCACTTTCAATTTAAAAAAACATATTTTTATAATTGCTTCATGTTAAAAACCAGATTTTTATAGATTAAAAATCATATATGTTCAAATCGAAAAATCATATATTTCATAACAAAGAGAACATATTTTCATACCAAAAGAAATATAATTTTCTTAATCAAAGAAATCTAATTTTCATCTACAAAGATTACATTTTTAAAATGATTTCTTTTCCATAAAAATCACATTTTTATTTTCTTTTCAAACAAGGAGAAATCACATTTTTTTTCTTTCTAAAGTTCAAATCTTTTTTTTCTTTCTAAAGTTCAAATCTTTTTTTTTTCTTTCTAAAGTTCAAATCTTTTTTTTTCTTTCTAAAGTTCAAATCTTTTTTTTTCTTTCTAAAGTTCAAATCTTTTTTTTTTCTTTCTAAAGTTCAGATCTTTTTTTTTCTTTCTAAAGTTCAAATCTTTTTTTTTTTCTAGCAATCAAAATCAGTTTTTACAAGCGAACAAAATCCGTTTTTACAAGCGAACGAAATCAGTTTTTTTTTACAAGCGAACGAAATCAGTTTTAAAAACATATATATATAAAACCAGATTTTTCTACTCGGTGATTATAATTTAAACCTGAAATTAAAGCAAAATAAATGCAAATAAATAGAAAACTCACATCTTTTCGGACCTAGGTGTTGAACGAGGTTTTCTCGCGAGGTGGAGGGGATTGAGGAGGCGTCGGCCAGTCGAAGGTGGGGCGGATGGCACCAGGGTGGCGGCGCTGGTCTTCAAGCCTGCAGAGCATCGGGTTTTTCCTTAAAGGAGGCGGAGGAGGACGGGGTCCATCGGAGAAAAGGGGGCGGCGGATTTAAGGGGGGGGGGATGTCGTCGGAGGGGGTGAGCGGAACTGGGGAGAGGAGAGTCGAGGGTGGAGGCGGCGGTGGTGCTGGCGTCGATCGCCAGGAGGAGCCGCGGTTGCCATATTTTTTTTTTCTCTGATCGGATTGAAAATGAGAGAAGGGGGGGCCAGAGCGGGTTTATGGGGAGAGATATTGTTTTTTTTTTAATTTATTAATTATTTAATTTGTAGAAGTTGACTTTTACATACGACCTCTAAACGAGGCCCACCGCCTGTCGTCCATAGCGTTCTACCCCCATTCTGAACACAATGGGATATGTATCGCAGGCTGATTCGGCTGTTTCGATCAGTTTCCGTTAAAACCAACATATAACTCTATATATTGATTTTGAACGTGCATTTCAAATTACCGGGGTCACATACTAACTTGAAAAATTCCAGAAAAATATTTTCTGGCTTCGTATTGACGATACGGTCTTAACAAAACTAGTTTCGTCGAATTCTGAGACCGTTTGGAAAAATGGCCATTTTCCAGTCGATTAAAATCAACTGAAACTGGTCAAACGCGTTTTCCTTTGCCACGCTCACATATTGATTCGAAAAATTATGAAATTTGGAGTCTAGCAATAATTTGACACTGCGGACCCAACAAAACTGGTTTCGTCGAGATCCGAAGTCATTTGCAAAATTTCCATTTTTAAGGGCCTGAATTCCATAGCGACTATTCAGAATTTTCAACTGGACATATCTTTTGATTCCCGCTATGAAATTTTGATTTTTCGGATTCGTTGGAAAGATATTACCAAATAGATCCTAATGTTTTTGGTTTCACTAAAATCCGGATTGTTTTGCACCCGGTACATTCAATTGAAGTTTGAAATCGAATTATCGAACTACCGCACCATTTTCAATTTCTTTTATAATTATATATAATTATTTATATTCTAACGACGACGCGTATATAATATATACGTTCTATTACATTCAAAATAAATTTCACGTTGTTTTTATTTAAAATAATCTATTTTAAATATTCAAATTCGCTAAAATTGCCAAAATAAAAATTTTAAACTGGCCCAGATTTTCGGGTTATTACATACTCCCTCGATTTGAAGAATGAATGAACCTGGACGGTGAAGACGATGAAAGCAGAGGAACTAAATTTTTGATTGAAGGTAGACCCGACCCACAAGATTTGTTGCCCAAGCCCAAACAACAAATATAGAATAAATCAAAAAAAAATGAATGAATGAATAAAAATTGGACAGTAGATCCTGTTGAATTCAAACTACCATGGCAAATCATGTCCAAATGCAGAGCAAGCCATTGCTGATGCACCGAAAAAGGCAACAAAAATCAGCATGATTGTTCTAGCTGTTATACAGCCTGATGACCTTCACATGGCAGCTTCGAACCTGTACCATCTTTCATATTTCCAACCCCAAATCCACCAAGCTACACATACCCCTGCAAGTTTTCTACTTTACAGCTTATATATTAAAACCTTTAAAGAAAAAATTAAGAATTTATTGCCTCAGCCCAAGGGTTGTCCTCTGAGCTGGGCCTGATTGAAGGGAAGAGAAGGAATAAGGTAAAAACAGATCATGTGGAGCAGAAAAATCTTAGCGTGGATCGTGGGTTGAATAGTTTTGCAATGTTAATTAAGTCGCTCTCTATAGTAGATCGTGGCAATCCATGATGACGTGCTGCAATTATAGCCATTTGATATGTATTGCAACGTTAAATCATGTCCGCTCTTTGTCTTCTTGTTTATGTACCAAGGGATTTTATTATATATACACATCATCAGAGTACAACTCATATACAACATAGTGGAAATAAACTATATATATATACACACACACACATACATATCTCTCTCTAATATTAACGCCTCTTGCTTAGAGCTTCTTCAAATAAAACTGTAAAATCCTGAACTACTTGACTGTCTATACAAATTTGGGCACCGAAGAGTTTAGGGGAAACATAGAAAAATAAATTCTATGTCAGTCATGGGACTGGTGTAAATAAACGATTTTAAAACAGCTTGAATTAACATTTAAAAATACTTCTGAAAGGAACGATAATCGTAGGACCGATCCACACATAAATATGGATATTTTTTACCTTATGATAACCCAAAACATTCTTGATATAACTATTCGGATATTATAATAGTGCCTAAATCAAATAAATAGCAATTTAGTAGAACGTTAGCATCGAACGCTCTACATATAGAATAAAAACCACGGGCGCTTATCGATAATGGATTCTGACTATGACAAGGTATGGAACCACCTTCCGATAGTGTATCTCAAGAGGAGAATACATTGGGTTCAACAAGAACATCGTGCAACCTGGCAACACATAACCAACCACTCATTTCGCTTGAGTGTATCGAATGTATATTACTAACAGTTGTGTACGACAACCGTTTCCCGAAAGGGACAGCATCGAAAAGAATAAAGAAGCAAATGAATTTTCTCTAGATAGGTGATAATACACCTAATTGGGAGCGATCCACTTAGCCATGATGCCTGTTCGATTTTTTTCATTTCCCGGTTGATGAGGCTTGAGGTTAGAATTTATCTTTAGAACATCCGACCACCATTAACTTCGAATGTCACATTGTCAAATCCGCCAAATCACTAATTGACGTCCATAAAAATACTCAGGGTGGTAAGCTAAGAGAAGGTGTCTTCTCTGCCATCGACAGAGGTATGTTTGTAAAAATCAATGTTCGTGACTCTTAAGAAATTCTTTGTCAGACATTCGTTCATACAAGTCAACTAGGAACAGGATGAACCGAAAGTGCTTTCCTACTGCATCCAATATAGGAATCACTCTGTGGATTAGTTGCGAATAGTCCTTGCAAATCCGAAGATTCCAATCACGAAAGAAATCACAAGTTATAATAACTCTACGGCCACCAGAGAATTTAAACAAGTAATTTTTTCGCTCATGAAGATCCACGGTCTTTAATTTCACCGTTTATTTACGTATCCCTAGAAGTTAGTTTAAGAATCATAAAGTTGGTTCGAAGTGCTTTTGAGTCCAATTCCCATCCCAGTCTCTTCGAACTAACACGTATCGAATATTGTTTGATAGTCGATGTTTAACTATCAAATTTAAACATTAAAAATAAGTAAAAAATTTATATAGTTTATTTTATAATTAATATAATTTCCATGGCATGTTCATTCAGATTAATTAACTTATATAAATCTAAATTCAAATTTCAGAACAGTAATCAGCACATGACGATTAGAATCAAATAAAACATATCAACGTTTTGTTTCGCTAATTTAGATTTGATCTATCACTTCATATCATAACAAATAATTAACATCGATCATTCAACACAACATTAACTGTAAAGGCCTGTAAATACGTACCTTTTGAGCTGACGAATTACAACCCACATTTAACTCAAATTGCACGAAATTTAGAACCCTTTATAGAAAGAAAGCGGAGGATGAGAAGTAAAAAGAAAGAAATGTTAGAATAGAAGAAAAAGAAGATCACCACATTATAATCTCACAGCGGAACGAATAAAATATAATATTTCAATATAACTTTAAAGAAACAATCTTTGTATGTACATACCATTAATCAGAGTACAACATACATCAGTCACATCAGAAATAAACCTTGTATAACTAACAGTGATGCCTCCTACTTCCAGCTCCTGGACTCCAAGCGGAACGTAACCTGAAAATATACCCGGTCTGATCCGAGCATATTTGAAGCAAAGAAAAATTTAGCTGGATCAGTCTGGAATACTTTCAGTGATAAATTCATAACACAAACAACTTTTTTAAATTTAGAAATCCTTTTGAAAGTAAAGGATTATAGTAAGACCAGCCCACACATAAACACGGATGATTTTTACCTTACTATAACCCAAAACATTTTTGATATGTCAAAATCCAATGATATTACAGTAGTTTCTATCAAACCACAAATAAATAACCATCTAGTAGAACGCTTGCATCTCACGCTCTACATATTCATTATAAAATCAAAAGCCGCAGGACGCTTATTGGAGATTGGATTCCAAATATGGAAAGGTATGGGACCACCCCACGATCAGTGTACCTCTGGAGATGAATACACTGGGGTTCAACAAGAACATTTTGCAACCCAGGCTAAACATGACCGGTCACTCATTTAACTTGAGTGGACTAAATATATCATTACCACGGTTGGGGGCCTAGAATCTCGGATGTGCATAATTCATTGAAAGCTGTGTCACTTCATATTTTTATAAAATATGAGCTTATAAGACAAATTTGATAAATGAGGATAATAGTACATACTTATGTTTATAAAAATGGAAATTAGAATATGGACTGACCATTGTTGTAGGTACCAAATTTAATCTCTTAGAAACAAGTATTGATTGCATAATTAAGTTGCATGCTGATGTAAAAGGGGTACGATCTATTTGTACATATAAAATGTTGGATATTGAGTTCTAAAGGGTTATAATGGCTAGGTAACATCAATACTATTTATAAATAGTAGCAAGTTGACTATATAGTAATGTAAAAGAAGGAGACGAAATTGTAAGCAATATTCCCTATTTGTGAATATGTATATAAATCTGAATGAGTGCCACCAAGGTTTGAGATAACCTATAATAAGGCAAAATATCAAATATCAATATTACTCATCAATCAGAATATTAATAGGTTACTAATTTCAAAAGAAATATTTAATAAATTATTAATTAATTGTTTATGTATTTAGATTAAAGAATAAGATTTTTTTTAAAGTTACATATTTTCGGATGCATGAATTATTGTTATAATCAGCAATTTTCGTAAAAGAAGTGAAATTATTAACTCGAATCCGAAAATTACAAGAATGTTTTGTTGGTGTTCGAAGTTGTGAATTTTATCTATTTTAAAGTTAATAATGTTGTTCAGTTAAGGCCTGAGAGGTAAATATACCCCAACTTGATTGACTTCATTGTTGACTAAGAAATGATTAAGGTTCGATAGCAAGAATTGGTTAAGGGAAGTAAGCTAATGAGTGTCAAAATTACTTGGGAATAATTGTGTTTTGTTAACATTTGTTTTAATCGAACTAACGGATTTAGAAATGTTTGCACGAGAATAAAGTATATTTTTAATAGAAAATAAAGATTTGTGAAGATATGGAAATGTTTTCCAATAGGGGTAGGAGATTTTCTAGAATTATAGAAATTAAATATGATAATTGGAAATGTTTTTCAAAAGATCGTGAGAGGCTAACGGGTTTTGATAAATCAGAATGGCAAAAACTGAAGAATAAAGAATCGCACTTCGTGAACGAAGGACGATAGAACGTAAGAGAGGTGGATTCGTAAAATGAATTCGAGAGTTACATAAGAATTGAATTGATAAGAAATTAAGAAACGGATTTAAGGAATTTAGAAACTGACTGGAGATTAGTTAAGTTGGATAATTTCCTGAGTGTTGATCTGATGTTGGTTTCGGCCTTCCAGATTGATACTTAGGGAGTTGTTCGCTTGCTAATTTACGGTTGAAGGATGTGAATATGAATGAGAAATAGAGCGTGAAGGAGAAATTTGCTATAAGGATGTAGAAAAGAATTCTGGAAAATTGGAAGAAATTTGGGTTCATAACTAATAGATTAGTAAATCTGAGTTTGAAAGGAAATCAGATATTTTAGGAGTTCAAAACTGAAAATGAAGCGACCGAACTTCCCCGGTCTTCGAAGAGAAGAGAAAGAACAAATTACTGTGAGGACAAGACAAATCAGAACGCAGACGGAAGAACATTTCATTGTTATTACAACAATTCCATCAGAATACAAGAATATACAGAGTATAAATGAATAAATTACATTCGATAAATATCAGAGATTACAATAAATTACATAGCAGCAGAAAAATAATACAAAGCACAACTGAAAGTAATACACGGATACAGAGTTTTCCGAGCATCGTTCCAGCTGTAAATCAGGATCCTGTGAATATAAATCTGCAAAACCAAAACTACTAGCTGCCCGTGTCGAAAATAAGGGCACCCAGAGTTTAGGTTAAAACAATAAACTCCAGGTCAGTCATGGGACTGGTGTGAGAACTATAACAGTTGTAAATCTTTATTTTAAAGTTAGGTAAATCAAGGGACCACGCCGTATAACACGGAACGGGTTTCCTCCCAAGAATACCAGTGCATAAAACAACAACGCAATGCTAAATAAAGAAAAATGAAGCTATTATAAGACCCAGGTCCTATCACACAATGCAACGCAAGTCGGAGAATAGGGTTTTCCCTTATAATAGCCAAACATGCTTAGTACGTTTAAAACAAATCATTTGATACTACTATAAGTGCATAGCGTGTAAAACAACTTCAAATCCTAAGTATCAATCATAGACGGCATGGGTACCATATATCATGTCGCCATACTAGTTCAACAATTAAAACCGCAATATTGCGTATTGGAAATTGGATTTCCGTCATGGTGGCTCCTGATTCGAAAGATCGATCACGTAATGCAATTCCCCACGGCTTACGTCCCAACAAGAGAAACACCGTCTGCACATCCGCACTTTTGGGACCAGAGTATCACCGCGGCTTACGTCCCAGCGAGAGAAAACACCGCTTACTCTATATATCCCTGAGCACTAAGCTCATCTCGGTCGACCGAATCCATGACACCACTAAGGTGCCCATCCACTAAAAAGCATACTGATCAAACCATCAGTTTACCACCATACCGAGGTGTGAGGCTCGCGAATCAACGCTATACACAAAGCCATGCTATATCAAAGCTGCGCTTTGATCATCATCCACCAAACCTTGCTTTTCAACAAAAGTCTGGATCACTGCATCTCAGCATGCCACACTATCAATCCATATCGTACCACTGATTTCTGCCAATATATAACCTCTGAGCTCGTATGTCTCAGAGAAGGGCGTTAAGCAAGAGAATAAATTCCCCGCCGCCAAACAGATATATATTTAGCAGAGATCAACGAATACAATATAAAGGAATACAATGTCAGACACACCATCCATTTACAAGTCCGTTCTAGGTCTGAACGAAACCGGAGGCACTTTCCTCGCATATCTGTCGATCTCCAAGTACGTCTGGACGACCACCAACTGATTCCCTCATCTTGGGTGTACAGCCCAATCAAGATCATCAGTAATCACCCAAACGATGTGAAGACTTTCGGTCTTCGACCACCGTCATCATCTTCGACTTATCATCGAATCGGTTATTCAGAATGGGTATAACCCCGGCCTTTCCAAACAACCCGCGTATATTATAAACAAATGTTACACAAACACAACATACGCCTCAGTCCAATTCAGCAGTCACTAGCCGTAAATTAGCAAGAGAACAATTCCCCAAATATTAACCCCGAAGATTGAAACCAACATCAGATCAATACCCAGGAAACCATCCTTCTTAGCTAACCTACAGTTAATTTCTAAATTTCACGTTCTTAGGGAAAGGTTCCCATTAATTTTATCAAAGATAAATTATTTAAGATTTATTCTTTAATCTTCCTTTGGATATCATTTCAAACCAAATTATGGTTTTCCAAACTAGTCGGGATTAGCGAACCACACCGAAGTAATTATTTATTTTATTTCCCAATCCCAACCTATTCATCCCATGAAGCAAAACTGGTAATACTCCATATCTAATACCACGGTGTTATCGGTAGAATTAATTACCATTCAACGTCCAAATCTAATTAAAGATTTAACTATCGCTTTGGAGCAAAACTGGTGATACTCCATTCTCGATCTTTTCAATCTAATTAAAGATTCATTAAAACTCCACTTAGTTTTAATCTTTAACTGGGTTAAAGAATCAGTGTCATTTAAAACACGGTTCACTATAAACCCAAAATCACATTACATTTCAATCAGACCCTAACCATAAATTAGCAAGTGAGCAATTCCCTAAGTATTAACCCCGAAGGCCGAAACCAACATCAGATCAATACCCCAGAAACCATTCAACTTAACTAATCTCCAGTTAGTTTCTGATTTTCTTAACTCCTTTGAATCTAAGAACAGTATTATTGAAGATACCGTTCACGACAACCCAAAATCACATTCTATTAATTATCGGGTTAAAGAACAAGTGTTATTTAAAACACTGTTCACGATAAACCCAAAAATCAATACCAATTCAATTCCAATTAAATATCATTTAATTGGTACACTTCATTAAATCTAAATAAAAGATTTAATCTTTTCCTCAACTGGGCTTAAGAACAGTGTTAATGAAGACACCATTCACGACAAACCCAAATCACATTTGATATTAAATACAAGGCTCTGAATAGAAAATATATCGGCTTATATTCAATATCAAATTCTACGACCAACAAATATCGTGTTGGAAATAACGATATAAATATATCTTTCAAATTTCCCATAACAATACCTGTATAATCACAAAATCCCACATCGAAATATTCCGAAGACAATTTCGATTCAAATCCATTTCCAATCAATATATTGGAAATCCTGGTTATTTTCAAAACCATTTCAAATCCACTTTATTTATTTTAAATAAATAAATAAATTATTATTCTAGTTCAAATCAAGTTCATTTCGATAAAAATATATTTTTATCCTTTCAAATATGGAGTTTTTCATCCCAATTCTTCACAAATCATTTCTTATGATTTTACACAAATTATTATTATTTTTAATAATTTTATCAAGGCTTGTACAGACGATTTCCATCAACGACCATCAAACTGCACTTACAACGACCTTTTCCAAATTTGATTTGGACATAATTTCAAATCTAACTGTTAGATTTCAAATTTCTAATATTCGTTAGAAAGTTCTTTTCAATACGAACCCAACGGTTCCGGTTTTAGGAGAATCCGACGGTCGGATCTCCCGTAATGTCCGTTCGAAGTCAATGGTCGAAATTCACGAACTGCCGTGGCGCGGCGCGTTCTATTCAGGCCATTATATTATATATATAATATATATAATATACACTTCGTCGATTTCCTTTTTAAAACGTATTATATAAATCGTTTTTAAATTCGTTTTCGAAACGATTTCAACTTCCTTTTCAAATTCCAATCAAAATTGAATTTTCTCTTATAAATTCGTTTTAAATCCATTTCAATTCAATCCAAATTCGTTTTCTATTCAATTATATTCGAATTCGTTTTCTATTCAATTCAATTCGAATTCGTTTTCTATTCAATTCAATTCGAATTCGAATTCGTTTTCTATTCAATTCACTTCGAATTCGTTTTCTATTCAATTCAATTCGAATTCGTTTTCTATTCAATTCAATTCGAATTCGTTTTCTATTCAATTCAATTTGAATTCGTTTTCTATTCAAAATATCAGATTTTGAAATCACTTTCGATGTTCATTATAAATTGGATAAAATATATATAAATATCGTTCACGTCAAAATGGGGTCAATCTAATCAACACGGCTTCATATATTTCTATTTTCAAATCTTCTATTTCAAATATTTCTATCTCAATTTTTTTTTTTTTCAAATATTTCTATTTCCAATATTGAATGAGGCCCAATCAATTACCATATAATGTTAATTATATGGATTTTCTACAACACATGTATACAATAACAACGATGAATAATCAACCATCATCCAAAGTGCATTCTACACTGTATAAGCATCGAATATAAATATTTAACGCTCATAACAGTCTGTCAATCAATCGATCGACATACAACTAAACAATCGGGATTAGTGTACGTCAAATATCATCCCAATACCCGTGTGGGGTTTCAAACAATCAAACACAGATTTTATTTGTGCAGTTGGGCGATGTGTAAAATTTATCGTCCCAATCAATATCTGTCAAATGTGTGTATATAAACAAATCGTCCGATTTGTTTATTTTTATTTCATTTCATATACACGTTAAAAATTCTATTTTTAACTATAAAATATTTTCCACTATAAAATATTTTATTTCAACTATATAAATGTTTTATTTCATTTCACATCACACAATCAACTACACATCAAAATCAAACAAACAAGCATACAAGCCGTCCATGGTTTGTGGACGACGGGTGTCGGGTGCTACTAAACACCGTCTGCATCCTAGTATATATTTCAACTAAAAATAAAATTAAAAGTGAGAAGTTCTCACCTTTGGGGTCCCACTCCTCCATTTTGTTTCTGAATTTCTAACCAGCCTGGATTTGCCCGATATTCCAACTTCATTTTCACGCTGTTCATATTAAAAATCACATATTTAATATGCTGTTAATATTTTTAAAGATCGCATCTTTAAACTTTCTATATATATTAAAATCATATCTTTTTTTTGTTTATCAAAGCTATTTTATTTTTATAAACTGAAAATAAAATTCCATCGTATTTATTTTAACATTTGCAAATAAATACACTGCTTATTTAGATTAAAAGCTGAAAATAAATATCAGTTAACCATCTTCTACCATATTAAAAATTCTATTTTCATCCTATGTTGTTTATCCTTTCTTTTTCTTTTTTAATATTCAAACAAAATTTCTAAACAAAGTGATTTTATTTTTCTAAGACAAAGTGATTTTATTTTTCTAAGACAAAGTGATTTTTTTCTAGAAAAACTAGATTTTTAAACAATGGTAACATAAATAATTAAAATAAAATAAATAAATTATAATAATTACCCTAATTAATTACCATTTCACTAATCAAGTCATTAGGGTATCTTTAAACCCGTCGTCCTCACTGTATTGGCCTGGAACAAGAACCCATCGAGCCCGAATGGAAGATCCACCTGGGCGGGCCACCAACGCTGACCGAACGATGATCCAACAGCACCCCCTCGCGCGCCTCCAGATGCTCCTCCTCCACCAGTAACCGTGTCGAAGTCGACGCCGCTTCCTTGCCAGAAAACCACGCCAAACGACGGGACTTTGAGGCTCGATTGCTGCTGATTCACGCAACTAGGCACCATCATAGCCGTTGGATTTAAAGAGCAAAGAGGGCGCTTCGATTTTCATTTATCAAGTTGGATTAATTATGAGGGGATTGGATGAATTTTTTATTTGAAATCTAGAGCGATTTCGGTCGTCGAACACGATGAAGAGCGGCTGATAGGGGCGTTGACCATTTTGACTAGGTTTTGGGGAGAAAGGTTGATATTTATATTAATTTTTATAATATTTTATTCCTTTTTATTTTGTTTTTGCATATGTACTCCAATTTAAACCCAACGACTGTCACCCCTAGCTAATTACCCCCATTTCGAACACAACGGGATATGTATCATAGGCTGATTCGATCGTTTCGATCAGTTTTCGTCAAAATCAACATATAACTCTATATATTGAATTTGAACGCACATTTCAATTTATTGGGGCCACATACTAACTAGAAAAATTCCAGAAAAATATTTTCTAGCTTCGTATTGATGATACGGTCCTAACAAAACTAATTTCGTCGAATTCTGAGACCGTTTGAAAAATGGCCATTTTCCAGTCGATTAAAATCAACTGAAACTGGTCAAACGCGTTTTCCTTTGTCAGGCTCACATATTGATTCGAAAAATTATGAAATTTGAAACCTAGCAATAATTTGACATCGCGGATCCAACAAAAGTGGTTTCGTCAAAATCCGAGGTCGTTTGCAAAATTTCCATTTTTAAGGGCCTGAATTCCACAGCGACTATTCTGAATTTTCAACTGGACATAACTTTTTACCCCCATTATGAAATTTCGATTTTTCGGATTCGTTGGAAAGATATTCCCAATTAGATCCTATTATTTTTGGTTTCACTAAAATCCGGTTTGTTTTGCACCCGGTATGTTCAATTGAAGTTTGAAATCGAATTATCGAACTACCGCGCCATTTTAAATTCCTTTTATAATTATAAATAATTATTTATATTCTATCGTCGATTCAAACGAAAATATACGTTCGAATTCTATTCAAAATAAATTTCTCGTCGATATTATTTTAAATAATTCATTTTAAATAATCAAAATTCGCTAAAATTGCCAAAATAAAATTTTAAATTGGCCCAGATTTCCGGGTTATTACAATCTCCCCCACTTAAAACTTTTCGTCCCCGAAAAGGAACGAAGCCGAAAGTTGTTTTAAATACCAACTCAACTTTCATTGTTACGGCTTAAGTTCTTCAACTTTTCAGTTTCTAAGAACTTTTCAAATTTTTCAAAAATTTGGCTAACACCCTAAATTTTCGAAAAATTTCGCCATAACCTCCCCTGCACCGGGAGCACAGGAAAATCCCGAAATTGCCATACAGGCCTTCTGATCTCAAAAAGAAAAAGAAAAAGCCAAACGGCTAGCCAATCGGCTCATAAAACCATCATCACCCAAACAAAATAGTAAATTATGATAAACATGTACCTATTTGTCGGGCAAACAATTTTATTTCTCTGCTCTAGCCTCCTTGCTATGACCTATTCAATGAAAGTACATGTATGCAAGCAAATGCGACCAAATTTCCAATACAACTCAATATTTGACCAATTTTGTTAAAGGTTCCACATTTAATTATTCAAACAATAATCAAACAACACAACCATCAATCAATTAGTGAATTATCATTTCAAATTCAAATTTTTGATATATAGTCAAAAATCATATTTTTGGTGCCAAATCACAACAATATATTCTAATTACATTTCGGTTCTCACACCAGACAATTGGAGATATATAGATATCTCACCTTCGTCACTCGAATATAAATATTGATGATGCCATGGTCATTATCAACATCATCTCCGTGCGGCTAAAGTGTGATTCTATATCTATCCACTGTATTAAAACTTCAAATACACGTGGATCAGACGTATAAGCAAAATCTTTATATGCTGGACTGTCCAATTCAATATAAATAATCAAATACGAATACTTGATTTAAATTTCAAAACAAAATTTGTTTTCACTTTCAAAAATATACTCTTCACACTCGTTCTAGGATACTACTGGTCCCATCTCTAACGAGTCATTCCATTGGATATTACTAATCCAATATCTGATGAATTCTTTCGTATGGTTCTAATGTGTCTTGTTCTCTGAGCTTTGTAAACCAAAGCTCTGATACCAAATGAAGCGACCCGAACTTCCCCGGTCTCCGAAGAGAAGAGAAAGAACGAATTACTGTGAGGACAAGACAAATCAGAACGCAGACGGAAGAACATTTCATTGTTATTACAACAATTCCATCAGAATACAAGAATGTACAGAGTATAAATGAATAAATAACATTCGATAAATATCAGAGATTACAATAAATTACATAGCAGCGGAAAAATAATACAAAGCACAACTGAAAGTAATACACGGATACAGAGCTTTCCGAGCATCGTTCCAGCTGTAAATCAGGATCCTGTGAATATAAATCTGCAAAACCAAAACTACTAGCTGCCCGTGTCGAAAATAAGGGCACCCAGAGTTTAGGTTAAAACAATAAACTCCAGGTCAGTCATGGGACTGGTGTGAGAACTATAACAGTTGTAAATCTTTATTTTAAAGTTAGGTAAATCAAGGGACCACGCCGTATAACATGGAACGGGTTTCCTCCCAAGAATACCAGTGCATAAAACAACAGCGCAATGCTAAATAAAGAAAAATGAAGCTATTATAAGACCCAGGTCATATCACACAATGCAACGCAAGCCGGAGGATAGGGTTTTCCCTTATAATAGCCAAACATGCTTAGTACGTTTAAAACAAATCATTTGATACTACTATAAGTGCATAGCGTGTAAAACAACTTCAAATCCTAAGTATCAATCGTAGACGACATGGGTACCATATATCATGTCGCCATACTAGTTCAACAATTAAAACCGCAATATTGCGTATTGGAAATTGGATTTCCGTCATGGTGGCTCCTGATTCGAAAGATCGATCACGTAATGCAATTCCCCACGGCTTACGTCCCAACAAGAGAAACACCGTCTGCACATCCGCACTTTTGGGACCAGAGTATCACCGCGGCTTACGTCCCAGCGAGAGAAAACACCACTTACTCTATATATCCCTGAGCACTAAGCTCATCTCGGTCGACCGAATCCATGACACCACTAAGGTGCCCATCCACTAAAAAGCATACTGATCAAACCATCAGTTTACCACCATACCGAGGTGTGAGGCTCGCGAATCAACGCTATACACAAAGCCATGCTATATCAAAGCTGCGCTTTGATCATCATCCACCAAACCTTTCTTTTCAACAAAAGTCTGGATCACTGCATCTCAGCATGCCACACTATCAATCCATATCGTACCACTGATTTCTGCCAATATATAACCTCTGAGCTCGTATGTCTCAGAGAAGGGCGTTAAGCAAGAGAATAAATTCCCCGTCGCCAAACAGATATATATTTAGCAGAGATCAACGAATACAATATAAAGGAATACAATGTCAGACACACCATCCATTTACAAGTCCGTTCTAGGTCTGAACGAAACCGGAGGCACTTTCCTCGCATATCCGTCGATCTCCAAGTACGTCTGGACGACCACCAACTGATTCCCTCATCTTGGGTGTACAGCCCAATCAAGATCATCAGTAATCACCCAAACGATGTGAAGACTTTCGGTCTTCGACCACCGTCATCATCTTCGACTTATCGTCGAATCGATTATTCAGAATGGGTATAAACCCGGCCTTTCCAAACAATCCGCGTATATTATAAACAAATGTTACACAAACACAACATACGCCTCATTCCAATTCAGCAGTCACTAGCCGTAAATTAGCAAGAGAACAATTCCCCAAATATTAACCCCGAAGGTTGAAACCAACATCAGATCAATACCCAGGAAACCATCCTTCTTAGCTAACCTACAGTTAATTTCTAAATTTCACGTTCTTAGGGAAAGGTTCCCATTAATTTTATCAAAGATAAATTCTTTAAAATTTATTCTTTAATCTTCCTTTGGATATCATTTCAAACCAAATTATGGTTTTCCAAACTAGTCGGGATTAGCGAACCACACCGAAGTAATTATTTATTTTATTTCCTAATCCCAACCTATTCATCCCATGAAGCAAAACTGGTAATACTCCATATCTAATACCACGGTGTTATCGATAGAATTAATTACCATTCAACGTCCAAATCTAATTAAAGATTTAACTATCGCTTTGGAGCAAAACTGGTGATACTCCATTCTCGATCTTTTCAATATAATTAAAGATTCATTAAAACTCCACTTAGATTTAATCTTTAACTGGGTTAAAAAATCGGTGTCATTTAAAACACGGTTCACTATAAACCCAAAATCACATTACATTTCAATTAGACCCTAACCATAAATTAGCAAGTGAGCAATTCCCTAAGTATTAACCCCGAAGGCCGAAACCAACATCAGATCAATACCCCAGAAACCATTCAACTTAACTAATCTCCAGTTAGTTTCTGATTTTCTTAACTCCTTTGGATCTGAGAACAGTATTATTGAAGATACCGTTCACGACAACCCAAAATCACATTCTATTAATTATCGGGTTAAAGAACAAGTGTTATTTAAAACACTGTTCACGATAAACCCAAAAATTAATACCAATTCAATTCCAATTAAATATCATTTAATTGGTACACTTCATTAAATCTAAATAAAAGATTTAATCTTTTCCTCAACTGGGCTTAAGAACAGTGTTAATGAAGACACCATTCACGACAAACCCAAATCACATTTGATATTAAATACAAGGCTCTGAATAGAAAATATATCGGCTTATATTCAATATCAAATTCTACGACCAACAAATATCGTGTTGGAAATAACGATATAAATATATCTTTCAAATTTCCCATAGCAATACCTGTATAATCACAAAATCCCACATCGAAATATTCCGAAGACATTTTCGATTCAAATCCATTTCCAATCTATATATTGGAAATCCTGGTTATTTTCAAAACCATTTCAAATCCACTTTATTTATTTTAAAAAAATAAATAAATTATTATTCTAGTTCAAAACTAGTTCATTTCGATAAAAATCAATTTTTATCCTTTCAAATATGGAGTTTTTCATCCCAATTCTTCACAAATCATTTCTTATGATTTTACACAAATTATTATTATTTTTAATAATTTTATCAAGGCCTGTACAGTCGATTTCCATCAACGGCCATCGAACTGCACTTACAGCGACCTTTTCCAAATTTGATTTGGACATAATTCCAAATCCAACCGTTAGATTTCAAATTTCTAATATTCGTTAGAAATCTCTTTTCGATACGAACCCAACGGTTCCGGTTTTAGGAGAATCCGACGGTCGGATCTCCCGCAATGTCCGTTCGAAGTCAATGGTCGAAATTCACGAACTACCGCGGCGAGGCGCGTTCTATTCAGCCCATTATATAATATATATAATATATACTTTGTCGATTTCCTTTTTAAAACGTATTATATAAATCGTTTTTAAATTCGTTTTCGAAACGATTTCAACTTCCTTTTCAAATTCCAATCAAAATTGAATTTTCTCTTATAAATTCGTTTTAAATCCATTTCAATTCAATCCAAATTCGTTTTCTATTCAATTCAATTCGAATTCGTTTTCTATTCAATTCAATTCGAATTCGTTTTCTATTCAATTCACTTCGAATTCGTTTTCTATTCAATTCAATTCGAATTCGTTTTCTATTCAATTCAATTCAAATTCGTTTTCTATTCAATTCAATTCGAATTCGTTTTCTATTCAAAATATCAGATTTTGAAATCACTTTCGATGTTCATTATAAATTGGATAAAATCGATATAAATATCGTTCACGTTAAAATGGCGTCAATCTAATCAACACGGCTTCATATATTTCTATTTTCAAATATTCTATTTCAAATATTCCATTTCAAATATTTCTATCTCAAATATTTCTTTTTTTTTCAAATATTTCTATTTCGAATATTTCTATTTCCAATATTGAATGAGGCCCAATCAATTACCATATAATGTTAATTATATGGATTTTCTACAACACATGTATACAATAACAACGATGAATAATCAACCATCATCCAAAGTGCATTCTACACTGTATAAGCATCGAATATAAATATTTAACGCTCATAACAGTCTGTCAATCAATCGATCGACATACAACTCAACAATCTGGATTAGTGTACGTCAAATATCATCCCAATACCCGTGTGGGGTTTCAAACAATCAAACACAGATTTTATTTGTGCAGTTGGGCGATGTGTAAAATTTATCGTCCCAATCAATATCAGTCAAATGTGTGTATATAAACAAATCGTCCGATTTGTTTATTTTTATTTCATTTCATATACACGTTAAAAATTCTATTTTTAACTATAAAATATTTTCCACTATAAAATATTTTATTTTAACTATATAAATGTTTTATTTAATTTCACATCACATCACACAATCAACTACACATCAAAATCAAATAAACAAGCATACAAGCCGTCCATGGTCTGTGGACGACGGGTGTCGGGTGCTACTAAGCACCGTCTGCATCCTAGTATATATTTCAACTAGAAATAAAATTAAAAGTGAGAAGTTCTCACCTTTGGGGTCCCACTTCTCCATTTTGTTTCTGAATTTCTAACCAGCCTGGATTTGCCCGATATTCCAACTTCATTTTCACGCTGTTCATATTAAAAATCACATTTTTAATATGCTGTTAATATTTTTAAAGATCGCATCTTTAAACTTTCTATATATATTAAAATCATATCTTTTTTTGTTTATCAAAGCTATTTTATTTTTATAAACTGAAAATAAAATTCCATCGTATTTATTTTAACATTTGCAAATAAATACACTGCTTATTTAGATTAAAAGCTGAAAATAAATATCAGTTAACCATCTTCTACCATATTAAAAATTCTATTTTCATCCTATGCTATTTATCCTTTCTTTTTCTTTTTTAATATTCAAACAAAATTTCTAAACAAAGTGATTTTATTTTTCTAAGACAAAGTGATTTTATTTTTCTAAGACAAAGTGATTTTATTTTTCTAAGACAAAGTGATTTTTTCCTAGAAAAACTAGATTTTTAAACAATGATAACATAAATAATTAAAATAAAATAAATAAATTATAATAATTACCCTAATTAATTACCATTTCACTAATCAAGTCATTAGGGTATCTTTAAACCCGTCGTCCTCACTGTATTGGCCTGGAACAAGAACCCATCGAGCCCGAATGGATGATCCACCTGGGCGGGCCACCAGCATTGACCGAACGATGATCCAACAGCACCCCCTCGCGCGGCTCCGATGCTCCTCCTCCACCAGTAACCGCGTCGAAGTCGACGCCGCTTCCTTGCCAGAAAACCACGCCAAACGACGGGACTTTGAGGCCCGATTGCTGCTGATTCACGCAACTAGGCACCATCATAGCCGTTGGATTTAAAGAGCAAAGAGGGCGCTTCGATTTTCATTTATCAAGTTGGATTAATTTTGAGGGGATTGGATGAATTTTTGATTTGAAATCTGGAGCGATTTCGGTCGTCGAACACGATGAAGAGCTGCTGATAGGGGCGTTGACCATTTTGACTAGGTTTTGGGGAGAAAGGTTGATATTTATATTAATTTTTATAATATTTTATTCCTTTTTATTTTGTTTTTGCATCTGAACTCCAATTCAAACCCAACGACTGTCGCCCCTAGCTAATTACCCCCATTTCGAACACAACGGGATATGTATCGTAGGCTGATTCGATCGTTTCGATCAGTTTTCGTCAAAATCAACATATAACTCTATATATTGAATTTGAACGCACATTTCAGTTTACTGGGGCAACATACTAACTAGAAAAATTCCAGAAAAATATTTTCTAGCTTCGTATTGACGATACGGTCCTAACAAAACTAATTTCGTCGAATTTTGAGACCGTTTGAAAAATGGCCATTTTCCAGTCGATTAAAATCAACTAAAACCGGTCAAACGCGTTTTCCTTTGCCACGCTCACATATTGATTCAAAAAATTATGAAATTTGAAACCTAGCAATAATTTGACATCGCGGATCCAACAAAAGTGGTTTCGTCGAAATCCGAGGTCGTTTGCAAAATTTCCATTTTTAAGGGCCTGAATTCCACATCGACTATTCTGAATTTTCAACTGGACATAACTTTTTACCCCCGCTATGAAATTTCGATTTTTCGGATTTGTTGGAAAGATATTCCCAATTAGATCCTATTATTTTTGGTTTCACTAAAATCCGGTTTGTTTTGCACCCGGTATGTTCAATTGAAGTTTGAAATCGAATTATCGAACTACCACGCCATTTTCAATTCCTTTTATAATTATAAATAATTATTTATATTCTATCGTCGATTCAAACGAAAATATACATTCGGATTCTATTCAAAATAAATTTCTCATCGATATTATTTAAAATAATTCATTGTAAATAATCAAAATTCGCTAAAATTGCCAAAATAAAAATTTTAAATTGGCCCAGATTTCCGGGATATTACAGAAATTTTGAAATCTAAATAAAAATTTGAGGATATTCGATTTTGGATATCGAATGTAGGAGTTTCGAAAATATATATATGAATGTAGTGAATTCGAAAACTACTAGATGGGAAGGTAAACGATTTAAAGTGAAATTTTATACAATGGAATTTATATTAGAATGAAATATTTGGAAATATGATTTGGAAATAAAATCATAAGTATGATTATGAGGAGTATTAAATGAAGTACTATATGTACATAGTATTATATTTTTTCAAAGCAAAATAAGGGAACTACCTTCCTTCTCCTATGAATTTCGAGCTTAGCTGAAATATGTTGGTGGTGGTAGTAGGTTGTCCGGACATAAAACTCGAGTTGTTATTGTTCCTTGAAGAACACGACCATGTACGTAATTCGCAAGGCTATAGATGGCATATGGAGGATGGATGTTTCTTGGGGGAACCAAGCGTTACCATTGTGTCTGTTGCATTCTACAGTCGTGATAATGGCGTAATCCGCAGAGCTGTGAAAGCTTACGGGTATGGATGTTTCCTGGGGGACCCAGACATAACCATTGTGTACCTGCAGTCCACATGGCATATCTACAAGTGAAAGAGATGTAACCACTAGAGTTACTGTAATGGCGCGTTTGGTTAGCTGTCGAATAATTAATTTATTTAATTATTAAATATCGATTGGGCGATATCGATGACTTGAATTAAATAATATTGAATATTTAATTAAAATAAATAATATAATAATATATTATAATGTCGAAATAATCGGAAATAACCGAATTCACAATACTGTGTGAATTGGATCAGCTAAAATATTTAATTCAGTTTAGAATTGAATTTGAATAACGAATCGATTTAATAATCGACGTTAAAACGTATTAATTATATTATAATTAGAATAGAGCGCGTAACGATGCGGCAGTTCGCTATTTGGCGATTTAGACTTCAACTGAGTATACAGGATTCGTTTTAAGCCGGATTTCGGTGAAACAAGAAACGTGTGGAGCTGGTAGAGTATATCTTTCTAGTGGAAGAGAAAAATCGAGATTTCGTCGTGTAGATTTTGAGTTATGTCCAAATCAAATTTCAGAAAAGTCGCTGTAGAATTCCTTTATAATTTGCGATGCTTTATTTACGTTATAAAAAGGGTTTTTCAATATAAATAGAAATCGAGCGTCGATATAACTCTAACGAGATAATATCGAGCTGTAAATACATACAGGGATATTCTGGAGCTGTATGGTATGCCACTGTGAGTATAGACGATAATAATTAATTTTAAATAATTTATTTAATTATATTTAAATATATTTATATATTTAAATAGGCTATTTAGAGCGTTAAAAATAGCCACTTTTGCATACGAAGTCGGAATTCGATGAAACCAGTTTTGTTGGATCCGCGATGTCGAATAGTTGTTAGGTTTCCAGTTTCGTGATTTTTAGAGTCACTATGTGGCCGTACAGATTTTTAGAGTGGAAAACAGTCAGTATTTTGACAGTTAAAAATACACTGTGTGACCATACGGAGTCGGAATTCGACGAAACCAGTTTCGTTAGGACCGAAATGTCGAGCTCTAGCTACATGTCCAGTTTGGTGATTTTTAGGTATCACATGTGACTACAGGAATTTTTAGAGTGCAAAATCAAGTATAAATAAATATAAAAATCAAATTGTGAATATTCCTCCCATTTTTTCTATGATCCGACAGAGGCCACACGACCTCTCTCCTCAGCCACAAAGCATACCAACCCAAACCAGGGTATAAATACCGCAGATACCCAAATCAGAAAAGTTTAGAAAATAAACCAAAATCAAATGAAAAAGGAATAAAATCCTATAAATCCGACTGAGTGTATATTCGATCTCGAAATGAGTTTCTTTTCCCGCTAGCATAGTTTTTGTGAGGTGCGATCTGCAGTTTGGGTTCGCTGAGTTTCACCGTGCGACTAGGGTTACGAATCGCAGAAGGTAGAAGCAGTGAATCGAGTTTCTGAGGTCGGAATGTGGATCAGTGGAGCGAGTAGCACCTTACCTGAAATTGTGGTGGTATTCGATGTAAATTGGTGTCGCTGTACTTCCTGTAGCGAGTTCGAAATCTGTGCTGTCGCATTCTTCTTGAGGGGTGCGGACTGAAATCTCGTGGGTGGTGATGGAAGAGGAGGAGCAGTGGAGTTTAATGATGGTTTCGGGTTGTTTAGTGTAGTGGAGAGGAAGATGGATGGAGGAGAACGCCGGTTGTGTGGATAGGAGAGGAGCACGGCATCAGTATTTGAGGAAGAAGTAAAGGGAGAAGCGGGTTTTTAGAAGAAGGACGTGGGCTTAGTTGGGTAGTGGGCCGGGCTAAGGAGTTGGATGAGACTTGGATTCAAATTAGTTTAAGTTTAATTGTTTTAAATAGTGTCTAATCTTGTAAATAACATAACTTGGTCATACATGATCAGAATTCAGAACCGTAAGCTGCGTTGGGATCGTATGGACGACCACTCCACCATGGAACTAACCGCGAGTCAATTAGAGTTCGTCACAATTTATAGCAAAATAAATTGTCTGAATCAAGCGATGGTTATCGTCATTGACGATGATCGCAAAAGGTGAGTAAAACTCACCAACTCTAAATAGTTCTATTTTTATAGTGTATTCTTAGAACTGTTAACTATTGTCTGTTTGACTGTGTGTTGACTGTTTGATTGAACTGCTAGTCAGTTAGTGGAATATATATATATATATATAAAAACCGATAAATATTTATATGCTGATTCTGCTTATCAGAATATTATACCAGTGTTGTCTAACATCTGTGGTGCAGGGAAACAGGTTGGAGGAATCCAACTGGATTCCTCAACAGTTATTTTTACTGTAATTTATGTATTGTGATATATAAATGTGATATATATAATCTATTGTGATTATGTGTGGTTGGACGATATTCATCGTTGTTAGATGATGTGTTAAAAACCATAAGAAATACCAGGATATAGAAAAGAGATTTTCAAACTATAAATTGAAAATAATTTATTTATATAAAATCAATGGATTTTATATTATAAAGAAAAGGGGATTTTGAGTATAAAGGAAAATATTGGTTAATCAAGTATAAAGGAGAAATATTTGTTAATCGAGTATAAAGGATTAAACAAAGTAATTGGTTAGGTTGACCAAAGCAAGTTAGTCGAGTTAAACAAAGTAATTGGTTAGGTTAACCAAAGCGAGTTAGTCGAGTTAATCAAAGTAATTGGTTAAGTTAACCAAAGTAAATTAGTTAAGTTAAACTAAGCGGTGAATCAAAGTGAATTTGTTAAGTTAAACTAAATGATTAATCGATGTGAATTAGTTAAGTTAAACTAAAGGATTAATCGATGTGAATTAGTTAAGTTAAACTAAGTGGTTAATCAAAGTGAATTAGTTAAGTTAACTAAGTGGTTAATCGAAGTAAATTAGTTGATTTAAACTAAGTGAATCGGCTAGAGTTAATCAACGTGAATTAGCTAAGTTAAACTAAGTGGATTAGTTCAGTTAATCGAGACGAGTTAACCAGTTAGGTTAAACCAGTTAGAGGTGACCAGTTAGAGTTAACCAGTTAGAGTTGACCAGTTAGAGTTGATCAGTTAGAGTTATCCAAGTAGAGTTAATCGAGTAGAGTTGTCGAATATCACTTATCCGAAGTTGAGTTATCGAATATAGTGTATTCGAGAGAAGAGAAATTGAATATAGTTTATTCAAGTGGAGAGATAAAATGTTATTCATTTGAGAAGAGTTATCGAATATAGTTTATTCGAGTGGAGAAATCAAATGTGATTCATTTGAGAAGAGTTATCGAATATAGTTTATTCGAGTGGAGAAATCAAATGTGATTCATTTGAGAAGATTTATCGAATATAGTTTATTCGAGTGGAGAAATCAAATGTGATTCATTTGAGAAGAGTTATCGAATATAGTTTATTCGAGTGGAGAAATCAAATGTTATTCATTTAAGAAGAGTTACCGAATATTATTTATTCGAAGAATAGTTATCGAATATTGGTTATTCGAAGTTAGTTAATCCAAAGGGAGTTATTCGAAGTTAGTTAATCCAAAGGAGTTATTCGAAGTTAGTTAATCCAAAGGAGTTATTCGAAGTTAGCTAATCAAAAGGAGTTATTCGAAGTTAGTTAATCCAAAGGAGTTATTCGAAGTTAGTTAATCCAAAGGAGTTATTCGAAGTTAGCTAATCAAAAGGAGTTATTCGAAGTTAGTTAATCCAAAGGAGTTATTCGAAGTTAGTTAATCCAAAGGAGTTATTCGAAGTTAGTTAATCCAAAGGAGTTATTCGAAGTTAGCTAATCCAAAGGAGTTAATCGAAGTTAGTTAATCCAAAGGAGTTAGTCGAAGAGTTAATCGAATATAGTTATTCGAAAGAAGGTGTTAATCGAATATAGTTATTCGAGTAAAGTTAAAAGAGTTAATCGAATTTAGTTATTCGAAATGAGTTATTCGAATTTGATATTTGAATAGAGTTAAACACATTAGAGTGATTCGAATTACTTATTCAAATAGAGTTAAACACGTAAGAGTTAATTGAATATTAGTTATTCAATTAGAGTTAAATCGAATTTAGTTATTCGAAAGGAGTTAATCAATTTGAGTTAAGTTAATCGATTTGAATTAAGTTGAATCAAAATGGAGTGAATCGATTAGAATTAAGTTAATCGAGTTAGAGTAAATCGAATATTGGTTATTTGAAAGTAAGTTATTCGAATTAGTTATTCGAAGGAGTTAATCAAATGAGTCGATCCAAAGGAGTTAGTCGAATATTAGTTATTCGAATAGAGTTAAAGGAGTTATCGATTTTAGTTTGATCGAAAGGAGTTATCGATTAGTAAGTCGAAAGGAGATTTTCGAATATAGCATATTCGAAAGAAAGAGATCGAATATTGTTTATTCGAAAGAGAGAGATTTCAAATATGAGTTATTCGAAGAGAGATAATCGAATATAGGTTATTCGAAGAAGAGTTAATCAAATAGAGATTACTCGAAAGAGAGTTATACGTCGAATTCGATTATAGCGAATTCGGGAAAGTACTATTTACTTTCCAGGGTTTAAATCAAGATTTAGTTATTGATTTAGAAATTATGTGTCTGTTAAATTATGCGAGTTAGGAGATAAAGTTATAATTTAGGTTAGACATTGCAGAAGTAGGAATTATAACGTTATAGTTATAATCAAACGTTTTCATATAAGAAGTGGATTCGTAACCTGAATCCGAGAATTTGCGTAAACAGATGATTGGACAAAGTGAGTGACGAGCTTCATCTATTTCACAGTAAAGGACGGTGTTCAATTTAGGTCTGAGAGGTAATTATACCCCAACTTGATTGACTTCAGAATTGACAAAGTAATAGTTGTGGTTCGATAGAAAAGGTTGATTTGAAATATAGTTAAGTAATAAGCGATAAATGGATTAAGCGAAACGATGTTTTATACAACGTTCATTGGAAATCCGTAAATGAGTTTTGGAAACGTTTTCCAAATATAGTCAGATATGGTTTCTAAACATAGAAAATGAAATGTTTTCATGATAAGAATTTAAGAAATAGAGTTAAGCAAATTCAGAAACTGACTGGAGAGGGTAAGTTGAACGGTTTTCTAAGTGACGATCTGATGTGGGTTTCGACCTTCCGGATTGATACTTAGAGAATTGTTCTCATACTAGTTACAGTTAGGGACTGATAGTTGCGAAATAATAGTGATGTGAAAATAAGCTATGGAAATGTTCTCCAATGATTAATAACATATATTTTCTAAATATATGAAATAAGGAAATATGAACATATGATGATTGATCGATCGAATTTCCATTTGGAAATAAGATTGTTGTTTGTACACCGACATGTTTTAATTTGATAGTTGAATCACAGACTATCAAAGTTTTTACCATTTTAACGTTGTTAATGTGGAGAGACCGGTTGGATTATTATCCAAAGAACCACTCTGTATTGGCATAAGCGTTGCGAGCAATATCTGCCAAAGATAAAGTGAAGACGGAGTAAAGTGCAAGGGCTGTTGTATAAGTCTTAGATAACAGTGACTAAGATGGATATACTGAATAGTGCCTTCGGTTTGTCCAGCCCCAGGACAACGTATATGGAAGAAGGTCTGACAGAGTATATCCAATGGATCACGTAAGTTGATCTGTTCAAACGTATTCACGTTTGGTGGCGGAGGAATTCGTTTCTCTTAGCTGTATACCCGTGTTATTTTTGGGTAAGTCAATTTGTGATTTGGCGGGTATGACGATGTGGCATTCAAAGTGAATGGTGATCAGATGTTCTGAAGATAGACGTAGCCTCTAGCCTCACAACCAGGAGGTAACAAAAGTTGGGCTAGGCAGCATGGCTAGTTGGGTCATCCCCAAGCAGGGTGTATTGTCACCGATCTAGAGAATATTCATATTTATACTTCTTTTTTATTCTGTATCTTCGGATGACGGTTTGATGGCCTACAACCGTGGTGGCAATATATTCGCGACACTCAAGCTAAATGAGTGAGCGGTCATGTGTGGCCGGGTTGCAAGGCGTTCTTGTTGAACCCTGAGTGTATCACCTCTAGAGTACACTATTCAGAAGGGGCTCCCATACCTTGTCTGTTGGAATCCATTCTCCGATAAGCGCCCTGCGGTTTATGATTTTATACTATGTATGTAGAACGTGAGATGCAAGCGTTTCTGCTAGATTGATACCTATTTGTACTTAGACATTATTATAATATCACAATGATATTGCTTGTCAAAGTTGTTTAGATACTCATAAGGAAAAACCCGTTCCGTATTCACGGCGTGGTCTTATGAGATATCATATACCTGTTCAATTGTTTTAAATTGTTTTACTCATACCAGTCCCATGACTGACCCGGAGTTTACTTTGTTGTTTTCCCTAAACTCTTGGGTGCCTAAATTTGTACGGGCAGTCAAGTAGTCGGGATTTACAGATATACTTGGAGAGCTTGGAGCAGGAGACTTCAAGATTCTATAGCTATAGTTATTTCCGCTGTGTTGTAAGTGTTGTACTCTGATAAGTGCTATTGTATATATATAACTGTTTACTTCAAAGTTATGTTATATATTATATGTTATTCGTTCCGCTGTGAGATTCGTGTTACTCTGATGATTCTGGTGTTCTTCTTCTTCTATTCTATTAGTTCTATCTTTTCTTTCTCATCCTCTAAATTCTTTCACTAACGTCGCGGAATTTCCGACTCTCGAGGAGTCGGAAATTTCCAGCCGTTACAGTTGGTATCAGAGCTTAAGTTAAGTGATTACCTTGGCTCTGTGGCATAACTCGATAGAGATGGGATTAGTAATATCCTAGATTGAGTTTGAGTTTATATTTATGAGCGCGTAATTGTTACTCAATATAAAATGGTTTTATATTGTGGAGACTCATTGGTTGAGTGGCTTATGAATTCTGGTCGATCAGTTGATCCACTATATCGATAAGGGTTACTAAACACTCGAATACGATGAACCGTCATGGTATGTTTTGAAAGAGGGTAAATGAAATAATTTTTCCCAAAATATATTTGTTTATAGAAGAAATATATATCTTGAAATTATTATAGTATATTGATTGTGTTGGTTGTTATTATAATCGAATAAGATTATAAAAGGGTGAAATGGTTATAAATGACCAATCAGAATTCATATGAATGTAATATATGAAATAGTTTGAATTAAATATGAATTTAAATCATATTTGGAATTAAAATAAGGAAATTTTAAGTTCCTGGGAGATTTTGAAAATGTTTTTTCAAATTGAAAATGATATAGTATTGAACTCACTTCGATAGCTGGAAAATAGATTCTGATGATGAATCTAAACATCATTAGTGTTCATTTTCGAGTTCTAAGTGACGGATTACTACCAAAGGTTTTGTTTTGAATTGTTTTGAGAAAACAAGTTGTTTAGAAATTTAAAGGTTTGAATTGGCATTATGATTTCAAATTGATTTGAAAGAAACCCAGGTACTTAAGTTCGGGAATTAAAATTTAACTAATGAAGTTAAATAAAATGAGATGGTAAAAATAAATTGAAATTTAACTTGAACCGAGTTAAATAAAATTGAATTGGATTAGAGATAATCTAGAATGGAACCAAATTGATAAGTCAATAATTTGGAATTTGATATTAGAGTTCGAATGAAATTCGATTTGGATTTGAGGATATGAACAGATTGGAGATCAATTGGAATGGAAAACATTGGTATATGTTGAAGTGGTAGCAGATGCAAGGGATAGAGTTAAATGCCCAACAAAAAGGTACAAGTTTATATCATATATGAGTTTAGATTTTATGAGCCGAATTGGAAAGCCGCTTGGCTATTTGATTTTCTTTTGGGTTAGAGATGGCCTAGAGAGGCGAGTTGTGGTTTTACCGATAGGGCTGTACAAAGGAGGTTATGGCGAAATTTTCCGAAAATTTAAAGTGTTAGAAAATTTTCAGAATTTTTGAAAATTTTAGTTAGTCGGAAGAATAAATATTTTAGTTAATATTAAGTGGTTCGGTTGAAATCAGAAATAAGGGGTAAACCAGTCTTAGGAGTTCCAATATATAGGGTCAACCTCTAACTTAGCAATTTCGAGGACGAAATTATTTTAAGTGGGGAAGTCTGTAATGGCGCGTTTTGTTAGCTGTCGAATAATTAATTTATTTAATTATTAAATATCGATTGGGCGATATCGATGACTTGAATTAAATAATATTGAATATTTAATTAAAATAAATAATATAATAATATATTATAATGTCGAAATAATCGGAAATCACCGAATTCACAATACTGTGTGAATTGGATCAGCTAAAATATTTAATTCAGTTTAGAATTGAATTTGAATAACGAATCGATTTAATAATCAACGTTAAAACGTATTAATTATATTATAATTAGAATAGAGCGCGTAACGACGCGGCAGTTCGCTATTTGGCGATTTAGACTTCAACTTAGTATACAGGATTCGTTTTAAGCCGGATTTCGGTGAAACAAGAAACGTGTGGAGCTGGTAGAGTATATCTTTCTAGTGGAAGAGAAAAATCGAGATTTCGTCGTGTAGATTTTGAGTTATGTCCAAATCAAATTTCAGAAAAGTCACTGTAGAATTCCTTTATAATTTGCGACGCTTTATTTACGTTATAAAAAGGGTTTTTCAATATAAATAGAAATCGAGCGTCGATATAACTCTAACGAGATAATATCGAGCTGTAAATACATACAGGGATATTCTGGAGCTGTATGGTATGCCACTGTGAGTATAGACGATAATAATTAATTTTAAATAATTTATTTAATTATATTTAAATATATTTATATATTTAAATAGGCTATTTAGAGCGTTAAAAATAGCCACTTTTGCATACGAAGTCGGAATTCGACGAAACCGGTTTTGTTGGATCCGCAATGTCGAATAGTTGTTAGGTTTCCAGTTTCGTGATTTTTAGAGTCACTATGTGGCCATACGGATTTTTAGAGTGGATAACAGTCAGTATTTTGACAGTTAAAAATACACTGTGTGACCATACGGAGTCGGAATTCGACGAAACCAGTTTCGTTGGGACCGAAATGTCGAGCTCTAGCTACATGTCCAGTTTGGTGATTTTTAGGTATCACATGTGACTACAGGAATTTTTAGAGTGCGAAATCAAGTATAAATAAATATAAAAATCAAATTGTGAATATTCCTCCCATTTTTTCTATGATCCGACAGAGGCCACACGACCTCTCTCCTCAGCCACAAAGCATACCAACCCAAACCAGGGTATAAATACCGCAGATACCCAAATCAGAAAAGTTTAGAAAATAAACCAAAATCAAATGAAAAAGGAATAAAATCCTATAAATCCGACTGAGTGTATATTCGATCTCGAAATGAGTTTCTTTTCCCGCTAGCATAGTTTTTGTGAGGTGCGATCTGCAGTTTGGGTTCGCTGAGTTTCAGCGTGCGACTAGGGTTACGAATCGCAGAAGGTAGAAGCAGTGAATCGAGTTTCTGAGGTCGGAATGTGGATCAGTGGAGCGAGTAGCACCTTACCTGAAATTGTGGTGGTATTCGATGTAAATTGGTGTCGCTGTACTTCCTGTAGCGAGTTCGAAATCTGTTCTGTCGCATTCTTCTTGAGGGGTGCGGACTGAAATCTCGTGGGTGGTGATGGAAGAGGAGGAGCAGTGGAGTTTAATGATGGTTTCGGGTTGTTGTTTAGTGTAGTGGAGAGGAAGATGGATGGAGGAGAACGCCGGCTGTGTGGATAGGAGAGGAGCACGGCATCAGTATTTGAGGAAGAAGTAAAGGGAGAAGCGGGTTTTTAGAAGAAGGACGTGGGCTTAGTTGGGTAGTGGGCCGGGCTAAGGAGTTGGGTGAGACTTGGATTCAAATTAGTTTAAGTTTAATTGTTTTAAATAGTGTCTAATCTTGTAAATAACATAACTTGGTCATACATGATCAGAATTCAGAACCGTAAGCTGCGTTGGGATCGTATGGACGAGCACTCCACCATGGAACTAACCGCGAGTCAATTAGAGTTCGTCACAATTTATAGCAAAATAAATTGTCTGAATCAAGCGATGGTTATCGTCATTGACGATGATCGCAAAAGGTGAGTAAAACTCACCAACTCTAAATAGTTATATTTTTACAGTGTATTCTTAGAACTGTTAACTATTGTCTGTTTGACTGTGTGTTGAATGTTTGATTGAACTGCTAGTCAGTTAGTGGAATATATATATATATATATATATATAAATATAAACCGATAAATATTTATATGCTGATTCTGCTTATCAGAATATTATACCAGTGTTGTCTAACATCTGTGGTGCAGGGAAACAGGTTGGAGGAATCCAACTGGATTCCTCAACAGTTATTTTTACTGTAATTTATGTATTGTGATATATAAATGTGATATATATAATCTATTGTGATTATGTGTGGTTGGACGATATTCATCGTTGTTAGATGATGTGTTAAAAACCACAAGAAATACCAGGATATAGAAAAGAGATTTTCAAACTATAAATTGAAAATAATTTATTTATATAAAATCGATGGATTTTATATTATAAAGAAAAGGGGATTTTGAGTATAAAGGAAAATATTGGTTAATCAAGTATAAAGGAGAAATATTTGTTAATCGAGTATAAAGGATTAAACAAAGTAATTGGTTAGGTTGACCAAAGCAAGTTAGTCGGGTTAAACAAAGTAATTGGTTAGGTTAACCAAAGCGAGTTAGTCGAGTTAATCAAAGTAATTGGTTAAGTTAACCAAAGTAAATTAGTTAAGTTAAACTAAGCGGTGAATCAAAGTGAATTTGTTAAGTTAAACTAAATGATTAATCGATGTGAATTAGTTAAGTTAAACTAAAGGATTAATCGATGTGAATTAGTTAAGTTAAACTAAGTGGTTAATCAAAGTGAATTAGTTAAGTTAACTAAGTGGTTAATCGAAGTAAATTAGTTGATTTAAACTAAGTGAATCGGCTAGAGTTAATCAACGTGAATTAGCTAAGTTAAACTAAGTGGATTAGTTCAGTTAATCGAGACGAGTTAACCAGTTAGGTTAAACCAGTTAGAGTTAACCAGTTAGAGGTGACCAGTTAGAGTTAACCAGTTAGAGTTGACCAGTTAGAGTTGATCAGTTAGAGTTATCCAAGTAGAGTTAATCGGGTAGAGTTGTCGAATATCACTTATCCGAAGTAGAGTTATCGAATATAGTGTATTCGACAGAAGAGAAATCGAATATAGTTTATTCAAGTGGAGAGATCAAATGTTATTCATTTGAGAAGAGTTATCGAATATAGTTTATTCGAGTGGAGAAATCAAATGTGATTCATTTGAGAAGAGTTATCGAATATAGTTTATTCGAGTGGAGAAATCAAATGTGATTCATTTGAGAAGAGTTACCGAATATAGTTTATTCGAGTGGAGAAATCAAATGTGATTCATTTGAGAAGAGTTATCGAATATAGTTTATTCGAAGAATAGTTATCGAATATTGGTTATTCGAAGTTAGTTAATCCAAAGGGAGTTATTCGAAGTTAGTTAGTGGAGAAATCAAATGTTATTCATTTGAGAAGAGTTACCGAATATTATTTATTCGAAGAATAGTTATCGAATATTGGTTATTCGAAGTTAGTTAATCCAAAGGGAGTTATTCGAAGTTAGTTAATCCAAAGGAGTTATTCGAAGTTAGTTAATCCAAAGGAGTTATTCAAAGTTAGCTAATCAAAAGGAGTTATTCGAAGTTAGTTAATCCAAAGGAGTTATTCGAAGTTAGTTAATCCAAAGGAGTTATTCGAAGTTAGCTAATCAAAAGGAGTTATTCGAAGTTATTTAATCCAAAGGAGTTATTCGAAGTTAGTTAATCCAAAGGAGTTATTCGAAGTTAGTTAATCCAAAGGAGTTATTCGAAGTTAGCTAATCCAAAGGAGTTAATCGAAGTTAGTTAATCCAAAGGAGTTAGTCGAAGAGTTAATCGAATATAGTTATTCGAAAGAAGGTGTTAATCGAATATAGTTATTCGAGTAAAGTTAAAAGAGTTAATCGAATTTAGTTATTCGAAATGAGTTATTCGAATTTGATATTTGAATAGAGTTAAACACATTAGAGTGATTCGAATTACTTATTCAAATAGAGTTAAACACGTAAGAGTTAATTGAATATTAGTTATTCAATTAGAGTTAAATCGAATTTAGTTATTCGAAAGGAGTTAATCAATTTGAGTTAAGTTAATCGATTTGAATTAAGTTGAATCAAAATGGAGTAAATCGATTAGAATTAAGTTAATCGAGTTAGAGTAAATCGAATATTGGTTATTCGAAAGTAAGTTATTCGAATTAGTTATTCGAAGGAGTTAATCAAATGAGTCGATCCAAAGGAGTTAGTCGAATATTAGTTATTCGAATAGAGTTAAAGGAGTTATTGATTTTAGTTTGATCGAAAGGAGTTATCGATTAGTAAGTCGAAAGGAGATTTTCGAATATAGCATATTCGAAAGAAAGAGATCGAATATTGTTTATTCGAAAGAGAGATATTTCGAATATGAGTTATTCGAAGAGAGATAATCGAATATAGGTTATTCGAAGAAGAGTTAATCAAATAGAGATTACTCGAAAGAGAGTTATACGTCGAATTCGATTATAGCGAATTCGGGAAAGTACTATTTACTTTCCAGGGTTTAAATCAAGATTTAGTTATTGATTTAGAAATTATGTGTCTGTTAAATTATGCGAGTTAGGAGATAAAGTTATAATTTAGGTTAGACATTGCAGAAGTAGGAATTATAACGTTATAGTTATAATCAAACGTTTTCATATAAGAAGTGGATTCGTAACCTGAATCCGAGAATTTGCGTAAACAGATGATTGGACAAAGTGAGTGACGAGCTTCATCTATTTCACAGTAAAGGACGGTGTTCAATTAAGGTCTGAGAGGTAATTATACCCCAACTTGATTGACTTCAGAATTGACAAAGTAATAGTTGTGGTTCGATAGAAAAGGTTGATTTGAAATATAGTTAAGTAATAAGCAATAAATGGATTAAGCGAAACGATGTTTTATACAACGTTCATTGGAAATCCGTAAATGAGTTTTGGAAACGTTTTCCAAATATAGTCAGATATGGTTTCTAAACATAGAAAATGAAATGTTTTCATGATAAGAATTTAAGAAATAGAGTTAAGCAAATTCAGAAACTGACTGGAGAGGGTAAGTTGAACGGTTTTCTAAGTGACGATCTGATGTGGGTTTCGACCTTCCGGATTGATACTTAGAGAATTGTTCTCATACTAGTTACAGTTAGGGACTGATAGTTGCGAAATAATAGTGATGTGAAAATAAGCTATGGAAATGTTCTCCAATGATTAATAACATATATTTTCTAAATATATGAAATAAGGAAATATGAACATATAATGATTGATCGATCGAATTTCCATTTGGAAATAAGATTGTTGTTTGTACACCGACATGTTTTAATTTGATAGTTGAATCACAGACTATCAAAGTTTTTACCATTTTAACGTTGTTAATGTGGAGAGACCGATTGGATTATTATCCAAAGAACCACTCTGTATTGGCATAAGCGTTGCGAGCAATATCTGCCAAAGATAAAGTGAAGACGGAGTAAAGTGCAAGGGCTGTTGTATAAGTCTTAGATAACAGTGACTAAGATGGATATACTGAATAGTGCCTTCGGTTTGTCCAGCCCCAGGACAACGTATATGGAAGAAGGTCTGACAGAGTATATCCAATGGATCGCGTAAGTTGATCTGTTCAAACGTATTCACGTTTGGTGGCGGAGGAATTCGTTTCTCTTAGCTGTATACCCGTGTTATTTTTGGGTAAGTCAATTTGTGATTTGGCGGGTATGACGATGTGTCATTCAAAGTGAATGGTGATCAGATGTTCTGAAGATAGACGTAGCCTCTAGCCTCACAACCAGGAGGTAACAAAAGTTGGGCTAGGCAGCATGGCTAGTTGGGTCATCCCCAAGCAGGGTGTATTGTCACCGATCTAGAGAATATTCATATTTATACTTCTTTTTGATTCTGTATCTTCGGATGACGGTTTGATGGCCTACAACCGTGGTGGCAATATATTCGCGACACTCAAGCTAAATGAGTGAGCGGTCATGTGTGGCCGGGTTGCAAGACGTTCTTGTTGAACCCTGAGTGTATCACCTCTAGAGTACACTATTCAGAAGGGGCTCCCATACCTTGTCTGTTGGAATCCATTCTCCGATAAGCGCCCTGCGGTTTATGATTTTATACTATGTATGTAGAACGTGAGATGCAAGCGTTTCTGCTAGATTGATACCTATTTGTACTTAGACATTATTATAATATCACAATGATATTGCTTGTCAAAGTTGTTTAGATACTCATAAGGAAAAACCCGTTCCGTATTCACGGCGTGGTCTTATGAGATATCATATACCTGTTCAATTGTTTTAAATTGTTTTAATCATACCAGTCCCATGACTGACCCGGAGTTTACTTTGTTGTTTTCCCTAAACTCTTGGGTGCCTAAATTTGTACGGGCAGTCAAGTAGTCAGGATTTACAGATATACTTGGAGAGCTTAGAGCAGGAGACTTCAAGATTCTATAGCTATAGTTATTTCCGCTGTGTTGTAAGTGTTGTACTCTGATAAGTGCTATTGTATATATATAACTGTTTACTTCAAAGTTATGTTATATATTATATGTTATTCGTTCCGCTGTGAGATTCGTGTTACTCTGATGATTCTGGTGTTCTTCTTCTTCTTCTATTCTATTAGTTCTATCTTTTCTTTCTCATCCTCTAAATTCTTTCACTAACGTCGCGGAATTTCCGACTCTCGAGGAGTCGGAAATTTCCAGCCGTTACAGTTACTAAAGGTAGAATGGAGCCATGTGATGTTTGAGGTGTCTTAGTGATGTGTAGCCACAAGTTCGATGCAGCACTTGTCTTCGTGATTGGATTTGTCTTCATGACTTGATATGACTTTGTGACTTGATTGATCCTCGTGACTTGATTTATCTTCATAATTTGATGATTTTTTTCGTAATTCTGAGATAGAGCAATTAACGCTCAATGACCTTGATTTTCCTTTGATTCTTAAATATTTTTTGTTGATTTGTTCATGACGAAATTCGAAGGGAAGTGAATTCCTACGGATACGGATGTTTTCTGGGGGATCCAAACGAAACCATTGTGTATCTGCGATTCATAAACAATCAACATATCAACATCACATTGGTACTTTCCATATCTGTTTTTAATAAAAAGGAATTTTTGACATATTTTCACTCGGAGTTGAAACAAGGATATTTAGTACTTGGAGATTTTAGTCGTATGTATGGCCAGCATATGCATAACATATGTAAGAACGACAACAGACTTGTCAAACTTCGAGTTATCAAATATTTTCAAATCGATAGTTTTGGAATTAAAATATACCTAACTAATTAACTTAAGAAACAAGATTTTGGGATATTTTCTATTCTATAGATTTGGAGTAACAATACAAATATTTTCCATATGAATTTAAGCTATAAAAGACCTTGGACTTTGGAAATCTTCTAGCTTTCACTTGACAAATTGTCAACGAAATGTTATTTGCACTCTTCAATGAGTGTTGGGAAAAATTAAAAGAATTGAAGGTAAGGGAATTTGGTGGTTGAACTTGAATTATAAGAAATAAGTTCAACAGCGGATTAGTAAACATTGACAGATAAGGTTATAAAGGAATTTGGAATAAGTTGAAATGCAGAAATTAGAGATTGAAAAGAGAATGGTTTTGAAAAGTAATAATACGATTTTAAATCTTTTATAAGATTGGATGGAATGTGAATTTGGGAGATATCTCGAAATAAATTAAGATAGAAATTGGTCTGAGGAAATTGAACATAGTTTAAAAAGTAGGGAAATAAATAAAACTCGATTCAGAAGATAAAGACAATCATGTTTGATCAAAATTGATCTCCAACTATAAGAAAGACAATTTGATTTACCGAGTAAATTGAATATGATGGATAAACAAAGAGGATCAATGATTTAAATATCGATATTTAAATTAGCTATGGAAAATTTCGCAGAAATATGAAATTTAAAGCATACATTGGTATAACTATAACGATCTCTCCTTTTCGAGGACGAAAAGTTTTAAAGGAGGGAAGATTGTAACGTCCTAGAAATTTTGGCAATTTGAAATAGGAATTAATTAACGATTTCACGATAAACAATTAATTTGATATTTGGATTTGAGATTAAAAATCAAAGTTTATTGGTTTGTATAAGAATTGAATTCGATATTAAATTTCAGAATGGATAATCGAAAATCAAATATTTACTTTTAACTAGTCGAGACTAAATTTGAATTGATTTTGAGATTCGACTGAGAATTTTAATAATTGAATTTAAAAATAAACGTTATTCAATGTTAAATAGTTTGGAATTTTAATTGTTGAAATATATGAAATTTGGCTTGGATATGTGTGTAATTGCGTGTATAAAGGAGTTAAAGTTTAACGGTTCAAATTTGGAATCGAACGGAGTTGTTAGTGGACGAATGGTATAAAATCGATGAATGGATAGATGATTTAAAATTAATGTAACGTCGTATACAAACAGAGTCAAATTACAATCAGAATAATTTTATTGAATTCGGAATGCAGAGAAGAAGAAGTGCGTACGATTTTTGTTGCGTTCGGAAATTTCGTTGGCAGTATAAATATTGTGCATTCAACAACTGTTTACAGTGCGTTTTAATATTTAATTTTACTCTAATATAGCCTACCCGACATAAAAATCCCGCTGACCTACGTATCTACCCTAACTCCTGATGTTACTTCGCTCCTATCCTCTCTTCTTTTCTTTTATAAAATATTGCCCCCGTTTCCATTCTTTCAGCAAAAAAACCAATTTCCCAAAAAATTCAATCTTTTCCCAATTCATTTTAGGCAAATTCTATTTCAACCCACCATTTTAGGTAGTAACCCCCCAAATCATGAAATAATCAGTAAACCCACAAATTTAGTTAGTAGCCCCCCCTTTTTTTAAAAAAAAACCCAAAAATACCCTTCCACGTAGGGGGACTGCGTGGTTTCTCACTGTACCTCGTAATTGCCCTACGTGGTTCATCAAAGTACCACGTAGATGATCTCCGTGGTTCATTCATGGACCACGTAGACATACTACGAGGTATACCAAAAAACCACGTAATGCAACTACGAGGTGTTCAAAAAACTGGAAAAAAAAATAACAGTAAAAAGGTAGTTTGATCATCGTATTTTTTTGATAAAATGGGGGGCTACCGCCTAATTTTGTGGGAATTTGCCTTCATTTTAATGGCCGGAACTTCTTCATTTTAAAAGGCCATCGTGATTTCCGTTAATATTTCCCAAATCAAAAGAGTTGCAAGCTACTCCCTTTTCAATTTTAATGGCGGTCTCCCCAAAAATCGATCCACCTAATTCCGTGTATTTCTTGTTCAAATCAACAACGAAACCCTAACTCAAATCGGACCTCCTCAAATTCGTAGTCACCGCAGCAACGTTCGTTAATCGCCTCACCGTAAAAGCCTGCAAAGTCAGGGTCTTTCAACTGAAGCTTGCCACGACTGTCGATACCGCTTCCTTCTCGTCACCGCTGAAGTCTGGTCAGTATAAACGAATCACGGTCCTTTGCGTCGCTACCCGCGAGAGCACCAATACCCGCTTGTTTCAGCACCGCCTTCAACCCCTCTAAGGTGAGTATTTTGCTCACGATTAATTCTTGCTTTAGGTAATTTGGCTTCAATGGAATTGGGTATAATATTATGATTTTTGAGGGTTATTTGCTTGACTGATTTGTTTGGATTGAATTGGCTTTGTCGGTTAATGATGTCCGAACGTTGGCTGCTGACTTCACTGCAACATCTTTTGCTGATTTCTATTCTTCACAAGTTTGTACAGTTTCTCTAGCATACTTGGCAGCAGCTCCTCTTGATTTCTTTTGCTGATTACATTTAAAAAAAAAAAACCTATTTTTGGTCTTGGAATTGAAGTGAGCTTTGTTTCATATAAATGTAACATCATTTGCTGGCTTCATTGGCCTGTGTTGCCTTGCAGCATTTGTTGTTTTGCTGACCCGATCTGAAATTTTAAACTCTTGCTTGTGCCTCATTTATGTGCTGAAATATGGACTTATGTTCGCAGAAAGGATAAACACACATTTTTGAAATGTCACTCACGTAGTACAATGCTAATCAGGAACCATTATGATTTAGGACAACAAATATAGTTCATTTCAAATTGCAAATAATGTGGAGTTGATTCGGACCACCGTGTCTAAATTTAATTACAGTAGCCTTTATGTCCTAATATTTACCTTTCACCGATTCTACAATTCTATGTATAAGCAATACATTGTTTACATAAGATCAATTGTAGAAAACAAGGAGTGGACCATATATATATGACTCTAAGATACTTCATTAATTCATAAGTATATTATATCAATTGAAAAGATTCATTAAGATAGCAAAGGTATTATTCTATTATTGTTCTTGCAGCTTCATAACAAAACAAGATAGCTACCAAAGTAAGATTGAACACAGACAGTACTTTTAACTGATTCTGAATAGAGTCACCCAAACTGACGCACTCACTTATTGATACTTTGACATACTATAGTGATGTTGGCTTGGAATGCAACCGTAAATGCAATCTAAGATCTGACAGATTCTTGAATGCGTAAAAAGAGAGAACCAATACGGTTTGGTTGGTGGATGTATCCAGAAAAATAGCCACAGTCTAGTCTTGGTTGATTTCTATAATATAAACATGTTTGTTAGGAATTTATACATATGCATACTACAACTTCCATTTATACATATGCACTTAATTGGCTATTTGCTTACTATTTTAAATTGCCATTGATGAGTGTACTGTAAGTGAAAATTTTCTACTTGTATTTTTATATGGCATATATCTATACATTTTACTGCCTTAAGTGTATAGCATATTACGGACTCACTTGTAGCATGCATCATATCATGCATGGACCCTATAGCATGCACCAATATAAGTATACCACTGCAATTTACGGACCTATAGCATGCATCCTCACAATGTTGCAGTATAGTATATTGTTTGTCCAAATTCTCTGTCCACATGAAACCATTTAATAAAACCTGAACTTATTTAATGGCTTTGATATATTATTGGAAATGAATACATAGTAAATGATAGTGCCTTGCCATTTGGAACTGCTACGTACTACATGGATTTTATGCGCCTTGTTTTGGCAATATTGCTGCCCATATGTACCCTGCCCATTCATGTGATCTTGGCTATACTTGTTGCGGGATGCTGGGGCAGGTACACGTGTGTACTTGCAGGCTTCTGTGACCATTTGTCACTAAAATAAAAATTGATGTGGACAGCGGCTACACTACCTTTATTTTGAATATATTTCAGAAATAGGATTAAGTATTATAATTCAGTTTACATTGAAATCAATTTACTTGAGCTATGATTTAATCCTGACTCGAGTGTTTTATGTTTTGCATGGAACGCTCGAATCAGACCCGAGTGTTACAGATTTAGAGATCACAGCTTAGGATTCGAAGATTGACAAAGCTGGAGATTCCAAAAACGGCGCACTCTGATGATTTAAACAGTAAATATTTTTATTGTATTCAAAATGTATTTTTAATTCCGCTGTATCAGAAAAATCTTGTATCAAAAAAAAAATTAGTTAATAAATAAAAATTTCATTGCGTTGTTCGATACCATGCTATTTATTTTATGTGTTAATTCTGTTTTAAACTCTGTAAGCTAAACAACGATCCGTCTATTTGGACGTTTTTAAGTTGGTTTAATTATCAATTTGAAGTGGTCAAAAAAGACGGGACGTTACAATTTTTTTTCTTCCTTTATTATTTGCGCAACCCGTCGGCTCCAAAACCATGCACTGTTTTTCCTTCTTCATTTATACTAAAATCTCACTTCCTGTGCACCACCGTGCCCCTCCACGCTTACCTACGAGATCACTAGCCAACCCACCTTACCACGACTTTGTGCCACCATCAGTATTTGCGACTCCTTCCCCCACCATTCATATTTTTCGACGAACATGCCTACTATCACCACACCGAACTCCTTGGCCTCGACTTCGCCTTCTGCACAGCTCAACTCGCCAACGCCACCCTCTGTCATGCTGTGCTTAAACCCAATTCCTTAAAAAGGCTATCTCTATTTTTTTCTATGTTTTGGAGGCTAGAAGCATATAGAGCTGCTGAGTTTCAAAGGATAAGAAGAGTTGGATTTTTTTTCTTCTGGAGGAATGAAATGTGATGGAGCTATTTATACATGAAGCGATGCAGATTTCATTCTCATTCGGTCACCAACATGTAGGACTTTGTATAGGCAAATGGAGCTGGAGAGACAGAGATATTTTTCATTGAGAGACGGTATCTTTGTTAACGTACACTGTTAAGCCCCAAACTTTGACCACAGTAACATGCATATATTTTGATTTAGATTTCATATATATTTTAGAGAAATGCTAGGGACAGTCGCTTTAATGCAACTGTCCATGATACTCGCCCATTGATTGGTCAAAGATTCTATGTAATTATTTTTATGCAGTTTTCCATGTTATACATTGGCCCCACTATCACAATAACAGCCAATTGTATGGCGAGTATCATGAACAGTTGCCTTAAAGCGACTGTCCCTAGCATTTCTCTATATTTTAAGAGATTTCGCTCATTTTGACAAGACTTTGCCTATATCATTTACAAACTCAAATACCCAAAAATGCTGCACCACGTGATCTGTCTATTTATGAACAAACTTTTCAAAGATTCATATGTTATCCTTATTCTGTTTAAACACCTTATGTATGGCTTTTGATTTAAGCCAACCATTAATGAGGATTGAAATTTTTTTTAAAGGACAAACTTAGTAATTTTTTGATGAAAAGTATGCAAAGGTTTGTAATTTAGGGAGAAGGACACATATTAGTTAGTGCAAAAGTAGAATTCCGGGGGTCCACTATCATTTTTCCTTTTATACTAAAATGTGTCATTCTCCCTAAATTACAAACTTCCATATTTTTCATCATAAAATTTGCTAAGTTTGTAATTATTTTCCACACCAGTAATCGTATATTAATACGTGTGGCGCCAGAAAATAACCTGGCCGAAATCTTTGACTTTGGGCAAGTGAAATCTTTTAAAATAAATGCTAAGATAGTGTAATAGATTTGCAAACATTGGGTAATGAAGCCAATGTCATTTTCGCAATGTCAGATGAAGCCTATACAAGATTTGCAGAAGTAATATAGCAGAAAGAAACTTTCAGAGATGTGTTTCTCAATATTCTCATTATTTAGAATGGACAACGAAGATAAGACGAAATGAAAGCATTCTACAATGTTATTTATTTGCGATATTTATTTGAGCTGACAAACGATATTTTCTGAAAGCGACTAGTGATAAATTTTTAGGCGTATAACGCTCTACGTTTATAATTCGCTCGAGCTCACATGACCCCCAATTGAAGTGAAACTCAAATACATACAATAATATACTAATCAGTCATACCTAAGCAGAATTTCATGTATATTCAAAATAAAATACTCTGGGTTGAATTCCAAACAAATCGATATTCGATAAATTTAAAAACTCTTTTATTTATATAAATAATCGATATAATTTATAAATGAATTCCATAGCGACTATTTTAAAATTTGATTTGAACATAAAACAAAATCTACAATATGAAACTCAATTTTACTCTTTCATTAGAAAAATATAATCTAATAGATTTGGATGCTTCTTGTTTTGAAGAAATCTAACCTATATTGGATCTGGTACAATCATTTAAAGTTCAAAACATTAAATTACGAACTACTGTGCCGCTACATCTCGTTTAATAATTAAATTATAAATTAAATGTTCATACATCGTTTAATAAACGAAATCATTAATAATATTAAATACAAACTTAAATAAATCCTCTTATATTACTAAATCATACAATATTGCAAATTCAGCTAATTTCGACTGTTACAAAATATTAATTTATTATTTTATTATTTAAACTGATAAAATATTCAAAATTATTAAATTCAAACCATTTAAAATCCAAATCAATATTAAATTTAAACCATTTAAAATCCAAATCAACATTTAAAACGTATTTTAAATATTAAATTAAATGGTTAAAAATCTGGGTCGTTACATTAACAGCCAACAATGATTTTAATGTTTCATTTCAACTAATAAGAGTTTGAAATAATATGATCTCAGATAGTTACTTATTTCACATAATATTATTCACAATTCTTTAGTATTAAATTAATTACTTTTTTATTATAATTTTTTCCTGATTTCAATACAAGATATGTGAATACATATATATAAATAGAAGGCTCGAACTAAATCTTAAACGATGACGTCTAATTCTATAATTACGATATAATTTCCCGATCCTTTCCTCTATTTATTTATACTTATATTTTTCATTTACTTATGTTAAAAATATTTTTTTTTTTAATAAAATTGACTGAACTAAATAACATAAATTTCTAAACCCAGTACGGTCTACTAATTTGTGCACCTATCTTAATTTAATTGTCGTTCACTGTAAAATGCTTAAGTACATTTCCTCCTTCTTTTTATTGTATATAAATAATATTTAAACTTAAAGGAAATTAAAGTTTTCAACAAACATTTATTAACTTTCTATATATTATCAGGCTTAAAGCCCAATTACTTGAAGTCGGTCTAATACAAAAAACCCTCCTAGTACTAAATTTTTGCGGATCAGCATGCTCTGCTCCTCACCTTTCCTTCTGATCCATTTCTTATCATTTGTTCTTTGCCACTTTACCATGCCAAAAATATAAAACCAACAGATTCATGTGTCTGGCCTTACAAAACCAAGGATTCGCACTAGTGGGTTCTTCAATTTCCTTGCCCATTCTTCTTCTTACCAATTTTCTTTACTATTCTTCTTCCCCGTGCACAACCACACCATGCACATGTACATGAAACCCATCGCCACGCCGTTATTCTGGTAATCTCCACAAACCAAAATCCAACGCCTAAGTCTATTCTTTCCACCAGTATTCGCTCCAGCCCAGTAAATCAAAATTTGGGACTTCCGTCACCAGTTCACCATAACTATTGTAACACCCCGCCTCCGCTAGGGTCACTCGCAAAGGAATGCACTAGCTTTAGAGGGGCATTGTTGGTAAACATGCACAGAAATATCACAAGACAGAACATATAAAATAGCGGAAGTAAAATCAAACTTTCATAACATGAATAAATAAGGTCTAAAGCCTTTTACATCAGAGTACATCAAAACCTGTCTTGCAATAGTAAAGAAGCATAAAGACATTTTCATAAATTATTTCCCAAGTAAAAACAGTAAAGTAGCCATTAGCCAAGAAAAGTCCAAGCCATCCATGATGACCTTCAAGCAGAAGAAGTCCGAACTAAACAACAGTATTTCCTCCCTGTAACCTGGGGGGGAAACGGAAGAAAAGAGGCGAAACAAAACGGGTCAGTCAAAAAGACTGAGTAAGCCCTATCTACTATTAGCATAAAAACTAGTAAAGTTAACTGACATGAGAAACTGAGATGAACATAAGCATGATAACAAGATAGATAAGCTAAATCAAAATAACAGGATGAACTACTGAACTCAGATAAACTAAGGTGTCATGATAAATTACGATGTCAAGATAAAACAAGGTATCACATCGTCGGGTTTCTATCAAGTATAATATCCCCAAGATATCTGTCACGTATAACACCCCGTGATATCTATCCTGTATTTTAGCTCTGCACCTACCGTACTAGTATCCCCACCGTGTCATGTGTTAACCAAGAATGACCCTCACTCAAAAGTCGTGTAATGGTCCATGTCAACCTAATATATCGCATATATAGGTTACTCAACTTGTATGTTTTATTCCATGTAAATGTTCAGTCCCTTGCCGTAGACCATACGGGCTTTCCCATGAGATTCTATATTACTTTAACATAGTTCCATGATCCTTAAGATCGGTTTGGACTGTTACCCTAAACCTAGCTAGGGTCTTCCAACATGAATTATTGTTTGTACAACTAGGACTTATGCTACCTAGGGCTGCTAGGGATTATGCTTACCTATTGCACGTTTTCGTATCTCGGTTTGGGTTCAATCACCTAGGGCCACTAGGGATTACGCTAACCGCCAACCGCGCCCTTTTTCCCACGCATTCATCGTGAATCGCTTTTCCATGACTGTATGCACATGTATCACATCGTGCCATCCGAGTCCTATCACAGGGCAAATCAAGAAATACAGGACTCGGTCGGGAGCTTTCGATTTATCTGCCGATGCAGATGCTAAGGTCTGTTTTTCTTATACGTGGCTATGGTCCCACGAGACCACTCCCTCAACTAGTGAAAGACAAGACAGGATAAATCCTGTATGAGAACACAACACTGGCCAACCCACATCCAAGCCTTATCGCAACCATAATTAGATAGCAATTATGGTCTTTTGGGTGTTCTCTGCCTTTCCGTACGTACACGCTTGACCAAAGATGGTAGGTAGCCTGACGAAATGCTATCTAGGGTACGACCGTGTATCGTCGACTATCCCCTATCCATCCCCGTCTTTAGGTCGCTCGTATAGCAACCAAGGCATACTCTTGGTTCTTCTAACGCAGACCTTAACCTCTCATGAGCCTAGTATAGCAGCTCATAGAGGGATACCAAGAATATCCTCACGTTCCACGAAGCCGCTGCTTCGTTACCCAGTTCGCAGGAGCCTTTATCTAAATCAGATACTTGCTCCTACTCGTATACTTAAACGATGACCTACCGTATCAGGTTACTCATCTATCTATGAACTGGTCTAAATTTCCTTGACTAAGAATCATTACTTAGTTATTCTTCAACTAAGGTTTACCACTTAGCATTGTTCCCGTTATCCTTGTTAACTACGGTTATCCATCTAATCCTCAGAACTAGGGTTTACATAATGGATTAAGTGTCACTTAAGTTCATGACTTAACCCGTCTACAAATCCTGTCAAAATTGGCTAAGTATCCAAGTTCAAGGCTTAACCCTACAAACCATGCTCAAGTTGGTTAAGTATATTAAGCAATTCACGACTTAACCTCATCCAATTATCATTCTAGATTGGTTAAGTATATATTAACTTGACCCTATCAATTTACTTAGTCAAATCGGTCAAGTGTATTCAAGCGATTCGTGACTTAGCCTTATCATGTTTTCACGTTATATTGGTTAAGTATTGGTTAACTTAACCACAATAAATTAACGAGTTAGATTGGATAAGTATAGGTCACTTAACCACATCAATTCATCATGTTTAGATTAGTTAAGTGTTTAACTTAACCCCATTAAACTACCAAGTGGGATTAATTAAGTCTAGGCTAACTTAACCCCATCCGATTTCCATGTTTAGACTAGTTGAGTCTAATCTTAACCCCATTCGTTAACCGTATTTTTCGGTTAAGCGTCATTAAGAAAACTTACTTAACCTTACCAAGTTATCGCGTTGGATTGATTAAGTGTTGGTTAACTTAACCCCATCCACTAGTCATATAAAAATGGTTAAGTGTCATTAGGCAAATCAAGTTACTTAACCTACCCAACCTTGTCATGTTTTGTTAAGTATCATTAGCCTAATCAAATTACTTAACCCATTTGTCCATGTCATATTTGGTTAAGAGTCATTAATCAAATTAACTTAACCCTATCATGTGGCATTAATTACTTAATGCACCTTCACCTCTCACATTAGACTTTGTTGTGGTTACTAGTTAAGTCGGTCGGTTCCGGGTAGCTTTACACCACAACTTGGTCTAACCTCGGGTTCAAGCACAACATGACCAACTTCTCACATTGGGTCCTATTGTTTGCAACTACTAGTTAGGCCGGTCGGTTCCGGGTAGTTTTACGTTGCAAACTCAACCCAACCTCGAGTTGGCCACACTTATATTATCTAAGTGTCATGTCCATCATGTTTCCCAAAACATGTTTCAAGTTTTCAAGCATTTGGGTAGACCTAACTTAATAGGTAAATTCCCAAAGGGTAGACCTAACTTAATAGGTAAATTCCCAAGCTTATGTTTTTATGCATACTTACATGTCAACTTCCATGTTATATTTCAAGTCATGTTTTCAAGTTGTACTTTCATGTCATTAGAAATTACCCATAACATAACCCAACGCTTTTAAACTCGCATATACGTTCGCGACAACGTAATGGATTAAAAGAAGAGACTTGGCAAAGGCATGACAAAAATGGATATTAAGCCACAAGTTAATCATGGTGGCAAATGAGGCACAAATGTGTTCATTATCTTGCATGTTACATTCTTAAGCCTCAAAACATGAATAAACCCAAACTTGGCACATAAGCGAATCATGGTGACAAAAGATATGGAATGATGACTAGTAACTCGCATATATCATCATATAAGGGTTATGACTTCATATGCAAGTTGACATAAAGGTTATGAGGGTTCTCATGTTGCCTAATGCAACATTTCAACATAAAGGTTGTAGCTTTTAGCTCACAAGATCAAGATAATGACTTCATAAACTTGCATGACATGATAGCATGTATTATACTCAACGATCAAACCCAGACTTGCAACATGAACATTTAACTTCATAGTTAATATCTAAGAGTAGGGAAAAGTCTTACATTGCTATGAAGGCACAAAAGATATGACAAAGCCCTTATGCAATCAAATAGACTCAAAATGCAAGCTCTAACATAAAAACCCTTGAGCCAAAATGATCAAAACCCTTGCTTTATGATGCAAAGATAGAAACTTGACTTGAATGCAAGCTAATGACACTCATACAAGCTTGAAAACACTTGTATGCATGGAAAATCTCTCATAGAAACCATTTAGAAATTTTATGAAGAGAGTGGAGGCCATGAGAGGTAAAATTTTGCCATAGTTTAGTTGCATGAATGAATAATGAGGATTTAGGATAGGTTAGGGTCTTATTTATAGATTAGGCAAGTGTTTTAGGCCATAGGATTAAACCTAGATTCAATCCAAGCCATCAAAGCATGTCTTGGGGAAGAAGTCAAGTGTAGGAACCATCTAGGGCCTTTAGATTAAAGATGAACCATGAGAACCATCCAAATGCAAAATCTGCATTTGAGCGAACCGGCCCACGGGTTGATAGCCAAACACCCTGGATTAACCCCTAGTCGACCCAGCGAGCTCGGGTCGACCTCAAAAATCGGCCGGTTCGGTCATTCCCCTCTCCCAATTCGCTGTTTTGAACATTTTTGCATATTTATTTAATTTTCAATTATATATATATATATATATCAACATATATATATTTCTCTACGCAACCCATTTCACTTAATTAAGTATACTTTAATTTGGGAATTTTTCGTGAAACTTCGCGAGGCCATATTTTGGTCATACGGACTCCGATTTTCGAAAAATCGGACTCTATTTCGCGTATTTTTCCGAGACGAACGCAATGGCATAGCCCGTTTCCCTTGATTCAGATTTTACAGTTTAATTCTGCCTCCATTTATGTTATAACAGGTTATTGAAAATACGGGTTGTTACAACTGTCTTCACCAAATTTGCATCGCACCACCTTTATCCACCACAGGTTACCACCAGATTTTTGTCAGAGGTCGGTGATGACCCGCTGATCGTATTCCCCTTCATGCGATCCTCTAGAACTCCACCATCTCAAAGTAGTTCTTCGATGAACATAGGCAACCCAAACTGTATTAAATACCTTAATTTGATCTTGATTCCCCAAAATATTTGTTTAAAAAATATAATTTTCCTATGTTCTTCAATCATCCACGCTTCTTCAATCCAATCTACACGAACTTTGATCAACTATATCACCAGAAATAGCTTCAAACCCCTTTTCTGATGAACCTAGAATTTCTCATTGCTATATCTTTAAAAATCTTGATTTTTATATTAAAATTGATGGTTTAACAATATAGAATCATCCATACACCTAAATCACGATATAATGCTTGTTTGGAAAATTTAATATTTTCACCTCTTTACTTTGTTTTAGTCAATTCTGATATTATATGTTGATATTGAATTGAAAAAAAATTAGATCATACGCAAGTCCAAAAATAAACAACTTCCCTGTTGATTTCAATTCCTAAACGAAACTAGACTTCATGCGATTGGTTTTTTGTATATATAAGTGATGATATATTTTACCTATATAGACAAGTTTTCAATTGCCAGTAGTGATTTCTTCCAGCAAAATCATCATATATATATAATGTTATATAATTAGTAGCATCTATATAGGTACATGGAATTGAATCCAACATATATTCAACTTTGAATTGGATTTGGTGAATAAGAAAAAGTACGTGTTTTACTTATAATTGTTACTACTACTTTATTTTGCTTTCTTCAGTTGTTAAATTTTCAAATCATCATCTAACTATATATAACACCTCAATATTTGAATCCAATGTGATGAGTACATACTAACACACATATAGTTAGAATCTACTTGGACTAAACAAAAAATATTGAAGAAATTAAGGGCGTTTACTCTGTAACGACCCGGAAAAAAATTCGATGCTCGAATTTTTGACAATAATACATAAACCTGTATCACTTGTCAAAAACCGAAGTATCGAATCCCAGATTGTTAACAGAAAGAAGTTAGAGGACGAAAAAGGAAAGAAAGAAATATTAGAATAGAAGAAAGAAGAAGAACTTCACATCAGAATCTCACAGCGGAACGAATAAAATATAATATAACAAATCTCTTTATACAGAAAGGAACTGCATACCATTCATCAAAGTACAACATATATCAGTCGCAACGGAAAATAACTTTATATAACTAGTGGTGAAGCCTCTTGCTTCCAGCTCCTGAAACTCCCTGCGAAACCTAACCTGGAAACATACTCGGTCTGACCCGAGCACATTTGAAGCAAAGCAAAATTCACCAGTCAGTCTGGAATACTTTCAATGATAAATTCACAGCACAAAAAATCTTGTTTAACTTTGGAAAATCCTTTTGAAATAAAAGGATAATAGTAAGACCAGCCAACACATAAGCACAGACAGTTTTTACCTTACTATAACCCAAAACAAATTTTGAGATCATACTTTGTTCTGATATTATAATGGTGTCTAAATACAAATAGATAACAATCTAGCGGAAAGCTTGCATCTCACGCTTCACATATATAGTATACAATCAAAACTGCGGGCGCTTATTGGAGATTGGATTCCAACTATGAAAAGGTATGGAACCACCTGCCGATAATGTATCTCTAGCGGCGAATACACTGGGTTCAACAAGAACGCCTTGCAACCCAGCCCACACATGACCGGCCACTCATTTCGCTTAAGTGTATCGAATGTATATCACCAACGGTTGGGATCAACAACCGTTTCCCGAAAAAGGGACAACATCGATAGAATAGAAGCAAAAGGAATTTCTCTGGATAAGTGATTATACACCTTAATGGGAGCGACCCACATAGCCATGCTGCCTACCCGATTTTTGTCATTTCCCGGTTGATGAGGCTTAAGGTCAGTGTAACACCCCGTAATTTTATAACATTAAAATTCACAAATTAAAGTATACTTAATTTTTAGAAAAGAATTAAGTGAAATGGGTTGCGCAGAGAAATATATATATATATTGATATATATATAAAAATTAATTAAATAAATATGCGAAAAAGTTCAAAACAGCGAATTGGGAGGGGAGAATGACCGAACCGGCCCATTTTTTGAGGTCGACCCGAGCCTCGCTGGGTCGACTAGGGGTTAATCCAGGGTGTTTGGCTGTCAACCTGTGGGCCGATTCGCTCAAATGTAGATTTTGCATTTGATTGGTTCTCATGGTTCAGGGTTAATCTAATGGTCCTAAATAACTTCCTACACCTATAAATACATCCTAATGCTAACCCTAAACCTAATTAAAATAGAATAGTTACCGTCATACCATCGCCATGGAAATCAATGGAGCCGCCGCCAACTAAGAAAGAAGAAAAGCAAATTCAATTCTAATTCTCTCAACCCTAAAGCAAAGCAAAACTCTCTCTTTTCTTCTCTAAATTGTGAGTATGATGATCTTAACAAGATTATTATCATTTTAATTAGGTTGAGTTATGAATGGATTATGAGTAGATGATGTGAATTATCATATATGTTGTTGTAAACCCATTTTGCTATCATGTATATTGTAAATCCAATGTTATGTGATGATGATATCTTATATGTTGTAAATCATGCTATGATGATGTTATATATGTTGAAAGTTTCTATGTTAAGTTGTGATGAATCAAACATGTTAAAAAGGCCATGATGTTACCATCTATGCTAGCTAGTTCATATTAATTAAATCATCATGTTTGGGTTATGTTGATCTATATGACAAGTCACATATGCAAGTTAGATTGATTAGAAAAGTTATGAACATATGCCAAGACATCTATTATGACATCTAGAATTATGCTATGACATATGTGATATCCTATGCTAGTTCACACCATCATTATGTTGCCTAAAAACCCCATATGCAAGTTTATGTATAGATTTGGGCTATGATCATATCATATAAATTGAGACATTTAACAAGTTGACACCTTTTGATCCTTAACATGTGTAGTTTATGCAAGTTTCACCCCTATTATGATTAGATTTATTTTAATTGTCTATATGTTGTGATAATTTATCTTTGTGCTAGGTGTTAGACTATACAAGTCTAGCCTATATTATGCGTTGAATAAGCGAACGTATAAACGTGGGGTAGGGGTAATATTAAGGATTTAATATTAAAAAGTTGGGGTGCAATTGATATGATTTTGCATGCCATAAGTGGATGGCCATAATTGAGTCAATTATGGACATCATTAAAAGTTGACTTAATTAATAATTTGAATAGGGAATTATTAAAATTGGGGTAAAAGATTTTAAGTGTTAATCAATGCTTAGGACACGAGGTTGGACTCGTTTGTGACGTAAACCTGCCCGGACCCACCCGGCAAATCCAGTGGTCACAAATGTCATCCTAATGTGAGAGGTCCTATGCCTAAACTAAAGCATAACGGTTGTAAAGACACGAGGTTAGACTCTTTTATGGTGTAAGACTTCCCGGACCCGCCCGGCAAATCCAGCTGCCATAAATGCCAGTCTAATGTGAGAGCTCTTTATGAGGTTATGGCCTGAATGAATTAAGAAATACTTAACCAGATAAACATGTAAGGTGGGACATGGGGGTTAAGTAGGTGCCTTGGGTGGCATGAGGAATCTAGGGGATGCCCTTAGTGGCATGTGAAATATGATTAGTAAGACTTAACCAAACACACATGTAAATGAACATGACTAAGAGGGTTAAGTGGGATATACTAGTGACAAGCTTAGGTGGGTAGCTTGTGGGGGGCCCATTTCAACCAGTATCCCAAACGTATCTTTGTGGGCTCAACCCAAGTCGAGGACGGGACACGCATACTGAGTTTGACTATAAGAGGCCAAAACGGGGAGCGGTGGCAACGCAAGTCCAACGGGTTTCATATGCGTGTGTGGACCCGGGCTAGTAGGTAAGACGTTGTTGCATCATGTAGGTATAAGCCGTGCGTTCTCAAGTTGTATCGGGTTGCCACTTTAGGGGAGTGATACACCCCACTGTGGGGCCAGCACGGGTATCTACGAGTAGGGAGCCGATCGAAAGTGGGTAGTGGGGTACACCTAGTGGAGATAGGGGCAGACGACACCTATGTAGTCAGCTAGGGGTACGTAAGGCTATTTATAAAGTTTCTGTGTGAAGCAAGAGGGATCAAACAATAGGGTGATTGGTGTGGTGCAGTGTAGTAATGTGCGGTGCAGTGTAGTAATCATTCGTTAGCAATTAGGTGTGCCTTTACCGTTATCTTTAACGTTATCTTAAACGCTATCTTTATCTTCCTAAGAGTTCATAGACATTTACTTGTCTTCCATCTTATGCCTTAGTCTAGTTATTTTGATAATAGTATTGTTAGAATTATCATACTCGCCAGACTTTATGTCTGACCCCCTCTATTTCTATCCTTTTTCCCCCTCCAGGTCCTCAGGTTGGGCCCAGCTCAAGTGGAGTTTGATTAAATTGCTTCATCTCTCTTTGGAAAGCTTGGACCGTTTGAAGTAAAGTCCAGCTTGTTATCTTTTTACTGGCTATTTATGTAATGGGATTATGTATTTTGTTTTTATGAAGATGGATATTGTACTTGGTTATGATCTATGGTTTTATGATGTAACAAACATGTTTAATTTCCGCTGCAATAAAATGAAGTTTTAGATTTCCAAGTACTATTTATTATCTGTCTTATTGTAATTTTTCTGTTCTATATTCACTTATAACCTCCATGGAAGTTAATGCATTCCCTTTGTGAGTGACATTAATGGACGTGGGGTGTTACAGTCAGAGTCTACTTTTAAAACATCTGGTCATCATTCACTTTGAATACCACATTGTCAGATCCGCCAAATCACTAATTGACGTCCACAAAAATATTTTGGTCGTTAAGCTAAGAGAGGTGCCCCTCTCCAAATACTCTGTCAGACATTCTTCCATACAAGTCATCCAGGGACAGGATGAACCGAAGGCACCCTCCTACTGCATCCAATATAGGAATCACCCAATGGATCATTAGTGAGATGTCCTTGCAAATCCGTAGATTCCAACCACGACAGAATCACAAATCAAATAACTCTGGTTGCAAGCCATAGAAATTCGACAAGTAGTCCTACCGCTTATGAAGATCCACGGTCTTCAATTGCTCCATCTTCAATTACCATCTTCACGTATTTGCTGGTTTGGAATGGTTTTCGAATATAAATTCGATCCCGGTCTTTCCGTACCAACAATCGTATTGGTCAGTTTTGATAGTCGGTGATTTAACTATCAAATAACGATCGTGTAAATAAAATGAGTTTGTTGATTCAGTACTTGGCATTTCTTGGCTTCTTTAAAATAATTTACCAAAATAGGTAATAACTTCTAAAACTTCCAATATATTAAAACATTTATTTATCAAAACTATTTTATATGTCTTAGAGTACGTATATATACCCAATTTACCATTTCCTATACCATTGGCACTATTGTCATATTTTTACAAAACCTTTTTCCCATTTCCCTTAAATTTGGCCTTTCAATATATGTACATATATATTTTACTTAATGGTATTGACAAGTTACCAATTCTGATATGGCAAAGCAAATGTCGACTTATATAATTTAAACCAAATATTTTTATTTACATTGCAGCTAATATTGTTGTATTCTTTATATTCCAAAGTCTCGCATTAGTGTCCAATATTCTTCGTATAGGATAAAACCAATTTCAACTCCCTTACTCATTCCAAACTAATACAATTCCTCGAAAATAGTGAAGCCATTAAAGTTGGGGTATTTTATTACCTCTCAGACCTTGATCGACAACGTTCCTACCTTAGAATAAATAATAGTTTGTCACTTAACCACTGATATTAAAATCCCATTTACCACCTTGATTTCAAATCTAGTTTTATAAACCATTTCTTACATTTGAAATCCTCGTTCAAAAATCTCTTTACTTAATTTGTTTAATTAAGTAAGTATTCAATAAACACAAATCATAAAGCATTATTTCACTTATAACATTTTGATTTATAATAAAAAAATCCCTCGTCATTAATTTGATTCCATCTATTTGGGCATTTCTATAATAAAGCTTATCTTGGATAAAAATCCGCTTTCCACCTTCTTTACAACCAGACCTCTTTACTTGGATTTTATTTCCAAAATCCCTTTACCAATATTTAACACAATCCAATTATATGTATTTTCCTTTCCGTTTGAAAACCTTATTTAAATTACAACGTTTCGCTTAATTTAACGCTTTAACCTTTACGGTCATTATTTTGGTTTTAAACCTTGTTTGGATCGCTTCCAAATCACCTTTTCTACTCCATTTAACATCTTGTAACAACTTAGCTTTAGATTTTACTCTAAATCAGTGTCCATATTTCAGTCTATTGCTAAACTATTAATCATTTCCCCTGGAAGTTCCATTCCATTTGAATTCACTTAACTTAATTTAACGATTAAGTAAAATCTTATTTAAATCCCTGAATTTCACTTACAAATCCTATTAACCCATCTCGTTTGAAACCTGGATTATAAATCCCTTTATATACTCTTATCGCTCTTTTTGATCAAACCATATTGCCACTTAATCACTTCTCAAATGAATTCCAATTAAAAGTCATCGTTTTAATTATTATTAATTAACATAATAATTAACTTTATTATTAACTATATTAAAAATAATTAACTTTGCTATTAACTAAAAATAGAATAATTATCACTTTAAAAGCTTATTAAATAATGATTACCTTTATTAACACTAAATACTTCAATAATTTCCTTGACTTATAGTTAATCGGAGGTTACTAATATTTAACATTATTCGTTAATTTTAACGAATATGCAGGAAATTTAAATCAAATTAATTCAGTGATCAATTTCAATCAAAAACGGTTGATTTTGTCAATCGTACATCTCATTTAACTATTAACTGATTTTCATTATCATTTCCCCTTTTAAATTAATTAATTAACTTAATTAATTTAAAATCACTATTTAATTGTTTTAAAAACAATTATTCTATTTAACCAACCCGTAGGTAAATTCCTTGAGTTTCCACTTTTAAAACTCATAATATTTTATCACATAAATCATTTAAATAATTTCTTTATAAACTTGCTATATATATATTTCTATAAATTTCTAATTTAACTATTTATATAAAATGACTGAAAAACTTCAGTTTAGTTATAAAGTAGTTTATAACTTAAAAACTATGTCCATTCACCTGACGGTAGAACGACGTTTAAAACAATACATTTTAGGCCATTCAGTGCCAACCGCCCAATCAATACCGTCAATTGATTATAAACACAACAATAATGAATATCTAGTCAGCCATCAATAATAAAACAGGTTTTAGTGTCAGTCGAGGTGAACAATTCATATACGAATAATATGCACAAATCAAATACAGTTTATTTGAGGAATCCGGTCGGATCCCTCTAACCTGTCCTTCTCTGCATCACAGATAACAGTTTGATAATAATATACGAATTTTATTTCAATAATGCATTTAAATGATGAAATAAAAATAACAGCAACCAATCAAATAATAAACATCCAATTAGCATCCATAGCATGCAATCAACCAATTTATACTGTTAACTGTAAATATATGTTTCTATGAATTTAACACATCACAGGATTCCAGAAGGTGTGAGAATTAACTCACCAGTTTTTATTCCGATTGTCGGTTGTCTCTTTATTTTTCATTTGATTTTGAACGATCGTTCAAAATTATTTGAAATTCCAAGCAGCTCCGATCAGTTCCCAATCAGTACCATCATCTAGCCCTTGTTTCTACGATCCCAACGGATCCAATTTCGTGGAATTTCGTTATCGTACGAGAAAATTACACCTAAATTAAGTTTTTATATATAAATCGATTATCTACTAAACTAATTATTAATTAATTAAATATTAACTGAATAATTACCTTACTTAAAACATTAATTACCATTTTGAATGGCCAGGCAACGTCAGTAATACCATACGCGTTTTCTTCCTGGCCAAGGATCTAAAGCCCAATGCCTTCTATCTCCTTCTTCGACTTTGAAAACACGGAACCAAAATTCACCCATCACCGTCAACATGGGCCACCGGACCTGGTGCTGGCACATCCCTACGACTCGCTGATCAACCAGCCTCACCGCCAACCGCCACGAACTCCGATGACACCCCCTTGCTCCAGAATTCGACTTCAATGGAAAACCACTTCGACCAGAAATTCAACCTCCTCCGACCACCTTACGCCTCGATACCCGGCCAATCGACAACCCTCACTCACGCCGACCTCTTACCTTCAGACAAAAACACCTGATAATGACCACCGTCGCCGGAAATCGAAGCAAAATCCATCGACACGACTGGAAATAAACAGCTCCGATCAATTCGATTTTCACACCACCACGGCCAGTTTCAGGTCGTCGACCCCAAAGAAATGTTAAAGCTCTACATCTCCTCTACAAGTTTGCTTCATACCCCATCAGCAAACGACAACCTAAACTCCACTAAAACCCACAAAACTGAAACCCAGATCTCGCCGTTCTTCGCGATTTCTGGCCACCTCTGACTACCGTTCCACCCCAAATTTTGTCAGCTACTAGATATCGACCCGATCTACATCTTTCCCTTTGGAACCCCCCCTCAAATTCATGATAAATTTGGAGATATAAATTAATTTGTGTATAGGGACTTTTTTGCAAAATTGGTGGACGGAAATGAGATGTTGATCGGAGAATTCTGATTTGGGAGGTATATATAAGTGGGAAACTCATTATTTTAATCTAACGTGGCCAAAGATATTTATTGATAGCGAATAACGATTTTATTTCGTGTCTATCGCTATTTCAAACACTGTTTATTGTCTCCTGTGCTCACATACAAACCCCGTTCGACATAAAAATGGACGGCATAGTATAATTTTACGTTACGGTCCCAATGGAACCAGTTTTGTCGAATTCCGAGTCCGTTTGCTCAAATGGCGCTCGTTTACGTCCAAATGATCGTTTTATTTGTATTTAATTTTTCCACGCTCATAGAACAACTCTGATTTGCGTGCAATTTTAAATCTAGCAATAATTAGCTATTGCGGTCCCAATAAAATTTGTTTCGTCGAAAACGGAGGTCGTTTGAATAATGGCCCTTTTAAAAGGTCCAATTTACATTAAAATAAACCAATTTTAAAATACCTCAATATAATATTAATAAAATATTGTTATCGGCCATGCATGACCAGAATTTCATATATTACCAAAATAAAATATCCCGGGTTGAATTCCAAGCCAAATCGATATTCAGAAAAATAAAAACCCTTTGTTTTTTATAAATAAATCGCTATAATATGTAAACGAATTCCAAAGCGACTATTTTAAAATTTGATTTGGACATAAAACAAAATCTACGCTATGAAAACTAGATTTTTCTCTATCATTAGAAAAATATTATCCAACAGATTCAGACGTTTCTTGTTTCGAGAAAATCCAACTCATATCGGATCATGTACAGCTGTTTAAAGTTCAAAACGCCATATTATGAACTACCGTGCCGCTGCAGCTCGTTTCAGAATTAAATTATAATTTAATCGCTCAACTGTTGCTTTACAAGTGAAATCGCTACTGTAACTTCGATACGAAAAATATTAAATCATTTTAAATTGTTCGTTCACATTATATTTCAAATTCACATTTTTCCAAATATTTTGGAATTAAAACATTATTAACATAAATAAATATTCAAAATAAAATGGTTAAATTTGATTATTTAAATTCAAATCAACAATTTAAATAAATAAAATAATTCAAAAAATTGGCCAGAAAATACGGGACATTACATACTCACCTTGTATTACTATTGTTTTATTGTCGACTGTCTTGCAATTTCTTTTGTTCACGGAATTAGCTCCAGTTTACTACTTTCTACTGTTCTTAAATCCAGTTCTTTGTATATGTTTAATCTTCTCCTTTAGGCTTTGATTTCAGTTGAATTTGTGTTCACAACCTTTTCCATTACTTTCAGGTTTTGTTCACAGTTTTGAGTTCTAAATTTTACCCTCTGTTTTCGTTTGTTTCCAGTGAACTAATGTATATGTTTACCCTCTGTTTTCGTTACTTTCAGCTTTTGTTTCCAATTATATTCAAAATCATAGACGTATATCAAACACATTCATTTCTGTGGCTAGAAATATTTGTTATTACAGTTGGAAAACATTTCCATTTCATATGCATGCATTACTATTCTTCTACATTCATCAGTTCCTGATTGTAAATTGGTAAGAAAATAATCCTCTAAGTATCTACCCTGAAGACCGAAATCAACATCAGATCAACACTCAGAAAATCATTTATCTTAACCCATCTCTATTACGGTTCTAATTTCTTGACTCTATATCTTAATTCCTTATCAACATGTATTACTCCGTTTTCTTATTTTAAGGAAATACTCATGATTATATTTGGGAAAATAATCCTAAAACTTACTTACTTCATTAGTTCAAATCAAATATGTTCAAACATATTAATTTACTTCAAATTCTCTTTTTAAATTCCAATCCAGTTTATCTTACCAATTCAACTCTACTCAACTTAGTCAACTCTAGTCCATTCAATTCAATCCACTTGACTTGTTCTATTTAAAATTTCAAGTTCCTGTTTGAATTTAGTTTCGGTTCACCTCGTTTGTATATTTTATTCATATAAAATTTCAATTTGGTTTTATATAACCATCTCAACCTTATAATCTGTTAACAGATTATAATAGCAATCAACACAGCCATTTATAATAATTTCAGAAAATTATTCTTTTCTATCAAAATACTTTGGGTAAAGTTATTTCATTTACCAATCGTATAAAACAACACTATGTTGAATTACTCTGTTCAAGTATTTAGAGACACTTATCGATACAGTTTGCACTCCCGTATCGATTATAATCCATAATCCACTCGACAAACCAATCAACAAAATATAAAATAGTTTTTATATCAATTAACAAATATGCGCTCGTATATTTACACTAAAACTCAATCCAGGGTATTACTAACCCCATCTCTATCGAGTCACGCCACAGAGCCAAGGTTATTACAAAACCTCACTCTAACACCAACTGTAACGACCCAAAAATTTCTGATTCTGGTCATCTACATAAATACATATCATGTATTACATATCGACTAATCAAGCATCAAAAATTAATAGATCATAAATAGAAAGAAGTTAGAGGGTGAGAAATATAAAGAAAGAAAGTCAGAATAGAAGAAAAAGAAGAACACAACACAACAGAATCAGAGTGAACGCAAATCTCATAGTGGAATGAATAAAATATATTATATAACAATAATTGTAATACAAAACTAGTATTTTTACTTACATACATCATCAGCATACAACTCATATACAACACAACATAATAAACTCTATATATATCGAATATTGAAGCCTCCTGCTCCAAGCTTCTTCAAGTGAATCTGTAAAATCCCGAGCTACTTGACTGCCCATATATATTTGGGCACCCAAGAGTTTAGAGGAAAAATAGAAAAATAAATTTTGGGTCAATCACGGGACCGATGTGAGCAATCGATTTTAAAACAGCTTGATTTAACGTTTAAAAACCCTTTTGAAAGGAAGGATAATCGTAAGACCGATCCACACATAAAGGAAGAAGGGGAAGAAAGTCAGTCCCGAAACCTGCTAATTTGTTCAAAAGAGAAAGCTGTCGATTCTTTCTTTGATTGATAATGTCGAGGTAGAGGTCCAGGCTAGACCTTGGAAGCCAGGAGTGGGAGCAGATCAGAACGGATGGTTTTTACCTTACGATAACCTAAAACATTTTTGATATCAAAACTATTCGGATATTATAATAGTGTCTAAATCAAATAAATAGCAATTTAACAGAATGCTTGCATCTCACGCTCTACATATATAATATTCAATCAAAACTATGGGAATTTATTGGTAATGGGTTCTGACTATGACAAGGTATGGAACCACCTTTCGATTGTGTATCTCTAAAGAGGAATACAGTGGGTTCACCGACCACTCATTTCACTTGAGTGTATCGAATGTATATCACCAACGGTTGTGTATGGCAACCGTTTCCCGAACGGGACAACATCGAAAAGAATAAAGAAAAAAATGAATTTTCTCTAGATAGGTGATAATACACCCTATTTGGGAGCGACCCACTTAGCCATGCTGCTTGCCCGATTTTTGTCATTTCCCGGTTGATGAGGCTTGAGGTTAGAATTTACCTTTAGAACAACCGACCATCATTAACTTTGAATGCCACGTTGTCAGATCCGTCAAATCACTAACTGATGTCCACAAAATACTCTGGGTGATAAGCTAAGAGAAGGTGTCTTCTCCGTCACCAACAGAAGTACATTTGTAAACATCAATGTTCGTGACTCTTAAGAAGTACTCTATCAGACATTCGTCCATACAAGTCATCCAAGAACAGGATGAACCGAAGGAACTTTCCTACTTCATCCTAATAGGTATCACCCCATGGGTCAGTAGCAAGTTGTCCTTGCAAATCCGAGGATTCCAATCCCGAAAGAAATCACAAGTTATAATAACTCTGGCAGCCACCAGAGAATTTAAACTAGTAATTCTTTCGCTACGAAGATCCACGGTCTTCAATTTCACATTTATATACGCATTCCTACAAGTTAGTTTAAGAATCCTAAAGATGGTTCGAAGTGGTTTTGGGTCCAGTTCTTATCCCGATCTCTTCGAATTAATGCTTGGGAAATCTTTTTGATAATCAATGTTTAACTATCAAATTTAAACATTAGAAATAAGTAAAACATTTATACAGTTTATTTTATAATTAATATAATTTCAACGACATGTTCATTCAGATTAATTAACTCATATACATCTAAATTTAAATTTAAGTGTAATCAGCACAGGACGATTAGAATCAAATAATACATGTCAACATTTTGTTTTACTAATTTAGATTTGATTTATCACTTCATATCATAACAAATAATTAACATCGATCCTCCAACACAACATTAATAGTCAACAATGATTTAATGTTTCATTTCAAACTAATAACAGTTTGTTTTATGTGATCTTGGGTAGTAACTTATTTCATATAATTTTATTCACAATTCTTTGGTATTAAAATAATTTCTTTTTAATTATACTTTTATCTTGATTTCAATAGAGTATATGTGAATATATATATATACATATATATAAGAAGACTCTAACTAAATATTAGAAGATGACGTCTAATTCTATATTTACGGTATAATTTCCCATTCCTTTCCTTTATTTATTTATATTTATATTTTTCATTTACTCATGTTAAAAATCAATTTTTATTAAAACTAACTAAAATAAATAACATGAATTTCTAGACCCAGTACGATCAACAAATCTGTGTACCTATCCTAATTTAATTATCGTTCACTGTAAAACATTTAAGTTCATTTCCTCCTTCTTTTTATTATATATATAATATTTAAACTTAAAGGAAATTCAAGTTTCAACAAACATTTATTAACTTTCTATATACTATCAAGCCTGAAGCCCAATTACTCGAAATCAGCCCAATACAAAAACCCCTCCTAGCACTAATTTTTTTGCTGATCAGTGCGCTGTGCTCCTCAACTTTCCTTTTGATCCATTTCTTTTCATTCCACTTTACCGTGCCAAAAATATAAAGCCAACAAATTCTTGTGTTCGACCTTGCAAAACCAAGGATCAACACGAGTGTTTTCTTCATTTTCCTTGCTCATTCTTCTTCTTATCAATTTCCTCTATTGTTCTTTTTCCCCTTACACAACCACACCGTGCACATGTACAAGCAACCCCTATCACCACATCGTCATTCTAGTCATCTCCACAAACCAAAATCCAACGCTTGAATTTATTCTTTCCACGACGATTTACTCCAGCCCAGTAAATCAAAATATGGGGCTTTCATCGTCAGTTCACCATAATTATCTTCACCAAATTTGCCTTACACCACCATTATCCACCACTAGTTACCTCCAGATTTTTGTCAGAGGTCAGTGACGACCCTCTGATCTTATTCCCCTCCATGTGATACTCTAGAACTCCACCATCTCGATGTAGTTCGTTGATGAACACAGGCAACCCATACTGTATTAAATACCCTAATTTTATATTGATTCCCCAAAATAGTTGGTTAAAAATTATAATTGTAATTTTCATATGTTCTTCGATCATCCACGAATCCAATCTACACGGACTCCAATCAACTACATCACCAGAAATAGCTTCAAACCCCTTTTCAGATAACCCTAGAATTTCTCGTTGCTTACGTCTTTAAAAATCTTGATTTTTATATTAAAATTCGTGGTTTAACAATATAAAATCATCTATACACCTGAATCATGATATAATGCTTGTTTGGAAAATTGATTATTTTCAGTCCTTTACTGTGTTTTAATAAATTTGATATTATAAGTTGCTATTGAATTGAATAAAATTTAGATCATATGCAAGTCAAAAAATAAACAACTTCCCTGTTGATTTCAGTTCCTAAACCAAACTAGACTTATGGCGATTAGTTTTTTGAATAAACAGGAGATCATATATTTTACTTGTAAAGACAAGTTTTCAATTGCTAGTAGTGATTCCTTCCAGCAAAATCATCACATATATATATATATATATAATGTTATATAATTACTAGAAGCTATATAAGTACATAGAATTGAATCCAACATATATTCAACTTTGAATTGAATTTAGTGAATAAGAAAAAGTAGGTGTTTTACTTATAATTGTTACTACTACTTTATTTTGTTTTCTCAGGTTGTTAAAATTTCAAATCATCATATAACTACCTTTAACACCTCAATATTTGAATCCAATGTGATGAGTACATACTTACACATGTATGGTTAGAAACTACTAGGATTAAATAAAAAATAATGAAGAAATTAAGGTTGTTTACTCACCTTATATTACTACTGTTTTATTGTCCACTGTCTTGCAATTTCTTGTGTTCAAAGATTTAGCTCCAGTTTACAACACTCTACTGTTCTTAAATCCAGTTCTTTGTATATGTTTAATCTTCTCTTTTGGGCTTTGATTTCGATTGAATTTATGTTCACAGTCTTTTCCATTGCTTTTAGGTTTTGTTCACAAGTTTGAGTTCAAAACTACCCTCTGTTTTCATTTGTTTCCTGTGAACTAATGTATGAAGTTTTGGGGTTTCTATGAGTATTTATATATGAGTTCTCAACACATAAACTTGGGTAGGCATTTTGGCAAGTAGGTATAGGTTTGCAGAAGTCATAAATAATGTGTGATTTAACAATTCAATTACAATCTTCTACTTGGCTCCTAAGCAAAATTCTAGGCTACATTCTTGCTGCAAATCTTCACATGTGTGTACCTTATATATATATATATATATATATATATATAATAAAAGCTTAGCATCTAAGCAAAACAAACTCACTAATGGCATTAATTTTCCATAAAATCTTGTGACTTTGCCGACTATATCCTCTCAAAATATATGCTAGGCTGAGCTAATATATGGTTTTGCACATGGCTAGATTTTTTTTGATCTCCTATACCTCCTTTCAGTTGTGCATGGCATTTACAAGGATGTGTACATGGCTATATATCCTTAAATCTAGAGGATATCACATTGCAGGCCTATATCTTTATGGTGAGCTGTCTGCCTTCATTTCAAATAAATACTAATGTGTGACACCCCACGTCCGTTAATGTCACTCACTAAGGGAATGCATTAAGTTCTGTGAAGCATTATAGGTAAACATACACAGAATAATTACAAGATAGATATAAATAAGATAGCAGCGGAAATTTAAATTTTTATTTCAACATAAATTAAAATACCGTGGTCCACAATACCATAAGTCACAAAGACCATTACAATAAAATAACTTATGTCTTGCATCATCAGAGTACATAAGAATATAAAAACATAATTCCCCAATTGAAAGAGTTAAGCCATAGTAGAGACAAGAACTTGAGCCATACTTCAGAAGTAGCTCCTAGCAAGGTGATATCTGAATCCTGACTAAGCCTGGGTGTTTCCTCCCTGAGAACCTGGGGGGAAACAGAAGAAAGAAGGAGAAACAAAAGGGTCAGACATAAAGTTTGTCGAGTCTAGTTACTTTTAGCCAAAAAATAAATAAAAGTAACATGATAGGCATATAAAGTGGATAAGGGAGATCACTACATAAATGGCAGGTGTGACATGGTAGACAAGATAAGGTGTATATGTTTCTAATGATTACTTTGCACTATTACTAGTATATCCTGAAAGAGATGATCCCTTCAACTATAAGGTGGTAGACTTAGGTATACGTCCAAATGTATCCTAACTACTACCCTGATCGATCGGCTCCCTAATCCTCGTAGATACCTTGTGCTGGCCCCACATTAGGAGGTATTACTTCCTAAAGTGGCAACCCCTCGTCGTAATAATGTGCACAACCATATCTACAGGTGTCACGGTTGTCTTACCCCCCTCTGCTCGGCTCATGCACGCATATGTCCCGGTCGGTTTGCGCCGCCTCCACCGTCCTCTAAGTTTGGATCTCTTACAATCAGTCAGTAAGTGTGCCCCTTTTCCGCCTAGTACAGAGTACTTTGTTTGATACCTACTCCGGGTTACTGACTGAAATGGGTCCCACACAATATGATACAAGCTCTCCCCTTTGTCTTGTATCCCCCACTAGGTTTTCACTGACTATGTATACCACTAGGTGTCTTTAACTACATAGCCTTATTTATTTCTACCAGTTATGCTTACCCTAAAGGGTGTCTTTAATTACATAACTTTGTTATTTCCTCCGGTTATGTATACCACTAGGTGTCTTTAATTACATAACCTTAACGGGTTAAGTTTGTGGGCCTATATGTGAATATTAGCCATCCCCCTCTTCAGACTTACTTAACCCACCCCTCAACCATATTTAGTTAACCCCCCATCTTAAATTTAAGTTCATACAATCCTTATGGATTAACTTAGGTTAAATAGTCCAATTTTTACCATGTCCATTTATGGTTTCATAATTGGCTAGACCTCGCACATTAGGCCTACAACATGTGGTTGCTGGATATGCCGGTCGGGTCCGTGCAGACTTATTCCATAGTTGATCCTAACCTCGTGTCATAACCCGATTCATATTTACGTACTTAGACCTCCCACATTTGGTTCAACATTAGTGGCTGCTTGATTTGTCGGTCGGATCTGGGCAGACTTCCACCACTAATGCAACCTAACCACGTGTCATAAGTACAATCACAATTCCTAATTGTAATTACTAGACATTCCATTTTTAATTAATTTACCAATTAATTAATCCTTTCCTTTTATTGGTGTCAATACCTACTTTACCCAATAATTTGAATTACATGTCCAAAAATGTTCATATTCAAATTATGCCATTTTTAACCCTTTTCCCCCGTTCCTTAACTAGCGCCCTCACAAAATCGGCAACATGCCTAGGCTAGACAATAGCCTAGTCATAAACGATAATAGGGAATATAACTAAAATGATCATCTTGGCATAAACATAAACTTGTATGATAATAAGGTGAACATACATACTGGCGTGGACATGAAATTGTCATCATAACAAGGTGGACATAAAACTGATGAACTATGATGTCACAATAAGCATAAAAAGATCTAAATTAGCAATTTAGATGTCCAATCGGTTTAGATCTAACATGATAATCACAAGGTGATAAATTAGATCACATAGTTCAGATCTAGAGGTTAAAATAGATCTAACATGATAACACAAGGTGATAATTTAGATCACATAAAATAGATCTATCATGATAACATAAGTTGACAGTTTAGATCACATAAAATAGATTTATCATGATAACATAAGGTGACAATTTAGATCACATAAAATAGATCTAACATGATAACATAAGATGATAATTTAGATCACATAAAATAGATCTATCACGATAACATAAGGTGACAATTTAGATCACATAAAATAGATCTAACATGATAACATAAGGTGATAATTTAGATCACATAAAATAGATCTAAAATGATAACATAAGGTGATAATTTATATCACATAAAATAGATTTAACAGTTTCAATGTCCACATAAATTAGATCTACTAGTTTAGAAATAGATCTATACACATCCACATCATAACATGTCCAAAAAGTTATTATTAAGATAAAGGTTTAGATCCAATCCTAACCAATTCAAGGTGACATATGTTCATGATTTACATAAATGATTAGATCTATCCAATGATATAACTGTCCAAATTAACAGATCTATATTAACCACAATATAGTTACAAACCAAGATCCACAATAATAACATAGTAGAACAATCACAATTGAATTAGATCTTGAGAAATAGATCTATCATAAGATCTAAAAATAACATTGATTCAAGGTTTACAACGTATCCAAATCACAGTCTTTCATAATTCACTTTTATTATTCAAAACCTAAAAGCAACTAGAAACTCACTGTGATTGGATTGCTAAGATGATAGAAAAGAGGTTGGTGCTGAGTCTATGCTTGAACCTCAGAATTTGATATGATTTAGTTGATAGAAGAAGATGAGAGACCCTAGTTCAGTTCAGACTCGGCCTAGTTTGGCCGCCATGATTTCTAATGAAGAAATATGTGAAATAGCTATATATTTATAACTGCAGAACCCTCTGGAACCGACTGCCACATAACCCCTAGGGTAAATCAGGTCGCGGGTCGTCTCCCCGTTTGGGAAAAGGCCCGAATACCCAAAAACTGTTCTGGGCGCACTGTATAGGTGCGCAAGTGCAAAATTTCCTTGGAGCACTTGGCAAGTGCGCCAGTTATACCTGGTTTTGATTTTCAACTTTTTATCGTCCGCAACTTCTTCACATGTTATCCGTTTTATGCAAACTAGGTGTCTATCCCAACCAGAATTTCGAGACAGACGTAATGATATTGTCAGTTTCCCTTAATTCTTAATATTAAATTAATTATTCTTTAATTTATCCTCTTTAATGTTAACAAAATTACGGGGTGTTACATTCCCCCCTACTTAATGGATTTCGTCCCCAAAATCTTCAAGTTGAGAAGAATGCATATCCTACCAGCCATCATCCATCAATCACTAGCATCCATTGTCCTTAAGGATTTCTAATGCTTTCATGAATATATATACAAAGGTGTGTTTACATGTCCCAACACTAATGCGAAGATCAGACGGTTAACTGATTCAGTTGACCTCCTTAGTGCAATGTATGTTAGTGTCATGAATCCAAAATGTATGCTAATAAGCCTATTATAACATATAAGCTCTACATGTGTGCACACTCATTCATCCAAATGCAACATCCATACGCTGGTTCATCCATTTCCATCCATAAAAGAAAAGAAAATGTACACACATCCATATGCAGTATGAGAGTGATTGAGTCGATCTTAGTGCCTAATGTGTGTGTGTATGCGTCCACAGGCAACCACTAGCAAACACTTGCATCCACTTGCATCCATCAAACATAACATATTTCAAACACATGATTACATCCATAGGATTCCTATCTAAAGATCGAAAAATACTATGGGTAAGATATACTCAAATGAATAGAAACAAGTACTGATAAAGCTTTGGAAAAAGGAGTTAAGAACATACCCTCGAAGAGAAAAGGGTACGAAGCACGAATCTTGTCTTCCGTCTCCCAAGTCGCATCCTCTGGGTTATCTCACCATTGAACCTTTAACAACTTGAGCTCTTTATTGCGTAGCCTCTTAACTTCTGATCCAAGAATACGGGAAGGAACTCGCCTGACTGTCGCCTCCCATTCCACTTGTACCTCTTCCAATATACTCGGCTCAACAACTTCTGCGGTGTCAAGCAAGAACTTCTGTAGATGAGAAACATGGAAAACATCATGAACACCAGATAGATTTTCAGGAAGCTTTACTCTATAGGCCATTTGGCCAATCCTCTCGGTTATGGGAAATGGTCCCACAAACCTAGGTGCCAACTTCCCTACCGATCCGAAGCGAACCACATTCCTCAGAGGTGACACTTTGATAAAAACCAAGTCTCCTATTTCAAATTTGAAGTCAGTCCTTCTCTTGTCTGCATAGGATTTCTGCCTATCTTGAGCTATCTTCATCTGCCATCAAATAAGGTTAATCTTTTCGGATGTTTCTATAATCATATCTGGTCCAAATAGTAATCTTTCTGTAGATTCCCACCAACAAGTTGGTGATCTATAGGGTCGTCCGTCCAATGCTTCGAAGGGTGTCATGCCGATGTTGGCCTGATAGCTGTTGTTATAGGCAAACTCTACTAAAGGAAGATGCTCTTCCCAAGTCCCTCCGAAGTCTAGGATACACAGCCTTAAAAGATCTTCTAGAATTCTGTTCACCCTCTCTGTTTTCCCATCGGTCTAAGGATGATAAGTGGTGCTCTGCTTCTTCCAAGCTCCTCCAAAATTCGCTGGTAAATATGGGGTCACGATCACTCATAATGCTGGAAGGAACTCCATAAAGACGAACTATCTCTCAGATATAAATTGCTGCTAACCATGATGCCATACTCTTACTCTTAACTGGAATAAAGTGAGCGCTCTTAGTGGGTCTATCTACCACAACCCAGATACTGGTGTTGCCTTTCTTCGATCTAGGCAAACCATCTATGAAACCCATAGAGACGCTCTCCCATTTCCACTGAGGAACCTCCAAAGGATAAAGTAAACCACCGGGCTTCTTTTGCTCAGCTGTGACTTGCTGGCAAACCAAACATTGAGAAACAAATTCGGCCACATCTTTCTTCATCCCAGCCCAAAAGAAAACCCTCTTCATGTCCCTGTATATCTTATCACTGCCTGGATGAATGGTCATCTTAGAATGGTGGGCTTCTTCTAGGACTGCCTTTATCAAGCTTCCAGTTTGAGGAACATAAAACCTTCCATCTCGTCGCAACCACCCCTTTTCCTCTATGGCATATCTGCTGAGGTGACTAGACGTCTCCCCTCTTCCGAGCTTATCCATGATGTATAGAATCTGTGGGTTACCTTGTTGCGAAGATCCTATCTAGTCCATAAGAGTCGGTCGTATCTCCAAAGATGCAAACAAATCAGGAAAAATCTCAATGGAGGGTCTAAAATCAAAAGTTGATATGAACTCCAAGTTCTTTCTTTCCACAAACAGAGGACTCAGGTCCACCCTCTACCTACTTAGTGCGTCTGCCACCACATTACCCTTGCCAGGGGTATAAGAAATCTCAAAATCATAAGAAGCTAGACACTCCATCCGCCGTTGTTGCCTTAAATTGAGATTCTTCTGTGAGAACAGATACTTGAGAGATTTATGATCGGTGTATAAATCGAACTTCTCTCCAAGTAAACAATGACGCCACGTCTTTAATGCAAACACTATGGCAGCTAGCTCTAGATCATGGGTGGGGTAGTTCTTTTCTTGAACTCTCAGTTGTCTACCCCCAAAACACACTACTTTCCCTTCTTGCATTAGAACCGAACCAAGCCCTGTACCGCATGCATCAGTGTAAACGGTAAAATCTTTATTCTCGCCAGGTAAGGTCAAGACTGGGGCTGTTGTCAGAGCCCACTTCAGTCGTTGGAAAGCAACGTCACAGTCTATATCCCATGAGAATGCCAAGTTCTTCTTCGTCAGCCTGGTGAGTGGGGCTGATATCTTTGCGAAGTCCTTAATGATCTTCCTATAGTAACCTGCTAACCCAAGAAAGCTTCTCACCTCGGTTGCATTTTTAGGAACCTGCCAATCTTGCACTGCAACCACCTTCGCGGGATCTATAGCAATCACTTCTTTGGAGACCACATGCCCTGAGAATCTCACCTCTTTTCTCCAAAATGGCATTTGGAGAATTTTGCTTTAAGCTGATGGTCACGTAGAGTTTTCAAAACTTCTCTCAAATGTTGGGCATGCTCTTCTTCGCTTTTGGAGAAGATCAAAATATCATCGAAAAAGACTACAACAAATTTATTTAGGAACTCCCGAAACACCCTACTCATCAGATCGACAAAATAGGCGGGTGCATTCATCAGCCCAAAAGGCATAATTAGCCATTCAAAGAAACCATCCGGAGTCCTAAAGGTAGTCTTATCTATGCTATCCTCAGCCACCCTCAACTGATGGAACCCTGTGGACTAGTCTAACTGGGAAATTACCGAGGCACCAACAAGCTGATCAAATAAATCATCAATCCTCGGAAGCGGGTGCCTATTCTTCTTAGTGAGTTTATTCAACTCCCTATAATCAACACATAAACGAAGCGAACCATCCGCCTTAGTTGTGAATACTACTGGAGCACCCTATTCAGATATGCTTTGTCTGATAAACCCTTTCTCAAGTAGCTCCCTTACTTGCTTACTCAACTCCCTCCTTTCCCTTGGAGCCATGTGGCGCACTGGTAATGCAACTGGCTTTGCATTGTCCACCAGATATATGCGAAAGTCGATCTCGCGCCTTGAAGGTAAACCCCGAACCTCATTAAAAACATCAGAAAAATCATGGACTACTGGAACAGATTACAGATCATCGATAGATGCATCAAGAGACTTTAGGAAACTAAGCATAACCGACCCTTTTGGGTCACACGAAATCTCGAGGGTTCTCCCATGACAAGTTAGAAGCCTAACAACCCTCTTTTCACAATCCAGAATGGCACCATACGTGGTAAGACAATCCATTCCTAGATACAACCCATAGCCCATAATCCCGAGTACATACCCATCGCATTTAAATTCGATGCCTAACACAGAAATTTTCAAACCCCGACAAATCATAGATAAATGAGTCGAACCACCAATGGGGTTTGAAACAACTACGGGATCCACTACCATACTAGTAATTAAGTGCAGAGATTCAACTACAGAACTTGATATAAATGAATGTGAGGCACTAGAATCAAAAAGTGTTCTAATATGATGGTTTGAAAGAGAAATTAAACCTTCCATAGAAATTTTTCTACCTCTATCAGGAGCACTGGTTGCGAGAGCATGCACCTAACCTCCAGAATTTCCTGCCCTTTGACCTTGTCCCTGTGATCCCCGTTTGTTCGGGCACTCTTTAGCAAAGTGTCCGGCCTCTCCACAGTGGTAGCAAGAATTCTTCCTTCGCTTACAGTCTTTAACCAGATGACCTTCCTTCCCACAATGGTTACATTTTCTCTTATCCTTGCCTTTATCATTTTTCCCTCCTTTCTTCTGCTGTTGCTACTGCCCCTTCTTGGGCCACACCTTCCTATTTTGCGATGTCCGCTCAGCCTTTACCTCCTTCTTCTCTCCCATGTCCTCCTCATGCATCAGGGCCATTTCGACAAGTTTTTCAAAAGTGGCCCCCATTGGAATATGGGACATGGCTAACCCATGAAGGGGTTCATTCAGCCCTTTAGCAAACCGCAAAGCCTTTTTTTGCGGCGTATCCACCAACTCTAACCCGAACCTTGCTAGCTGGTTGAATTTGTTCACATATTCTTCCACCGTCAAGTTTCCTTGTTTGAGTGATAAGAATCTCTCCATCCGCATGCTGCTTTCATCTAGGAAAGAAATTTCATTTCGAACCTCTGTCTAAAATCTTCCCAAGTTTCCATCAGACGTCCAGCTTGGTGACTTCCCACCAAAATGAGGCTTCGTTCTTTGATAGCCAAGCAGCTAACTGAATCTTTCTTCGATCTTCCATTTCAAAGATTACGAATAAGTCCTCAGTCTCTTTAAGCCAATTATGAGCTTTTACGAATATCTTTTTCCCATGGAATGGCTTCCCTCCCATGGCAAGGAAGTCTTTGCAGATCTTGGCTAAGTTATCTGCTCTTTGAGGGGGAGGAGGAGGAATGGCTAGTGCAGTTGGAGGAGGAACGTCCCTTTGGCCTTCGACCAGCACCGTGGTCTCCAAATACCTACGGAACCATCCAGGTATAGTGACGCCCTCTGGGATATTAGGGATGTTTTGTTCCCCAGACATGCTAAAAAAGGAGAAAGGAAGAAATTTAGATAAAGGACCGAAGGATACTACATATGGCTTCTAGGGGAATGCTTTTCAAAAGAATTTTCTTTATGAAAATGCTTTCTTTTATAACCTTCTTGAATATAATTTCCAAAATATTTTATCTAATCTAGTAACCTTCAGCTCTGATACCAAGTGTGACACCCCACGTCCGTTAATGTTAATCATTAAGGGAGTGCATTAAGTTCTGCGAAGCGTTATAGGTAAATAGACACAGAATAATTACAAGACAGATATAAATAAGATAGCAGCGGAAATTTAAATTTTTATTTCAACATAAATTAAAATACTGTGGTCCAAAATACCATAAGTCACTAAAACCATTACAATAAAATAACTTCTATCTTGCATCATCAGAGTACATAAGAATATAAAAACATAATTCCCCAATTGAAAGAGTTAAGCCATAGTAGAGACAAGAACTTGAGCCATTCTTCAGAAGTAGCTCCTAGCAAGGTGATATCTGAATCCTGACTAAGCCTGGGTGTTTCCTCCCTGAGAACCTGGGGGGAAAGGAGAAACAAAAGGGTCAGACATAAAGTCTGGCGAGTCTAGTTACTTTTAGCCAGTAAATAAATAAAAGTAACATGATAGGCATATAAAGTGGATAAGGGAGATCACTACATAAATGGTAGGTGTGACAGGGTAGACAGGATAAGGTGTATATGCTTCTAATGATTACTCTGCACTGTTACTAGTATATCCAGAAAGATATGATCCCTTCAACAACAAGGTGGTAGACTTTGCTATACGTCCAAATGTATCCTAACTACTACCCTGATCGATCGGCTCCCTAACCCTCGTAGATACCTTGTGCTGGCCCCACAGTAGGAGGTATCACTTCCTAAAGTTGCAACCCCTCATCGTAATAATGTGCACAACCATATCTACAGGTGTCACGGTCGTCTTATCCCCCTCTGCCCGGCTCAGGCACGCACATGGCCCGGTCGGTTTGCGCTTCCCACACCGTCCTCTACGTTTGGATCTCTTACAATCAGTCAGTAAGCGTGCCCCTTCTCCACCTTGTACCTAGTACTTTGTTTGATACATACTCCGGGTTACTGACTGAAATGGGCCCCACACAATATGATACAAGTTCTCCCCTTTGTCATGTATCCCCCACTAGGTTTTCACTTACTATGTATACCACTAGGTTTCTTTAATAACATAGCCTTATTTATTTCTACCAGTTATGCTTACCCTAAAAGGTGTCTTTAATTACATAACTTTATTATTTCCTCTGGTTATGTATACCACTAGGCGTCTTTAATTACATAACCTTAACGGGTTAAATTTGTGGGCCTATATGTGAATATTACCCATCTCTCTCTTTAGACTTACTTAACCCACCCCTCAACCATATTTACTTAACCCCCAACTTAAATTTAAGTTCGTACAATCCTTATGGATTAACTTAGGTTAAGTAGTCCAATTCTTTACCATGTCCATTTATGGTTTCATAATGAGCCAGACCTCCCACATTAGGCCTATAACATGGGGATGCTGGATATGCCTGTCGGGTCCGAGCAAACTTATTCCCCGGTTGGGCCTAACCTCGTGTCATTTCCCAATTCATATTTACGTACGTAGACCTTCCACATTAGGTTCAACATTAGTGGCTACTGGATATGCCGGTTGGGTCCGGGTAGACTTCCACCACTAATGCAACCTAACCTCGTGCCATAAGTACAATTACAGTTCCTAATTGTAATTACTAGACATTCCATTTTAAATTAATTTACCAATTAATTAATCCTTTCCTTTTAGACAATACCTATTTTACCCAATAATTTGAATTACATGTCCAAAAATATTCATATTCAAATTATGCCATTTTAAACCCTTTTTCCCCCGTTCCTTAACTAGCGCCCTCACAAAATTGGCAACATGCCTAGGCTAGACAATAGCCTAGTCATAAACGATAATAGAGAATATAACTAAAATGATCATCTTGGCATAAACATAAACATGTATGATAATAAGGTGAACATACATACTGGCATGGACATGGAATTGTCATCATAACAAGGTGGACATAAAACTGATGAACTATGAAGTCACAATAAGCAAAATAAGATCTAAATTAGCAATTTAGATGTCCAATCGGTTTAGATATAACTTGATAATCACAAGGTGATAAATTAGATCACATAACTCAGATCTAGAGGTTAAAATAGATATAACATGATAACACAAGGTGATAATTTAGATCACATAAAATAGATCTATCATGATAACACAAGGTGACAATTTAGATCACATAAAATAGATCTAACATGATAACATAAGGTGGTAATTTAGATCACATAAATAAATCTATCATGATAACATAAGGTGACAATTTAGATCACATAAAATAGATCTAACATGATAACATAAGGTGATAACTTAGATCACATAAAATAGATCTAACATGATAACATTAGGTGATAATTTAGATCACATAAAATAGATCTATCATGATAACATAAGATGACAATTTAGATCACATAAAATAGATCTAACATGATAACATAAGGTGATAATTTAGATCACATAAAATAGATCTAACATGATAACATAAGGTGATAATTTATATCACATAAAATAGATCTAACAGTTTCAATGTCCACATAAATTAGATCTACTAGTTTAGAAATAGTTCTATACACATCCACATCATAGCATGTCCTAAAAGTTATTATTAAGATAAAGGTTTAGATTCAATCCTAACCAATTCAAGGTGACCTATGTTCATGATTTACATAAATGATTAGATCTATCCAATGATATAACTGTCCAAATTAACAGATCTATATTAACCACAATATAGTTACAAACCAAGATCCACAATAATAACATAATAGAACAATCACAATTGAATTGGATCTAGAGAAATAGATCTATCATAAGATCTAATAATAACATAGATTCAAGTTTTACAACGTATCCAAATCACAGTCTTTCATAATTCACTTTTATTTATCAAAACCTAAAAGAAACTAGAAACTCACTGTGATTGGATTGCTAAGATGATAGAAAAGAGGTTGGTGCTGAGTCTATGCTTGAGTCTCAGAATTTGATATGCTATAGTTGATAGAAGAAGATGAGAGACCCTAGTTCAGTTCAGACTCCAGCAAAGTTTGGCCGCCATGATATCTAATGAAGAAATATGTGAAATAGCTATATATTTATAGCTGCAGAACCCTTTGGAACCGACTGCCACATAAGCCCTAGGGTAAATCAGGTCGTGGGTCGCCTCCCCATTTGGGAAAAGGCCCGAATACCCAAAAACTATTATGGGCACACTTTACAGGTGCGCCAGTGCGAAATTGCCTTGGCGCACTTGGCAAGTGCGCCAATTATACCTAGTTTTGATTTTCAACTTTTTATCGTCCGTAACTTCTTCACATGTTATCCGTTTTACACAAACTAGGTGTCTATCCTGACCAGAATTTCGAGACGGACATAATGACACAGTCAGTTTCCCTTAATTCTTAATATTAAATTAATTATTTTTAATTTATCCTCTTTAGTGTTAACAAAATTACGGGGTGTTACAAATGTCTTAGGCTGTCTAATTTTTTTCTAGTCTATCTTGTCTAATACAAAATACTTATTCTATTGTCACTGCTTATACACTAGCATTCCATTTACTTTTGTATAGACAAGCAACTTTGTTTCTTTTCATGTCAAAATTTCATATTTTGCTTATATTCCCCTTTCACTTCATTTTTATTTTAATAGCTTTATGCATATATATTATTTGCATATATAATGTACATGCATGTCTTATATTCATTACTTGTTTTTTAATATACACATACTGCACTTATTTATATGCAATGTACAAACAAGTTTAAATTCTATGTTATGACTTAAATAAACTTGTCTACATATATATTTTCACCTATATACTTTAATTTAAGCAAATGTTAGAATTCACTTGTCAATTTGAAGTCATGATCTTCCCATGCGTATTTACATGTGAAAAAATGAATTTTACTTTAAGTATGTTTCTTTTGTTTTCTTTTAAGTAACTCCATTTATATGATTTTTAAAAGCAAGTTTTTAAATGCAACAAAAGAGTTAAACCACATATACTTGCTTATATATGAATATGATAAGTTAATATATACATAAGATATTAAAAATAATTATTCTAATTTAAATGAGTTTGACATTATCAATATTATAAAATTATTGTATCTCTTGTATTTAATTAATATCTCCCTTTTATTTGCTTTCTTAAGTAATATATTTTCATGTGAGTTTATAAGCAAATAAAAATCATGACAAAATGATAAAACATCAATTATTTATTTTATATACATATATTACATTGGTTAAGGAATTTTAAATCATGAACAAATATATTTATATGGAATTTCCCTGATATATTCCCAAATATATAAATCTTAATTTATTAAATTAAATTAAATTATCAGTATAATATATACATTATAGATAATTAAACTAGTCAAAAAACTGGGTTGTTACACCGCCGGAACGCCCCCATACCCACCTTCACCTTTGAACCTCTTACTATCCAATTCAGTAAAGTGTTGCCCTGTCCCGTACCTAGTGTGAGGCCCCTCCTAAAATACCAAAAAGGATATTGACTGATACAGGTTCCACACAAACTCGACACAAGCTACCCCCTATGCTTGTTCCCCCCAATTAACTAGGAATTTAAGAGTCCTAAAACCGGATACAACAACAAGACGTGGGAACTCTTAGCTTATTAATTTACAAGTTTTAACTTAGCAGGTTTACGTTCATTAATAAGCATGATTGTAAATGACATTTACTCTAAATGTATTCTGTGTACAACCCTACCCGAACAAGCACTTGCTCAGATGTATAGAGATTACAATAGCTCATTTTACTTAATTTACATCTTCTATTTACATTTTCCATAACATGTTCTTACTTAATATTAAATTAAGTATAATCTATTCAGATTAACATGTTTTGCATATTCTTCCTTTTTACTATAATCCCAATTTACAGTTAAAGGTTCTCAAATTATAATATGCCCCAATTTCTCCTTTTTACTATCATTTCAAGTTATTCTAATTTATTTCAATTATCCATTAATGTGCAATTTCATACGGAAATGGCCTAAGCTCTTGATGGCCTAGGCTCGGCATAAAAAAAGGAAAAAGGAGAACATAATTAAACTCAACTGTATGAAATATGCATATAAAAGACTGTAAAAAAGTTAAAGATAGAAAATGGAATAGGAAGATAGATGTATACATGGACATATATTACTGTAAAACTGAATAGATGAATCACAATAAAAGAACAACATATAAGAAAAAACTTATAAGTATTGTTTATTCCAGATCCAAAATTATTTACTATCATGATACTCTTTGGATGTCATATCTAAAAATAACTATAAATCACCGTGCTTTGATATTTTCCTCGAATATCTATATATTGAAAATACCATATACTATATAGCCTTGAGACGATTTATTATCACAACAAGTCTAACAAGTCATCTTTGTTTCGAAGCGATATTACATATGAATTCTTTTGTGAATTATGCACAATTCCAAACACATAAAGCTTCAACATGAAACAACATGCGAAATCAGCATAAACTACAAAACCAAAATACAGATTTTGTCTAATGTTGGCTTGTCCAAAACTCCAAATAGTATCAGAGCCTTTCAGATTAAGCATCAAAATCTACTTTAAAATCATCAAAGGAACATGGAAAACTCAGCTAGATATATTCAAAAAATATGCATATAAGTTCATATGCAAAAATCTGAAATTGCGATAAAATACGCGAGGAAAAAAGTTACAAACCCAACAATGAAACCTTCTCTGAGTTCAACTTTCAGATAAGTTTTAAAGGACCAAATGTTTTCTGAATGGTATGAAAATTGATTAAAAAACTAAAACAAAATATCTTTCATCTAAAAAAGAATCACTAAATCCGACATGATATAAGAAAGATAAGGAATCTCAAACTTGGACTTAGGCCACACTGAATTCTGGCCAAGTCTAAAATGTTATCCAAGTTCAAATTCAAGCCAGATTTTGAAGACTAAACGACCTCATAATGGTTTGAAAATTTATAGGAATGGAGTCTAGGTTTGAAAATCAAATTGGATTAAAATTGAGGAAGATGACTGGATATAGGTACTGTCTTCGCCCTAGAAATTCAAGCCAGGTATGAATAATGACCAAAGTTCAACTTTGAGGTCAGCTTCAAGCATTCAAATAATGAGCTAAAAATTGGCATGCACATGGTAGAAAACTTTTGTTTTCTAACAAAAAAGAATAAGTGGATTTTGACAGGAAACGAAAGAATTATGCTCTCAAACAGGGAATCAGGACATGCTTGCAGAAACTGAGAAAACAAAATGTGTATAGGTTAAATCCTGGTTTTGTATTGATTTTGCAGCAAAGGTCTCGGGTAACGTACGAAAGAGTTTTGCTATGAAATTTTTCGTACCTATATTATAACATATAAACTAACGATGGAAGCAAATCCGATAGCATTTCATTGCCAGTATTGATAGAAAAAGACATGCAAATCAGCAGCCAGATTCGGTTCCATGGAATCTAAAACATCAATAAGAAATTTAACAACTTTACCTATAAACAAAATAAAATTAGAATGCATGAGTCTAACAATCCACCTTGCGTGGATTAGCGATGATTTCCAACATTTAACCTGCCAAGATGATAGCTTTAATCTTCCAATACAGTGTCCTAAAAATTGCACTTGAGGATGACACCTTTTGATCCTTTTTCACATTGAATTCACATACCAAATTTAGAGAGATACAGTGCCTTGAAGTTGGACCTAGGCATTGTTTTCACTTGGGAAATTCAAGCCTAGGTTTGAATTATGACCAGAGTTCGACTTTGAGGTTAGTTTCAATCATTCAAATGACCTCTAAATGAGCTGAAAATTTCACATAGTAGAAAACTTCCACTTTCTAAAGAAAAAAAATCAGTGAATTCCAACTAGAAATGAAAGAGCAATGCTCTCTCAAACATGGAATCATGATACATTTGCATAAACTGAGAAAACAAAATGTGTATAGGCAAAATCCTGGGTCTGTATTGATTTTGTAGCAAAGTTTTCGGGTACCAGAAGAAAGAGTTTTTTAATGAAATTTTACATACCTATATACTACAACATTTGAACTAACAACAGAAGTAAATCCGACATCACTTCATTGTCGGAATTGAGAGAAAAATACATGCAAAACAACACCCAGACTCAGTTTCGTAGAAACTAAAACATCAATCAGAAATTCAACCAAACTTAAAATATGAGCAAAGATAAATGTTTAAATTAGAATGCATTAACGCAACAACTCACCTTTCATGGATCAACGATGATTTCCAACATTTAACTTGCCTAGATGAAAGCTTTAAGCTTCCTATTCAGTACCCAAAACATAGCAGTCAAGTTTGACACCTTTTGACCCTCTTTCACTTTGAATTCACAAACCAAATTTTGAAAGTTTGATTATTATACTATGAGAGGCTTTTGTCAAAATTTGAGGGCATTTGGAGTGGTGAATATTTATATATGAATTTCAAAAGTAAAACAATGATTGTTGTGTTTAACAAAAAAAACCAGCAAAATACTTGACTTCCAATTATTTTTGACCTCGTCTACTCTCTGAACTAGCAAAAGTGATGAATACAAAACTTGTTTATTATTGAAATATTCTTCTAATGAAGAAAAATGAGGAAATTTGGCAAAGTAAATCAAAATTTAGGGCCTTTGAAAGTGAACCGATCATCTTAGATTTGAAAAACGAAATAAATAGCCTCATGAACTGTTAGACCAAAAAGTGGTTCTAACACCCAAATTGACTAAAAGCAGAATGAAATAAGATCAAAAGTAAAATGAACACACATGATTTATAGTGGTTCGGCGAAGAAATGCCTACATCCACTTGTCTTTCACTATTTTCAATGATGCAGTTGCAATTACAATAAAATATTCATTGAATTTCTCTCACAACTCACTTACATTCACTTAATTGTCTAAAAACAAATAATGAAAGAAGATTTGGATTTTTCGGGAGTGTTGGAATTCGGGTTATGAAGGTGGTTGAACTCTCAAAGTGCCAGAAAAAAGATCCTTTTCTTTGTCTCCAGACAGGGTATTTATAGGTGAGAATTTGCTCAGAACCCAATCCGGATCGGAGCCACGTGTCATCCATCCCATCAGCCTCGGGTTCGGATGGATTTCTATGTTGACAACGCATCAGAGCAGTGGACGTTGTGGGTAGGAACTGGTCGTAGCCGCTCCGAATAACCAGGCGCTCATGCAGGGGAGTGACGTGGAAGACGGGCTCGGATCGGAAGAGTGTGCACAAGGGGTTCGGATCGGAGTACCCGATCCGACCCGGATTAACTTAAGACTAATTCTTGTTTTTACTCTGCTCCGCTCCAATCTGTCTTTGTAGCAAGTAGCTCTCCGTTCCAACTGGCAGTAGGTTACTCTCCGATCCGAACAGCTGTACTTCTCTGAGTCCAACAGTAATAATTCACCGATCCGAACAGCGAAATTTATCCGATCCGTCCCGCCTCAGCGCTTTGATCCGAACCGCTTCAGTATTTTCCAAGTTCTTCAATGTTTCACATCCTGACTTTGTGTTGCCCAGTTCACAAAGTGGGCTAACATTTTGCCCCCTCAAAGGATGCTTCTGTTTGAGACGGAGCATGCTTTGACTATCTTTGCACAGCGTTCTCCGAGACAATTTTTCTTTTGATTTTCCTTGTATTTTCTTCTTCTTCAAATTTCAATTTAATTCGTTGCTGAGCTAAAGAACTCGGTTCGGTTCGGATTCCGATCCGAACAGACCCCTTCTTCTTTCTATTTTTCATTGGACTATTGGGCCAAGCTTTGCTTCTGGACTGTTTATCCGATCCGAACGGGGGTTCTACTATTGGGCTGTCGGTCCGATCTGAATGGGAAGACGAATAGACACTCTACTCCTCTACATAAACTGAGTCTTCTTCCTTCTTTCATTTTTATTGTTTTACCGCTCCCCAAGTTCTGCAAAACGAAAAAACCTAATTCCTGAAGCATCAAAATTCCTTTTAATTCTCGAAGTAATTACATCGGTAGGTTATAAAACTTTAGATAATTCCTTTTTTAATTGATTTCGATTCGAATCCGTGGATGATTAGGACGAATTGAGCATGGAATTTGGATGACCTTGCCACCGTGACCCCCCCCCTCGTCATCGTCGCCAGTAGACTCGTCGCCATCTCGAGGTTGTAACGGAGGGGATTAGAATCAGTTGTTGCATGTGCCAGCGCATAAATGCTTGGCTTTGATTTGGGTGGTTGACACGAGACTGGCTTTAGCGTTGGATAGGGAGGAAAAAGGATGGAGGGGAAGAAGAAGATAGTAGGGAATCGGTTCAGTTCGGAGGGATATGGAAGGTGAAGAAATAAGGGAAAAAGGAAGGAAGTTCAGGAAGTCGGACCGGGTCGGGGCAAGTAAGGAAAGGAAAAAGAAAAGAAATCCAGGAGATCGGATCGGGTCGGAGCAAGTACTTAAAGAAGGGGAAAGGGAGCTTACCTAACCGGATCGGGTCGGATCGTAAGATAAAAGGAGGAGAAGTATGACTACGTGATCCGACCCGAACCGTCAGGGGACTGTACCTCTGAACCGATCCGATTTTGATTTATGAGTTCCACAGTTTATCCGAGCTCAAGTCGAGGCCGCACCTCCGATCCGATCCCCATAAACGCGCCCGAACCGAACCGATTAGCAGTTCACCTTAATGCATAAAAACTTGTTTAACTGGCCCAATCAACTTTTGGCATAATCTTCAGCCTAATGGACAGTTAGGATAGTGCCTTGCAAACGTAACTGGACATCAAGAACTACTTCAACTCTTTATATTTTGCCAAACTTTTTCGTCGCACTTTTAAACATTTACTTCTCACTTTTCGCATACACTGTTTACACTTTAGTTTGCACACATGCACGGGGGGATACGGGCTAATTTACTCTAATTTGTGCTATTGCTTCTTCAATAGTTTTATGACAATGAGACCCAGACGCTCTTCCAGACTAGCCGAGAAGAAAGAAGCCCCAGAAACATCCAACAAAATTACTCTTGAGGACATATCTTCTCCGTCAGATACAGAATGGAACAATGAGGGTTTAGACTACGAAGTTGGAAATCGTGAAAGTGATGAGGTGTCTTCGGAGAATGAAGTTTCTCTAGGTTTTAAAGAGGAAGGGGGGATCGGTGACGAACGGGCTCCTGATGAATTTGAATCGGCTATGATATTGGAATCACCCCCAGATTCTGTTGAATCAACAATCGACAATGACTGACTTATCCGAATTTGTTTAAAGTACGGGATAATGAAAAAGGACACTCTAGTGCCTTCGAGGTCTGACCGTCCCCACAACCCTCCAGAAGGATATATGGCAATCACCCGGTTGATGTGCATGGTCGGTGCTATCCCTCCATTTTCTCCCTTCATCGTAGATTTTCTAAGACAAATGCGGATTGCCCCCATGCAGCTGCATCCCAATTCTTATGCCTACTTACACACTTTATATATAGCATATCGTGAGATCTTAGGCATAGAGCTCACTTTCGATGACGTTCATTTCTTCTACAACTTCAAGCATCGGACTCGAGAAACTCCTTCTTTTTGCTATTTTGAGTCTGTTCCTAAGAGAAAGATAATTTCAACGCCATTCAGTAGTAAAGCTGGAGATTCCAGATTGGAATGGTTTTACGTGAAGCAACAACCTGGATGTGCCAGGAGATGGACGAAATCAAGTAAAGCATTGATTACCTACATCTTGGCTCTATACACTCAAGTCATCGCCTTAACTCATTTTTCTTTTTGTTTGCAGTCGACAATCCAAAACAAATATCAGACCAGGTGTTCTTTGACCGGATGCACCAGCTCCTCAATGGCGATCAAAAGTTCCTGACTATTGAGGAAGTCCTTAAGGACGAATACCTTCACTTTCATGGGCTGCTATCCGTTTTTCGTAGTATCAGTCATGGGACGGCTCCATACGTATATATTCCTCCAGTGGATGTAGTCCCAGAGACGGGAGAAGGTTCTGGAGCTCCTGCAGCGCCTCTTCAAACTTCACCTTCTCCATCTTCTACTCAAGATGACGAATTGGCTAACTTGGCCGAAAAGCATCGTGAAGGGTATACTGCCCCTGAGGAGGCTACTTCTCCGGAAAAGTCAACATCCTCCAAAGAGTCGCCACTTAATGCTTCCGAGGGAGATGTCCCTAGTACCGATGACCCATTATTTCAGGGTTTGGGGGATCTCCCCTTACCTGAAACTATATACACTTCAGAGGATTTTAGGAAGGATCCTTTAGTCTTCACCTCTTCTGAAGAGACCACTCCTGCTAAGGCCAAAGAGCCTGCCCGTACTAGTCTAGCTTTGGACTCGGGTTGGTTGGGGGGAAACACATCACTTAGGACACACTCTATACAATAGCATTAGCATTCATTGCACCTCTCTCTCTGTGAAACTATTGATTCTGAATTTCATTTGTCTCATTGTGCAGGCACGATGTCCCGATCTTACTACGATATCAGGAAGCTTCGCCGCAGCATGTCTAATCCACCTCAGGATATCGAGTATGATCGCTGCGACAATCGCGGTAGGGAGGAGAGAAGGCCTTATGAACCCTATCGCTCTCGAACCTCACGCTCTCGCTCTCCCGTTCGATCGAACCAAGAGAAATATAAAGGTTATCAAAGTCGTAGGGAAGAGGACAGGCCACAATCGAAAGACTCCACCTCTTCCCACGAAAAGCGCAGCAGAGAGAGAAGTCCTCCAAAAGATACTGAGTCTCGAAGTAAACGCAAGGTCCCTGCTACTAAACGGCCTAGGACAGATAAAGAAACTATTGAATCTTCCACACACAGGGACACTGAATTGACGATTCCCGCTCCTCCACCACTAGATCGGAAACTGCAATCAAGCGGGCGTATTTGGAGGAGCAATTTCCCGAACATTACTTTGAGACTTTGACTTTTTTACCTGCCCTCGAACCTATTTCTTCCAGGTGGGCAGACGAGGCCAAAGCAAAGATAGACGCGGTTGAAAAACAGTATTCTGAAATGTTCAAATACTCACGCAACCTTTCCAGAATTATTCGTACTCTAATCACAAATGCTGATTCAATGCAAAAAACCGCGGAAGAAGATGCAAAGGCCTTAAAGAATCTAGGAAAAGATTTAGAGGACACACAGGCCCAGCTCGCCGTTGCTCAAAGGGACGCTTCTAATTTCAAACAACAATTTGAAGACATGCAAAAACGTTATCATGATTTGCTTGAATCTCACACTCAAGAGCGTTCTGGGTTAAAAAAGCAAGCTGAAGATGCTAAGTCAGATGCCGCTAAGATGCGCCTCGCTTACACTGACATCGAACGGAAAAATGCCGAGCTAGTAAAGAGGAATGCTGAGCTAGAAAAGAAAAATGCTGACTTGGCTTCAAAGCTACTGGAGGCAGAGAATAGAGCTGCCCTGGCGGAGGGCAACGTTGAGTGTGCTATCAAATCTGCGGAGGAGGCCCGCAAACAATTGTCAGAGGCGGAGGCAGAGATTCATGGTTTCGGCGAATTAATGATTGAATTCTTCGCACATATCATCCGTCGCCGGAACATTTCTTGGATTGAGGATTATCCATCTACTCTAGTCCAAGTGTGGAGTCAAATCGTTGAGTGGGAAAAAGAGGAGCTCAAGGTTGATTCCATCGATGAGGACAAGCTGATGGAGAAATACTTAAGGGATGATGAGCCAGAACGCCTGGCTGAAGGGCGTCGCCTCATTGCTGATGCTATGGAAGAAGAGAAGCGGAAGGCTAAACAGAAGAACGTTCCCGAGGCTGGTTCCTCTGCTACTGCCCCCGCAACTTCTGAAGTGGAGGGGTATGGTCCTGAAAACCCGGGAATCCCTCGAACAACTCTGCTATCCCCTATTCCCGAAACGGCATCAGAGACAGCAGTTACTCCTGCCGAGAAGTCTTCGGAAGGTATCCCTACCTTTTCTCCTCAATTCGTCAAGGCTATTTCTACCTTTCGCCACGTGATTGAGCAATCGATGAAAAACCCATTATTTTTTCCTGAGTTGATAACTGTTGCTTCTCACTCTGTAGGTATTGAGCCATCTGGAAAGACAGATGTGACTCAGGGAGCCGCCTCTGGGGCAGAGCCTACGGAAAAGGAAAAAGGAGGGATGGACAAGGCTGCTCCTATAGACTTGGGAGAAGGAAGTGAGCCGACTAAGGCTGACACTCCCCATGATGAAGAAATGATAGCAGCCTTAAAGGATGATGGCGGTGACGGAGGACATGATGAAGATCCAGAGGTGGCAATAGTCGGGGAGTCGAAAAGTGCTGATGATGTTACTTTGGCTGCAATGAAAGCTTATCAAGATAAATGCTTGCAGCTAAAAACTAAAGACGTAGACCCTGAAATCTTCAAGCCTCTCGCAGTTGTGGATGCGGGATCAAGGTTAGTTGTTAAGCTTTCAACTAGATCTATTACAGAGGAACTCGCTAAAAAATCTTCTCTTGATTCCAGTGCTCCACCTTCCGGGAAGAAGTCAACCGGTTCCAGCACCGCATCTTCAGGAAAGAAGAAATCAAAGCGCATCTTGACTGAAGCCGAGAAAGAGGCGAAGGATGCGGAGAAAGCCGCCAAGAAGTCCAAGCCTCACTCGAAGTCTAAATAGTGGGTTGTCTTGCATTGTTTTAGTATTTGGTAGATCAATAATTGCTGCTATAAGGGTGGCTCTTGCACCTTCTTTTTGGATGTTTTCCTATATAAATTCATTCATAAATAAAAAATAATTCGTTTTCTGCAATGCTTGTTTGTCAGTAGTTCTGCACTTATGTAAAAATGCCTGTCATACTATTGTTATGAAATGAAGTTACGGGGGGAGGAAATATGTGTATACATATATGCCCCCAGTCAATTCTCAAAAAATTATTTAAAGCTTAATCAAGCAATCTGAATGCTCCCGATTTTCTGACGGGATAGCATTTTCTGTGTCGTCAATGCCTGTCGTTTTTTCTGGCATTTCTTTTATACTCTCCTGTCTTATACTCAGGTTAGAGTTCTTACTGAGGCGGTCTCTTGTCTGGGTGCACCTTCACGCCTCAGAGGACGTCGTCTTCCCGTCCTTTTATACTCTCTCTCTCTGGAGAGTTAGATTTCGAGCTCAGCAATTTATTCACTTCCCGATCCTTCAGCGGGGAAGGATCTCTTTCTCAGCGCTCAGTCGGAGACGCTTTTATACTCTCTCTCTCTCTGGAGAGTTAGAGTTAAGAATGTCGTTTTCTCATTCTTTTATGTCTTGTCGCACAAATTGTCGTTGTGCTTTTTCTTACGTTTAAACTGTCTTCAACCTTTCAGGTTTTGAATCATCTTATATTCCATAATCACATCAGAATAGTCGATGAATGTATATATATAATGCATAAAAGTAAATAACACACGATAATTTTATAGTGGTTCGGCTAAGTTGTAGCCTACATCCACTTTATAGTCCTTTATTTATATCATCAGATTTTCCCAAGGCAAGTCGTGCCTTATTACAGAGTTCATAAGAAAAATAACAAAGAGTACAACATTTCTAATCCAAATATTGCATCAAGTGTTGGGAAATCCATGCCCTAGGGACTTCTTCGCCATCTACGGTCGTTAACTTGAAGGTTCTTTTTCAAGTTTCCGTTGGATGACGAAGGGTCCTTCCCACTTTGGACCGAGGTGAGGAAGGGATGGAAAGACTCTCTTTAGCACCAAATCTCCTGGTTCAAAAGTCCTAAGGCGAACTTTTTTGTCGTAATAGCGTGCCATCTGACGTCGATGTCTTGCCGCACGCAAATCCGCTTCGTCCCTTTTTTCTTCGATTTCATCAAGAGACTCGAGTAAGAGTGCCCGATTCGTCATCGGATCATAATACGTCACTCGGTGGGAAGGAACTTCAAGCTCTACTGGAATTACTGCTTCTGAGCCAAAAGAGAGAGAGAAAGGGGTATGACCAGTAGCCGTCTTAAATGTTGTCCGATATGCCCACAAAGCTAAGGGCAATTCGTCAACCCATTTTGCCTTTGCGCGCTCTAACCGTTTCTTGGGGATGGATTTTATTACTTTGTTTATTGCTTCAACTTGCCCGTTCGACTGCGGATAAGCAACCGCAGTGTATCGCTTGTCGATCTTATAATTCTGGCAGAAATTTCTGAATTCAGTACCATCGAACTGGGTTCCGTTGTCAGTTATAATGGTTCTTGGGATCCCGAATCGGCATATAATATTTCTAACCACGAAACTTATCACCTTTCTCGCCGTGATTTTGGTTAAGGGCTCAGCTTCCACCCACTTCGTAAAATAGTCCACAGCGACTATTGCATATTTCGCTCCTCCTTTAGCAATCGGTAGAACTCCAATGATATCAATTCCCCACGTGGCAAATGGCCAAGGAATCACCATTGATTTTAATTGGGTCGACGATGCTCTGGGGATTTTGGCGAATCTCTGGCACTTATCGCAGCGTCGTGAATAATCAGCTGCATCTTTATTAATCGTGGGCCAGAAGTATCCATATCGCAATATCTTTTTCGCTAAAGTCTGACCTCCTGTATGATCTCCACACTCACCTTCGTGCACTTCTCTTAGTACACGTTTGATGTCGTCGTGTGCTATACATCGTAACAGGGGCATAGAAAATCCTTGCCTATAAAGAGTATCATCTTGCATGACATATCTGGTAGCCTTGCGAACCATAGCCCTTTTCTCACTCTTCTTTGATGGGAGTGTCCCATTCTTAAGGAAGTTCTTAATTGGGGTCATCCACGACTCCTTCTCCGGTTCCGCTTCGAAAGCGAACTCAATTTCCATCGACTCAAATCTTGGCGATTCCGACGTTTCAATTGGAATTATTTCAGTCTCTTCTGGATTGTCGGAGCTAGCTAGCTTTGCCAGCCTGTCCGCCTTTTGGTTTTCGGCTCTTGGGATATGTGTTATATTATACCGCTCCAGGTTGCTCAATAGCTCTCTCACTTTCCCAAGGTAGGCGATAAGTCGAGGTCCCCGAGCCACAAATTCCTTTCGCATTTGGAAAACAACGATTTTAGAGTCACAGAATATGTCCAACATTTTTATTCCGAGATCTTTAGCAAGCTTCAGCCCGGCAATCAGGGCTTCGTATTCAGAGTCATTGTTAGTCGCCGAAAATTCTAATCGTAGAGCGTAATATAACGACCATCCTTCGGGAGTGACTAAGACGATTCCAGCTCCGGACCTTCGGTCATTCTTGGCTCCATCTGTGTATAGCTTCCATGGATCTATCTTTAACTCATCCTCGGACTTAACCACTCTGTCATCGATTACTTCCTCCTCTGGGATGGTGAACTCTGCTATAAAGTCTGCCAGAGCTTGCCCCCTGATCGACCTTCGTGGTTGAAAATTTAAATCAAACAGACTTAATTCTATATTCCATTTGATCAACCTTCCCGACGCTTCGGGTCTCTGCAACACTTGCCTCAGCGGCTGGTCAGTGTATATGGTTATTGGATGAGCTTGGAAATAGTGACGAAGTTTTCGGGATGCGATTAGGAGGCTGTAAGCGAGCTTCTCAATCCTTGGGTAGTTGCGTTCTGTCGCTGCCAATTTCTTGCTTACATAATATACTGGCCTTTGCACTTTTTCTTCTTCTCGAACCAAGGCTGTGCTAAAAGCGTGAGCCGAAACTGCCAAGTAAACAAACAATTCCTCGTGATCCACTGGCTTTGACAAAATCGGCGGTTTTTCTAGTAGTTCCAATAAATTCCGAAAGGCCTCAACACAGTCCGGAGTCCACTCGAAGTTCTTCTTTCCCCTTTTAATCAAATCAAAAAATGGGACGCATTTGTCCGTGGCTTTGGAGATAAATCTACTCAACGCGACTACTTTCCCTGCAAGACTTTGGACGTCTTTAATTCTCCTTGGCTCTTCAATGTTTCTAATCGCTGCTATTTGGCTAGGAGTGATTTCAATTCCTCGGGAACTCACAATGAAGCCTAGAAATTTTCCCGATGCCACTCCAAATGAACACTTCAAAGGATTCAACTTCATCCGATACTTTCGCAGGATACCAAACATTTCCGCTAAGTCTTGCGTATGGCTGGAGGACTGTTTCGATTTGACAAGCATATCATCCACGTAAACTTCCATAGTCTTCCCTATTTGATTATAAAACATTCTGTTGACCAAGCGCTGATAAGTGGCTCCGACGTTTTTCAATCCGAATGGCATTACAACATAACAATATAACCCCAAATTTGTAATGAAGCTCGTATGTTCTTGATCCGGCACGTGCATAGGAATTTGGTTGTACCCAGAATATGCATCCATGAAAGAAAGAAGTTCATGACCCGCTGTCGAATCTACAAGCTGGTCAATCCTGGGAAGTGGGAAACTATCTTTCGGGCAAGCTTTGTTTAAATCTGAAAAATCAATGCAAGTCCGCCACTTTCCATTGGGCTTCTTTACTAAAAACGGGATTCGATATCCAGTCGGGATACGTCGAATCTTGAATAAATCCGTTCTGTTTCAGCTTCTCCACTTCTTCTTTAAGAGCAGTCGACCTCTCCGGGCCCAGCATACGTCTCTTTTGCTTCACAGGCGGATGTTTCGGGTTTACATTTAGTGTGTGACTTATTATTTATGGCGATATCCCACACATGTCAGCGTGGGTCCAGGCAAACACATCCAAGTTCGCCTTCAAGAAGTCCGTTAGTTCTTTGGCCCGACGTGGATCCAATTGAGATCCAATCTTCAAAACTCTTGTTGGATCAGCTTCATCAATGGGAATTTCCACAGTCGTTTCATTAGGAGTTGCATTTCTAGTCTCTAGCTCCTCGTCTTTTCTAGGATCCAGGTCTTCAGGCGTCCCTTTGGGCAACTCCTTCGGGGTTGATCTCTCTAATTGCTATGCCGAGCCCCCCTTTGGGGGAGGCGAGGCATCTTTACTCTCGATGTTAAGTCCTTTCATCAACATCTTTAATTCGGCAACATAGCAGGCCCGTCCGGAAACTTGATCCCCTCTCATTACTCCAGTTCCGGCTTCAGTTGGGAACTTAAGCAATAAACACCAAGGGGCGATGCAAGCCCTGAACTCAGTAAGGGCAGGCCTTCCCAAAAATGCATTATAAGGCGAATCTACGTCCAAAACTACGAACTGAAGCATCCGCACTCTTCGGCGTTCTCCTTGCCCCAAGGTTACGGGCAATTCTATGTACCCCATGGGAGCTGTTGACGCCCCGTTGAAGCCTCTGATCCATCCTTCACATGGCTTCAAATCTTCAGATTCAAGCTTCATCTGATCGAATGACTTTTTAAATAAAATATTAACAGAACTTCCGTTGTCTACTAACACCTTATGAACCAAGGCCGGCCCAATGGTGGTAGTGATGACCAACGGATCATCAGTAGGTGATTGGATCCCAGTATTATCTCTGCTGCGGAATACCACGTCGTCAAACATTGTCTTCTGTTGTTTTATGGGGGCGATATCTTCCAAATCATCACCTTGATTCACATCTACGTGCTTGGCAGCATTTACATATTGATCCATTGCTCTAAAACTACGGATTGCTGGGTGAGGTCCACCCATTATGGAGTTAATAACAATTCCCTTGCCTTTCTGCTGCGCTGTAGGCTTGGGAGCAGATTGAATCTGTTTTGGAGCCTGCTCTCCTTGCCCCCTGTCCCTCGGGGCAACCTTATATTCATCCAGTTTCCCTTCGCGCAGTAGCTTCTCAATCACATCTCTCAAATGCCGACATTCATTGGTTGAATGCCCATGAGTTCCATGAAACAAACAAAACTTCCCAGTTGCCATTTCTTTCTCCGTCGAGTCGCGAGGTGGCGGTCTTTTATATTGCAAAACATTGTATGTATCCAGGTAAATGTTCTCCAGAGTGTAACAACCCGTATTTTTGAATAACATGTTATAACATAAATGGAGGCAGAATTAAACTATAAAATCTGAATCAAGGGAAACGAGCTGTGACATTGCGTTCGTCTCGGAAAAATACGCGAAATAGAGTCCGAGTTTTCGAAAATCGGAGTCCGTATGACCAAGATATGGCCTCGCGAAGTTTCACGAAAAATTCACAAATTAAAGTATACTTAATTAAGTGAAATGGGTTGCGCAGAGAAATATATATATATTGATATATATATATATATAATTGAAAATTAAATAAATAAATATGCAAAAATGTTCAAAACAGCGAATTGGGAGAGGGGAATAACCGAACCGGCCGATTTTTGAGGTCGACCCAAGTTCGCTGGGTCGACTAGGGGTTAATCCAGGGTGTTTGGCTGTCAACCCGTGGGCCGATTCGCTCAAATGCAGATTTTGCATTTGAATGGTTCTCATGGTTCAGCTTTAATCTAAAGGCCCTAGATGGTTCCTACACTTGACTTCTTCCCCAAGACATGCTTTGATGGCTTGGATTGAATCTAGGGTTAATCCTATGGCTAATATTACCCTAATCTTCTATAAAAAGGACCTAACACCTAGCCTAAATCATCATTATTCATTCCTACAACTAAACTATGTCAAAATTATTCCTCTCATGGCCTCCACTCTCATGCTAAAATTCCTAAGTTTATTTCTATAAGAGATTTTGAGTGCATACAAGTATTTTCAAGCTTGTATGAGTGTTCTTAGTTTGCATTCAAGTCAAGTTGCAACATTTCTATTACAAAGCAAGGGTTTTTATTGATTTGGCTCAAGGGTTTTCATTTGGAGCTTGCATATTTGGGTTTTTGGTGCTTGCATAAGGGCTTCGTCTCAATCTTTATAATAAATAATTATTTGTGTCTTCATAGCATTGTAAGCCCTTTTCTACTTTCTTTCTTTGAACTCTAAAGTTAAATGAATGATGCAAGTTTGGGGTTGATCATTATATGCAAGTTTGGTTGATCATTATATGCAAGTTTGGTTGATCATTATATGCAAGTTTGGATGATCATTATGCAAGTTGGTTTAATCATTATGTATGACACATGTTGCTATGTTATGCAAGTTTGGATTGATCATGTTATCATGTTATGCAAGTTAAACTTGAAGTTGTGAGCTTAAAGCTTCAAGCTTTATGTTGAAGGTTGCATTTTGGCAACATGGAAGTTATCATATCCCTTATGATAACTTGCATGTGAGGCTAAATGCGGACTTCTAGCAACTTCTACATGTCATTCATCACCATGTATCACTCATATTCTAAGTTTGGTTTTATGCATGCTTTTGAAGCCTAATAATGCAATATGCAAGTATATGAACATATGTACATCTCATATGCCACCATGATAAACTTGTGGCTTCAACACCTTTTTGTCATGATTATGCCAAGATCCCTATTTTACCCTTTATGCGTTGATGCGATTATGTAAACGATGGGATTACGTTGGGGTTGGGTAACATTATGACATAAACATGGTTTTTATAACATAATGTGATATGTTAACTTGTAATTATGTTTTGGAAACATAATGGACATGACACTTAGAAAATATGAGTGTGGCCAACTCGAGGTTGGGTTGAGTTTGTAGCATAAATCTACCCGGACCCGCCCGGCTTAACTAGTGGCTACAAACAATAGGACCCAATGTGAGAAGTTGGTCATGTTGTGCTCGAACCCGAGGTTAGACCAAGTTGTGGTGTAAAACTACCCGGACCCGCCCGGCTTAACTAGTAACCACAACAAGGTCTAATGTGAGAGGTTAAAGCACATTAAGTTAATGAATGCCTCCTGATTAGGGTTAAGTCATGGTCCACTTAATACTTAACCAATTTGGGCTTGATGGATTAATCGAGGTTAAGTCAGGAGCCTTGGGTACTCTTAACCGATTTAATCCACGTTTGGATCGGGTTAACCACATTTAACCCATTAAGAAACCCTAGTTGCGTGGTCCTTTTCAGCAGTAACCTTCTAGGTAGTATCATATGACCCTAGGACTAGGCTAGGGTGGGGCACGATTACTGGGCTGATTGTAAGAGACCAAAAGAGACGGCTGAATGATGCCCCGGTTGTTCAGGCGGACCATGGCCGTGCACATCAAGTCCGGAGTTGAACACGGGCAACGGTAGGTTTGGACTGTGCATCATGGTAAGGTGTCAGAGGGTTACACCATAGGGCATGATACACCCTAGGGTGGACTGTAACACCCCACTCCCGCTATGATCACTCACTAAGGGAATGCCATAGCATCGGTGGAGTATTTTAGTGAATATAGAACAGAAAAATTACAACAAGACAGATATAAATAGTACTTGAAATTTTAAAACATCATCTCATAACAGCGGAAGTAAAACATGTCTGGTTACATCATAAAACCACAATAAAGGTCAAGTACAATATCAAAATAAAGAAGTACATAATCCCACTCTCATACAATAGCCAAACAAAAGAAAAGATAACTGGATAACTGGAGCTTTACATCTATCCAAGCTCCTAAAGACTGGAACAGCAATCCGATCAAGCTCCACTACTGCTAGGATCCACCGTAGGACCTGAGGGTTGGGAAAAAGATAAAAACAACAGGGTCAGACATAAGTCTGAGCGAGTCCTATAACTTTAACAATACAATCGTTAAAGTAACCAGAGAAGACATAAACTGATATACGGTAACATATAGGGATGAATGGCTACCCTAAGCAGTCAACTAAACGAAGATAAAGGATAAAGACGCATCTACCCTCCCTAAGGTAAATTACTAAACTGCACCACACCAGTCGTTCCTAACTTAAAGGTTGATCCCACCCAAGGACTTATAAAATTTACTAATTAGTACCTGCGTACCCCTAGGTGACCAAGTAGGCGCCACGGGGCCCTACAATCCACTAGGTGTACACACTACTTCCCATTCGATCGGCTCCCTAACGTAGATACCCGTGCTGGCCCCACCGTGGGATGTATCATTCCCCAATGTGGCAACCTGATGGAACTAAAGGTGCACGGCTTATATCTACTCGATGCAACAACGGCTTACCTACCAGCCCGGGCCCACTCACGCATATGAAGCCCGTTGGACTTGCGTTGCCACCGCTAACCCGTTTGCCTCTTACAGTCAAGCCCAGTATGCGTGTCCCGTCCTCGACATGGGTCGAGCCCACAAAGATACGTATGGGTTACTGGTTGAAATGGGCCTCCACAAGCTACCCACCTAAGCTTGTCCCTTTTTCTAGTATATCCCACTTAACCCTTTAATCATGTTTTAATTACATGTTCCATTTTGGTTAAGTATTCTAATCGTATTTTCTATTGCCACCCAAGGCAACCACTAGATTTTCTCATGCCACCCGAGGCACCCACTTAACCCCTCATGTCCCTCTACATGCTAATATGGTTAAGTGTTTCTTAATTAATTAATTAAGAACGTAACCTTTGTAAAGACCTCTCACATTAGACTGTCTTTTATGACCGCTGGTTAAGCCGGTTGGGTCCGGGCAGCCTTATGTCATAACAGAGTCTAACCTCGTGTCTTTACATTTATTACGTATTTAGTTTGTGCCTAAGACCTCTCACATTGGGCTAACATTTGTAGCAACTGGTTAAGCCGGTTGGGTCCGGGCAGTTTTACGCTACAACTGAGTCCAACCTCGTGTCTTAGTCAATTAATTACACCTAATTAATCACCCTCATAATTTTATATTAATTATCCCTAATTAATCAAGTTTTCTTAACATGGGTAGTCCTAACTTAATAGGTAAATTCCCATGGGGTAGACCTAACTCAATAGGTAAATTCCCAACACATAGTATGGGTACACCTAACCAAATAGGCAAATTCCCATACTATGTTTATTTATTTTGTGTTATGCATAATTATATTAATTTCACACAATCTTATTAACTTATGCATTTAATTACCCCATCGTTCCCACGTAATTTCGTTCATGATATAACACATATAAAAGGTGTCAACTTGCATATGAATGAACATGTTTCAAAGGTGCCATCTTGCATATTAACAAACACATAACTTGCATATGAACTTGCATAACATGTCACATAACTTGCATATAATATGTCACATAACTTACATATTCATTTTGCATAACAAACTTGCATATTAGCTTATAGACTTGCATAATGTGTCATCATGAACTTGCATATTAATAAACATGTAACTTGCATATTTACATACATGTAACTCGCATATTAACAAACATGTAACTTGCATATAAAGAAACATGTAACTTGCATATTTACATACATGTAACTTGCATATTAACAAACATGTAACTTGCATATTAACAAACATGTAACTTGCATATTTACATACATGTAACTTGCATATTAACAAACATGTAACTTGCATATTTACATACATGTAACTTGCATAGCATATTACCATGAACTTGCATAACATGCATATGATTACATAGCCCACAACTTGCATATTTAGCATCATGCAAACATAACATACATCATATTAAACTTGCATAAGCTTACATACTCAACATGCATAAACATAAGATTAATGCTAACATCATATCATATGATTCAAAGCTCATTAACCCACATACAAAACCATAAATCTCATCACATCTCATCTAATTAGTTTACCAAAAGATCATCAAAGTGATAGAAACTCACAACTAGCAACTTTGAACACCAAATGAAGAAGATTAAGATGCTAAGAAGGGATTAGAAGTTGATTAGAGAGTGATTAGTATGCAACCCTCTTCATAAAATTAGTGGAGGCCATGAGAGCTAGCATTTTGCCATAGTTTAGTCACTAGGTTTAATTATGAATGAATTAGGGTAGGTTAGGGTCTTATTTATAGATTAGGCAAGTGTTTTAGGCCATAGGATTAACCCTAGATTCAATCCAAGCCATCAAAGCATGTCTTGGGGAAGAAGTCAAGTGTAGGAACCATCTAGGGCCTTTAGATTAAAGATGGACCATGAGAACCATTCAAATGCAAAATCTGCACTTGAGCGAATCGGCCCACGGGTTGACAGCCAAACACCCTGGATTAACCCCTAGTCGACCCAGCGGGCTCGGGTCGACTTCAAAAATCGGCCGGTTCGGTTATTCCCCTCTCCCAATTCGCTGTTTTGAGCATTTTTGCATATTTATTTATTAAATTTTCAATTATATATATATATATATATATATATATATCAATATATATATATATATATATCTACACAACCCATTTCACTTAATTAAGTATACTTTAATTTGGGAATTTTCGTGAAACTTCGCGAGGCCATATCTTGGTCATACGGACTCCGATTTTCGAAAACTCGGACTCTATTTCGCGTATTTTTCCGAGACGAACGCAATGGCATAGCCCGTTTCCCTTGATTCCCATTTTAGAATTAAATTCTGCCTCGATTTATGTTATTACAGGTTATTGAAAATACGGGTTGTTACATTCTCCCCTCCTTAAAGGATTTCGTCCCCGAAATCTTCAAGTTAGGAAGAACGTATCCTACCATCCAATCATCCATCTACTCAAAGCATCATCCACGAGCAATCATTGTCCTTACAAGATTCTAAATGCTGGATGGATATATGCAAAAGTGTGTGTATATGTACTTACCTAATGCAAAAATCAGGCGGTTACTGATACAGTAAACCTCCTTAATGCAAACCATGATAGTGCCATGCATCCAATATGTATGCGAAACCCTATTGACACATACAAATTTCTACATGCGTGCACAACCATACACAAAAATGCATCATCCATATGATAACACAGCCATGATACATCCATCAATCTAACTACCACATCCATTTATGCAATATGCAACATGAAGTGACTGAGCCGATCTAGTGCCTAATGTGTGTGTATATGCATCCACGAGCAACCACTAGCAAACAATTGCATCCATATGCATCCATCAACCATAACATGTTTCAAACACATGTTTCAACCATAGGTTTTACCCTATCTAAAGGTCATAGGTATTAGCGAGAGGATATACTAAAGATAAGATAAGTACTAGACAAGCAATAACGGAGAAGTTAAAAGACATACTCTCAAAAAGAAATGGATACAAAGAACGCATCTTTGCTTCCGTCTCCCAAGTAGCATTGCTTTCGTCATCTCCCCATTGCACTTTAACTAGCTGAACTTCTCTGTTCCTCAACTTCCTAGTTTCTGACCCAAGGATGCGAGTAGGAGCTCGTCGAATCGTCGCATCACGCTCTACCTCTACATCTCTAAGCAAGCTCGGCTCTACCACCTCCGCGGTCTCATGTAAGCACTTCCTCAAATGTGATACATGGAATACATCATGAACACCACTAAGTCTGTCGGGCAACTCCACCCTATATGCCATCCGTCCAATCCTTTCCTTAATAGGAAACGGCCCAACAAATCTCGGTGCTAACTTCCCTACGGACCCAAAGCGAACAACATTTCTCAATGGAGATACTTTGACAAAAACCATGTCCCCAACCTCAAACTCAAGATCCGTCCTTCTCCGATCCGCATAAGATTTCTGTCTATCTTGCGCTGCTTTCATCCTTTTTCGAATTAAATCAATCTTCTCTGAAGTCTCTCTAACCATATCCGGCCCAAGCAAGATCTTATCCGTAGATTCCCACCAACATGTAGGAGATCGACAAGGCCTTCCATAAAGAGCTTCGAAAGGAGCCATACCAATACTGGACTGAAAGCTGTTATTATATGCGAACTCCACCAAAGGAAGATGTTCTTCCCATGTACCTCCAAAATCCAAGATACAAAGCCTCAAAAGATCTTCTAAGATACGGTTCACCCTCTCAGTCTGACCGTCCGTCTGAGGATGATATGCGGTGCTCAAACACAACTGAGTCCCTACCGCCTCTTGCAAACTTCTCCAAAACTCACTAGTGAAAATAGGATCTCGATCACTCACAATGCTGGATGGTACGCCATGCAATCTAACAATCTCTCTAACATAGACTGAAGCAAGCCATGGAGCGGTCCTCTTACTCTTTACGGGTATAAAATGGGCACTCTTGGTAAGTCTGTCTACCACAACCCAAATTCCCGTATTGCCCTTCCTCGATCTCGGTAACCCGTCGATGAAATCCATCGAGACACTATCCCACTTCCACTGTGGAACTTCCAATGGGTGTAGCAACCCACCGGGTTTCCTTTGCTCCACTTTAACTTGTTGGCACACTAAGCATCTAGCCACATACTCGGCCACATCTTTCTTCATACCGGCCCAGAAGAAAACTCTCTTCATGTCTTGGTACATTTTGTCTCCACCGGGATGAATAGTCATTCTTGAACGATGTGCATCATCCAAAATAGCCTTCTTCAAACCCTCATCTTGCGGTACACAAAGTCTACCGTCTCTATGCAACCATCCCTTATCATCTATGGTGTATCTACCCAAATGGCTGGACGACTCCCCTCTTATAAGCTTCTCTACCAACACAACCAACTGTGGGTCGTCTCGCTGAGCCTCGCCAATCCGTCTCAAAAGAGTAGGTCTAACCTCCAAGGATGCCAACAAACCAGGTACAAAATCAACAGAAGGTCTGAAGTCAAACAAAGAAAGAAACTCCAAGCTTCGTCGTTCCACGAACAATGGACTCAAAGATAGCCTTTTTCTACTTAAGGCGTCTGCCACCACGTTACCCTTACCAGGGGTATACGCTATCTCGAAATCATAGGATGCTAAGAACTCCATCCACCTTTGCTGTCTTAAGTTTAAATCCTTCTGAGAGAATAAGTACTTCAATGATTTATGGTCGGTGAACAACTCGAATCTCTCACCAAGAAGATAATGGCGCCAAGACTTAAGTGCGAAAACAATCGCGGCCAACTCTAGATCATGGGTAGGGTAATTCTTCTCATGCACTCTCAATTGTCTCCCTCCATAGGCTATTACCCTTCCCTCCTGCATCAAGACTGCGCCTAATCCTGTTCCACAAGCATCGGTATAAACAACAAACGGCTTACTCCCATCCGGGAGCACTAAAACTGGAGCGGTGGTCAAAGCTCTCTTTAACCGTCGGAAAGCATCATCACAATCTACATCCCACGAGAAAACCAGATTCTTTTTCGTCAAGCGGGTTAATGGGGCTGATATCTTCGCGAAGTCTTTGATGAACTTCCTATAATATCCTGCCAACCCCAAGAAACTTCTTACCTCGGTAGCATTTCTAGGAACTTTCCAATCCTGGATAGATACTATCTTTGCGGGATCCACAGCTATCCCTTCCTTAGAGACCACATGCCCTAAGAATCGCACTTCTCTTCTCCAAAAATGGCATTTAGAGAATTTAGCTTTAAGACTATGCGCTCGAAGAGTCTCCAACACTTCCTTGAGATGTAAGGCATGCTCTTCTTCATTCTTGGAAAAGACCAAGATGTCATCCACAAAAACTACTACAAACTTATTCAGATACTCTCTGAACACTCTACTCATGAGATCAACAAAGTATGCGGGGGCGTTTGTCAACCCAAATGGCATCACTAGCCACTCATAAAAACCATCCGGAGTCCGGAAAGCAGTCTTCTCTATACTGTCCTCCGCCACTCTTAACTGATGAAACCCTGTAGCTAAGTCCATCTGCGAAAATACTGACGCGCCAACCAACTGATCAAAGAGATCATCTATCCTCGGTAATGGGTGTCTATTCTTCTTCGTGAGCTTATTAAGTTCTCTATAATCCACACAAAGTCTGAGGGACCCATCCGCCTTCGTGGCAAACACTACTGGAGCTCCCCACTCCGATATACTTCGCCTTATGAACCCCTTCTCAAGCAACTCCCCTACTTGCTTATGAAGTTCTCTTCTCTCACGAGGAGCCATGTGGCGTACTGGCAAAGACACTGGTTTGGCATTATCCACCAAATAAATTCGGAAATCTATCTCCCGCTTCGGAGGCAAACCCTTTACTTCTTCAAACACATCCGGATATTCCCGGACTACTCTGACAGAACACAAACTCTCGACCGAAGCATCGAGCGATTCAAGATAACTTAGCAAAACAGATTCCATGGGATTGCAGGAGATCTCGAGAGTGTTACCCAAGCGGGTCATGAGCCTGACAACTCTCCTTTCGCAATCAAGAACGGCACCATTACTGGATAACCAGTCCATGCCCAAGATCAACCCATAGCCCGTGAAGCCCAATACAAAAGCATCACATCTAAACTCAACGCTAAGTATAGAAATCTTCAAACCCAAACATATCATAGACAGATATATGGAGCCCCCAATTGGGTTTGAGACAACCAAGGGATCATCAACTAGACTGGTGTCTAAGTGCAGTGACTCAACTAACGATGATGAGATAAAAGAATGCGATGCGCCAGAGTCAAACAAAGTACGAACTGGATGATCAAACAGAAAAACCAGACTTTCAACGGAAATAGTTCTACCTCTCTGCTGAATCGGTGGAACTGAGAGAACCTGAACTTGCCCCCCTGACTGAGGTGGTGCTATAAGAGCTTGCACCTGGCCTCCTGAGGTAGACCCCGTCTTCTGCCCCTTCTTTGGGCAGTTTTTCACAAGATGCCCTGCTTCACCACAATGAAAGCAACCGGTCTTCTTCTTTTTGCGACAATCCTTACTAAGGTGTCCTGGTGTTCCATAATTGAAGCACTTCTTCTTCGTCTTCTTTTTGTCACCATTGCCTTTCCCGCCCTTGCCTTGTTGTTGCTGTTGCGGTTTCTTCTGATCCCCCTTTTTCTCTGGTGCCTTAGAATTCTTATCATCCTCATGCATAAGTGCCATGTAGACAAGCTTCTCAAAAGTGGCCCCCATAGGAATGTGAGTCATAGCTATTCCTTGCAATGGTTCGTTCAAGCCTCTAACGAACCTCAAAGCCTTCTTCTCCGGTGTATTCACCAACTCTATGCCAAACCTTGCTAATTGATTGAATTTGTTGACATATTCTTTCACCGTGAGATTCCCTTGCTTCAAATTCAAGAACTTCTCCATAAACAGATTCTCTTCCGCCCTTGAGAGAAACTTAGCCCCAAACCTTTGCTTAAAATCTGCCCAAGAGTCAACAGGGCGTTCTCCATTAGTGACCTCCCACCAGAATGAGGCCTCTCCCTTCATTAACCAAGCCGCCAACTTGACTTTCTTTCCCTCTTCCACTTCAAAGATATCTAGCAACTCTTCCACTTCCTTAAGCCAATCTCTAGCCTCTACGAAAGTCTCTGAACCAAGAAAAGGTTTTCCTCCTATAGCCTTGAACTCCTTGCAAACCTTAGCAAAATTATCCACTCTAGGCTGAGGAGGAGGAGCGGTTGTCTCTGGTGTAGTAGCATTGGCCGGACCCGCAGCCGCGGCCCTAGCCTCTTGCAACCTCCTATACCATAGTGGTATAACTAAACCCTCCGGGATGTTAAGATCTTCAGCCATGCTGAAACGAAAGAGGAAAGATTCAAAAAGGAGATTCCGAAAGATAAAGATATGGCTATTGGGGATTATGCTTTTCTTTTTCAAAAACTTTTTCTCTTAGAAGACATGCTTTTAAAAATCCTTTCTTCGAAAATACTCTTAGAAAGTAGTTTTTCTCAAAAAATTTATCTGTTCTGGTAACCTTAAGCTCTGATACCACGTGTAACACCCCACTCCCGCTATGATCACTCACTAAGGGAATGCCATAGCATCGGTGGAGTATTTTAGTGAATATAGAACAGAAAAATTACAACAAGACAGATATAAATAGTACTTGAAATTTTAAAACATCATCTCATAACAGCGGAAGTAAAACATGTCTGGTTACATCATAAAACCACAATAAAGGTCAAGTACAATATCAAAATAAAGAAGTACATAATCCCACTCTCATACAATAGCCAAACAAAAGAAAAGATAACTGGATAACTGGAGCTTTACATCTATCCAAGCTCCTAAAGACTGGAACAGCAATCCGATCAAGCTCCACTACTGCTAGGATCCACCGTAGGACCTGAGGGTTGGGAAAAAGATAAAAACAACAGGGTCAGACATAAGTCTGAGCGAGTCCTATAACTTTAACAATACAATCGTTAAAGTAACCAGAGAAGACATAAACTGATATACGGTAACATATAGGGATGAATGGCTACCCTAAGCAGTCAACTAAACGAAGATAAAGGATAAAGACGCATCTACCCTCCCTAAGGTAAATTACTAAACTGCACCACACCAGTCGTTCCTAACTTAAAGGTTGATCCCACCCAAGGACTTATAAAATTTACTAATTAGTACCTGCGTACCCCTAGGTGACCAAGTAGGCGCCACGGGGCCCTACAATCCACTAGGTGTACACACTACTTCCCATTCGATCGGCTCCCTAACGTAGATACCCGTGCTGGCCCCACCGTGGGATGTATCATTCCCCAATGTGGCAACCTGATGGAACTAAAGGTGCACGGCTTATATCTACTCGATGCAACAACGGCTTACCTACCAGCCCGGGCCCACTCACGCATATGAAGCCCGTTGGACTTGCGTTGCCACCGCTAACCCGTTTGCCTCTTACAGTCAAGCCCAGTATGCGTGTCCCGTCCTCGACATGGGTCGAGCCCACAAAGATACGTATGGGTTACTGGTTGAAATGGGCCTCCACAAGCTACCCACCTAAGCTTGTCCCTTTTTCTAGTATATCCCACTTAACCCTTTAATCATGTTTTAATTACATGTTCCATTTTGGTTAAGTATTCTAATCGTATTTTCTATTGCCACCCAAGGCAACCACTAGATTTTCTCATGCCACCCGAGGCACCCACTTAACCCCTCATGTCCCTCTACATGCTAATATGGTTAAGTGTTTCTTAATTAATTAATTAAGAACGTAACCTTTGTAAAGACCTCTCACATTAGACTGTCTTTTATGACCGCTGGTTAAGCCGGTTGGGTCCGGGCAGCCTTATGTCATAACAGAGTCTAACCTCGTGTCTTTACATTAATTACGTATTTAGTTTGTGCCTAAGACCTCTCACATTGGGCTAACATTTGTAGCAACTGGTTAAGCCGGTTGGGTCCGGGCAGTTTTACGCTACAACTGAGTCCAACCTCGTGTCTTAGTCAATTAATTACACCTAATTAATCACCCTCATAATTTTATATTAATTATCCCTAATTAATCAAGTTTTCTTAACATGGGTAGTCCTAACTTAATAGGTAAATTCCCATGGGGTAGACCTAACTCAATAGGTAAATTCCCAACACATAGTATGGGTACACCTAACCAAATAGGCAAATTCCCATACTATGTTTATTTATTTTGTGTTATGCATAATTATATTAATTTCACACAATCTTATTAACTTATGCATTTAATTACCCCATCGTTCCCACGTAATTTCGTTCATGATATAACACATATAAAAGGTGTCAACTTGCATATGAATGAACATGTTTCAAAGGTGCCATCTTGCATATTAACAAACACATAACTTGCATATGAACTTGCATAACATGTCACATAACTTGCATATAATATGTCACATAACTTACATATTCATTTTGCATAACAAACTTGCATATTAGCTTATAGACTTGCATAATGTGTCATCATGAACTTGCATATTAATAAACATGTAACTTGCATATTTACATACATGTAACTCGCATATTAACAAACATGTAACTTGCATATAAAGAAACATGTAACTTGCATATTTACATACATGTAACTTGCATATTAACAAACATGTAACTTGCATATTAACAAACATGTAACTTGCATATTTACATACATGTAACTTGCATATTAAAAAACATGTAACTTGCATATTTACATACATGTAACTTGCATAGCATATTACCATGAACTTGCATAACATGCATATGATTACATAGCCCACAACTTGCATATTTAGCATCATGCAAACATAACATACATCATATTAAACTTGCATAAGCTTACATACTCAACATGCATAAACATAAGATTAATGCTAACATCATATCATATGATTCAAAGCTCATTAACCCACATACAAAACCATAAATCTCATCACATCTCATCTAATTAGTTTACCAAAAGATCATCAAAGTGATAGAAACTCACAACTAGCAACTTTGAACACCAAATGAAGAAGATTAAGATGCTAAGAAGGGATTAGAAGTTGATTAGAGAGTGATTAGTATGCAACCCTCTTCATAAAATTAGTGGAGGCCATGAGAGCTAGCATTTTGCCATAGTTTAGTCACTAGGTTTAATTATGAATGAATTAGGGTAGGTTAGGGTCTTATTTATAGATTAGGCAAGTGTTTTAGGCCATAGGATTAACCCTAGATTCAATCCAAGCCATCAAAGCATGTCTTGGGGAAGAAGTCAAGTGTAGGAACCATCTAGGGCCTTTAGATTAAAGATGGACCATGAGAACCATTCAAATGCAAAATCTGCACTTGAGCGAATCGGCCCACGGGTTGACAGCCAAACACCCTGGATTAACCCCTAGTCGACCCAGCGAGCTCGGGTCGACTTCAAAAATCGGCCGGTTCGGTTATTCCCCTCTCCCAATTCGCTGTTTTGAGCATTTTTGCATATTTATTTATTAAATTTTCAATTATATATATATATATATATATATCAATATATATATATATATATCTACACAACCCATTTCACTTAATTAAGTATACTTTAATTTGGGAATTTTCGTGAAACTTCGCGAGGCCATATCTTGGTCATACGGACTCCGATTTTCGAAAACTCGGACTCTATTTCGCGTATTTTTCCGAGACGAACGCAATGGCATAGCCCGTTTCCCTTGATTCCCATTTTAGAATTAAATTCTGCCTCGATTTATGTTATTACAGGTTATTGAAAATACGGGTTGTTACATGGACCATGCACAGTCAACTACATTACATGATTAAGCCGCATGACACCGACACTTGACAAGTTAGGCTTATAGGGAGCCGATCGACTATGCCGAGTAGTTGGACCTTGATTTAGGTCATCTCATGATGTTGGGCCAAGCTTGGGCCAAGGGATCAATTCTTGTTTTTACTTGACATGTTAGAATGCTAGTACACCCGTGGTGCAAAACTTAACCTTAATTATGCGATGACACCTTTATCTATCTTGTTAGTTAATCATCATGCCAGTATGTTGTTATACTTATGTTCATCTCAGCTTCTCATGCCAGTTAACTTTACTAGTTCATAGACAGATAGTAGTAGGGCTTACCAGTCTTTTTGACTGACCTGTTTTCTTTCGCCTCTTGTCTTCCGTTCCCCCCCCCTCAGGTCCTTAGGGTGGGAACATTGGAGCTTAGCTTGGATCTTTCTAGCTTGCTTACTGGATTTGCTCATGTATGGGTTTGGACATTGAGCTAGCTATGGTTTATCACTTCACTTTGGGGATAATACTTTATGTATTTCAGTTTTTCAGTTTATGCTTTTATCTAGACTATTGTTTGTTGAAAAATAATGACTAAGTACTTTATTGTAACTTAACTATGGTTTTGGAAATGCAAGTTTTATCCTCTGCTTTACTACTCTGTTTTACTTATATGTTCTGTCTTGTGATATCTGCATGCATGTTTACCTTGTTTAAACGCCCCTCCAAAGTCAGTGCCATTGCAAGAGTGGTACTGGCGGAGGTGGGGTGTCACATTTGGTATCAGAGCATAAGGTTTACAAGATTTGAGCAAAAGTGTTTTTAAAACTTACCTTTTGAAAAACTATTTTCAAAACCAATTAAGTATTTTCCAAGAAGAGTCTAGTTATTTTAAAAAGGCTATTCCCCAAAAGCCATAGCACTATCCTTCGTTTCTTCGTTCTGAATCTATCTTTTTCTTCGTTTTAGTATGGCCGATCGCTTTAACATCCCGGAAGGCGTGCAAGTACCAGTCCAGTTCCGGAGATTTATGGAGGCAAGGGCGAATGAAGCCGGCCCCGCGAACATTCCTCCTCCTTCCCCGGTCGCTAACATCTCTCCTCCTCCCGTAGCTGAGGTTCCTCCTCACCCTCAGCATCCGCTAGAGGATTTTGCAAAGCTTTGCAAAGACTTTAAGGCGATGGGTTGCAAGAATTTTGTCGGAACGGAGACTTCTGTGGAGGCAAGAAACTGGTTAAAGGAAACTGAAGACCTCTTTGCTATCTTTGAGGTGGAAGATCGTAGGAAAGTTCTGCTGGCGGTATCGCTATTAAAAGGGGAAGCTGCTTATTGGTGGGTAGTCACCACCACTACTAGACCCATTGAGACTTGGGATGACTTTAGGAGAAGGTTTGGACTAAAGTTTCTATCATCGACAGAAGAGAACCTTCAGATGGAGAGGTTCCTATCTCTAAAACAAGGGGACATGACCGTTGGGGAATACGTGGATATGTTTAATCAACTTGCTTAGTTCGGCCTAGAATTGGTAAACACAGCTCAGAAGAAGGCCCTACACTTTGCTCTAGGATTGAATGAGCTATTGCGCGGTTTGGCCATGTCTCATATACCTCTGGGGGCGACCTTCGAGAGTTTGGTGAATACCCTACTCCAAGAGGAAGATAAGAGTGACAAGAAGGAGGTCAAGGCAAATGATTCCCTAGGCAAGAAGGAAGATTCCGGAAAAGGAGGCAAGAACAACAACAAGACAAGAAAATGCCACTTCTGTAGGATCACTGGGCACGTAGCCAAAGATTGCAGGAAGAAGAAGAGGAAGTTAGGCAAGTGTTTTCAGTGCGGAGGATCTGGACATTTTAGCAAGGATTGCCCCAAGAAGCAAGGACAAGGGCAAGGGCAGAATCAGCGTGCAGGACCTTCTGGAGGGCAAGTGCATGCTCTCAACGCCGCTCCAGTTCAGGATCGAGGTAGTATTTCTATAGAAAGTCTTGTTTATATTTCTGATTATCCTGTTCGCACCTTATTTGATTCTGGCGCATCGCATAGTTTTATCTCTTCTGATATTGTTGAAAGTTTGCACCTAAGTACTAGCCTAGTTGAGGATCCCGTTTGTGTTTCAAATCCAATTGGGGGTTCCGCCCATCTATCTATGATTTGTGTGGATTTGAAGATTTCTATCTTGGCTGTAGAATCACGTGTAATGCTTATGTTCTCGGGTTCATGGGATATGGGTTGATCTTGGGCATGGATTGGTTGTCCAGTTTTGGAGCCATTCTCGATTGTGAACATAGGGTGGTGAGGCTCATGACTCGCCTCGGTAATACCCTAGAAATGTCTTGTAACCCTAGAGGTCCCGTCATGTTATGTTATCTTGAATCTCTCGACTCGTCCATCGATGATCTGCAATCTGTAAGGGTGGTCCGAGACTATCCTGATGTCTTTGAAGAAGTTAAGGGGTTACCCCCTAAATGAGAGATAGATTTCCGTATTTATCTAGTCGATAATTCCAAGCCAGTATCATTGCCCGTTAGGCACATGTCCCCTTGTGAAAGAAGGGAGCTCAGTAAGCAAATCAAGGAGCTGCTTGAGAAGGGTTTTATTAGACGAAGCATTTCCGAATGGGGTGCTCCGGTGGTATTCTCTGCTAAGGCGGATGGTTCGCTTCGTCTATGTGTTGATTATCGAGAGTTGAACAAGCTGACAAAGAAGAATAGGCACCCGTTACCGAGGATTGATGATCTCTTTTGGTGCTTCTGTTTTCTCTTAACTCGATCTAGCCACCGGATTCCATCAGCTTAGAGTAGCTGAGGATAGCATTGATAAAACTGCGTTTAGGACTCCAGATGGATTCTTTGAATGGCTTGTCATGCCATTCGGTTTGTCTAATGCACCCGCATACTTTGTGGACTTGATGAGTAGGGTGTTCAGGGAGTTCCTTAACAAGTTTGTCGTTGTCTTCGTGGATGATATTCTGATCTTCTCAAAGGATGAGGAAGAACATGCAAGGCATCTCAAGGAAGTGATGGATACGCTTAGAGCGCATCAGTTGAAAGCCAAGTTCTCCAAATATCATTTCTGGAGAAAGGAAGTTCGGTTTCTTGGACATATAGTTTCTAAGCAAGGCATAGCGGTGGATCCTGCGAAAGTGGTTGTGGTTCAAGACTGGAAGACTCCGAGGAATGCAACCGAAGTAAGAAGCTTTCTCGGTCTGGCGGGCTACTATAGGAAGTTCATCAGGGACTTTGCTAAGATTTCGACCCCTCTTACTAAGTTGACGAAGAAGAACTTAGTCTTTGCATGGGACTTTGAGTGTGAGCTTGCTTTTCAAAGGCTCAAGAGAGCCCTTACCTCAGCTCCAGTTTGGCAACGTGGATTGGCACTGTTTTCAAGAGATAGTTTTCTGCGTGGGATACCGTATAATATGTAAATGAGATCCAAGATTCACTAACGAATCTTGGAAAGCTTGCACGAAACCATGAGCACACAGTTATGTTTAAGCCAAGTATTTTAGGCAAAGAATAATGGAAGTGGAACGAGAGGCAACGGTGAAATGAGTTCTAACTCATATTTTGGGAAAAAGAATTAAGAACTACGGAATTGCGAAGTTAAAAGACGGTCAAGGCACGATGGGATTAAGCACAAGAAAATGCGGCTTAGAAAACTGAAGACTAGATACGCGCATTATATCTCTTTCTAAGAGTATATCCTTGATCCCTATTGTTCTGTAGAGCTTCCTCGCATGCTATCTTTTAAGTATATCCTCTCGGTCCTATCCTCAATCTTAGATCTGTTGCAAACCCCCTAAGGAGTATGACTAGCCTATTTGTGATATATGGCTGGGGTGAAGAAGTTCATCACCAAACTATTTGGGCTTTGTGGGATATGGGTAATAATTGATAGACTTACGAAGAGAACCCATTTTATTCCAGTGAAAAGCAAGAGGACCGTATCACGGCTAGCATCTGTTTATCTTCAAAAGATAGTGCGGCTGCATGGAGTTCCTTCTAGCATAGTTAGCGATTGTGACCCAATTTTCACTAGCCAGTTCTGGAACAGTTTGCAAGAAGCAATGGGTACGCGATTGAATTTGAGTACAGCCTATCACCCCCAGACGGATGGCCAAACCGAAAGGGTGAATAGAGTGCTAGAAGATCTCTTGAGGCTTTGTGTTCTCGACTTCGGTGGTACTTGGGAAGACCACCTTCCTCTTGTAGAATTTGCTTATACTAATAGCTATCAAGCCAACATAGGGATGGCACCATTTGAAGCTTTATATGGGAGGCCGTGTAGGTCACCATCTTGTTGGTGGGAGACAACAGATAGAGTTATACTTGGGCTCGATATGATACGAGACACATCCGAGAAAGTTGAATTAGTAAGAAGAAGGATGAAAGCGGCCCAAGATAGACAGAAATCCTATGCTGACAAGCGAAGGGCAGATGTGGAATTCGAAGTGGGAGACATGGTTTTCGTAAAGGTTTCTCCTTTGCGAAATGTGGTACGTTTTGGAGCGGTTGGGAAGCTGGCACCAAGGTTCGTAGGACCCTTCCCTATCATAGAGAGAATTGGAAAGATGGCCTATAAGGTGGAATTGCCCGAAAAGCTAGCCGGAGTGCATAATGTCTTTCATGTCTCGCATCTCCGAAAGTGCCTTCATGAGTCCGCTGAGGTGGTTGAACCAAGCATTCTTGAAGACATTGAGGTAGAGAAAGAAGCAACCTTGAGAAAAGCTCTGATTCGTATCTTGGGAACAGAGATCAAGAAACCGAGGAATCGAGAAGTCAAATTGGTGAAAGTTCAGTGGGGTGAAGCCGATGAAGATGCAACTTGGGAAACCGAGGAGAAGATGCGTGGGCTTTATCCATTCCTTTTTAGGGTACATTCTCGACCTCTTTCCTAATTAGCATATCTTTCTGTTTATCCGCGTTTATCCTATTTATCTTGTTGTCTCGTTAATCATATCATGAGAACCTTAGGTAGAAACCCTTTGGATGAAACATGTATTTGAAACATGTTATGCTTGATGGTTGCAAGTGGTTGCAAGTGTTTGCACGTGGATACTCGTGGATGCATGATACACGTTAGGCACTAAGATCGGCTCACACACTTTCATACCGCATATGCATGAGTGTTTATGCTTATTCATGGATGAAAACTTGTTATGCTATCACGTGGATGTTGCATATGGATGAATGTTATGTGCACTCATGTAGAGATTATAAATTATGTTAGGAATTTGCATACATATGGACTCATTTCACTAACATATTTTGCATTAAGGGGGTTTACTGAATCAGTAACCTTCTGATTTTCGCATTAGATAAGTACATATACACACACCTTTGCATATGATCATACAACATTTAGAACCTTTTAAGGACAATGATTGCTCATGGATGATGTTTTGAGTAGATGGATGATGGATGGTAGGATACGTTCTTCCTAACTTGGAGATTTCAGGGACGAAATCCTTTAAGGAGGGGAGAATGTAACAACCCGTATTTTTGAATAACATGTTATAACATAAATGGAGGCAGAATTAAACTGTAAAATCTGAATCAAGGAAAACGGGCTGTGCCATTGCGTTCGGCTCGGAAAAATACGCGAAATAGAGTCCGAGTTTTCGAAAATCGGAGTCCGTATGACCAAGATATGGCCTCGCGAAGTTTCACGAAAAATTCACAAATTAAAGTATACTTAATTAAGTGAAATGGGTTGCGCAGAGAAATATATATATTGATATATATATATATATATATATAATTGAAAATTAAATAAATAAATATGCAAAAATGTTCAAAACAGCGAATTGGGAGAGGGGAATAACCGAACCGGCCGATTTTTGAGGTCGACCCGAGCTCGCTGGGTCGACTAGGGGTTAATCCAGGGTGTTTGGCTGTCAACCCGTGGGCCGATTCGCTCAAATGCAGATTTTGCATTTGAATGGTTCTCATGGTTCAGCTTTAATCTAAAGGCCCTAGATGGTTCCTACACTTGACTTCTTCCCCAAGACATGCTTTGATGGCTTGGATTGAATCTAGGGTTAATCCTATGGCTAATATTACCCTAATCTTCTATAAAAAGGACCTAACACCTAGCCTAAATCATCATTATTCATTCCTACAACTAAACTATGTCAAAATTATTCCTCTCATGGCCTCCACTCTCATGCTAAAATTCCTAAGTTTATTTCTATAAGAGATTTTGAGTGCATACAAGTATTTTCAAGCTTGTATGAGTGTTCTTAGTTTGCATTTAAGTCAAGTTGCAACATTTCTATTACAAAGCAAGGGTTTTTATTGATTTGGCTCAAGAGTTTTCATTTGGAGCTTGCATACTTGGGTTTTTGGTGCTTGCATAAGGGCTTCGTCTCAATCTTTATAATAAATAATTATTTGTGTCTTCATAGCATTGTAAGCCCTTTTCTACTTTCTTTCTTTGAACTCTAAAGTTAAATGAATGATGCAAGTTTGGGGTTGATCATTATATGCAAGTTTGGGGTTGATCATTATATGCAAGTTTGGTTGATCATTATATGCAAGTTTGGATGATCATTATGCAAGTTGGTTTAATCATTATGTATGACACATGTTGCTATGTTATGCAAGTTTGGGTTGATCATGTTATCATGTTATGCAAGTTAAACTTGAAGTTGTGAGCTTAAAGCTTCAAGCTTTATGTTGAAGGTTGCATTTTGGCAACATGGAAGTTATCATATCCCTTATGATAACTTGCATGTGAGGCTAAATGCGGACTTCTAGCAACTTCTACATGTCATTCATCAACATGGATCACTCATATGCTAAGTTTGGTTTTATGCATGCTTTTGAAGCCTAATAATGCAATATGCAAGTAAATGAACATATGTACATCTCATATGCCACCATGATAAACTTGTGGCTTCAACACCTTTTTGTCATGATTATGCCAAGTTCCCTATTTTACCCTTTATGCGTTGATGCGATTATGTAAACGATGGGATTACGTTGGGGTTGGGTAACATTATGACATAAACATGGTTTTTATAACATAACGTGATATGTTAACTTGTAATTATGTTTTGGAAACATAATGGACATGACACTTAGAAAATATGAGTGTGGCCAACTCGAGGTTGGGTTGAGTTTGTAGCATAAATCTACCCGGACCCGCCCGGCTTAACTAGTGGCTACAAACAATAGGACCCAATGTGAGAAGTTGGTCATGTTGTGCTCGAACCCGAGGTTAGACCAAGTTGTGGTGTAAAACTACCCGGACCCGCCCGGCTTAACTAGTAACCACAACAAGGTCTAATGTGAGAGGTTAAAGCACATTAAGTTAATGAATGCCTCCTGATTAGGGTTAAGTCATGGTCCACTTAATACTTAACCAATTTGGGCTTGATGGATTAATCGAGGTTAAGTCAGGAGCCTTGGGTATTCTTAACCGATTTAATCCACGTTTGGATCGGGTTAACCACATTTAACCCGTTAAGAAACCCTAGTTGCGTGGTCCTTTTCAGCAGTAACCTTCTAGGTAGTATCATATGACCCTAGGACTAGGCTAGGGTGGGGCACGATTACTGGGCTGATTGTAAGAGACCAAAAGAGACGGCTGAATGATGCCCCGGTTGTTCAGGCGGACCATGGTCGTGCACATCAAGTCCGGAGTTGAACACGGGCAACGGTAGGTTTGGACTGTGCATCATGGTATGGTGTCAGAGGGTTACACCATAGGGCCTGATACACCCTAGGGTTGACCCTCACAGTCAACTACATTACATGATTAAGCCGCATGACACCGACACTTGACGAGTTAGGCTTATAGGGAGTCGATCGACTAGACCGAGTAGTTGGACCTTGATTTAGGTCATCTCATGATGTTGGGCCAAGCTTGGGCCAAGGGATCAATTCTTGTTTTTACTTGACATGTTAGAATGCTAGTACACCCGTGGTGCAAAACTTAACCTTAATTATGCGATGACACCTTTATCTATCTTGTTAGTTAATCATCATGCCAGTATGTTGTTATACTTATGCTCATCTCAGCTTCTCATGCCAGTTAACTTTACTAGTTCATAGACAGATAGTAGTAGGGCTTACCAGTCTTTTTGACTGACCTGTTTTCTTTCGCCTCTTGTCTTCTGTTCCCCCCCCCCCCTCAGGTCCTCAGGGTGGGAACATTGGAGCTTAGCTTGGATCTTTCTAGCTTGCTTACTGGATTTGCTCATGTACGGGTTTGGACATTGAGCTAGCTATGGTTTATCACTTCACTTTGGGGATAATACTTTATGTATTTCAGTTTTTCAGTTTATGCTTTTATCTAGACTATTGTTTGTTGGAAAATAATGACTAAGTACTTTATTGTAACTTAACTATGGTTTTGGAAATTCAAGTTTTATCTGCTGCTTTACTACTCTGTTTTACTTATATGTTCTGTCTTGTGATATCTGCATGCATGTTTACCTTGTTTAAACGCCCCTCCAAAGTCAGTGCCCTTGCAAGAGTGGTACTGGCGGAGGTGGGGTGTCACACAGAGTGTCGTTCAACGGTGTATAATTCTCATAAGTCTGGAATCGGGGTCTTTTGTTAGGATCACTTCCCCTATTTCTATTTCTTCTGTTACCGTTCGCATTACGGTTATTGTTGTTGCCCCCGTTTCCAGAATTGTTGTTTTCACCCTTGTTTCCCACATTTACTTCAACTTTTCCGGAACTTTCTCCAGACTGCTTCACGGCGACGTTACCCTGAACATTTTCTTTTGAAGCCGCTTCAGATTTTCTCTTTCAGTTTGCCCTGGCTTCCTCTCGTCTTAAATAAATATCGGCCTTTTCATAGAATATCTCTCTTATGGAGGGTGTCTTTCCAGAAAGGTAATCTCCAAACTCGGACTCAGGATCGACTCCTTCCTTTAATGCCATCAAGATGGTGGGCTCATGCGGATCACTAACTTCAGTCACAGCTAAGTTAAAACGGTCAAGATATGACCTCAAAGACTCTCCTGGCGCCTGCTTAATTCTTGATAGTTCAATAACACTTTTGGACTTTCGGGTATGGAGTCGGAACTGATTCATAAAACGTTCGCTCAATTCCCTATAATTCGATACCGAACGAGGGGGAAGTCGGGTAAACCATAACAGCGCCACATCTTCTAAATAGATCGAGAATGCCTTACACTTCACTGCATCAGGAGCAGCAACAGCATTCATGAGCCACGAATATTGCATCAAATGCTGCCCTGGATCAGTTCTCCCATTGTACTTGTCCATCTGTGGCAGGTTAAAGCGCCGAGGAAACTGGAAGTCGAGGATGTCGTCAGTGAGAGGAGTATGGCTCCGCTCAATGCCATAATCTTCATTGGTATAGTTCCGGCTCTCGGACATAATCTGGCGCACCATTGCCTGTACATCAGCATTAGTTAGGGGCCGTTCAGGTTCCCTGGCCCTGGTATCCGGGTTCCTTCTGGGCTCTCGTTCAGGAGACGCCCTTCTTCTTTGAGCTGCTTCTACTCTATTCCGTTCCCTACGCTCATGGTCGATCTCGGGAGGAGGATACTGGAGCCTTTGCCCCTGAGTGGGATCATTGTTTCCTAGTGCTCGTGCAATATCCTCGTGAGACCCCAAAGATCCGAATGTCAGCTGCTCCAAATTCTGAGGTCGTTCGAGCGGCCTTCGTTCACGGGGCCGCTCTTCCTCGGAAGAAGAAGACTGATCCACTGGTGTGTGACGAACCGGGGATAGGGTTCTCTGTCTACGGAGTTCGCTAATTTCCCTGCTCATGAGTCTCATATTTTCTTGCATCATGAGATTGGTGCGCTCGTGGATCTTCATAGCCTCCCTAGTACTCTCAAGCATGTCAAGTAGGCGTGAGAAATCTCCTTGAGTAATGGGCGCGGATGGATTGACCTGATCATTGACCCTGGTAGCTGGAATCAGAGCATTCGTAGGGGCTCGAGTAGAGGTTCCAACATCACCAAGTGACGGGTCGGTTCGGAGATGGGAAATCGGGTCGGGTCGGAGCTGGGAAGCCTGTTCGGGTCGGAGCTGGAAAGCCAGGTCAGGTCGGTGTAGGGCAAGTTGCTCGGGTCGGTTCAGGTTGGGGGAATGCACTGCTTCAGAATCTCCTACCCGGATCGGATCGGGCTCTCCCCCTGAAGGCGGTTCGGGTTTCCTGTATCGGTTCGTCCTGCTGCTGAGCTCTGCCCACGAGACCTTGTCACGACCGCATTTTGCTGATCTTCGCCAACTCCATTTCCTCGACTAGAATGAACTTCTTTGCCTTTACCTTTGGCCATGGTTCTTCAACAATCGATTCAACAAATATCCAAGAGCGTCGAAACTTGAGGATTAACTTCTTTGAACTCAACGGTCCAAAAAGTAGAACGATAATCCCGAAAAACGAAGAATTCAGATGGTTCTCAGTGAAAGCACCAAAATGTTAGACCAAAAAATGGTTCTAACACCCAAATTGACTAAAAGCAGAATGAAATTAGATTAAAAGTAAAATGAACACACAGGATTTATAGTGGTTCGGCGAAGAAATGCCTACATCCACTTGTCTTTCACTATTTTCAATGATGCAGTTGCAATTACAATAAAATATTCACTGAATTTCTCTCACAACTCACTTACATTCACTTAATTGTCTAAAAACAAATAATGAAAGAAGATTTGGATTTTCCGGAAGTGCTGGAATTCGGGTTATGAAGGTGGTTGAACTCTCAAAGTGCCAGAAAAAAGATCCTTTTCTTTGTCTCCAGACAGGGTATTTATAGGTGAGAATTTTCTCAGAACCCAATCCGGATCGGAGCCACGTGTCATCCATCCCATCAGCCTCGGGTTCGGATGGATTTCTATGTTGACAACGCATCAGAGCAGTGGACGTTGTGGTAGGAACTGGTCGTAGCCGCTCCGAATAACCAGGCGCTCATGCAGGGGAGTGACGTGGAAGACGGGCTCGGATCGGAAGAGTGTGCACAAGGGGTTCGGATCGGAGTACCCGATCCGACCCGGATTAACTTAAGACTAATTCTTGTTTTTACTCTGCTCCGCTCCGATCTGTCTTTGTAGCAAGTAGCTCTCCGTTCCAACTGGCAGTAGGTTACTCTCCGATCCGAACAACTGTACTTCTCTGAGTCCAACAGTAATAATTCACCGATCCGAACAGCGAAATTTATCCGATCCGACCCGCCTCAGCGCTTCGATCCGAACCGCTTCAGTATTTTCCAAGTTCTTCAATGTTTCACATCCTGACTTTGTGTTGCCCAGTTCGCAAAGTGGGCTAACATGAACCTTTCTTTAATTTAGCAAAGATGACTAAAAAAAGTCGTTTATTCTGAATCAGCTTTCCAGCAAAACAAGAATCAACGAATTTGGATTATAGAGTTAAAAGCTATAGCTAAAAAAACCGAGAGTAAGAATCTCTGGAGACTAATAAACACGCCAGGAAATGGTTTTACTTTCATGTTTATTTCGAAAATTGTCCTTTTAGAATCTTAAAAAGTGGTACAAACAAAATCTTTTCTTTTTTATATTGCTTTCCAATGAAAAAGAATCACCTTATTTTGCTCAGTAGTTTTGGATTTATGGCCGGAATAAAGAAGAGGGTTCTTCTTGGATTTTCTCAAGGCTACTTTAGTCCTTTTATTTTTGGAAACTCGTCCAATTTCTTACACGTGTCCCCTTATTTGTCCAGATATGTTTCTACACATATACATCTAATACATATATGTGCCATTATATCCTTACACCTTACTCCATATTAACACAAATTTTGCTTAGTTGATCCATGGTTATATGAAGCGAGGATTTATAAATATACTTTATATATATATATATATATATATATATATATATATATATATATATATATATATATATATATATATATATGTGTGTGTGTGTGTGTGTGTGTGTGTGTGTAAGTTCATTGCAATAACATGCACAAGATGTTTTAACCATAGTTTTCATGACCGGACCGATCGTCAAACCGTAATGCTTCAAGGTCCAGGGTTTTGAAGGTCCGATCGGTTGAACCGTTAAAGCCGTATAAGAAAATAATACATTAATTATGTATAATAATATGATTAACTTTACTTAATCAAACCGAACCTCAGCGAGGTTTGCTTACTCGTTATTTTTTTCCTCGTGACCTGTTTCTTCTCCGAATCCTCGCTACCTATTTCTTCTCTGAACTATTCTTCTTCCTATTTCTTCTATGTAATCCTATTTCCTTGTAATCTATTGTCATCTCCATCCATCTTTATGATATCCCCCTCAGCTACGAATACCCTTTTGTTTGCAAGGTACACCGATTATTTCTTACAGGTAAATTTTCCTTTCGATTATTTTAGTAATTTTTCATTTGTAGTCCCGATTTGTTCATTTCTTTCTTTTCCTTCATATGATTTGTTTATATCCAAACTTAAGGATTTCGATTTATTCTTGGATGCACAGAATTCAACTCGTCTTCCCAAGGCTAGATCTTCAATCGATTTGGTTTTCAGGTAAGCATTTGGTTTGATTTTGAATTTTAAGATGATGTTCAATTTTTTCTCACATGAGTAATTAGCAGGTGTCATCCTTGAATGATCTACTTCTGCAACTGTCATGAACGTCGGCATTTAGCACATGATTTAGGTTTCCATGAAATTGAAACAATATCAGGGTACACTCCTTCACGTGCATTTTAATCTAATCAACCACTTCAATAATTTTTACTTTTTGTCTTATAATTTTGGTGTCATTTTTTTTAAGCTTTTAATATACAGAAAATCCATAAGCCGCAACCATGCCGAAAGGACATAAAAGTTTGGTTACCTGGGCAAGTTTTCTTTTGAATACAGCCCATACAACCGTTACCATGTTTCTAGGAGTACCTTCAGAAAATAGCCTTTCTTGAAGTGAATGTTTTAATGGTATTTCACATTGAATTCAAGCGACATCGATGTTGAGCAAGGCAAAGTTAAGTAATGTGTTGATCCAAAACTGAAAGATGGATAATCCATCAAAAGCTGTTACTGAGGTTTGATTAAGAAGAACATTCTAGTCTGATGTTATTTATATATTTATTTGTAGATAAAATTATGTAAAGCATAGAGCTCGGTCATTTTGCCCGTTTATGATCAGACTTATCATCAAATCCACTTTAAATTTATTATCTTTTTAGAATCCAGCAGCTATGTTTATCAAAAGTGCTATATATATTTGCACACCTCTAGTTTACTGTGTATGAATGAGTTTTCATTTGTTTCATCTCATTACAGTAACCTTGAAAAAAATGAAGTCCCTTGCAATATTTGAATCAGTAATGTACGTAAGTTTTCACTTTCATTTTCACTTTAAGTGTTTTTTTTAAAAGGTAATTTATATGTCCATAAAGCTTAAATTCTTTTTGTAAAGAGTGGTCTTTTGATTATTTTGTCTATAATAGTTACCTTTCTCAATTTAGTAATTCATGGTGATTTAGGTATTTAAACCTCAAAGTAATATGTATCTATGAAAAAATTGAAGATAATAATGAATAGTGGATAATGTAACCGACCTTTATATTCTTAAGTTTAAGATAAATTCATGATTTACAAAGTAATAAAGCTGAAGTGTTGCATCATGCATACCTTTAGCTTTTTCATGCCCTTATCTTTATGTTGTTTTCACTTCCCATGATAGAACTTGTAGACTTGCTACCTCTTTTTTTAAAACTCCAGAATACACATGCATACCATGTAAATTTGTATCATTTACTGTTTATATTTACAGTGCAATGCATACTCTTATATTCCCTAATCCCTGCACTTTATCTAGTCATCGAAGTGACATATATCTAAAACATAGCTGATAAAAAAATGAATAATATCAGTGTATAGGGAAAAAAGGTGGGCTAGTTTCTCTTTGCAGTTTTCCATCAAAAAATCCAACTCTGCTCATTTTCTCCTCACACCAATGTAGTTGGACGACGCTAATATCGAACATTCTTATAACTCTTGATACAAGTTTCAGGTCTATTAGTCCCATCTGTATCTAGATGTCTTCTTCCTCGTTTAAGTTCCTCTTCTTATGCATCCGTGTCTCCTGCCGATATCCTTTAGCTTTACTTTTTTCTACCAATTTATGTTAAAAACATCAATATTAATTAATTATATTTATTGCTTGAAAAGTTTCTTTTTTCTACATCTTAAATGTAACTTAAAGAACTTTGATTGATCGGTTCACCATCTATATTTTAATATCGCATCTTTTTCAATTTCAACTGGTTGTATAGTTAGAGTGAGTACAGATCATGTGCAAGGCATGTTGTGTATAATGTATGTTGAATCGCCCATGATTGTGATATTTGGGAAGTCATCATACACATTTCAAAGTTAGTTTGAGATTTATGGACTATTCAATAAATCTTGATATCGATACTTGATTCCTAAACTATAAAAATGAAAGAATTGACCGACTTGCTCTTCTATTAGCTTTCTTGAGAAATTGAAGGAAGGTAACTTTGAATGAACTGGATATCCTTTTCATAAATGCTTTAAATATATCTCCACCTTTCTCCTTATCTGCCTTGAGAAATTTCATGAAGGTCTGGACGGCATCATCTAGAATCAATAGAAATTCAAAAGATAATATTTTTGAATTCATACCTTCGTTCTATTTATCAGCGTTGTGCACTTAGATGTCATGAACTTTTACATAACTTTTGTGCATGAACTGAACATGATCATCCATAAGCCATGTTTAAGGTGAAACATGAATATTTTTCTATTTAAACCAATATATTAAGATATTATTAGACATTAATTGATGTTTTAATACTTTATTCTCTTTCATGAACTTTAACCTAAACAGAATCTACTGTTGAATGCAAAGGAGAAACCATAATTGTGTACATGTTTTAGGCTTTTTTAGTTAGCGTATCTTATAATGTTCAATGCTTCACATGTGCACTTCCATAGTGAATTGATTTTAAAGCGACCGCCACCGCCACCATAATACGAAAACCAAATTGACTTCTCATGCACATTATTATTTCATTAATTAATTCAAATGGACATGTTAATGTAGTGCAAGTTTTATTACTCACAGGCGGAAGATTTACAAAAATAGTATGGTTTACAGCTTATTACATCCTCATTTGAGAAAAAAATCCATAGCCGCAATAAATGCACAACTTGATTTGGCATTGACCCTACCAAATGGTGTGGGATAAACTATGCCCATGCCTGACCTGAGGCCCAAAAGGCTCATAAGTTCTTCAGCTGCATATGAGTATGTACATACACATGCAAAAGGCCTGCTCTCAATGGGTGCCAATCGAACAGAGGATGAATGTGATCTAAATGGAAATAGTAGTTATTACAAAGTGTGCCCTGCCAATAAGAAGACATGTGATACTTCAGACAAGGCTGAGACGGCAGCATATGGGCTTTTACAATTACTTCATAGATTGCTGCTCATTTTTGGATGTTTAAGATTCAGATTGTGCATATACATTCGTGAACGTATGAATACATAATAAATTAAGGGTGTTTGCATAAGCTTTTCCATCAGATTCGGCATGTATATTTGTGATGTAGCTGATCAGTTCCAAGTTACGCTCGCAACACAAATAGAAGGATAATCATCGAACTGTAATCACTGCAATGCTTCATTTATAGTTCATCCAAAGAAATAACAAAATTGGCATTCACATGAAGGTGATGGTTCTTTTTGAAATTTTGATAAAAAATAAAATGGAAACTATGAAGATTTTTTTAAAATTTTGTTGTTGGAACATGGTTTAGAACTTATAAGCGTGTTTACTTTACAAAATTTCAGTTTGAAAATAGATTCTACTTTTTTGTTCTTTGTGAGATTCAAATTTTTGACCTCTCTTTGCTTATATGGATATTTTTGAAACTCCACAATCGGACCAAGTAATCGTGTTTATTCCAACTATTAGTAAAGATTAGTATTGTGTTGTATGTTATGACTAAAATCTTTGTAAAAGTATAAAACACCATAAAATAATCATGGTTTTGCCATTATGATAGTCTTATCTCATACCTTTTTTAAACCCAATGTCTTTATTGGATTTGTCGCTAAGCTTATGACTTGAAAATACGTAAATTCAATTGTATGCTTTGATTTTCCTTTTTTTGTTAATCACAAGGGAATAATCGTTGCATTTATATTTAATCATATTCACTCCATTTGCAGGTGCTTGTTTTCGATAGAGTCAAGAAAATGCTGACCCCTAAGACTGGAGAATCTCCAAAGCATCCCATTCCTCCCTTCCTGATTGCTGGTGCACGTGATGGAGTCAGCTCCGCTCTGTTTACCTATCCTCTCGAATTACTCAAGACCCGATTAACCAACGAGGTTGGTTCCTTCCAATTTTGTAATATACTACTAAAGTTATCAACTTCGAACTCTGTCAAAGAAGTTCAAGTTATTAATATCATACTTTTGATCTCCAGTAATGTAGTCAATGGCTACATGAACAAGTGTATAAAGTTGTCATCTGAACAATATTCTTAGAGGATTGGGGAAGAGTACTGAAACCAAGGTCTTGTAACTTGGTTGCTGATATCATTCATTCATTATAGGATGCATTATATTATATTCATCTCATCCTGTGTATATACTTTATGTTGACTTCTCACTCTTTTATCAAAATTGTAAATTTACAGAGAGATGTATACAAGAACCTAATGCATGCCTTTGTCAAAATAGTGCAAGAAGAGGGACCTGATGAGCTATACAGAGGGCTTACTCCAAGTCTAATAGGAGTCATACCTTATGCTTCCACCTACAACTTTGCTTACCAATTCCCTTAAAAAAGGCATATAAAAAGGTATTTCATATAGATGATATAGGCAATATATCTACCCTTTTAATACGTTTGGCTGTTGGTGCGAATTTTAGCACCACAACATTTCCTCTAGAAGTCGCACGAAAGCACATGCAAGTAGGAGCAGTGGGTGGAAGACAAGTGTACTAGAGCATGCTTCACGCTTTGAACAGTATTTTGGAGGAGTTGGTGGGCACTGTAAAGGGACGTGAAGTTGATTCCAGCTGCAGGGATTTCTTTTGTGTTACGAAGCTTGCAAGAAGATATTGATTGATAAAGGAGGATGATATGTGAGATTTTTTTGAAAAAGAAAAAAAGGGGAAAGGTTTTTGCGAGTTTTGATAGGGAAAGATTTCAAAGTGGTATTGGTTATTTAGCCTAAGTTTTGGTACTTCTTGGTAACTGAAACATGTAATGTGCTCTTTTTTGTATCTTGTTTTTTAAAAATTTACTTGTATGGCTCAGTTCTTAAAAATTGAAATTCTGCGTTGAGAATAAGAGTAAATTAACTTTCTCCTCCTTTATATAAAGATGCTTTTGACAAACATTGAATGAATAAACATGGATTGAAATCTTCCTCTTTGTGATGATGCATCAGAAATGATATTTCACTCTATTCAGTAGTTAAACGTCCTCCTTTGTGCTTTCTAAAAAAAGGTCCAACTTATTTACCCCGTATTTACAATGTGCTTGAGATAGAGCGATAGATTTAATAACCTCAATGAAAGTGGAAGCACACCATTTCATGCCGATCGAGAAGAAAAACTAATAACCCATCTCCTGGCATTATTGGTGAATAGTTAAACATTAAAGCATGCTGATGATAATAATAGGAAATCATGAGTCCTTTGTCTACATTTCACTATTTCAGCTTATAAACACACATGGTATAACATAATATTCTTGGACTTTCTTTAGCATTTAATTTATAAATAACATGGTTTATATTCATTTATTGTGGACGTGCGATCATATAGTCATAGTGATGATGGGAAAAATTATGGCACGAATTAACTACATTTATTTATTTAGATTAGTTATTTATTTATTTCTGCAATGTTAGCTTAGTCATCTCAAGATTTTAGTTTTTGAAATTAACAATGCTACTTTTAGGTATTTATTTTTGATAATGTAGTTCATTGATATATGATTTATTTATTACACTTATTATTGCATTATTTATCTTCTTTAATTGACAATTCACAAATATAATGATGTATTACAAACTAACATTTGTTTGATTTCTAATTTCATTTTATAAAATCAGTAATGATTCAGAATATATTCATTAATAGAATTTATATATTTGCACTTATTTTTAATTTTTTAAATAACATTGCGAATTTTTAATCAATTTCTTGTTTAAGAATATAGTTAATGGAATTTTTTTTCTTTGATAACATATAATCTAACGGTCGGTTTTCCCACCGTTGCGCGGTAATACTAGTATAAGAAATAACATTATGAAATAGGCTATAAAACAGAAATAACGCACACAGCATGGAAAAACTGGAAGTATCATTCAACAGTTTGTTTGGTTCGCTGTTAGCAATAGTCCCACATCAGCAGAGAAGGAAAAATAATCATATGCTTTAGCTGTAAATAGACCAAGGTTGAATGAATTGTGAAAGTAGGAGTGGCTGAATGTTTTACTGTGCTGCAGTGGGCCATGATTGCATATGATTGCGAAGTTGAATTTATTTTTTAGTTCAAATGAAAAATAAACCGGGTTTATTTGTATTGAGCCGCGGTTTTAAAAGGCTTTCACGGTTTAATGGAAATAGCGGCTCAATTGGATTTTGGGCCTTAATTGCTTTTGGCCTGCGGTTTTTGCGGTTCAAACAAGGGCCCTGTCCGATAATGAAAACATGGGTTTTAACAATGTTTCTTCGAACTACTCACAAAATCTCAAAATTCCTTTGTTTAAATACTTAAATGGTTATACGAGATATTCACTTTTGAATTTGTATTTTGTTTCCTATATTCTTAGGTTACAAACCACATTAAAATCTGCCTACCCAGGTACCCCAAAAAACAGGTTGTTACAATACACATTCCCACATTATAGATTCAAACAAAACAAACAATAGAATGATTTATTACTCAACATTAGTTATAATGACTCGAATTATAATTACAACAAAAAACAAAGAATACATCAATGTGCACATGCACACACTTACAAATTCATGCATAATTAATACATTCATGCAGCTTTAACCTTAGGATATTTCTTCAACTAGTTTTGCATTCAAAATTAATCTTCCTGACATCTCTAGCTACTAACTCCAATGATTCCATGGCCTTTTTTGATAAACTTGGCCAGAACTACGTCGGACTAAATTTTCTAGCTGCAAATATTAGGGTTTTTAAACCCTGATTGTCACATAAAATAATTAAGAGTGACAGGTGGATTTTTAGATTTGAGAATTTGTGAGAGAGAACTTTCTGCTTTGCGAGATGAAAAATAAACAAGAGAGTAAAGAAAAGGGCGAGATAACTTGACAAAGTGGTGATTGTCAAAGTAAGTAATTTAGTTTGCCTACCAAAAGGATTATGCAGTAAAATCCTACTTTAGATGAAACAAATTAAAGAAAACAACATAAAAGATTAAGTGACATAAATTTCAGTTTGTATATTGGAGCTATGTATGTTGATGTAACTGAAATGCCACAAGTTTCTTCCTTTTTGTGTTTGTATTGTTCATATGTTATAGTTCTACAGTTTAGCGTTTTGTTGTAGTTTCAACCAAAATGGGTACGCTGGGTTGGGTTGGTTTTTTCCATTAAATTATGGGTTGGGTTGGTTTTTAACGATTTAATTAATGGGTCGAATGAGTTGGGTATTTTTTTGTTTAAATGGGTTGGTTGATTTTGAATTCAATCCATTTATACTCAACTCAACCCATTTGACACCCCTAGTGAATATTCACATGCATATGTGGTCTCTCTGTGCTGTTTGTTGAACTTATGGTACTAGAAACAAAAGGAAAGACTCTAGAGGAGATACAAGCTTCAATGGAGGCAAAACGAGATCCCAGCTATTAGAAAAGGTTCTTTAATGCTCAGTTCTGCTGCTTAGTTAAAGGGCAGTAGAACCTAAATTGTTGAATTAGTATGGGTACGTTAGGTACAGGTTTTGATTTTTTTATTATGTTGGTGAAGGATTTGTTGAATGCTGGTGTTTGGCACGTGTCTGTTTACCTTTGTGTAGACCGACCATTTCAGGCAATTGTTATAGAAATTGTAATGTTGATTTGTAAGTTACATGCAATCACTTGAACAGTTATACAAATATGTATTTCAGACATATCAAAGTCAGCCAATTTTGAATATTTGTAATCAAATATAAGAATTTGTAATCAAATGTACTTTAGTAACTCAAAAAGCCAGCTAAAATGTTGCAATCTTCTATACAACTAAGCATGCAAGAGTGGTGCGCTAGTTTGTTTATTTACGGTACCACTGTGTTAATAATAATGTGTTTTAGTGGCATTCTTGTTTTACACTACAAAAGTAGCCCTTGTATAACTAATTGGTGGTTGGTTTTTTGTTTTAGTACATCAAGTGGTCTATTATGATACTTTGCACCATTTTAGATCTTTTTTTTTTTAACTTTGAAATATAGTTTACATGATAGTGAATCAATATATTTACACTGTTAATAGTCATAATTCATTTAAGGTATGAATTTGGTAGTAAATACGTAATTCAAAGTCTACTTTAAGTATCGCAAAAGCTTTTATAGGATACAATCAATTTTCATGGCAACTTTCCTTATTAGAACAATTTTGAAATAAGCTATTGTTAGAACAATCAAGTTTTTAGATAGATATGAAATAGTTTACATGCATTGAATATCAGTTCTTTGGCTATATATGATAAGGTTTATTATTTTTTTGATGTTAGAGTAATTATAAAAATTGTAAGGCAATATAATTTGATGATTGATGTTAGTCTTATCTTAAACTCAAATATTATAATAGGATTACTCATGATTGATTTGAACTTATATTTGTCAATTGAAAATCGTGCATTATTGGATCATTTGAATTCATTATGAATGCTGCTATGTTTATATTTGTTTGTGTCAAAACCATGCAAATATAATTATGTTACTTGTTTTTCTATGCTTTCAATAAAATACGATGGAGAGTTAATAATTTTTTTAAAACATGTTACAGGAAAATTATATTAACAACAAATTTGACGATGGCCATTGTTGATTTGCTACAACGATCTATCGTGTAAGCTAGATAAAGATCCATTTTGAATCATTTGCAGTAGATTTTTATATGCAACTACAACAATTTTTTTGGAAACTTGTTAACATGTATGTGTTTTGTTGCAAGTTAGGTCTTAGGTTAGTTATTTTGTATTTGCAAATAGACTTGCTTGATTGAAAACATTGTATTATGGGAAATATTGGGCTTACAATATGTGTAGATGCGATAGTGATAATAAATTATGTTGTATTTTTTTTGTCTATTATGGGTAAATTTCATGTCTAGCTGCAATGTGTTGATGCAAGGTTGGTGTGCTTTTATTTTGATCATTAGTGCTCAAATACATGCTTTAGTTTTTCTGTAAAAGCATGTTATAGAACCACGAAAAGTAACGAAATTATTAGGTTGTACTATTTTAAAATTCTCAGAGGCACTTGTATGCGCCTCAACTTGTTTTTTAAATTATATTACCTGCTATTAAGTAGCAAAGAATAGTTTGGCCTCTATTATGTCCGGAATTATACGAGGCATATATACTTGCATCTGCTCTCCTTCCTGTCTTATTTGATAATACCAACATCAGAGGTGGATATAAATTGGAATGTTCCACTAACTCCTTTTAAGGATGCCTTTTTAAAGGCATATTTTAAATGGTCTCTCTTAATATTAGGGGCGGTTTAGTCTAAAAATTTGCCCCTATTTACTTCTGTGAAGATGATTGTTTTTGTCTCTAGCACAACCAATCAATAAAAAATATATTATCTATGGTTAATGTACATAATTATGTGTCAATCTAATTAATAGTTTAATTGGTGCATTTAAAATATGGAATTGTGCTAATCAACATATAAAGAATGCATATGTTGAACCATTAATTATGATCGAGCTCAACTTGGTGTCTGAGCTAATTGTCTTTGGAAATTTTCCGTTTTCGCTAGAAAATTGTCTACCAAACGTAAAAATTGTTCAGTTATCCGCACGTTGAAATTGTACATGGTACTTAAAATCCAACTAAAAGCAATATGGCAATGAATAAAAAAGCACTTCTAGTAGACTTAGAAAAAGCCAATAGATTTGAATGGGAAAGTGAATCGCAGAGCAATGAAAGGAAGAAACGACCATTAGAAAGTAATTTAGGTACATGTTTGTGATGACATATCGAAGATCGACAGAGGGGAGACGATGGTTTTACAATGGATAAACATTCAGAAGTAGTAGGAAATAAGGGATAACTGTCGAACACAAAAGAGAAATGAGAAGAGTAATTTTAGGCTTTACACTAATTTGTTTTGACTTATGGCAGCCAATCTCCCTAGCCATTGATTTGAATATATAGGCATAAATTATATGCAAAACTATGTGATATATGTATCAAACAAGCATACATTTAATCATTCATATATATTCAATTGTTGCAGATAGATTTGCAAAATAGTAAACATGGTAGGGATGCTTATGTTATTCCAAACAAAACTACATAACCAAATTTTACGTAATCTAGCAAAATATGGAATTGTGCTAATCAACGCTTTCCTGGTCAATTGTTTGGTAGCTACCAAATAACTATTAGTTGTAACCCCTAGGCCCCTCCTGTAGCCATGAGTAATATACTACTCAATATTTAAAGAACATCACTTGCTATTCTCTCAAGGATACATCGATATTCAATCTCAATGAATCTTGACTAGAAATATTTAGAATGACAAAGGTTTTATTATGAAAACACAGTACTTTGTAACTATTATCATAAAATAAATCATCTATGAATTTTCCAATTAAGTATACTTTTAATCAATGTAACACACTTATGTTCGAACATAAATGATCGTCAAGTCAGATATATGTAACAAATTACACAATTATCCTTAAAACATATCTAGAACTCTGTAAATCTTCCACTTGCACTTGGAATCAATCATGCATGCAATCTTATTTCAATATCCCTTACCAACTTTATTGAAATTGATATGGTCGGTCCCTTCGTTAATGAGTATGCTATTATGTTTAATTATCTATTCCTTCGATCAACTCTCTTTGATATTGATTAACTACCTTTGCCATATGGGATAATTTGGGGTATGCCCTTCGATTTCTGATAAGCTCCAATTTCTATTATGAATTATGTCATCATAATGGTATCATGTAACATTATTAAAATTACCTTTAGTCGTGGACCTCAATCCTAAACCCTAGCCCTAATTTAGGGGAATCAAACGCTTGTGACAAGTAGGAGGAAGGCGGAGTGGAAGAAGTAGGGTTGTAGGAGGTTAACCAAAGGGGAAGAGGCCAGTCTTGGAATTGCACATTGTCCCATCTCCTATACCAAAATCAACAGTCATTAAATCGTGGATCAAGGCGGCGACTGGAGGAGTGAAGCTAAAAAAAGAAAAACATATTACCTTTATTCCCCATAGCAAGGATAAGGGTGGAAAGTTTATGGAGTGGGACTATAAGGATGAATATAAAGCTAGAAACATATGGAAACACATGATCCACATTTACTAGGCTGGTAAAAGACCTTGATACATGCATTTTAATGCTAATATCAAGAGAGAGTGGAAACCTGAGGGACGATGGGAGATATATGCGAGGGACAATGGTTTCTACCTTTTCAAATATGAAAAAAGGAGGATTGTCAAAATATCCTAAACACGGGTCTTTGGTTCGTGTACAATAAACTACTATTTGTCAGGTTAAAAAGCCCCAATTTCATGTTAGAGAGCTATGGTAGAAACACACCCTATATGGGTCAGATTTACCAATCTAGAATTGGCCCTCTGTAACTCTTACGGTTTCAGCAAAGTTACTAACATAATGGGAAAATTGCTAAAACTAGACACTGATTCTAGAAATGTAACAAGACTCAAGTTCGCTAGAGTACTAATTAAAGCTAATGCACACTCTACATTCCTAGTCAAGGTAAGAATCAAAGACTATTCGGGGAATTTCTTTATGTACAATGTTGAATATGAATTCAATCCACCGAGATACAAGGAATGCAAGTGTTTTTGTCACATGGACGCCCAATGCAAGGAGATAAGTAGAGGGGTTCAAAAGATCTGGAAAGTTAAACCAAAAAGCACCACTACTTCCATAGAGTGCATGCGAAATAATTACATAGTTCGTGACTGTTCGGGGCCGCATCAGCTTAATTTACATGCCCTAAGTACAAAAGGGGTTTCAATCAATGTTACAACAAAATTAGCCAAACGAGTTAGCAACATATATACACCTAAGGAGCCCATACTTATAGCCAATTAGGAGAAGATTCTACAACATTGGAGGTGGAGCACGAACAAAGAGAAGTCCCTCAAACACTAGCAAACCACAAATATCACTAGTCACCTCAGCTTCAGTCAGAGGATTTGGTGGTGAATCCCCAAAGGGAGACGAAAGAGGCCCTATCCGACACATTGGAACAAATACCTCAATTAGGCATACTAATAGAGTCATTATAGGAAGAGAGTGAAGAGTTAGAAAAGGAATGAGGAGGAAAGGAATCCCCCCAAGAATAGAAATAGGGGAATATACCAACCCCTTAAATGACGAGTGCAAATTGGAATGAAAGAGGGTTAAATAACTATATTAGACAACTTAACCTCCTTAATTTTAGGTAGAAGCACCAGCCAACCTTGGTTGGAGTGCTGGAGAATAAAATGCTAAACGATAATGTTGAGTATTGAAACACCCCACCTCCGTTAAGGTCACTCACAAAGGGAACGCCTTAACTTTGGTGGAGGTTTATAAGTAAAAGTCACAGATAAACACAAGACAGATATAAATACACATATTTTAAACAGCGGACAAACTGGCTTTTATTTCATCAATACGTGTTCGTACAAAACATTTCCATAATTGTCTCAAAATACTTCCAACATTACAACCTCATTACCGTCTTGGTTATTAAAGAAGCATAAAACATAAATAAGGTAACAAAAATCCCCATAGTGATATCCAAAGCCATAGTCCGAGCAAAAGAGACCCAAACCATACATCTACGGTCTTGAAGCTTGCAAAGAGTCTGACTAAGCTGGGTTGTTTCCTCCCTGTGGACCTGGGGGTGGGGGGAAACGAAAGAAAAGAAGATGAAAAGAAAATAGAGTCAGACATAAAGCCTGAGTAAATCTAGTGACTCTTCAGTATGTGAATAAGAAAAAGGGCATGATAGATATAAACTGAAAACAGGAAAGTATCACAAGCTAAGGAAGTGTAGTTTAGAATCGAATGTACTATCGCACCCACACTATATCTCTGCACCTACTTGAGCTTATTCTAACTGGCACCCCATGCTGAGGGTGAAGTGATCCCGTTTCTAAAGATGCACCCTATGCTGAGGGTGAAGTGATCCCGTTTCTAAAGATCGGCTCCTACTCGCATAATCATCTGTGTCTTACGGCCCCAAGAGATTGTAGATACCTATGCTAGTCCCACCATGGGATGTATCAAGACCCATGGTGGCGGCCCCGACACAATTCTAGAATACATAGGTTATACTACTGGTGCCCCAGTGCCCTGTTTGTCTGCTCTGGAGTGTGTGCACGCCCGCACCCCGTTAGAACCTACACTGTGCACCCACCGCCGTCATTTTTAACCACTTACAATCAGCCCAGTAATCGTGACCCACCCTGCCTAGTTTCAGGGTACCATGATACCTAACTTGGGCTACTGCTGAAACGGGTCCCTCATTACTAGGGTTTTCTAGTCAAACATGTTAAGTGGTTAAGTGTCTGTATTTACCTAACCTCACCCATCAATTCTTGTTAACATGTTGAATTTGGTTAAGTGTTTTTAGTTGACTTAACCCTACCATCTGTCCTTAGCCGCTTAAAGCACCGACCACTCACATTAGACAGATATTGCTACGGTTACTGGATGTGCCAGTCGGTTCCGGGCAGGTTTACACCGTAGCTCATTCTAACCTCGGGTCCTTATTGGGCTCAATGCATAACAACCCACATTGGATAGGTATTGTTGTGACTACTAGACAGCCGGGCGGGTCCGGGCAGGTTTATGTCACAACTCAATCCAACCTCGGGTTAAGCATACCGTGTTTTCTAAATTTACATATTTTGTCACTTCTCAATTTTATATGTAAATGTCATGTCCTTTATTCTTGGGTATAACAATTCATACCGCTTAAATGTCATTGTCGTTGGCATGTGCCAAACATGCCAACATATATTTTTCATGTTTTACACCCAACGTTATTACCCCCGTTTGTACGTTCGCAACATTATAACAAATGTTGGGCTCGACACAATTCAGCCCAACTTTATAAACGTGAGAAAAGGGGAAATCAATAACATGTAATATTTTACAATACATAAAGGTGTGTGGCGCATGAAATTGCAATTTAGCGATTCAACTAACATAAATTATGGGTCATGTGAACTTGCATTCAAATCAGAGTATAACTAAGTAGGTGTCATATGAAATGGCATAGTTTAGGCGTATACAAACTTGGGTTTAAACATGTTTAACTTGGCATAATGTCAACAACAAAACTAACATGTTGTATATTCACCAAAATATCCAATTTTAACATCTAATCATATAGCCTATTCCAACATGAAACTTGCATAGTTTATGTAACCCAAACGGTACTTAACATAGATCCAATTATACTTGCAAATAAACATAAGAATGTGTTCCTAGATTTTGAGTCATGTAGGCATAAAAGGTCTCAAATCTAGAACATGTTTACATAAGCCCTAAATTTAGACTTAGAGAATGTATATAGTCCATGCCATAGACATAAACATAAAGGGATCAAATCCTAGTTTTTGCCACAAACTTGCAAGTGCCATTATTTCATATACAATTGTCCAATAGGCTTGCATCAATCAATTTAGGCCACAAATATCAATACACAAGTCATGACAGAATCATTACAATACACAGAATTTATATCATTATTATACAATAACACAATTCTTTTTTCATTTACATCGAATCACGTCACAGTTTTATTCATATTCTGAAAGATCACTATACTTACAACAAATGCAAAATCTTGAATTCTGGATTCTGAGTTCTGAAATTGAGATGCGTTCCTTTGGGTAGATTAACGTTGCGTTGACTAATTTGATTAAGCTTTAGTTCTCTTCTTAATTTGATTCGTCTCTAAGCTCCTCTCTCTTGACGACTATGCTCAATTCCTTCCTAGCAGCATGACGACTCCAATCTTATTTTTTTGTGTGAATTTTAGTTGAGACTTAGGGTGTATATATAGATTTTTAGATTGTTTTGAGCCGTCAGATGAAGACAGGAGGGATCTAGATCATACAAAGTCCAAAGAGCCAATCAAGAGGTGACATGTCAGCCCCAATGACACACCGAGCCACAGAAACTCGAGCCAGAGCCAGACCCAGCCAGCCAGGTCGACCAGGTAGGTCGATCGGCAGGTCGACACTATGGTCGACCTGGGGTGACCAGGTCGACTCCATGGTCGACCCTATGGTCGACCTGGTCCCTGGGCGGGAATTTTCCCGCCCAGCCCAGTTTGAGCTTATTTTTTGAATTTTGAACTTGAAACTGAGCTGTTTGGATTTTAAATTTTATTCTGAAACTTCCGAAGGTCATAACTCCTTCATACTGAGTCCGATTCACGCAAACGCGGACTCTATCTCAAGCAGAATTCCGAGACGAACGCATTGGCATAACCCGTTTCCCTTATTTCTTTCACTTAGAATTAATTACACTTTAATTTGTGAAGCTTAATGTTATAGAATTCATGGAGTGTTACATTCTCCCCCTCTTAAAAGGATTTCGTCCCCGAAATCTTCAAGTTAGGAAGAATGTATATCCTACCATCCAGTCGTCCATCTACTCAACCAACAAACACAGGCGTCCGCTGTCCTTAAAAGACTTCTAATGCTTCATGATCATATGCATAGTGTGTGTAAATGTCCTTATCTAATGCAGAAATCAGGCGGTCTCTGATTCAGTTGACCTCCTTAATGCGAATCATGTAAGTGTCATGAATCCATTATGTATGCAAATTTTTCCTACTCATAATTCTACATGAGTGCACAACTATTCATACAAATGCGACAACCATATGACAGCATATCAAGTTTCAACCATATACAAATGAGAATACATATATGCATATGCAATATGAAGTGACTGAGCCGATCTAAAACCTAGGGTGTGTGTGTATATGCATCCACGAGCAACCACTAGCAATCACTAGCAACCATTTGCAGCCATCATCCATAACATGTTTTCAAATACATGTTTGCATCCATTTGTTTTCTACCTAAGGAGTTAGGAAAAGGACCGAGGAGGTATACCTAAAAAGATAGATAAAGCATAACTTAAGGAAAAAGAGAGATCAAATATGTACCCTCAAAAAGAAAAGGGTAGGCAGCACGTACTCTGTCCTCAGTTTCCCAAGTCGCGTCTTCCTTGGCGTCGCTCCACTGAACTTTAACGAGTTTGACTTCGCGGTTGCGTAGCTTTTTCACTTCAGTTCCTAAGATGCGGGTTGGAACTCTCCTCACAGTTGCTTCACGTTCCACTTCGGCTTCTTCTAAAATGCTAGGTTCCACCACTTCCGCAGACTCATGCAAACACTTCCGGAGGTGAGAAACATGAAAGACGTTGTGAACTCCGGCCAGTCTCTCGAGTAGCTCTAATCCATAGGCCATCTTCCCAACCTTCTCGATGATAGGAAATGGCCCTACAAATCTTGGTGCTAATTTTCTTGTGGATCCAAAGCGAATGACGTTCCTTAAAGGAGATACCTTAAGTAAAACCCTATCCCCAACCTTAAACTCAGGGTCGGTCCTTCTCTTGTTTGCGTAGGATTTTTGTCTATCCTGGGCTGTCTTCATCCTTCTTCGTATTAAGTCCACTTTATCTTAGGTCTCTCTGATCATGTCTGGTCCAAGTATAAGCTTATCTGTAGACTCCTACCAACAAGTTGGTGATTTGCATGGTCTTCCATACAAGGCTTCGAAGGGTGCCATGCCTATGGTAGCTTGGTAGCTGTTGTTGTAGGCAAATTCCACTAAAGGAAGGTGATCCTCCCATGTCCCTCCAAAGTTAAGAACGCAAAGTCTTGAAAGATCCTCAAAACTCTATTCACCCTTTCCGTATGGCCATCGGTTTGGGGGTGATAGGTCGTGCTCAAACATAACTGTGTGCCTACAGCTTCTTGCAGACTCCGCCAAAACTCGCTTGTGAAGATTGGGTCTCGGTCACTAACAATGCTGGAGGGTATCCCACGGAGTCAAACTATCTCCTTAAGGTAAAGAGACGCTAGAGATGAGGCAGTCATTTTACTCTTGACAGGTAAAAAGTGGGCGGTTTTTGTATGCCTATCCACTATTACCCAAATGCTAGTATTGCCCCTTCTCGACCTAGGCAGCCCATCAACGAAGTCCATTGAAATACTATCCCACTTCCACTGTGGGACCTCTAGAGGATGAAGCAATCCTCCAGGCTTCTTCTGTTCCGCCTTGACTTGTTGGCATATCATACACTTAGAAACGAAATCTGCCACGTCCTTCTTCATGCCGCTCCAAAAGAAAACTCTCTTCATGTCCGTGTACATTTTTTCTCCGCCTGGGTGTATTGTCATCTTGGAATGATGTGCTTCCTCAAGAACCTTCTTTACCAACTCCCTTGCTTGTGGGACGCATAGTCTTCCATCGCGTCTCAGCCAGCCTTTATCATCGATAGAGTACCTATTGAGGTGACTAGAAGTCTCACCCTTAATTAGTTTATCAACCACTTCTACTAGTTGAGGGTCTTCACGTTGTGCAGTCCCTATTGTATCCAAAAGAGTAGGGCGCACTTCAAGAGATGCTAACAAACCCGATACGAAATCAGAGGAGGGCCTAAAGTTAAAACTAGCCATATACTCCAAGCTATGCCTTTCTACAAAGAGCGGGCTTAGGGTCAACTTCATTCTGCTCAAGGCGTCTGCTACTACATTGCCCTTGCCCGGAGTATAGGAAATCTCAAAGTCATACGAGGCAAGAAACTCCATCCATCTCTGTTGCCTTAAGTTAAGATCTTTCTGCGAGAAAAGTTATTTCAACGATTTATGGTCAGTATACAGTTCAAACTTCTCACCTAGGAGATAATGGCGCCAAGACTTAAGTGCAAAGACGATGGCGGCTAACTCAAGATCATGGGTTGGGTAGTTCTTTTCATGAACTTTCAATTGCCTTCCACCATAAGCTACTACCCTCCCTTCTTGCATCAAAACAGCGCCTAGCCCCGTCCCGCATGCATCTGTGTATACTGTGAACATCTTGCTTCCATCTGGCAAAGTCAGACCTGGGGCTGTTGTAAGAGCCCTTTTCAAGCGTTGGAAAGCAAACTCGCAATCCAATTCCCAAGCGAACGCTAGATTCTTCTTTGTTAGCCTTGTGAGCGTAGCTGAGATTTTTGCAAAATCCCTAATGAACTTACGGTAGAAACCCGCCAACCCTAGAAAACTTCTGACTTCGGTTGCGTTCTTTGGTGCCTTCCAATCTTGCACCGCAACTACTTTCGCGGGGTCCACTGCCAACCCTTCTTTGGACACCACATGCCTAAGAAACCTTACTTCTTCTCTCCAAAAGTGGCATTTGGAAAAAATTTCCTTCAGCTGATGTGCTCGGAGAGTATCCATGATTTCTTTCAGATGTTGAGCATGTTCTTCCTCATTCTTTGAGACGATCAAAATATCGTCTACGAAGACAACCAAAAATTTGTTGGGGAATTCTCTGAACACTCTACTCATTAGGTCTACGAAATAAGCGGGTGCGTTTGTCAAGCCGAAAGGCATGACAAGCCACTCGAAGAAACCGTCTGGGGTTCTGAACGTCGTTTTATCAATGCTGTCTTCAGCTACTCTTAGCTGATGGAACCCAATTGCCAGATCAAGTTGGGAGAAGACCGACGCACCTACAAGCTGATCAAACAAATTGTCGATTCGGGGAAGAGGGTGCCTATTTTTCTTGGTCAATTTGTTTAACTCCCTATAGTCGACGCAAAGGCGAAGCGAACCGTCCGCTTTGGTTGCGAACACCACTGGAGCACCCCATTCCGAAATGCCCCGTCCAATGAACCCCTTTCCGAGAAGTTCTTTAACCTGCTTACTGAGCTCCTTTCTCTCCTTTGGAGCCATGTGTCTGACAGGTAAAGCTACAGGCTTTGCATTATCCATAAGATATATGCGGAAGTCTATTTCCCGCCTCGGAGGTAAGCCCTTCACCTCCTCAAAGACATCCGGATATTCCCGGACTACTCTAACTGACTGCAAATTCTCATCAGAAGCATCAAGCGACTCTAGATAACTAAGCATATCATGGAACTGAACTCCCTTTTGACGATGACAAACAAATATTAAGATTTTGAATACAGTAAATGTGTTTGACAGTGAAGAACTGAACTCCCTCTATTTGAAAGCTCCCCCTACAACAGAAACTCCCCCTATAACTATGCTTGAGTGAAATGAACGAATAACAATGAATTTTCAAAATTAAAAATATTTATAAAATATTCACTCATAAATCAAAATCTCAACCCATTCTCCCCCTTTTGTAATCATCAAAAGGATACAGAAATTAAAATATAGACGATAAATGACTAATAAATACAATATCAGCTTAAGAGGAAGAACGGTCATCATAAATCTCAATCAGTCATACAAAAATCATAATATTCTGAGAACGGGTGGCATATTTCACATTGTAGAGAATGACGGATTTACGATGAGTTTTATATTAAATGGAGAGAGTTACAAAAATATGATTTGCAATTACATGATTATCTGATTGTTGTATATAACGATATTGTATACACAATTATATGATTGTTGTATATTGTGTTTGTTATTGTACAGTTTCATATATACATCACAGACAGGAATATAATATTTATATTTAAATAGAATACGACTGTACAAACATTCAGGTATTTACATAATATTTTGTTTAAATATAATATTTTATTTCAATTTTCAAACAGTACAGTTTTACAACTCCACTATTTGTACACTTCTCTAATATTTCACATTTCATATACATTCACAGAAGATTGTACTTGTAAATAAATTGAATACGATAGACAAATTTGTTTGACAACAATAAAATAATATTTTATTTCAAACAAATTTGTTTATTACAAGTACCAGAACAATTCTCTCGTTATACATTCATACACTGCTCATCACTATAACACTGTCACTCAGTTATACAATTTTATGTACATTCTTTACATTTCATATACACTTATACACTCTTTCACTGTCTTCTGTCATCTTCAGTTTTCTGTCTTCACAGCTCAGTCTAGTCATCATCTTCATACCTGTCATATACAGAAACACACACACACACAATATATGGAACAGAAATAATTTTCAAAATACATGTGAATATAAATTTTATTTTTTAAATTTTATTTGCCTCAGATTTCTGGTTTGTTTCTCATCATTTTTCAAGACATGATCTGATTTATCTGTGACTAGACAGCTTGTGATATTCACAGTGAAACACTGTAAATACCACAAGGCAACCAGTTTATATTTCAATATCGGGACAGGAAAACAGTTTTGATCGACTCCATATACATGTGTGCACTGCCTCGCCAATCAAAATACTGTTTGCAACTGAGGAGTAGCCACGTCGACCATCTCGACTCAGTGCACAATGCAAATCAGTGTGCAAATGATCAAACATATCATGGAAATGCAAAATTTTCAGATCAGCCAAAAATAAGCTGACAAACAGGGCAGATTAGCTAAAAATTAAGTGATTTTACTATGGCAAATCACTTTCTTTTATAAACAACAAATATTTGGCAAATCATCTCAGCAATCTGTGTTTGCAAACAACAAATATATGGCAGCAACAAATTGGTTGAAGCATGTAGTAAAATCAGTTTTTTTTTTCTACATGAATACATGCAGCTCAAAATCAACATGGGACATAAGTGATCTTAGCATGGCGGTATACAAATATGGATGTGACAACAGCATATGCAAATGAATGGAGCAAGTGCAAGTACCATCTCAACACAGTCAACATGGAGCAGTTCATGGATGTATGGAACAAACCAACAAATCAGTAGTGATACAAGTACAAGCTCAAGTTCAATGTGTATGCATGAATATATGGACAACATAGTCGAGCAAAGTGTTGAGCACAAGGGCGAGTCAAGTATATGCAGCAAATATCAAAGCTCAAATATGTTTCAGTGTGCATGTACAAGTGTGTACAGTTTTGCAAATGATGCAGCATTGCCATGAACTAATACTCAGGGATAATATCGTTTCAAGCATGAATGTTCTCAACAAATAAATGAAGCATGCTCCATTATGTTTCAGCAGTGCATATGCACATACTCATGAACAAGTGGGCGCACAAGTTTACAAATTCAAGTGCATACAAATGATTAAATTAACTTTCAGGTCATGCAAGTATTCAAACGACAATGAAGAAGCATGCTTGGTGAAACAGCAGCAAACAGTTTATAGGACATACGCTTATCACATACATTTATGTGCATCCTGTCAGGGACAAGATGAAAATATAGGGCATGGATGAGTGGTGCAATTCAATGTGACACATTTGTTGTGTGCAGCTTGTTTCTCAAGTTCATGTCAAGATGACAGTATGGTGTACATATATCAGATGTCTCATGTACAAGAATGGCTAGATCTGTGGTGAATGGAGCAATCACAGTAGCAACTTTCATGTGCAAATACAAGGATGTAACCATATCTGAACATGGTCAAATACAAGATGAAAATGGCAGTGTGAATTCATGGTAGTTTTTTAAATCGATTCAAGTATGGCAAGAAAAATCACTAAAGGGAATTCATAGCAACAATTTGGAGACATGCAAATTGACATTTCCAGTTTTTGCTCATCTATCTTAATTTTTTCCAAAAATTTAGGGATCGAAATTGGAAAGATATTATTTCAGAGATCGTCAATCAAATCAGTATGCTATTGCTGAAATCAACAATACATATTTGGCAAGCATTTTTGTGTGGGACAATTAAATTCGTGAAATCATGCATTAACAAACGATTGAATTCGAAAAAGCTAACATCATTCAAATTGTTTCCAGCTTTTCGTCAATCAGATTAAAATCAAGGCAAAACAAGAGGCAACTTCTCGTATTCAGTCAAAGCCATAAATCAAAAAGAGGAAACCGCACAAATAAGGATAATCAGATTGAATCATATCATGAAATTAGAGCAATTAGGGTTTTAAATATACCCTATAAATCACCATATCATTACTGGCATTCAGCTTATCGAAAATCAACCCAACAACTCAGAGCAAAAATCGAATCAAATTCAGAGAACTTACAAAAGATTTTCGACCTCAACACAAGACAGTCATTCGATTGAGAGCATCATCATCTTCTTCAAGCTTCGGAGATCAATTTCCAAAATAACATCAACAATCGATCGATTTGGACAAAGCAAGAGAAACCCTAGCAAACTTACCAGTCGCCATTTTTTTGAGACAAAAGTGATCGGGAAAATGGAATAATGAGCGGGCCGACATACTTGGTGTTAGGCTAAGCCAAGATTCACTATAAAAGGGGATGACCCTTTATGTTTTAAACTCATTTGGTCTCTTTTCTTTTAATTTTTTTAATTTTTTTTGTAATTTTAATTTGAGTTGTAATTCATTCTGAATCAGTTTCTAGAGGTCTGTAAAATCTAGGGGATTCAGTTAGGGATTAACTGACAGTTTACTAGTGTCTGTAAAACTAGGGGAAAATCTGGTCTAATGGATATAGACCAGTCTAGGGTTTTGAGCGTAGGGTTAGTACAGGAGCAGGGAGTGCGAGTTTACATGGTCTTGTAAGCGGGATCTGTTTTATCACCTAGTAGAAACCTTAGGAATGCAGCAGTAGGCAGGGTTTTGCCGAAGTTAGGTATCTCTGTGTGTTATTTCCTTTCTGCTTTTTATTTCTGCTACATTTTGTGATCTGTTCATTATTTTATATCCCATTAGTTTATGAATTCAGTGATAAAACTGTGATAAACCCTATTCTCCCCCCCTCTAGGGTTAATCTAGATCCAACAATGCGGGCTGTTACAGTGGTATTAGAGCCAATACCCAACCAAAATTGTGGCTCCTGTGTGGGCCACAGCGCCTGGGTGAGGTGTTTGCGAGCCAACGGGGACGTTGGGCTCTGTAGGAGGGGAGAATGTAACACCCCTAAGTCCCACATCGTGGAAGCCTATGTGAAATGGGTATTATATAGTAGAGCCCATCTCTTACAAACGCCGAGGGCTTTTGAGGAATAAAACCCCACACCTATACGGTGGATAAGTTGGGGACAATATCTTGCGTGAACGGAGGTTCGGGTTGTTACAATAGTGCACATATTCACGTTGGTGAAATGCTTATACCGATTAAAATGAAGTGCGTGGGTGGTGGAAACTGACTGTCCCGGCCTTGGTTTGAGGTAAAAGATCATAGCAAACATGGATTACAGTGCACAAATCGTCATATATGTGTTCCAATTGCAAGGTTACAAAGAAAGACTATATGCATGTAGCCAAATACTTAACATCTAAACAAATATATGCATACTTCAGGTATTTTACGAATTTATATACCTATATTTCATACTTAAATAAGGCTCAAGCATAAAATTTCAAGTTACAAATTAAGTAGGGTATGTATAAAGAGTGCTTCAAGTTACAAGTAGAACAACAGGGAATAAATGGCGCAAGCGAATGGATTATGTTCTGGAGCCAAATATATAAATATATAGTGGAAAAATACTAATTTCCATAGTTTGCATGCAACATTATACATGTGTATACCCTTTTAAATCACGTTGAACTATGAAACATGCGTGCATTAAAAGGTAGAAAGGCCCGGTACAATATGCAGATGAAAGACATATTATTTATACATGGGAACTGTCGCTACGACTTGATTTCTAAGTTTCAGTTCAGCGTATCTCCTGAATGGACAAAAACTGAGAATTCCAAATAATGCACAAATTCTAAACATGTCAAGTTTTTTTCTTTCTATGCTTTCAATCAGGGTAACATAAACTGTGTTTACCTAAAATTTATGTATATGCTCAGGGTCAAAGTAAAGGCACGACATGCATATAACATTTAGCATGGAAACTTAACAAGTGGTCAAGTAAATCATAAACAGTAAAGGCAACATGCATATAACAGTTAACATGGAAACTTAACAAGTGGTCAAGTAAATCATGGATGTGTTCAACCTATAGGGAGCAAACACGTCTAGCAACATGCCTACAACATGCATAGCAACAAAACACCAAGAGCTAACACAAAGTGGAGCAACCAAGTGCAAAAGTGTTAGAAGCAGCTTAATTACAGTGGTGAAATACACATGCAAAGGGAAACAAAATAGCAGAGAAAAGCAACCAATTATGTAACAACCCGTATTTTGAATAACATGTTGTAACGTAAATCAAGGCAGAATTAAATGTTAAAATCTGAATCAAGGGAAACAGGCTGTGTCATTGCCTTCATCTCGGAAAAATACGCGAAATAGGGTCGAGTTTTCGAAAATCGGAGTCCGTATGACCCAGTTATGGTCCGTCAAAGTTTTCAGAAAATTTCAACTTCAAAAACAGTTCAAATTTCAAATCTGGAGCCAAACAGACTGGGCGGGAAAGTTTCCCGCCCAGCTCCCAAGTCGACTGGGGAGTCGACTTGGGAGTCGACACACCCCAGTTGGTGTCGACTGCCCAGTCGACACCCCTGTCGACCTGGGTGGTCGGGCCAGTTTGGCCTGGTGCACCTGCTGTCCCCTTTAAGTCATGTTTTGAGGCCTGTGACGAGATTTGATGGCTCAGATCTAAACTAGGGTTAATCCTATGGCCTAAACTAACCTAAACTTCTATAAAAAGACCCTAAGAACTAGCCTAAACCCACACAAATCAATCCTACAACTAAGTGCTACCAAAATGCTCCCTATTCATGGCCTCCATCTTCATCTTGAGAGCTTCTAAGACAAAAAGGAGCCATCTTTCTTCATCAAATCAAAGGAGCTACTTATTCTCAAGGCTATTTGTGTTGCTACATCATTCCTAGAGCTTCTACAACATCTCTATCTTGTTCTATTTGGTTCTAGTTCTCATAGCCACGCTTTGTAAGCCCTCCTCTACTCTTAGATCTAAACTATGAACTTAATATGACATGTAGCAAGTTGAAATGAGACTTTTGTGTTATGCTTGCCTTGGATTTCATGCATAGATTCATTCATGACCCTTTTGATCTATGTTTGTGGACCTAATGTTTACCTATCATGAATCTAGTACCATTTATGTTGACTTTTGGGTGGAAAGCTATGAGCTTTATGTGGTTATTGTGCATAAATGCAACATAGAACCCCTCATGACCTTGATATTAACTTTCCATGATGGACCTATATGCTAATCACAAGTTTATCACCCTATTTGCTAAGTTTAATGCCATACATGTGTAGATTGGAATTGGACCTAAGTGCAATATTTGCCTTGAACCTATCATTGTATGCATAGATCTATTCATGTCTCTCTTGATCTATGATTGTGGACCTATCATGAACCTAGTACCGTTCATGTTGACCTTGGAAAAAATGCTATGAAATGGATTATGGCTTATGCATGTTAACAAACCTTAACCCCTCATGTTCCTTAACAAGCATATGATGATATTGAACCTATTTGCTATGCACAAGTTAGGATTGTCACCCTATGTCAACTATTACCATGTTACCACCCTATTTGCTAATTATGCTATCATACATGTTTGTGGCCAAATCACCCTTATGCTATTATGCATGCTTGAGGCCAAAGTACCCTTATGCTATTTGATATGTTTGGGGCCAAGTCACCTTTTATGCTATCATACATGTTGAGGCCATATGCTAGTATGTTGAACCCCTTTTGCCTCAAATATCACAATGTTTAATTTGTGATAGACTTTTCCATCTTATGCCCACCTTGTCATATTCTTATGTTTCCCCTTTTGATCTATTGTGTTGATGCGAACTTACGTGCGATGGGGTTACGTTATGGGTAAACTTAAATGACATGAAACATGACTTGAAAATATGACATGTGATTATGCTTGAAAACATGAACGTGGACATGACATGTAGAAAACATGAAAGTGGCCAACTCGAGGTTGGGTTGAGTTTATAGCATAAATCTACCCGGAACCGACCGGCTTAACTAGTGGCTACAAACAATTGGACCCAATGTGAGTAGTTGGTCATATCGCACTTAAAACCCGAGGTTAGACTAGGTTGTGGTGTAAAGCTACCCGGACCACTCGGCTTAACTAGTAACCACAACAAAGTCTAATGTGAGAGGTTGGGGTGCATTAAGTTAATTAATGCCACATGGTAGGGTTAAGTCATGGACTACTTGAATACTTAACCAATTAAACACGATGGATTGGTAGGGTTAAGTCATGGACCACTTGGATATACTTAACTAGTTGAACACGATGTATTGATAGGGTTAAGTCATGAACTGCTTGGATACACTTGACCAACTCAATACATGGTTAGGATAGGGTTAACCACACTTAACCCATTTAAAACCCTAGTTACGTGGTCCTTTTCAGCAGTAACCTACTTGGGAGTATCTGGATACCCTGGACTAGGCTAGGGTGGGGCACGATTACTGACTAATTGTAAGAGACCAAAAGGGATGGCTGAATGGTGCACCAGTTAAGTTCAGGCGGACCATGGTCGTGCACATTAAGTCCGGAGTTGAACATGGGCACCGGTAGGTTTAGACTGTGCGTGCTTGTTTTGTGTATGTGGTTTACACCCTGGGACTGGATACACCTTAGGGTGGACCTTGCACAGTTAACTACATTCCATGATTAGGTCGTATGACACCGATACACGACGAGTTAGGCTTATTGGGAGCCGATCGACTAGACCGAGTAGTTGGACCTTGATTTAGGTCATCTCATGAGTTTGGGCCAATATTGGGCTAAGGGATCACTTCTTGTTTATACTTGACATGGATTGGAACACTAGTACACTTGGTGCAACTTAACCTTGTATATGCAATGCCACTCTTGTTAACTTTTCACCATGCCAGTTATCATCCTATATTTCATCTCTGTTTTACATGTCCAATTAACTTTATTAGTTTTTATACTAATAATAGGCAGGACTTACCAGTCTTTTTGACTGACCCATTTTCTTTCGCCTCTTTTCTTCCGTTCCCCCCCCCCCAGGTTCTCAGGGTGGAAACACGTGCACCTAGCTTGGATCTTTAGCTTGCTTACTGGATAGCTCATGTACGGTTTGGACTTGAGCTCGCTATGGATTTACCACGTCTACTTTGGGGATAGTTTACTTTATGTTATTTCCAGTTTTCAGTTTATGTTTCTAGACTTGTAGTAGTTGGAAAATAATGACTTAGTACTTTTGATGTAAGTTGACTATGGTTTTGAAATAGTAGTTTTATCCGCTGCTTTATTTACTCTGTTTTACTTATATGTTCTGTCTTGTGATATCTTCATGCATGTTTACCTTGTCCAACACCCCTCCAAAGCCAGTGTACTTGCTTAGAGTGACCCTGGCGGAGGTAGGGTGTTACATTTGGTATCAGAGCATATGGTTTTACTAGACCGGACAAAAGGTTTTTAAAACTTACCTTTTGAAAAACTAATTTCAAAACCGATTATAAAGAAGTATTTTTCCAAGAAAAGTCTAGTTTATTTTAAAAGGCTATTCCCCAAAAGCCATTAGCACTATCCTTTGTTCCCTCGTTCTCAATCTATCTTTTTCCTCGTTTCAGTATGGCCGATAATTTTTCCATTCTAGAGGGCATTCCAGTACCTATTTGGTTTAAAAGGTACATGGAGGCAAGGGCGAATGAAGCCGGCCCCGCGGACATTCCTCCTCCTTCCCCCGTGGCTAACATTCCTCCTCCTCCCGTAGCTGAGGTTCCTCCTCCTCCTCCTCAGCGTCCACAAGCGGATTTCGCTAAGGTTTGCAAAGACTTTAAGGCGATGGGTGGCGAGAATTTTGTTGGGACAGAGACTTATGTGGAGGTAAGAAACTGGTTAAAGGAAACTGAAGACCTCTTTGCTATCTTTGATATGGAAGACCGTAGGAAAGTTCTGTTGGCGGTATGGCTGTTGAAAGGGGAAGCTGCATATTGGTGGGTAGTCACCACCACTACTAGGCCAATTCAAACTTGGGATGATTTTAGGAGAAGGTTTGGACTGAGGTTTCTATCATCAGCAGAAGAGAACCTTCAGATGGAGAGGTTCCTATCTCTAAAGCAAGGGGACATGACAGTTAGGGAATACGTGGATACGTTTAATCAACTTGCTCGGTACGGTCTAGACTTGGTTAACACAGCTCAGAAGAAGGCCCTACACTTTGCTCTAGGATTGAATGAGCCATTGCACGGTTTGGCCATGTCCCATATACCCATGGGGGCGACCTTCGAGAGTATGGTGAATATGGCCCTGCTTCAAGAGGAAGATAAGAGTGGCAAGAAGGAGGTCAAGGCAAATGAGTCTCAAGGCAAGAAGGAAGATTCCGAGAAAGGAGACAAGAACAACAAGAAGGGAAACAAGGGCAACAACAACAACAAGGCAAGAGAGACAAGAAAGTGCAAATTTTGTAGGATCACTGGGCACATAGCCAAAGACTGTAAGAAGAAGAAGAGGAAGATGGGTGTATGCTTTCATTGTGGAGAGTCTGGACACTATAGTAAGGATTGCCCGAAAAAGCGAGGACAAGGGAAAATGCAAACTCAGCGAGCAGGACCCTCTGGAGGGTAGTTGCAGGCTCTCCTCGCTCTTCCAACTTTTGATCGAGGTAGTGTCTCTATAGAAAGTCATGTTTACATTTCTGATTTCCCTGTTCGTACTTTATTTGATTCTGGCGCATCGCATAGTTTTATTTCTGATCTTGTTGAAAGTTTGCACCTAAGTACTAGTCTAGTTGAAAATCCCGTTAGTATTTCAAATCCGATTGGGGGTTCCGCCCATCTATCTGTGATTTGTGTGGATTTGAAAATCTCTATCTTGAGCGTAGAATTCATGTGTAATGCTTATTTTCTTGGGTTCATGGGATACGGGTTGATTTTGGGCATGGATTGGTTGTCCAGTTATGGAGCCATTCTCGATTGTGAGCATAGGGTAGTGAGGCTTATGACTCGCCTTGGCAATACCCTAGAGATTTCTTGTAACCCTATGGATCCCGTCATGTTATGTTATCTTGAATCCCTCGACTCGTCTATTGACAATCTTCAATCTGTGAGGGTGGTCCGAGAACATCCTGATGTTTTTGATGAGGTGAAGGGGTTACCCCCTAAACGCGAGATAGACTTCCGTATTTATCTTGTTGATAATGCCAAGCCAGTTTCATTGCCTGTTAGGCACATGGCCCCCCGAGAAAGAAGAGAGCTTAGCAAGCAAACCAAGGAGTTGCTTGAGAAAAATTTCATTAGGCGAAGCATTTCTGAATGGGGTGCTCCGGTGGTATTCGCTACTAAGGCGGATGATTCGCTTCGTCTATGCGTTGATTATCGTGAGTTGAACAAGCTGACAAAGAAGAATAGGCACCCGTTACCGAGGATTGGTGATCTTTTTGACCAACTTGTTGGTGCTTCTGTTTTCTCTCAACTCGATCTAGCCACCGAATTCCATCAGCTTAGAGTGGCTGAGGATAGTATTGACAAGACTGCGTTTAGGACTCCAGACGGATTCTTTGAATGGCTCGTCATGCCATTCGGTCTGACTAATGCACCCACCTACTTCGTGGATTTGATAAGTAGGGTGTTCAGGGAGTTCCTTAACAAGTTTGTGGTTGCTTTCGTGGATGATATTCTGATCTTCTCAAAGGATGAGGAAGAACATGCTAGACATCTCAAGGAAGTGATGGATACGCTTAGAGCTCATCAGTTGAAAGCCAAGTTCTCCAAATGCCATTTTTGGAGAAAGGAAGTTCGGTTTCTTGGACATATAGTTAGGGTGAAGGTGTCCACTTAGTTTACCAAACTTTTTGGGCTTTATGGGATATGGGTCATAGTTGATAGACTTACGAAGAGTGCTCACTTTGTTCCGGTGAAGAGCAAGAGGACCACATCATGGCTAGCATCTGTTTATCTTCGAAAGATAGTGCGATTGCATGGAGTTCCTTCTACCATAGTTAGCGATCGTGACTCAATCTTCACTAGCCAATTTTGGAGTAATTTGCAAGAAGCGATGGGTACGCGATTGAATCTAAGTACGGCCTATCACCCACAGACGGATGGTCAGACCGAAAGGGTGAATAGGGTACTAGAAGATCTGTTGAGGCTATGCATTCTTGACTTTGGTGGCACTTGGGAAGACCACCTTCCTCTCGTAGAGTTTGCTTATAATAACAGCTACCAAGAAAGCATAGGGATGGCACCATTCGAAGCTCTATATGGGAGGCCGTGCAAGTCACCAACATGTTGGTGGGAGACGACGGATAAGATTATACTTGGGCCCGACATGATAAGGGACACATCCGAGAAGGTTGAGTTAATTCGAAGGCGGATGAAAACGGCCCAAGACAGACAGAAATCCTATGCAGACAAGCGAAGGACAAGCTTAGAGTTTGAAGTTGGAGATATGGTCTATGTGAAGGTTTCTCCTTTGCGAAACGTGGTTCGTTTTGGAGCAGTTAGGAAGTTGGCATCAAGGTTCGTAGGACCCTTCCCTATCATAGAGAGAATTGGGAAGATGGCTTATAAGGTGGTATTTCCCGAGAAGCTGGCCGGAGTGCACAATGTTTTTCATGTCTCGCATCTCCGAAAGTGCCTACATGAGTCAGCCGAGGTAGTTGAGCCTAGCATTCTTGAAGACGTGGAGGTAGAGAAAGAGGCAACCCTGAGGCGAGCTCCGATTCGTATCTTGGGAACAGAGATCAAGAAGCTGAGGAATCGAGATGTCAAGTTAGTAAAGGTTCAGTGGAGTGAAGCCGATGAAGATGCAACTTCGGAAACCGAGGAGAAGATGCGTGGGCTTTATCCATTCCTTTTTGAGGGTACATTCTCAATCTCTTTTCCTAGTTAGCATATCTTTCTTTTGCTATCCAGGTTTATCTTGTTATCTCGTCAACCTTGTCATGAGAACCTTAGGTAGAAACCCTTTGGATGAAACATGTATTTGAAACATGTTATGCTTGATGTTTGCAAGTGGATACTCGTGGATGCATGATACACATTAGGCACTAAGATCGGCTCACACACTTTCATATTGCATATGCATGAGTGCTTATACTTACTCATGGATGAAACTTGTTATGCTATCACGTGGATGTTGCATATGGATGAATGTTATGTGCACTCATGTAGAGATTATGAATTATGTTAGGAATTTGCATACATATGGACTCATTTCACTAACATACTTTGCATCCAGGAGGTTTACTGAATCAGTAACCGCCTGATTTTCGCATTAGATAAGTACATAAACACACACCTTTCGCATATGATCATACAACATTTAGAATCTTTTAAGGACAATGACTGCTCGTGGATGATGTTTTGAGTAGATGGATGATGGATGGTAGGATACGTTCTTCCTAACTTGAAGATTTCGGGGACGAAATCCTTTAAGGTGGGGAGAATGTAACAACCCGTATTTTGAACAACATGTTATAACGTAAATCAAGGCAGAATTAAATGTTAAAATCTGAATCAAGGGAAACGGGCTGTGCCATTGCGTTCGTCTCGGAAAAATACGCGAAATAGAGTCCGAGTTTTCGAAAATCGGAGTCCGTATGACCCAGTTATTGCCCGTCAAAGTTTTCAGAAAATTTCAAGTTCAAAAACAGTTCAAATTTCAAATCTGGAGCCAAACAGACTGGGCGAGAAAGTTTCCCGCTCAGCCCCCAAGTCGACCGGTGTGACGGCCTGGAATTTCGCTCGATCCGAATCAGTCGTTAAACCGATCTAGACCGTTCGAAACCCCTGATCGTTTGAGAACAGGACAAAATAGAACGCAGACGGAAGAACATTTCATTGTTATTACAACAATTCCATCAGAATACAAGAATATACAAAGTATGAATGAATAAATTACATTTGATAAATATCAGAGATTACAGTAAATTACATAGCAGCGGAAAATAATACAAAGCACAACTGAAGGTGATATACGGATACAGAGCTTTCCGGATATCATTCCAGCTGTAAACCAGGATCCTGTGAATATAATTCTACAAAACCAAAACTACTAGTTGCCCGTGCGGAAAATGAGGGCACCCAGAGTTTAGGTTAAAACAATAAACTCCAGGTCAGTCATGTGACTGGTGTGAGAACTAAAACAGTTATTTAAAACTTTACTTTAAAAGAGAGTACTTCAAGGGACCACGCCGTATAACACGGAACGGGTTTCCTCCCAAGAATACCAGTGCATAGAATAAACAACGTAATGCCTTTTCGAAAAATGAAGCTATTATAAGACCCAGGTCCCATCACACAATGCAACGCAAGCCGGAGGATAGGGTTTTCCCTTATAATAGCCAAACATGCTTGGTACGTTTAAAACAAATCATTTGATACTATAATAAGTGTATAGTGTCAAAACAATTTCAATCATAAATATAAATCATAGACGGCATGGGTACCATATATCATGTCGCCATACTAGTTCTACAATTAAAACCGCAATACACGTATTGGAAATTGGATTTCCATCATGAGTCGAGGCAAGGGGCAAGATCCTCTCCGCGTTCGAGACACTCTAGCAAATGCCTCCGGGTTACGCACTCTGGGCAACCCCGAATGCGGCTGGGCCGGTCCTCACTTACGTTAGAGGATTAGTTATTCCTGAACACACGTTTCCCAGTCCTTACAGACCTATAATCGAGGCGCCTCATTCCAACAACCACAAAGGTGAAAAGTATATAAATGTCAGGGCTGGTAAGTCACTGACACCACCAAAGCTAGAAAGAAACGTCGTGCTCTCCCAGCGGTCCGTATCCCGTTTTTAACTCATACCGAGGTGTGAGGCTCGCGAATTCACGTTATACACAAAGCTGCCACGTAGGCCGTGCTTTGATCATCAACCACAAGACTTTGCTTTTCAACAGAAGCCTTGATCATTGCACCTTAGCGTGCCACACAGGCAATTCATGCTATGCGACAGATGTCCATCGATATACAACCTCTGAGCTCGTATGTCTCAGAGAAGGGCGTTAAGCAAAAGAATAAATTCTCCGCCGCCAAACAGATGTATATTTAATAGAAATCAATCAACACAGAATAAAATCCAGTGTCAGACACACAATCCATTTACAAGTCCGTTCTGGGTCTGAACGAAACCGGAGGCACTTTCCTCGCATATCCATCAATCTCCAGGTACGTCTGGACGACCACTAACTATTTCCATCCTCTTGGGTGTACTGCCCAATCAGGATCGTCAGTAATTATCCAAACGATGTGAAGACTTCCGGTCTTCAACCACCGTCTTCATCTTCGACATATCGTCGAATCGGTTATTCAGAATGGGTATAAACCCGGCCTTTCCGAACAACCCGCGTATATTAAAAACAAAGGTTTCACAAACACAACATACGCCTCATTCCAATTCATATTCTCAGGGAAAGGTTCCCATTAATTTTATCCAAGATAAATTCTTTAAAATTTATCCTTTAATCTTCCTTTGGATGTCATTTTAAACCAAATTATGGTTTTCCAAACTAGTCGAGATTAGCGAACCACAACGAAGTAATTATTTATTTTATTTCCCAATCCCAAACTATTCATCCCATGAAGCAAAACTGGTAATACTCCATATCTAATACTATGGTGTTATCGGTAAAATTAATTACCATTTCACGTTCAAATCTAATTAAAGATTTAACTATCGCTTTGGAGCAAAACTGGCGATACTCCATTCTCGCTCATTTCTAAATTTGATAATTTAGATTATAGATTCACATTTCAACCTAATTGCAGATTCGTTAAAACTCCTTTTACTGCGTTAAAGAACTAGGTGTTATTTAAAACACAGTTCACGATAAACCCAAATCACATTCTATTTATTATCGGGTTAAAGAACTAGTGTTATTTAAAACACAGTTCACGATAAACCCATTTCAAATCCAATCAAATATATTAGAAATTCCGATTATTTAAAACCCCTTTTTAAATCTAATTTATTTATTTAAAAACAAAAAAAATCGGGTTTTAAATTGAGTTCAAACTAGTTCATTTCGATAAAAATTCATTTTTATCTTTTCAAATATGGAGTTTTTCACCCTAATTTTTCTCAAATCATTTCTTATGATTTTACCCAAATTATTACTATTTTTAATAATTTTATCAAGGCCCGTACAGTCGATTTCCAACAACGGCCATCGAACTGCACTTACAGTGACCTTTTTCGAATTTGATTTGGACGTATCTCCAAATCCAACCGTTAGATTTTGAATTTCAAATATTCGTTAGAAAACTCTTTTCGATACGAACCCAACGGTTCCGGTTTTAGGAGAATCCGACGGTCGGATCTCCCGTAATGTCCGTTTGAAATAAATGGTCGAAATTTTACGAACTGCCGCGGCGCGGCGCGTTCTATTCAGGCCATTATATTATATAATATATATAATATATATTTCGTCGATTTCTATTTAAAACGAATTTTATAAATCGTTTTAAATTTGTTTCAAAAACAATTTCAACTTCCATTTCAATTCAAATCAAAATTGAATTTTTCCTTATAAATTCGTTTAAAAATTCTTTTCTATTCTATTCAGATTTCAATTCAATTTGAATTCATTTCAATTCGTTTTCAATTCAATTCGAAATCGTTTTCAATTCAATTCAATTTCAAAGTCGTTTGCTATTTGATTCAATTCAAATTCGTTTTACATTCAATTCATTTCGAAATCGTTTTATATTCAATTCATTTCGAAATCGTTTTATATTCGATTCAATTCAAATTCGTTTGATTTAAAATCAGACTCCAACCGTAAATTAGTAAGAGAACGATTTCCTGAATATTAACCCCGAAGGCCGAAACCAACATCAGATTAATATCCAGGAGACCACTCATCTCATCTATTTTCCAGTTGATTTCTAATTCTATATATGATAAAGATGTAAATTTTATGGTTAAAATATTTCGTTAAACACATGACTAATCTCAACGGATGAGTACAGTCAACACATGAACTTTTACTTTATAATGATAAAGATATAAATTTTATTGTTAAAATATTTCGTTCAACACATGACTAATCTCAACGGATGAGTACAGTCAACACATGAACTTTTACTTTATAATAAAAAAGATATAAATTTTATTGTTAAAATATTTCGTTCAACACATGACTAATCTCAACGGATGAGTACAGTCAACACATGAACTTTTACTTTATAATATTCTTTATCTTCTAAATTGGAATGAGGCCCAATCAATTACCATATAGCGTTAACTATATGGATTTCCATACAACACATGTATATGATAGCATTGAAAAATAATCAACCATCAACCAAAGTGCACTACATTGTATAAGCATCAAATATAGATATTTAACGCTTATAACAGCCTGTCAATCAATCGATCGACATATTTAATAAATCAGGATGAGTGAACTTCATATTTCATCCCGACACCCGTGTGGGGTTTCAAATCAACAAACACAGATTTTTATTTGTGCAGTTGGGCGATGTGTAAAATTTATCGACCCAATCAATGTCCTTCAAATAGGTGTACATAAACAAACCGTCTGGTTTGTAAATGAATATTTTATTTTATTTTACTTCTACGTTAAAAATTATATTTTTAACGATAAAATATTTTATTTTAACACATGAATTTCTATTCAGTTCATTTATTCAATAAAATGATATTTTTATTTTTCTAATTTATTTTAGAAAATTTCGGTGGCATAACGGCACGATACTAGAAACGGGACGAGGCCTAGCCTTATCCCCGGTCTAGTGAAGGCCCACGCCAGTCACACATCAATCAATCCATTCCATTTCACCAAACAACTCAAATTTCAATCAAATAATCTAACTAATTTTTGCAATCAAACAAACAAGTCCATGGTCTGTGGACGATTGTGTCGGGTGCTACTAAACACCGTCTGCATCCTAGTATATATATATAACTAGAAAAAGAAATTGAAAGGTGAGAAATTCTCACTGATAGCTATCCAACTCCACGACACTTCATCGTTATCGCATCTTCGTCATCTTCGTTGCCCGTAGCCACTACATATATAAAAATCACACATTTTTATATTTTGATGCCTTTAAAATAAAAATCACATTTTTATTTATTCGCTTTCAATTTAAAAATCATATTTTTATAATCGCTTCATACATTTAAAAATCGAATTTTCACTTCGCTATTCAATATATAAAAATCGAATTTTTATTATGCTATTCAATATATAAAAATCAAATTTTTATTATGCTATTCAATATATAAAAATCAAATTTTTATTATGCTATTCAATATATAAAGATTTTGCCTTTTCAAATATGAACTTTTCGCCTTTTCAAAAATAAATTTTATTAAGCTATATATATATATTAAAGGTTATATTTTTATCAAGCTTTACATAGAGAAAATATTATATTTTTAATTCTTCTACTAGTTTGAAAAATATATTTTCTCGAAGTAAAAATCATATTTTTACTTCCCTACTCATATCAAAATATCGTCTTTTCATATTTTAAAAATATCGTCTTATAAAAATCAATCTTTATTTTGCTACACATATAAAGATGCTATTTTTAATATTCCTATCATGTAAAAATTATATTTTTAATCCTCCACATAAACAAAAATCATGTTTTTACATCGTCTATATAGTAAAGATTATATTTTTAATACTTTAAAAATATAAAAAATCATATTTTTATTACTTATTCATAAAAAAAAAGAGAGATCGCATTTTTATCACTAACTACATATGATAAAAATCGATAAATCAAACTCACATCGTTCGGAGGAGGTGAAGGCGGAGTCCGGGGTTGTGTCGAGGTGTTGAAGCTCACTGCCGAAGGGGGTCCTTTGCCCTAGGGTTTGGCGCTCGACTGGAGAAGCCAGAGGCAAGGGGCTTGGCGCGTGGTACGGGGTCAGTGCGAGGCTAGGGGGGGCGGTGCGGCGAGGCAACAGGGATGGTCGGCGGCGGGTCTTGGGAGGCTGGGCGGCGCAGATCTCCGTGGGGTTGGGGCTCGGGTTTGCCTTCAGGAAAGGGTAAGAGAAGGAGAGAGAAGCTGCGCGGTGGGGGAGGGGTGCGGCGCTGCCCCTCTGGCAGCCTAGCTGCGGTCACGGCGGTGAACGGGGGGGAGGCGATCGATGCTTTCCCCCCTTTTTCTTCTTTTTTTTTATTTTTAATTTCCGATTCGATTTAATCGGGGGGGGGGGGGGGGGGGGCAGAGCGGGTTAAAGGGGGAGAAAGATATATATTTTTTTATTATTTTATTAATTATTTTAATTGCATAAAGTTGACTTTTACATACGACCTCTAAACGAGGTCCACCGCCTGTCGCCCATAGCGTTTCACCCCCATTCCGAACACAATGGGATATGTATCGCAAGCTGATTTGATCGTTTCGATCAGTTTCCGTTGAATTTACATTTAAATCACTATATTGAATTTTAAACGTACATTTCAAATTACTGGGGTCACATACTAACTAGAAAAATTCCAGAAAAATATTTTCTAGCTTCGTATTGACGATACGGTCCTAACAAAACTAGTTTCGTCGAATTCTGAGACCGTTGGAAAAATGGCCATTTTCCAGTCGATTAAAATCAACTGAAACTGGTCAAACGCGTTTTCCTTTGCCACGCTCACATATTGATTCGAAAAATTATGAAATTTGGAATCTAGCAATAATTTAACACTGCGGATCCAACAAAACTAGTTTCGTCGAAATCCGAGGTCATCTGCAAAATTTCCATTTTTAAGGGCCTGAATTCCATAGCGACTATTCAGAATTTTCAACTGGACATATCTTTTGATTCCCGCTATGAAATTTTGATTTTTCGAATTCGTTGGAAAGATATCATCAATTCGATCCTAACATTTTTGGTTTCACTAAAATCCGGATTGTTTTGCACCCAGTACATTCAATTGTAGTTTGAAATCGAATTATCGAACTACCGCGCCATTTTCAATTCTATTTATAATTATATATAATTATTTATATTCTAACGACGACGCGTATATAATATATACGTTCTAATTCTATTCAAAATAAATTTCTCGTCGATATTACTTAAAATAATCTATTTTAAATGTTCAAAATTCGCTAAAATTGCCAAAATAAAAATTTTAAACTGGTTCAGAATTTCCGGGTTATTACAATCTCCCCCACTTAAAACTTTTCGTCCCCGAAAAGGAACAAAGTCGAAAGTGGTTTTATTATTCAGCTCTACGTTCGATTTGGCTTCCATTCTCCAATTTTCAGTTTCTGAGAATTTTCAAATTTTCAAAAATTTGGCTAACACCCTAAATTTTCGAAAAATTTCTCCATAACCTCCCCTGCACCGGGAGCCACGGGAAAATCCCGAAATTTCCATATAGGCCTTCTGATCTCAAAAAGAAAAAGAAAAAGCCAAGCGGCTAGCCAATAGGCTCATAAAATCATCATCACCCAAACAAAACAGTAAATTATGTAGTAAACATGTACATATTTGTCGGGCAAACAAATTTTATTCTTCGGCTCTAGCCTCCTTGCTATGACCTGTTCAATGTAAGTATATGTATATGCAAGCAAATGCAACCAATTTTCAATATAGTTCAATATTTGATGCAATTAGGCATAATGGTTCAAAATTATCAAACAAATAAACAAACAACACAATCATCAATCAATTAGTGAATTTAACGTTTCAAATTGATAATTTTGATACACATACAGAAAATCATGTTTTTGATGCTAATTCACAACAATGTGTTCTAGCTATATTAGTTTTGATTCTCACACCAGTCTAATGGAAACATATAGAAAGCACACCTTTGAAACACGAAACTAATTACTAATGATGACGCGTCAATCATCAGAATCAGGTCCGGGCGACTAGAGTGTGATTCTATATCTATCCAGTATATTAAAACTTCGAATATACGTTCATGACGCGTATATGCAAAATCTTTATATACTAGATTGTCCAAATTCAAAATAAATAAATTATTCAAATACGTATAAAATGGTTTAAATTTTCAAAACAAAATTGTTTTCTTTTGAAAAATATACTCTTCACACTCGTTCTAGGATACTACTGATCCTATCTCTAACGAGTCATTCTAATTGGATATTGCTAATCCAATATCTGATGAATTCTTTCGTATGGTTCTAATGTGTCTTGTTCTCGAGCTCTATAAACCAAAGCTCTGATACCAAATGTGACGGCCTGGAATTTCGCTCGATCCGAATCAGTCGTTAAACTGATCTAGACCGTTCGAAACCCCTGATCGTTTGAGAACAGGACAAAATAGAACGCAAACGGAAGAACATTTCATTGTTATTACAACAATTCCATCAGAATACAAGAATATACAAAGTATGAATGAATAAATTACATTTGATAAATATCAGAGATTTCAGTAAATTACATAGCAGCGGAAAATAATACAAAGCACAACTGAAGGTGATATACGGATACAGAGCTTTCCGGATATCATTCCAGCTGTAAACCAGGATCATGTGAATATAAATATGCAAAACCAAAACTACTAGCTGCCCGTGCGGAAAATGAGGGCACCCAGAGTTTAGGTTAAAACAATAAACTCCAGGTCTGTCATGTGACTGGTGTGAGAACTAAAACAGTTATTTAAAACTTTACTTTAAAAGAGAGTAATTCAAGGGACCACGCCGTATAACACGGAACGGGTTTCCTCCCAAGAATACCAGTGCATAGAATAAACAATGTAATGCCTTTTCGAAAAATGAAGCTATTATAAGACCCAAGTCCCATCACACAATGCAACGCAAGCCGGAGGATAGGGTTTTCCCTTATAATAGCCAAACATGCTTGGTACGTTTAAAACAAATCATTTGATACTATAATAAGTGTATAGTGTCAAAACAATTTCAATCATAAATATAAATCATAGACGGCATGGGTACCATATATCGTGTCGCCATACTAGTTCTACAATTAAAACCGCAATACACGTATTGGAAATTGGATTTCCGTCATGAGTCGAGGCAAGGGGCAAGATCCTCTCCGCGTTCGAGACACTCTAGCAAATGCCTCCGGGTTACGCACTCTGGGCAACCCCGGATGCGGCTGGGCTGGTCCTCACTTACGTTAGAGGATTAGTTATTCCTGAACACATGTTTCCCGGTCCTTACAGACCTATAATCGAGGCGCCTCATTCCAACAACCACAAAGGTGAAAAGTATATAAATGTCAGGGCTGGTAAGTCACTAACACCACCAAAGCTAGAAAGAAACGTCGTGCTCTCCCAGCGGTCCGTATCCCATTTTTAACTCATACCGAGGTGTGAGGCTCGCGAATTCACGTTATACACAAAGCTGCCACGTAGGTCGTGCTTTGATCATCAACCACAAGACTTTGCTTTTCAACAGAAGCCTTGATCATTGCACCTTAGCGTGCCACACAGGCAATTCATGCTATGCGACTGATGTCCATCGATATACAACCTCTGAGCTCGTACGTCTCAGAGAAGGGCGTTAAGCAAAAGAATAAATTCTCCGCCGCCAAACAGATGTATATTTAATAGAAATCAATCAACACAGAATAAAATCCAGTGTCAGACACACAATCCATTTACAAGTCCGTTCTGGGTCTGAACGAAACCGGAGGCACTTTCCTCGCATATCCATCGATCTCCAAGTACGTCTGGACGACCACTAACTATTTCCATCCTCTTGGGTGTACTGCCCAATCAGGATCGTCAGTAATTATCCAAACGATGTGAAAACTTCCGGTCTTCAACCACCGTCTTCATCTTCGACATATCGTCGAATCGGTTTTTCAGAATGGGTATAAACCCGGCCTTTCCGAACAACCCGCGTATATTAAAAACAAAGGTTTCACAAACACAACATACGCCTCATTCCAATTCATATTCTCAGGGAAAGGTTCCCATTAATTTTATCCAAGATAAATTCTTTAAAATTTATCCTTTAATCTTCCTTTGGATGTCATTTTAAGCCAAATTATGGTTTTCCAAACTAGTCGAGATTAGCGAACCACAACGAAGTAATTATTTATTTTATTTCCCAATCCCAAACTATTCATCCCATGAAGCAAAACTGGTAATACTCCATATCTAATACTATGGTGTTATCGGTAAAATTAATTACCATTTCACGTTCAAATCTAATTAAAGATTTAACTATCGCTTTGGAGCAAAACTGGCGATACTCCATTCTCGCTCATTTCTAAATTTGATAATTTAGATTATAGATTCACATTTCAACCTAATTGCAGATTCGTTAAAACTCCTTTTACTGCGTTAAAGAACTAGGTGTTATTTAAAACACAGTTCACGATAAACCCAAATCACATTCTATTTATTATCGGGTTAAAGAATTAGTGTTATTTAAAACACAGTTCACGATAAACCCATTTCAAATCCAATCAAATATATTAGAAATTCCAATTATTTAAAACCCCTTTTTAAATCTAATTTATTTATTTAAAAACAAAAAAAATCGGGTTTTAAATTGAGTTCAAACTAGTTCATTTCGATAAAAATTCATTTTTATCTTTTCAAATATGGAGTTTTTCACCCCAATTTTTCTCAAATCATTTCTTATGATTTTACCCAAATTATTACTATTTTTAATAATTTTATCAAGGCCCGTACAGTCGATTTCCAACAACGGCCATCGAACTGCACTTACAGTGACCTTTTTCGAATTTGATTTGGACGTATCTCCAAATCCAACCATTAGATTTTGTATTTCAAATATTCGTTAGAAAACTCTTTTCGATACGAACCCAACGGTTCCGGTTTTAGGAGAATCCGACGGTCGGATCTCCCGTAATGTCCGTTTGAAATAAATGGTCGAAATTTTACGAACTGCCGCGGCGCGGCGCGTTCTATTCAGTCCATTATATTATATAATATATATAATATATATTTCGTCGATTTCTATTTAAAACGAATTTTATAAATCGTTTTAAATTTGTTTCAAAAACAATTTCAACTTCCATTTCAATTCAAATCAAAATTGAATTTTTCCTTATAAATTCGTTTAAAAATTCTTTTCTATTCTATTCAGATTTCAATTCAATTTGAATTCATTTCAATTCGTTTTCAATTCAATTCGAATTCGTTTTCAATTCAATTCAATTTCAAAGTCGTTTGCTATTCGATTCAATTCAAATTCGTTTTACATTCAATTCATTTCGAAATCGTTTTATATTCAATTCATTTCGAAATCGTTTTATATTCGATTCAATTCAAATTCGTTTGATTTAAAATCAGACTCCAACCGTAAATTAGTAAGAGAACGATTTCCTGAATATTAACCCCGAAGGCCGAAACCAACATCAGATTAATATCCAGGAGACCACTCATCTCATCTATTTTCCAGTTGATTTCTAATTCTATATATGATAAAGATGTAAATTTTATGGTTAAAATATTTCGTTCAACACATGACTAATCTCAACGGATGAGTACAGTCAACACATGAACTTTTACTTTATAATGATAAAGATATAAATTTTATTGTTAAAATATTTCGTTCAACACATGACTAATCTCAACGGATGAGTACAGTCAACACATGAACTTTTACTTTATAATGATAAAGATATAAATTTTATTGTTAAAATATTTCGTTCAACACATGACTAATCTCAACGGATGAGTACAGTCAACACATGAACTTTTACTTTATAATATTCTTTATCTTCTAAATTGGAATGAGGCCCAATCAATTACCATATAGCGTTAACTATATGGATTTCCATACAACACATGTATATGATAGCATTGAAAAATAATCAACCATCAACCAAAGTGCACTACACTGTATAAGCATCAAATATAGATATTTAACGCTTATAACAGCCTGTCAATCAATCGATCGACATATTTAATAAATCAGGATGAGTGAACTTCATATTTCATCCCGACACCCGTGTGGGGTTTCAAATCAACAAACACAGATTTTTATTTGTGCAGTTGGGCGATGTGTAAAATTTATCGACCCAATCAATGTCCTTCAAATAGGTGTACATAAACAAACCGTCCGGTTTGTAAATGAATATTTTATTTTACTTCTACGTTAAAAATTATATTTTTAACGATAAAATATTTTATTTTAACACATGAATTTCTATTCAGTTCATTTATTCAATAAAATGATATTTTTATTTTTCTAATTTATTTTAGAAAATTTCGGCGGCATAACGGCACGATACTAGAAACGGGATGAGGCCTAGCCTTATCCCCGGTCTAGTGAAGGCCCACGCCATTCACACATCAATCAATCCATTCCATTTCACCAAACAACTCAAATTTCAATCAAATAATCTAACTAATTTTTGCAATCAAACAAACAAGTCCATGGTCTGTGGACGATTGTGTCGGGTGCTACTAAACACCGTCAACATCCTAGTATATATATAACTAGAAAAAGAAATTGAAAGGTGAGAAATTCTCACTGATAGCTATCCAACTCCACGACACTTCATCGTTATCGCATCTTCGTCATCTTCGTTGCCCGTAGCCACTACATATATAAAAATCACACATTTTTATATTTTGATGCCTTTAAAATAAAAATCACATTTTTATTTATTCACTTTCAATTTAAAAATCATATTTTTATAATCGCTTCATACATTTAAAAATCGAATTTTCACTTCGCTATTCAATATATAAAAATCGAATTTTTATTATGCTATTCAATATATAAAAATCAAATTTTTATTATGTTATTCAATATATAAAAATCAAATTTTTATTATGCTATTCAATATATAAAGATTTCGCCTTTTCAAATATGAAGTTTTCGCCTTTTCAAAAATAAATTTTATTAAGCTATATATATATATATATATTAAAGGTTATATTTTTATCAAGCTTTACATAGAGAAAAGATTATATTTTTAATTCTTCTACTAGTTTGAAAAATATATTTTCTCGAAGTAAAAATCATATTTTTACTTCCCTACTCATATCAAAATATCGTCTTTTCATATTTTAAAAATATCGTCTTATAAAAATCAATCTTTATTTTGCTACACATATAAAGATGCTATTTTTAATATTCCTATCATGTAAAAATTATATTTTTAATCCTCCACATAAACAAAAATCATGTTTTTACATCGTCTATATAGTAAAGATTATATTTTTAATACTTTAAAAATATAAAAAATCATATTTTTATTACTTATTCATAAAAAAAAAAGAGATCGCATTTTTATCACTAACTACATATGATAAAAATCGATAAATCAAACTCACATCGTTCGGAGGAGGTAAAGGCGGAGTCCGGGGTTGCGTCGAGGTGTTGAAGCTCACTGCCGAATTGGGTCCTTTGCCCTAGGGTTTGGCGCTCGACTGGAGAAGCCAGAGGCGAGGGGCTTGGCGCGGGGTACGGGGTCAGTGCGAGGCTAGGGGGGCGGTGCGGCGAGGCAACAGGGATGGTCGTCGGCGGGTCTTGGGAGGCTGGGCGGCGCGGATCTCCGTGGGGTTGGGGCTCGGGTTTGCCTTCAGGAAAGGGGAAGAGAAGGAGAGAGAAGCTGCGCGGTGGGGGAGGGGTGCGGCGCTGCCCCTCTGGCAGCCTAGCTGCGGTCACGGCGGTGAACGAGGGGGAGGGGGGAGGCGATCGATGCTTTCCCCCCTTTTTCTTCTTCTTTTTTTTTATTTTTAATTTCCGATTCGATTTAATCGGGGGGGGCAGAGCGGGTTAAAGGGGGAGAAAGATTTTTTTTTTTATTATTTTATTAATTATTTTAATTGCATAAAGTTGACTTTTACATACGACCTCTAAACGAGGTCCACCGCCTGTCGCCCATAGCGTTTCACCCCTATTCCGAACACAATGGGATATGTATCGCAAGCTGATTTGATCGTTTCGATCAGTTTCCGTTGAGTTTACATTTAAATCACTATATTGAATTTTAAACGTACATTTCAAATTACTGGGGTCACATACTAACTAGAAAAATTCCAGAAAAATATTTTCTAGCTTCGTATTGACGATACGGTCCTAACAAAACTAGTTTCGTCGAATTCTGAGACCGTTGGAAAAATGGCCATTTTCCAGTCGATTAAAATCAACTGAAACTGGTCAAACGTGTTTTCCTTTGCCACGCTCACATATTGATTCGAAAAATTATGAAATTTGGAATCTAGCAATAATTTAACACTGCGGATCCAACAAAACTAGTTTCGTCGAAATCCGAGGTCATCTGCAAAATTTCCATTTTTAAGGGCCTGAATTCCATAGCGACTATTCAGAATTTTCAACTGGACATATCTTTTGATTCCTGCTATGAAATTTTGATTTTTCGGATTCGTTGGAAAGATATCATCAATACGATCCTAACATTTTTGGTTTCACTAAAATCCGGATTGTTTTGCACCCAGTACATTCAATTGTAGTTTGAAATCGAATTATCGAACTACCGCGCCATTTTCAATTCTATTTTTGATTATATATAAATATTTATATTCTAACGACGACGCGTATATAATATATACGTTCTAATTCTATTCAAAATAAATTTCTCGTCGATATTACTTAAAATAATCTATTTTAAATGTTCAAAATTCGCTAAAATTGCCAAAATAAAAATTTTAAACTGGTTCAGAATTTCCGGGTTATTACAACCGGGGAGTCGACTTGGGAGTCGACACACCCCAGTTGGTGTCGACTGCCCAGTCGATACCCCTGTCGACCTGGGTGGTCGGGCCAGTTTGGCCTGGTGCACCTGCTGTCCCCTTTGAGTCATGTTTTGAGGCCTGTGACGAGATTTGATGGCTCAGATCTAAACTAGGGTTAATCCTATGGCCTAAACTAACCTAAACTTCTATAAAAAGACCATAAGACCTAGCCTAAACCCACACAAATCAATCCTACAACTAAGTGCTGCCAAAATGCTCCCTAATCATGGCCTCCATCTTCATCTTGAGAGCTTCTAAGGCAAAAAGGAGCCATCTTTCTTCATCCAATCAAAGGAGCTACTTATTCTCAAGGCTATTTGTGTTGCTACATCATTCCTAGAGCTTCTACTATATCTCTATCTTGTTCTATTTGGTTCTAGTTCTCATAGCCACGCTTTGTAAGCCCTCCTCTACTCTTAGATCTAAACTATGAACTTAATATGACATGTAGCAAGTTGAAATGAGACTTTTGTGTTATGCTTGCCTTGGATTTCATGCATAGATTCATTCATGACCCTTTTGATCTATGTTTGTGGACCTAATGTTTACCTATCATGAATCTAGTACCATTTATGTTGACTTTTGGGTGGAAAGCTATGAGCTTTATGTGGTGATTGTGCATAAATGCAACATAGAACCCCTCATGACCTTGATATTAACTTGCCATGATGGTCCTATATACTAATCACAAGTTTATCACCCTATTTGCTAAGTTTAATGCCATACATGTGTAGATTGGAATTGGACCTAAGTGCAATATTTGCCTTAAACCTATCATTGTATGCATAGATCTATTCATGTCTCTCTTGATCTATGATTGTGGACCTATCATGAACCTAGTACCATTCATGTTGACCTTGGAAAAAATGCTATGAAATGGATTATGGCTTATGCATGTTAACAAACCTTAACCCCTCATGTTCCTTAACAAGCATATGATGATATTGAACCTATTTGCTATGCACAAGTTAGGATTGTCACCCTATGTCAACTATTACCATGTTACCACCCTATTTGCTAATTATGTTATCATACATGTTTGTGGCCAAATCACCCTTATGCTATTATGCATGCTTGAGGCCAAAGCACCCTTATGTTATTTATATGTTTGGGGCCAAGTCACCTTTTATGCTATCATACATGTTGAGGCCATATGCTAGTATGTTGAACCCCTTTTGCCTCAAATATCACCATGTTTAACTTGTGATAGACTTTGCCATCTTATGCCCACCTTGTCATATTCTTATGTTCCCCCTTTTGATCTATTGTGTTGATGCGAACTTACGTGCGATGGGGTTACGTTATGGGTAAACTTAAATGACATGAAACATGACTTGAAAATATGACATGTGATTATGCTTGAAAACATGAACATGGACATGACATGTAGAAAACATGAATGTGGCCAACTCGAGGTTGGGTTGAGTTTGTAGTATAAATCTACCCGGAACCGACCAACTTAACTAGTGGCTACAAACAATAGGACCCAATGTGAGTAGTTGGTCATATCGCACTTAAAACCCGAGGTTAGACTAGGTTGTGGTGTAAAGCTACCTGGACCCGCCCGGCTTAACTAATAACCACAACAAAGTCTAATGTGAGAGGTTGGGGTGCATTAAGTTAATTAATGCCACATGGTAGGGTTAAGTCATGGACTACTTGAATACTTAACCAATTAAACACGATGGATTGGTAGGGTTAAGTCATGGACCACTTGGATATACTTAACCAGTTGAACACGATGTATTGATAGGGTTAAGTCATGAACTGCTTGGATACACTTGACCAACTCAATACATGGTTAGGATAGGGTTAACCACACTTAACCCATTTAAAACCCTAGTTACGTGGTCCTTTTCAGCAGTAACCTACTTGGGAGTATCTGGATACCCTGAACAAGGCTAGGGTGGGGCACGATTACTGACTGATTGTAAGAGACCAAAAGAGACGGCTGAATGGTGCACCAGTTAAGTTCAGGCGGACCATGGTCGTGCACATTAAGTCCGGAGTTGAACATGGGCACCGGTAGGTTTAGACTGTGCGTGCTTGTTTTGTGTCTGTGGTTTACAACCTAGGACTGGATACACCCTAGGGTGGACCTTGCACAGTTAACTACATTCCATGATTAGGCCGTATGACACCGATGCACGACGAGTTAGGCTTATAGGGAGCCGATCGACTAGACCGAGTAGTTGGACCTTGATTTAGGTCATCTCATGAGTTTGGGCCAATATTGGGCTAAGGGATCACTTCTTGTTTATACTTGACATGGATTAGAATACTAGTACACTTGGTGCAACTTAACCTTGTATATGCGATGCCACTCTTGTTAACTTTTCACCATGCCAGTTATCATCCTATGTTTCATCTCTGTTTTACATGTCCAATTAACTTTATTAGTTTTTATACTAATAGTAGGTAGGACTTACCAGTCTTTTTGACTGACCCATTTTCTTTTGCCTCTTTTCTTCCGTTCCCCCCCCCCCCCCAGGTTCTCAGGGTGGGAACACTAGCACCTAGCTTGGATCTTTAGCGTGCTTACTGGATAGCTCATGTACGGTTTGGACTTGAGCTCGCTATGGCTTTACCACGTCTACTTTGGGGATAGTTTACTTTATGTTATTACCAGTTTTCAGTTTATGTTTCTAGACTTGTAGTAGTTGGAAAATAATGACTTAGTACTTTTGATGTAAGTTGACTATGGTTTTGAAATAGTAGTTTTATCCGCTGCTTTATTTACTCTGTTTTACTTATATGTTCTGTCTTGTGATATCTTCATGCATGTTTACCTTGTCCAACACCCCTCCAAAGCCAGTGTACTTGCTTAGAGTGACCCTAGCGGAGGTGGGTTGTTACAAATTAGGACCGAAATATTCACCGAACAGTCAACCGAACAATAGCAGAGAAAACCCCAAACAATCATATTTAGTGAAATGTGAAGTAGCAACTTGTAACAAATTTAATCATAAGTAAACTTACGATCGTTGACGACGGAGGAGCGGTGCTCGCCCGTCATGGGAGCAGACAGCAGCGACTTGAGTTGGCTCGCTGGAAACGGGTGCTGGGTTCGGTGACGACACTGGAAAGAACGGTGAGAAAGCAAGGCTTTGAAGGCAACACACGGTCGACGTAGACATTGCTCGATTGGTCGAGGGAAGAAGAGAAAATATGGATGGTGGAATCGGATTTTTGAGTTCTCAGGTTCGAATGGGTAATTTTGAGATAGCAGCGAAGAGGCCAGGCTCGACAGCACTGCTTGAGGGTTTGCGGTGGTGCAAAGGAGAAAGCGGAGGTGGATACTTGAAGAGGCGGAGGGAGCGAATTCAGTTTGCAGGTGGAAGTTCGAACAGATGTGAATGCCGAGAATATTGGCGACGAAGGAGAACGCGACCTCGAAAAGGAAGAGGAGGCTCAATGACGTTGGGTTTCCGATCATGGCTGCGGTTAGTGGCGATTTGGGGATCGATGGATTTGGGGACATAGATCCTTGATTTGGGGAAAAGTGAGGAAGAATTGTTTTTCTTCGCTGAAACAAAATGAGGAGAGGGAATTGTTTTACTATTGTGAACGAATGGAAAGGGCTACGCGTTAAATAATTCAAACTAAAGGAACAATAGTTGAATGAAGACCACAACGTGTAATACAATTTCAGATAGGAAATGACAGGTGTTGGTTTAGCAGCAAAGTGGAGACAAGTGGTAAAAAAATTCAACATCCCAAAACTTGAGTATATTATATCGGATATTGTGTTTGAGTAAACGTTGGGCTGAACTAGGTAAGTGGTTTAAACGAACGTTTGGCTACAACGCGGACTGACAAATAATGTTGTTTGCATGTTTAAATTCCAAAATTATCAACTGTTTTTATTGTAAATAAAATGATCTTACAAAAAATTTAACTGATTAAATACATGGCATTCTACTACGCAAATCAAAATTTAGAGTATATATTGAAATCTTGAAATAAACTATATTTAACGATTCGATTTTTTCAACAAAATTTTAAACCAACTAGCCCTTTAATTACTAAATAATATCCAAGCTTAATATATCCAATCGGATTCTAAATTAAATTTTATACTTTCAATATTGATTTTTTTTACATAGCTAAATTTTCAAATATTCAACAAATCAAAATTAGTCAATAACGTTGGCGTTAACAAACATTCATGTTAAAATTAGGTTTACGAAAAGCCTTTCTATTTTAAAAGTAAATTCAAACAAACACAAATCTATATTCGAAGAAATCAAATTAATTAACAACGGTAATGACGCTTATTTTCCTTTGTAACTAACCGTAAATAACGTTTGTTTTTATATAATGTTCATATTAAACAACAAAAGAATTCCAATGTTAAATATTCAATTTAGTTAACAATGTAAATCACATCAAAACGTTTATAAATTTACGAAAGGATTCATTTAAAAGTAAACTCAAATATCGTTCAAAAATGTATAAAGTCCAAATTTTATGTCAAAATTATAAATATTTAAAATTATTTAATGCTACCTCTTAATTAAATTTATAACTTAAACATCGAAAATTTCTGGGTCGTTATAATCTCCCCCACTTAAATTTCTTCGTCCTCGAAAAGGAGAGGTTGTAAAATTATACTTACGTAAAATAAATTTTACTTATAAAATTCAATGAAACCAATAAATTACAATTCCAAGTAATTTAACAAATAGTTCATGGGGATTTAAACACAAAATTTCCATATCACTAAACTCATAAAGCTTTGTCTAAATTTCAAAACTTGACTTAATCTCTATATTGAAAACTAAATAAGAGATTTACTATATTTTGAAATCATAAATTTCAAACATTTGAAAGCCTCAAATGATTTCTCCGAACTTAGAATCATGTTTTCATTTCAAACCATTGAAGTATTACATAGTTCTTTCATATTGAATCATACTTCACTTCGGGACTTCAAAATCAAAATTTGCTTCCAAAATTTCAAACATTCTATGATGAAATCAAATCAACATATATTATTAGTTTGAGAAGTCTCCTTCATGATATGGCTATTGAGTACTACCCATCGCACGTAATACAATCCCACATCACAACCCAGTTTAATCATGGTTACCTGAACAACCAAATCATTTCATATCCCGAAGTTGTAAATCATCTCACAAAAAAATCAAATACTTTTAATCACAATATTGTTGTTTCAAACCATATCAAATATCGAGACTCAAGTCATCAAAATTCCTATGTTTATAAAAACTTTATAATCTTTTTATCATATTCCAAACGATTGGGAAAATCGATTTCATTCAATAATTGACAATCAAATTTGAAGTTACGATTTCAACTTCAAATATATACTCAATTTTCAAAATTTCAAAATCAATTGTTTTACTCAAACATTTCGTTATGTCAATTCATAATTCATACCAAGCTCCATGAAAATAAATTTCAAACTAATTCAAAATATCCTTTGTTTATAAACCAATTTTACAAACTATTTGTCATATCAAAATTACTTGAAAAACTTCTTTCAATAATTGGAAATTAAAGTTGATCAATTCTACCTAGTATCATATAAATTTAAGCTTCCCAAAATTTAAATCCAGATCTTCACAAATCATTTTAAAATTTATTGAAGTCGTATCAAATTTATTTGGACTTTTCCAAATTCTCAAATTCACATAAGATAAAATCTTGCAAGATCTCAAATCAATGTCTTGAAAATCTTTCATAAATCAACTTCCCTTAGATGAAATCCATTTCAAATAGTTTCAAAACATTTCCAAAATTTCCAAATAAATTTCATTTAGAAATTATTTACAATTCATATAGTCGAACACTTTTTTCCGAAACATGAGTTTAAAATAATTCAAATAACTTGGAAAGTTGAATTTCCCTTTCTAATCATTGGAAATCTAAATTGGATCGATATGTTTTTCTATCTTTCAATAAATACCATACAATTTAAGCCTTTCAAATTTCGATCAAAGCTTTTAGAAAATCGTTAATAATCCATAGAAGTATTTTAAATCAAATTTCACATTCAAATGTTTCAAAACAGTTCATGATTTCCAAATAATTTTCTTTTTTTTTCGTATGATAAAATCTTTCAAGAATCAATGTCTTAGAGGTCATATACAATTCATAAAATCAAATAACCTTCCCATAAAATCCATTACCCCAATTAGGTAGAATTTGTTCTTCCTTATTAATAATACCAAAACGTGTTTGGAAATGTCCCATATTCAAATATCTCTTAAAAAGTTTTATTCGAAAATACCATTACGCTTTTGCTGCGTAACTCTGATTTTAGTACATACATGTTCCAACTAGCATGTTCCAACTAGCATGGTTCAAAAATATTAATTCAAAACATTAGAAATCAATTTCAAACATTTCGGAACTAGATTTTCGCAATTTACTTCAAAAATCCAATTCCTATGCATTGCTTAGATTCTACCTTCAAAACACATAAATTACCATGTAAAGTACTTTTGTCGATATTTTGTTAACATAGAATTTCTGAAGTATTCACTTGTCCATAGTTATTAAAATTCAAATTAGATCATGGTTCTTTTCGGCACAGGCGAACGGACAAAATTATTGGTCTGGTGCATTGAATTCATATGTTTAAGCCAATCAAGGTAAGCAAGGGATTGAGTGTCAAAGTGGGAAACAAATAGCATGATGATTCCAGTCCATAATACTTTACCAAAATCCACAAGATAAAGCTACTCAAGATGTGCAACAAAAAGAGGGTAGTTCAGGTCCGAGTATTCTAATAGGGAAAAGATAGGAAAGTCATGGCAATTCCATCATGGGTACTCGTATTTAATTCTATTTATTATTTGTTAAAGAAACTTCTACTAGAATTATTTATATTTTTTCCCCAAGTGGGGAAAATCAGTCTTCTCCCCTACTTAAACAATTGTTGTGTTTTAAATCATTGTAAATATATGATTTCTTTACTTAGTATTATCAAAATCATCTTTAGATTTATTAACTGAAATCTTATTGCCAAAATATATTTTGAAGCAAAATAGTTTAGTTGTATATTATTATTTACAATTTATGCTAAGTATACGTTCAACTCGATTGCTTATATAAGTTTACTTAACGCTCATTAATGAGTTTGAGTGTGATATCTTCTTTGGTTAAGCTTATTAGAGGACCAAATCTTGTATTTAAAACTCAAATTTTTTTTCCAAATTTAAGCAGAAATTAGTATCTTACATTATTTCAAAGCGGTGAACATTTGAAAAACATTTGAAATAATCTTTTTAATTTATTAGGCTAAGGTCATACGAGTTTTAATTCAAGTTATCGATTTATTATATTAAAGTTCAAAAATACTTGATAACTCGAAGCCTAACAAGTTCATCGTCGTACTTGCAGACTTTAGACATGCGTTGATCAGGCGCGTGCCTAAAATCTACAAGTACTAAATATACTTGTTTTAACTCCCAGTGAAAATACTTGAAAACTTCTTTTAGAAAATAGGTATGGAAAGTTCCAACCGATGTCAATTGTTAAAACTACTCACAAATCGCAAATACACAATTGTTACGCCTGGGTTCCCCAAGTAGCATCCATACCCATAGGAAGTCGCTTCCCTGCAAATTTCATCATGAGCAAATCAACAGAAGGCATCTAACAAAAAAAGAGTAGAAAAAACTGAGTTCATCATGGAGCGCAGCCTCTCAGGTCGCTCTATCACCAGGTTGAGAGGACAAAGTGTTGCGACCAAAGGTGGCTAGGCAATCACTGCTCTACGCCTTACGCCATTATATCTCAAAAACATTCACATGGATCACAGTCTATGTCTAGCAACTCAGGTGGTTGCATCATTTTCACCGATAGACCTTAAACAATCTCTATCCTATGAATTATGCCAAGTCGACCACAGATACATAATGATTGCGCCTGGATTCCCCAGGTAACATCTGTATCCATAGGTCTTCGCAACCCTGCAGATTACGCTATCGTAAAACGACCATAAATCAAAGCCGACGCAATGATTTTGCCTGGATCCCCATGAAACATCCATTGTCGTAGGCACTCCCAGCCCTGCGAATTTCGTTATGCAGTCGAGTTCGAAGGAAACACACAAGTTTTACATTCGGACAAACTAATCATCACATGCAACACCTATTGAGTAGGTCTGCTATTTCACAAGAAGGTACTTCCCGTATCTTAGTTTGAAAACATATGATACTATATATATAGTACTTCATTTCTCATTTTGATATACCACATTTATATAAATGTCTGTTTTCCACATCATGTTTCCAAACGTATCGTTCTTATATACATTTCCTTATACAAGATTCCATTTCATATTAATTACCTTCCAAATGATAGTTTTTGATTTAATCTCCATTCTTATAAAAATGTTCATATATAAGTTTCGAAAACATTTTACTTCAATTACCTTGAAATTTCATTCCTATCTCAAATTTTGTTTTATTCGTAATTGAGTCGATATTCATTATTATTTCAAAAATCCAAATTCAAATTCTCAAATCAGACATCTTATTTGATTTGGATTTGCATGTCACACATATCGTTGTTCAACTGGATCTTCATATACCATTACCTGGCTTAAAATTTCTCAGATCAAAATGCATACATTTCCGGAAATAATTACGTTCAATAACTTGAGTACAATAGCTAGGTATAAAATAAAATAAATTGGAATAAACAAATTGAGTAAAAAATAAGATAATAATCTGTAAAATGTTGGAAACCAAATGAGTTGTTAAGTATAAAATGGCTTAGGAAAAATAGTTTAAGTAAAACGGTAAAGAAATATATAAATTGGTATAAAATAGGTAAATACAATAGTTTACAAAGAAATTAATATGAGTTGAGATAAATTAAGTAGGATGAATAAGTCAAAAGGTAAAATATAAATTGCTAAATAATTTAGTTAAAATGGAACGTTAGGCATAAATACAAGGAGCTAGAAAACAAAGAATATAATAGCTGATACAAATAGTTTAGTAAAGCTAGGCCTAAATAAGGAGTTTAAATACTATATTTTCATAAAATGGTCAAATTCAGATAAATTGGAAAAATAGAAAGCTTGGTACAACAAACAAAATAGATAATAGCTAATTATAATTAAATAGTGAAATAGTTAAGAAAAATGAACTTAAAATAGATAAATCAATGTTGTCAAAACATACAAGATACTAATAGTTTAGCAAAATAATAAATTCAATAAATGAATTGAATAAATTCGATTAGCTACGATAAAATTGCTAAAGTATGATTTAAAATGGAAAACAAGGACAAGATAATTTAACGAATAAAATAAATAGCTAAGTATAAATAATTCAAGTAATGAACTCGATATCGATTTGAAATAATTTGGTAAAACAAGTTAAGTTTAAACAAAATGGTTTAAATAATATATAACATTTTTTAAAATCAATTAACACCAATTTTCAATCTGACGAAGTAAATTTTAATGCTGATTCAGCTCTTGTTTCAACAACCATTTATCAAAGTCGAGTATCGTCAAATTCCGCTTCATCAAGTTTCAACTTTACCAGGTTTTAAATGTACTTCCCGAAAAATCCAAACTTCGTATTAGTTTTGATTTATTGATAAAAATTCCTTTAATATTTATTGGAATATTTCAAATGAAAACCCTTGGAAAACCAATTCATTATTCCCTTTTGATAATTTCGAACACTCGACGATCGATTTCGAAAATCTTTTTCGCAAAGAGCTTTTAAGTAAGAATTCCGGAAGGAACTTATATTTCAAAAATACTTTTCCTTCAAAATATTTTATTTTCAAATCTTCTTCAAAAATATTTTATTTTCAAAATCTCTTCCAATTTTTTATTTTTTCGAAATCCGTTGATTCTAGCATTAATTCCACTCATTCTAACATATTTCTACCTTATCTCCAATGAGTTTTTAAACCCGATAAGCTAGGCTTTGTACGAACCTGGCTCTGATACCAGCTGTAACGACCTGGCATTTTGACCGCTCCAAGTCGGTAATTAAACCAACTCAAAACGTTTAAAATGATAGATTGTTATTGGATTATAGGGTTTAAACAGAACTAACCACAGAATCACAAAGTACAAGTATTTGCAGCCGAATAAATTTCATATAAATAATGGAGTTTTATACAATATTTTGTATAGAAGACAAATAACATATATGTATATATACATAAATTTATTAAAATTTATTAATGGTTTGGTCGAGCCGTGCGCGTGTATGCGTCTTCACGTTCCTCTCCTCTTTGCAAGCTAAAATCTTTGCATCTTTAATGCTTGGGTCTGACCCCATCTAAGTTAGGATTAAACTTATTTCAAGTAACTCACTTCAAATAATTACATAAATATAATTGTTTAATCCTAATAAATTATTAAATAATTCAAGTATAACATCCATGAAAACTGCAGGCATAAACAATATGGACAAAATAAAGCAAAGCAGTGCACGTAAGTGGTTCCATGTGTAAGGCATGGTTTTAGAGCCAAGGAATAACAATCATGCGAATGGACAGTAAAGCCTACAACTAAATAAAGTTTACAACAAAAAGTGGCCATATTCCAATGTATGAGAGTGGCAAAATCAATAACATGAAGTGACAGGTTTCATGGTCCAGCAACAATTCCAAACCAGGACACAATACTAAAGATATGAGCCAAAATGATCATGCACATGTTTACATGGTAACCTTATTCTAGTCGCATGAAACAACTTAGGAAAATGTAGTAGCACCACAGGTGGTCTAAAGTGCACATATTCATGGTGGTGAAATGCTCATACCGATTAACATGAAGTGCATAGGTAGTGGAAATTGACCATCGCGGCCTTGGTTTGAGGCAAAAGATCATAACAAACATGGATTACGGTGCGCAAGAAGTCATATATGTGTTCATGTTGCAAGGTTACAAAAAAAGACAATATGTATGCAGCCAAATACTTAACATCTAAATGAATATATGCATACTTCGGGTATTTTGCAAATTTATATACCAATATTTCATACTTAAATAAGGCTCAGGCATAAAAATTTAGGTTAAAAACTAAGTAGGGTATATATAAAGAGTGCTTCAAATTACAAGTAGAACAACAGGGAATCAACTGTGCAAGCGAATGAATTAGGTTCTGGAGCCAAATATATATAAATATATAGTGGAAAAATACTAATTTCCATAGTTTTCATGCAACATTATAGATGTGTACACCCTTTTAAATCGAGCTGAACTATGAAATATGCGTGCACTAAAAGGTAGAAAGGCCCGATATAATATGAAGATGAAAGGCATATTATTCATACATGTGAACAGTCACTACGACTTGATTTCTAAGTTTGTATTCAGGCATATTTCTTGAATGGACAAAAACAGAGAATTCCAAACATTGCACAAATTCAAAGCATGTCAAGTTTTTTTTTCTTTCTGTACTTTTGAACAAGGTAACATAAAATGTGTTTACCTAAAATTTATGTATATGCTCAGGGTCACAGTAAAGGCAAGACATGAATATAACATTTAGCATGCAAACTTAACAAGTGGTCAAGTAAATGATACACTATAAAGGCACGACATGCATACAACATTTAGCATGGAAACTTAACAAGTGGTCAAGTAAATCATGGATGTGTTCGGCCTATAGAGAGCAAACACGTCTAGTAACATGTCTACAACATGCATAGCAACTAAACACAAAGAGCTAACACAAAGGGGAGCAACCAAGTGAAAAAGTGTTAGCAGCAGCATAATTATAGTGTTGAAATACACATGCAATGGGGAAACAAAATAGGAGAGCAAAGCAACCAATTGGACCAAAATATTCACCGAAAGGTTGCAAAGAAAACCCCAAACAACCATATTTAGTGAAACGCGAAGTAGCAACTTGTAACAAATATAATCATAATTAAACTTAACATCGTTGACGATGGAGGAGCAGTGCTCGCCGGTCAATAGGAGCAGACAGCGACGACTTGAGTTGGCTCGCTGGAAACGGGTGCTTGGTTCGGTGATGACGCTGGAAAGAACGGAGAGAAGGCACAGCTTCGAAGGAACTCACGGTCGAGGTAGACAGTTCTCGATTGGTCGAGTGAAGAAGAGCAAATACCGATGGTGGCATCTGATTTTTGAGTTCTTAGGTTCGAATGGGTAATTTTGAGGTAGCAGCGAAGAGGCCAGGCTCGGTAACGCAGCCTGAGGGCTTGTAGTGGTGCGAAGGAGGAAGCGGAGGTGGATACACGAAGAGGCGACGAGAGCGAATTCGGTTTGCATGTGGAGGTCCGAATAGATATGAATGCCGAGGACAGCGGCTACGAAGGAGGGCATATAGATCTTTGATTTGGGGAAAAGAGAGGAAGAATTGTTTTTCTTGGCTAAAACAAAATGAGGAGAGGGAATTATTTCACTGTGGTGAACGAATGGAAAAGTGTACGCATTAAATAATTCAAACTAAGGGAACAATAGCTAATGGAAGATCATAACATGTAATACAATTTCAAATAGGAAATAATAGGTGTTGGTTTAGTAGAAAAGTGGAGACAAGTTGTAAAAAAATTCAACCACCCAAAACTTGAGTATATTATGTCAGATATCATGTTTGAGTAAACGTTGGGATGAACTAGGTAAGTGGTTTGAACGAACGTTAAGCTAGAACGCAGAATGACAAACAACGTTGTTTACACGTTTAAATTCCAAAATTCAGCCGTTTTTACAAAATTTGTCAACTGATTAAATACTTGGCATTCTACCACACAAATCAAAATTTAGAGTACATATTGAAATCTCGAAATAAACTATATTTAACGATTCGATTTTCAACAAAATTTTAAACAAATTAGTCCTTTAATTACTAAATAATTTCCAAGCTTAATATATCCAATCGGATTCTAAATTAAATTTTAACCTTTCAATATTGATATTTTTTTATATAGCTAAATTTTCAAATATTTAACAAATCAAAATTAGTTAATAACGTTGGCTTTAATAAACGTTCATGTTAATATTAGATTTACGAAAAGCATTTCTATTTTGAAAGTACAATTAAACAAACACAAATTTATATTCGAAGAAATCAAATTAATTAACAATTGTAATGATGCTTGTTTTTCTTTGTAACTAACTGTAAGTAACGTTTGTTTTTATATAATGCTAATATTAAACAACAAAAGAATTCCAACATTAAATATTCAATTTAGTTAACAATGTAAATCACATCAAAACGTTTATAAATTTATGAAAGGATTCATTTAAAGTAAACTCAAATATCCTTCAAAAATGGATAAAGTCCAAATTTTATGTCAAAATCTAAATATTTAAAATTATTGAACACTACCTCTTAATTAAATTTATAACTTAAACGTCAAAATTTTCTAGGTCGTTACAGTATCAGTCCCTAACCCGACGACTTATAAGACACAGACATATTCGCTGGTGTTACAACATCTTATTTCCCCAATCGCACCCATGTATGCTCATGACTCCACCGGAATGCGCCCGTACCCATCTTCACCTTTGAACCTCTTACTATCAGTTCCGTAAAGCGTACCCTCTCCCCAACCTTGTGTGAGGCCCCTCCTAAGATACAAACAGGGATACCGACTGATACAGGTTCCACACACAAACTCGACACAAGCTACCCCCTATGCTTGTGCCCCCAAGTAACTAGGATTTTAAGAAACCCAAAACCGGATACAACAATAAGACGTGTGACCTCTTAGCTTATTAATTAACAAGTTTTATCTTAGCAAGTTTAAATTTATTAATAAGCACGGTTCTAAATGACATTTCCTGTAAATGTTTTTCTGTGTACAACCCTCCCCCAAACAAGCACCTGCTCAGATGTATATATATTACAGTAACTCGTTTTACTTAATTTACATCTGCTACTTACATTTTGCATAACATGTTCTTACTTAATATTAAATTAAGTATAACCTATTCAGATTAGCATGATTGCATATTCTTCCTTTTTACTATATTCCCAATTTTACAGTCAAGGGTTCTCAATTTATAATATGCCCCAATTTCTCCTTTTTACTGTCAGTTCAAGCTTTTCCAATATATTTCAACTATTCCATTTATACGCAATTTCAAATGGAAATTACTTAGGTTCTCGATGACCTAGGCTCAACGTAAAGTAAAAGGAAAAAGGAGAAGAACAAAATTAAACTCAACTGTAAAATAGGCATATAAAAGACTGTAAATAAATAAAAAGAAAACGGGATAGGAAGAAAGATATATACACGAACATAAGTAATTGTAAAACTGAATAGATGAATAACTGTAAAAGAACAACTTATAAGAAATAGCTTATAAGTACATTTTACTCCAGATCCAAAATCATTTACTGTCATAATATTTTTTGGATGTCAAATCTAAAAATAACTAGAACTCAACGTGCTCTGATTTAAATTCAGAAATAGTCTTTGAAAAAGGGTGGTTGTTGATGCAGAACTTGAATTATCCTTTAATCTATTCTCCGGCAGCACCTTCTCACATTTCTCATTTAATTTTAGAACATTGTCATTGAGGAAGAAAGAGATGAAGATTATTTATATGTAAGAAAAATGAGAGAGGTATCCCCTATTTATCGATTAGTTAGGGTAATTCTAAGCCTTAGGATTCTAGGTTATTAAATCCAATTGTACACCTAAAGCTGAGTCAACAAATGTATTATATATATAATTGTTTAGATTCAACGTAGTCTAAATACACCGAATGTCTTAAGGTGGGTCGACCCACCTACTCCCTGGGTCGACCTGAATTAGACCTAGGTCGACCCATGTGTCGACCCGAGTCGCCCACTTACCATTGCACATCTGAGTTGTTTAACTCAAATAATTTTAAATTCAATTTAATTTTCTAAAGCTCATAACTTCTTCATATATTATCTGATTCACGCAAACCAAGGGATTGTCTGAACCAGAATTTCGAGACGAACACAACTGTAAAGTCGATTCTACTTAATTCTGAATATTTAATTAATTAATATTCATTTAATTGTACAATTATGGTGTATTAAATTATGGGGTGTCACATTCTCCCCGCCTTAAAGGATTTCGTCCCCGAAATCTATAAGTTAAGAAGAATGTTATTATTTTAACAACCATCTACAACCATCTACTCATTCTTCAACCACCGGCATCCGTTGTCCTTAAAAAATTCTAATGCTTTATAAGAACATATGCAAAAGGTGTTGTGTATATGGTCTTATACTAATGCGAGAATCATGTGGTCCACTGATTCAGTTGAGCTCCTTAATGCAATATTTGTTTGTGCCATATATCCAATATGTATGAAAAAGAATCCTAATTTAACGTATAAATTCTATAATTGCACACCATCAATCACCAAAATGCAACATCCAGGTGATGATTCATCCATTTTTATCCATTGAAAAATTGAAATGCACACACACCCATATGCAATATGTAAGTGCTCGAGCCGATCTTGTGCCTTATATGTGTGTATATGCATCCACTAGAAACCACTGGCAAATACTTGCAACCACTTGCAACCATCAAACATAACATGTCCCAGACACATTTTTCCATCCATTGGCTTCTACCTAAGGATCGAAGATTCAAAAGATAGGAAAACACACTCTAATAATAGAAACAAGTGCAAAATTCAAAAGCTTAGAAAGGAAATTAAGCACGTACTCTCAAAGAGAAAAGGGTAAGAAGTGCTAATCTTGTCTTCGGGTTCTCACGTCGCGTCGTTGTAGTCTTCTACCCATTGCACCTTTTCTAACTTGATCTCCTTGTTGCGCAGTCTCTTAACCTCTGATACAAGAATATGGGTAGGTACTTTCCTAACCAATGCCTCTTTCTCTACCCAACATCCTCAAGCGTATTTGGCTCCACTACCTCTGTTGTATCATGTAAACGTTTCCGCAAAAAATGGAACACGTCGTGAATCCCCGCCAACCTCTCTGGTAGTCTAATCCTATAGGTCATCTGGGCTATCCTCTCAACTATTGGGAATGGCCCTATAAATCTTGTTGCCAACTTCCCTACTGAGCCAAAGCGAACAACATTTCTTAAAGGTGATACTTTGAGGAAGACCATATCTCCTACCTCAAATTCTAAACCAGTCCTCCATTTATCGACATATGACTTCTTCCTGTCTTAAGCCGCCCTCATTCGTCTTCGAATAAGAAAAATCTTCTCAAAAGTCTCTCGAATTATCTCAGGCCCAAGTAGAAGTCTGTCCGTATACACCCACCAACATGTTGGCGATCTGCAAGGTCGTCCGTATAGTGCCTTGAAGGGTGTCATGCCTATGCTTGGCTGGTAACTATTATTGTAGGAAAACTCAACTAATGGAAGATGCTCCTCCCGAGTCCCTCCAAAGTCTAGGATACACGGTCTTAGTAAATCCTCAAGTACCTATTGACCCTCTCACTCTGTCCATCGGTCTAAGGGTGGTAAGCTATGCTCAATCGTTATGGTGTACCTAGTGCCTCTTGTAAGCTCTTCCAAAACATGCTCGTGGAGATGGGGTCACGGTCACTTACTATACTGGAAGGTACCGCATGAAGTGGACTATCTCTCTAAGGGATACCGATGCTGTAACGACTTGCCTTTTTGACCGCTCCAAGTTGGTATTTAAATCAACTCAGAACGTTTAAAATGACAAATTGTTATTTAGCTTGCAGATAGAATAAACATAGAATCATAGATAGAACTAAACTTCAATATCTCACAGCGAAATTTATTTATACAAAAATATCAGAGTTTTACAAATAGAATTTTATTATGCAGCGAAAGACTAATATACATACATAGATTTTTGATAAAATAAAATAAATGCGGAAAAATGAACCAAAGAGGGTACGCCTTCGCGAATCTTCACGAACCCTTATAGTTGTCAGCTTCAAATCTGTGTTGTAATTACTCAGGTCTAACCCCGACCCGAGTAAAACAAAAACTCGGGTCAGCTTGTATTCAAGTAAATTTATTCAAATGCAATATTAAAATACAATGGTTATATTGAAGTTAAATAATCGTAGCAACAAGAAAAACACTTTTAGTGCATACGAATCTAACATGTCAAGTGTATGGCCAAGAAGGACATACACATGGTTAATTACCCATAAGCAGTTTAAGGTTTCAAAATTTCATTGCTACATGTAGTCAACAGGAATTTAATATAGATGGTGGTTTCCAGGTTTAAGGTAAAGTGAGCCGGATACACCAACATGCATACTTAAATATTTAGATTTTGGTAATCCACATAGCAAGCCTTCAACAGGTTTTAAGATTTATATGAAAACTACATGGTGAACTACTGACTGTTTTATAATAAGTGCTCCTCTTATTTGTAGTTGATTTCATTGACAAACCTTCACAATTCATACGACAGTTAATAAGTGTTTACTGTGAGGTCAGATAAGAATACACACACACACACACACACATATATATATATATATATACATGTATATATATATACACGCACACATAGCCGAAATATGACATGTTTCAAGGCGTCATATGATTTATTAGGCATGCTACACCAAGCATGGCACCATAGTAGTAAAGCATCCGGTGTATAAATATAATATAATATAATATAATATAATATGTATGTTTCAGTTTCCAAAATTTGAGGCAGCATGCAGATAAGAATGAACATTCAAGGCACATGTATATAAGCATATAAACATTAAATCAGTATGAACCTTTTTCACCATAACCAACCCATTTTTAAAGCCACCAAGTTTATATCAAGGCACATTGGATAAAGGTGTGACCAAGTTTTCAAGTTCAGCAAACACTGTAAAATACCCAAATTTCAACAAAAAATTAAATACTTGACAAGGTTGATCGTGAAATGACTCACAGTTAGTGGTTTAAGGGACAACGACCTTTGAAGCGGAGGAGATTGAGACGAGGCGACAAGGTGCTAGCAAAACAAAACCTGCGGCTTCAACTTGCTGGGGGCTTCGGTTCCAGACATGGACGTTAGTGGCCATCGGCGACGACAACACCATGCCTGGGACGAGGTGACGAAGAGAACGGAAAAGTGTTGGGGGTGGTTGCGGGTTTGGTTTCAAGAGGCGGTTGCGGTTCACAGGTAGCGTTCGAGGCCGATCGAGTGAGGGAGGATGGGGAGACAAAGAGTGCGGGCGACTGTGGTGGTAACGATGGCAGTTCCTGCGATGGGGGTCAGGTGATTGAGTGATGGAGCCAATTTCAATCGGTGGCCATTATTTGAGGAGCGAAATCATTTCAGGATTTTGGGGAAAAATGAATTTGATTTAGGGAAGGAAGGAGTATTCGGTAGAAGTAATAATAAAAGGAAAGGGGACAGACGCGAGTAGAAATAAAGACAGAGACACATTTCAATATTTCAGAACAATTTGAACAAGTGTAAAAGTGTTTAAGCACACATAACAAGTGGCAACAATAAATTATTTTAAAGAGTATATGCTATGCTATACAACAATACAAGTGTACTCAATACACTTCAAATACACATCTAAATTTAAATTTAAAACCAAATTCAACTATACAAAATTATTTAAATAAAATTTTCAAACAATATATCGATTAGTTTAAAATATCACTAACATTTAATTTAACAAAATATTTAAAAGCGAATATAAAATTTTAAATTTACGCTTACAAAATCAGTTTAATACTAAAATGAAATAGACTAGATCTGAAATTTTAACCAAAATAAATTTCCTAAATATTAATTCAAATAAAATTCGTATATTTAAAACGTTGAAAAACTATTTCGTTACAATCGTCCCCCCTTAAGGCTTTTCGTCCTCGAAAAGGGGAAGTTGTTAAAATCATACATATACATAAAACAAAACAAGATTTAAAACTTGATTGCAAATAATAAATTTGAAACCAAAGTATGAAATAGTTCCTTCGACCTAAAATCCCGGTTTTATTTTCAAGTCACTTGAAATACTATAATTTTCTTTTCGTATCGAATCATACTTGCTTCGGGATTTCAAAACCAAAATCATTTCAAAATTTTCAAATATTTTATGATAGAATGATATAACACTATTTATGTCACAAGTCGAGAGGTTTCTCCCAACGACATGGCCACTAGGCACGGCCTACGCATGTATCGATATGTAAATAAATGATGTCTCTCTGGACCCCAGAGAAGACCATTATCAAGGGTTTACACCCACGTCATGCCTTCTTTAGTCATGGGTTACTCGAATCTTAGTAACAAATCATTTCATTTCATATCCCGAAGTTATAAATCATTTCGCAATAATAAATTTTACAAATATTTTCAAACAGTATTATTATCGTTTTCAAAACATTTCAAAATACCGGGATTTCAAGTCATTGAATTTCTTTGTATGTAAATACTTTATAAACTATTCCAATTTATAAACCATATCAAGTTCCATGGAAATAATTTATTTCGAAATAATTTTCAAATTATTTCGAAATATCCTTGAAATAAGATTTCCAACAATTTCAGATAAGATAATATTTTCCAAGAGATTCGTATAATCATATAAGTTTCCTTTTCAAATCTCATTTCCAAAATCGTTTGCTCAAAAATATTTAAAACTCATTTGAAAAAGTTACGTTATTCAAATAGTCATATAATCTCTTGAAAAAATTTAAAATATCTTCACGCTTTCGATGCGCTACCCTGATCTAGTATACACATATTTCAAACTGGTTTTGCTTCTAAAATACTAATTAGAAATCGATTACAGAATTTTAGGAACTATATTCTCAAATAAACATTTATTTCAAAATCCAATTTGTCCATCGATTCATCAAAGCAAGGCAAGAGGAAGGGTTCAGGAAAAAGAACTGGACAGTTTAAAAAATTCAAGCATGAATATAATGAATAGGTAATGACAAGCAAAAGATGACGATAAGACAAGGAAAACAAAACACAACAATAGAAAAAGCGGTATAATTATAGTTTCAAAACATTCACTACTACTCAAATTTTATTGATGGTTCGTTGCAGATGCAAGTTAAGTTGTTGTCCTCTTGCTCTTGACAGGAATAAAGTGAGGGATCTTAGTCAGTATGTCTACTATCACCAAGATACTAGTGTTTCTCTTTCTCGATCTAGGCAAACTATTAATAAAGTCCATAGAGACGCTCTCCCACTTTCATTGTGGGACATCCAAGGGCTGAAGTAATCCGCTGGGTTTCCATTGTTCAGCTTCACTCGCTGGCAAGTCAAACATCGAGCATCAGAGATAAGCTTATCATTTATATCCCAAGGACAAGTTTCTGCACCAGCTACTAGTATATCAGGATTAGTTTTTACCCTAATTACTATCCATGCGATCGGCTCCCTACTACGCAAATATATTGTGTCAGCCCCAACAGTAGGGTGTATCAGTCCCTAACCCGATGACTTATAGGACATAGACCTATTAGCTGGTGTTACAACGTCTTGTTTCCCCAATCGGACCCACGTACGCTCATGAATACGCATGTAACAACCAAAAAATTTCCGATCTTGGTTATCGACATAAATACATATCCTGTATCACATATCGACTAATCAAGCATCAGAAATTAACAGATCGTAAATAGAAAGAAGTTAGAGCGTGAGATATAGAAAGAAAGAAAGTCGGAATATAAGAGAAAGAAGAACATAACACAACAGAATCAGAGTGAACACAAATCTCACAGCGGAATGAATAAAATATATTATATAACAATACTTGAAATACAAAACTGGTATTTGTACTTACATACATCATTAGAGTACAACTCATATACAACACAGCGGAAATAAACTCTATATATATCTGATATTGAAGCCTCATGCTCCAAGCTTCTTCAAGTGAATATGCAAAATCCTGAACTACTTGACTTCCCATTCAATTTTGGGCACCCAAGATTTTAGGGAAAACATAGAAAAATAAATTTTGGGTCAGTCATAGGACTGGTGTATGTAAACAATTTTAAAACAGCTTGATTTAACGTTTGAAAATCCTTTTGAAAGGAAGGATAATGGTAAGACCGATCCACACATAAATATGGATGGTATTTACCATACGATAACCCAAAACCTTCTTGATATCAAAACTATTTAGATATTATAATAGTGTCTAAATCAAATAAATAGCAATTTAGTAGAACGCTTGCATTTCATGCTCTACATATATGGCATACAATCAAAACCACAGACGCTTACTGGTAATGGATTCCGACTATGACAAGGCATGGGATCACCTTCCGATAGTGTATCTCTATAGGGAAATACACTGGGTTCAATAAGAGCATCTTGCAACCCGACCACATATGACCGACCACTCATTTCGCTTGCGTGTATCAAATGTATATCACCAACGGTTGTGTACGGCAACAGTTTCCTGAAAGGGACAACATCAAAAGGCCCTCTTAGTTGTCATGAAATTTTTCTATAGATATACATATAATAATATATGCATCCCCTTGCAACTTAATTTATATTAACACAAACTTACCTTAGCTAATACATGGTCATGTTAAGGGAGCATTTATATACATGTACTTTATATATGTGTTCGTCACAATGACATGCACACGATGTCTTTAACAAGTACAAAGTCATTTCTTAGTAAAAATGGTTTTCTATCACATTTCAATATTTCTTTAAACTACTCACGAAATCTCCAATTCCTCCATTTAAATACTTAAATGATTATATGAGATATTCACTTCTGAATTCATATTTTGTTTTCTCCATTCTTAGGTTATAAATCCCATTAAAATACGCTTACCTATGCACCCTGAAACCCAGATTATTGCAGATTTCACCCGTAAAGACATTGCATTCTTGCAATTTACTTAGTTCAGTGTATTGCATTACTAAATCCTAACGTCATGTCTCAAATTTATTCCCTTAGGAAATTTAATCTGAGTATTCAAACACATATTGTTTGAAACTTTGATAATCTTCACCAACTTGTTTAGATTGCAATACCAAATAATTTCAAACTTTAATCACTCATTTTTGTAAAAGGTTTCAACTCCCACTCCAAAAAAATGTACACATAAAGTTTAATTTATTATAATATGTCTTTCATATAACATATATCATAATACATGCTCATCATTTTCAATTTTCAATCAACCACTCTGCCATTAAATTTGTTCCAATTCCCTATATAATGGTTGCTGCTTTGACTATAATATCAAACAATCTCATCATTTACCATTTATATCACCAACGTGGCGGCTGCAACTACCTTTAGACCTAAGTATGAGAGTGTGCATTTCAACATATTGCTCACATTCAAGATAGTTACTCATTTAAAACGACTTTTCCTATGCAAAACATCTTATATTTATTCACTTAAGTCACTCACAAAACATTAATTTTATTTGTAACTCATTAATTTGTTTCGAATAACGTTAAAACACCAAATTTATAATGATTTTCCTCATTATTTGGTTGCAAAGTTGATATAACATCATTACTGTATTGTCAACTTTACTATAATTCTTGTCTCATATAGTGATTTAATATTATTCTCACATAAATATTTTCTAGTAGTCTTTCCTAAAATTTATTTTTGTAATGACCCGGATCCTTAGGGGTTAATTTTTGAATATTTAATATTTAATTTAAATATTGGGTGGATAATATAAGTGAATATTTATATTAAGTTATCAATGTAATAATCAGTTTCGATTTAATATCGAATATATCAAGTTATCAGAATACGAAGTTGATTGAATAAAAATTTAATTTTGAATTAAATTACAGTTAAAATGATCAATAAAAAATTCTGTTTGAATTAGAAGAATAATATTAATTTATTTTCGAAGAATTTAAATGGTTAGAAATTTAATTAAATTAATTTAAATTAATATCTCCTTCAGATGATCGAATTAGACTACGTGACCTATTCCAGTGTGTCCGGAATAGGGGTATTACCCTAGAATTGACAGTTGCTGGGTTCAGAAAAGAGTTCGGAGTCAAGGGTTATTTAAATTTAAAGGATACGAATCAAAATAAAAATAAAATATCTTTGTTGTGTGGTCAGAATAAAAGCTACAAGGCAAAAATCAAAACAAACCGTGGCTCTTTTCCTTACCACTAAATAAAAACAACTCGTGTCCTTTGTTTCCATCCGTTCAACCATAAAAGAAATTCAAAGCTGTGCCTTTTTCTCAAATCCAAACCACCAAGCTCAAAATTAAAATGGCAACACAGTAAAAGAAAAATCAAAAGCTTCACAAGCCATTAAAAATGGCCGAACTCTTTTACATTCAAAATCGAACTTCGTGAGATTTAGGGTAGCAAAAGCTTCAACCTTATATGCTTCAATTCGGGCGCGAGATGGATTTCTGGGTGCTCGAGATTTACCGCAACCCTAGGATTTGATTGGCGTCAAGAATGGAAGGAACGGGAAGGCGTTCAAAAAGGGAGCGATTCGATTTTGGGTGAAGTCGATGTCTTCCTGTAGCGATGGCTCTGGATGCGATGTTCAGACGAAGAGATTGAAGGGGGTTCGATGGTGGTGTCAGCGGCGGTTAGGTGGCCAACGCGATGGGATATGGAGCGTGAGTCGATACCTGTAACTAACTGGTACTTGCGTTCGAAATCTCGATGGTAAATGAAGGGAAGAGACGCAGTGAAAAAGGAGACAGAGTTCGATTGTCTGATGATGTCCAAGGGAGTGTCGGATTTGGGGAAATTTGGTGACAGTGGGGTGATGCTCACGAAGTGCAAGTGGTTGGTAATTCACTGTTGTTTTGGGTTAATTACTGAAGTAGACAGTAACCTCTTTGGTGATAAAGTGAGAAAAGATAGTTGCCATTAAGGTGTTCGATGAATTGTCCAAGTGGAAAAAACGCAGTTTTGGGCTGATTACGGTTTTGGTACTGTTCGAAGATATACTTCGTAATTGATCGAGTTATTTTGTGGAAGTGATAAGGTAATGTTTTTATTTATTTATTTAATATACCTAGAATAATTCATTCGATTATTTTATAGTTGAATTGAATAAATAAATTTAAGTTCATGATAGTATGAATTGTTAATATATGAATTGAATGAATCATAGGTACGAGATAAACGCCTCGAGTAAATTCGTAGCTAAGATAATATGGAGTTTTAAATGGATATTCATCAAATGGGAAATCAATGTGAGTAAATTCTCACTCACCTCAATTATAATTATTTTTATTCGTTAAAAATAATTGTTGTTGCTTGTTTGAATGTTGTTTGATTGATTTAAAATATATTAGTTATCTACGATTGGTTGACTATTATATATATATATATTGGGTTGATGATTGGTTGGATTCCCGCAGTCTCATTAGCGGATGCCCACGGTACCATAGCGGATGATTACCCTATACGCCCCACGCTATGATAGTTGATGACCTTCATACCGCGATATCCTGCCTCGAAGCAGGATAGGTATTATTTTGTTGACTAACGTCTGTGGATGCAGGAAAACAGGTTGGAGGAATCCAACTGGATTCCTCAAAAATATATTATCTGTTTGTTGTTTGTTTGATTTCATATATATTCATATATGATGTGTTAAAAATCAAATGATTGAAAATTGGTTGATTTGATTGTTTAAAATATCCCTGGGGCTTGAATATTGACTTATAAAAATATCGAAAAAGGTATTTGAGATTTAAAAAGGGAATTCTATTTTTATAAATAGAATTTGAATTTTAAATGAACTATAGAAAATATTAACTTGTTTTGAATATATATAAAACAAGTATGGAATTTTTAAACTTTGTTTATAAAGGAAAAGGTGGGATTTGAATTGAATTTATAAACTTTGTTTATAAAGGAAAATGTGGGATTTGAATTGAATTTATAAACTTTGTTTATAAAATATATAATGGGGTAATTTTAAGTAAAGTTATAAACGTTGTTTATAAATAATGCAGAGATATTCAAATAGATTTGAATATAGAATTTGAAAAGAGAATTCAAATAGACTTTGAATATAGAATTAGAAAAGAGAATTCAAATAGACTTTGAATATAGAATTTGAAAAGAGAATTCAAATAGACTTTGAATATAGAATTTGAATATAGAATTCAAATGGACTTTAAACTATAGAATTTGAATATAGAATTCAAATGGACTTTAAACTATAGAATTTGAATATAGAATTCAAATGGACTTTAAACTATAGAATTTGAATATAGAATTCAAATGGACTTTAAACTATAGAATTTGAAAATAGAATTCAAATGAAGTTTAAATAAAGAGAATTCAAATAGAATTGAATTGGAATTTGAATAGAGAAGTCGATAAGGAAACGAGAGTATGAGTATAATTAGAATTTGTTATTATGCATGTTAAAATATAGTTGAACATGTCATGTTCAAATATGAAGGTGAAATAGAGTGAAGAGTTAATTAACAGATTTAATTAACAAATTGAGTTAAAACGATTTGGTATAGTTAAATAGATTGAGCAGGTATAGATACAGGAGACAAGTTTGGAATAAAGTGTTAGAAGGTATATATATAGATTGCCCGACAAAAAGGTACGTAGTTAATTCATATATGAGATTTTATGCGCCGTATCGGCAAGCCGCTAGGCTTTTCCTTTTTCTTTTTGATTAGAGAGGCCTGTGTGGCAGTTTGGGGATTTTCCCGATGCTCCCGGTACAAAGGAGGTTATGGCGAATTTTTCCGGGAATTTAAGGAGTTAGATTATTTTTAAGATAATTTGATAGTTAGAAATCAACGTATCGATATATATAGAAGTCGATAAGGAAACGAACTTAGAAATAAAATAGTATAATCAAAAAGGAAGACTAGGAATAAAATCTAGTAAGAATAGAAAGGGAAAGTGTATACGTGTTTAAAGGTAAAGAAGTAGTTGTATATTATTGATTGTTCGAGTAAGTAGTCATATCTGTTTTGACGTTATAAATGTTATTCAGTCAAGGTCTGAGAGGTAGTTATACCCCAACTTGATTGATTGCATTATTAACAAATGAACAGTAAGATTTCAGGCTCGAAGATCAATGTTAGATAAGAGTTAGTTGAATATAGTATTTGGGTTGTCGTAACGATGTTTTACACAACATCCGTTTTAACCCAAATAAGTGTAAGCTGGGAAATAGAATAATAAATATTTCCTAAGTATAGGAATAAACGAGATTGGAAAAGAGATAAGTAATTGGAATATTTTCCAATTATAAATAACATATATTTTCTAAAGTTTAGAAAATAAAAGAAGGCGATATATGGAAATGTTTTCCAAATAACGTATAAGGCCAATATGGTTATTGAAAATATTTGGTTAACAAATATTGATAAGAAATAGAGAAGAGATTTAATTAATGGAATATTAATTAAGGGCTTAGTAATTGGTTGATAATTGGATGAACACTTGTTTTTATTCGATGGTTAAATCATCGACTATCGAAACACTTGTTTTTATTCGATAGTTAAATCACAAACTATCGAAGTTTTGACCATCGTTGTCAATATAGAGAGACCGGTTGGATTATTATCCGAAGAACCACTCCGTATTGGCAGTAGCGTTGCGAATCAGATTATATAAAGATAATCGAAGACGGAGTAGAGTGCAAGGACTTTTTCTATTAATAGAAATAGTACCTTCAGCTCATCCTGTTCCTGGGTGACTTGTATGGATGAATGTCTGACAGAGTATTTCCAGAAAGGTCACGTACATTGATTTCTTCAACCGTACCAAGAGTGGAAGCAGAGAAGAAAACTTCTTTTAGCTAACACGTAATGTACTGTTGAGGACGTCAATCGGTGATTTGATGGATTTGACGATGTGGCATTCGAAGTGAATCTGGTGTGATGATAAAGCGTAGCTTCTAGCCTCATCAACCGGTAAATGACAGAAATCGGGCAAGCAACATGGCTATGTAGGTCGCACCTATTAGGGTGTATAATCACTTGATCTAGAGTTTCATTTACTTCTAAAAATCTATTGTCGATGCTGTCCCATTCGGGAAACGGTTGCTGATCCCAACCGTTGGTGATATACATTCGATACACTCAAGCGAAATGAGTGGTCGGTCATGTGTGGCTGAGTTGCAAGATGTTCTTGTTGAACTCGGTGTACTCTCCTCTAGAGATATAACAGCGGAAGGAGGTTCCATACCTTGTCATAGTTGGAAATCAATTACCCAATACGTGCTTGCGGTTTATGATTGTATATTATATATATGGAACGTGAGATGCAAACGTTCCACTAGATTGTTATTTACATGATTTAGACATTATTATAATATCAAAAGAGTTTTGATATAAAGATAAGTCAAGTGTTTGGATTCTCATAAGGGAAAAACCCGTTCCGTGTTATACGGCGTGGTCTTATGAGGTATCATTTAGTTTCTGAAACTGTTTTAAACTGTTTACTCATACCAGTCCCATGACTGACCCGGAGTTTATTTTGTTTTGTTCTACCTAAACTCTTGGGTGCCTAAATTTGCACGGGCAGTCAAGTAGTTCAGGATTTTTCAGATCTATCTAAAGGAGCTTGGAGCAGGAGGCTTCAGCGTTATCTAGTTATAGTTTGTTCCGCTATGTTGTAAGTGTTGTACTCTGATAAATTTATGTTATACAGTTGAAATTTTGTATTTCAAAAGTTATGATATATTATATTTTGTTCCGCTGCGATGTGAGATTCTGTGTTGTTATTTATGTTCTTCTTCTATCTCTTTCTTCTAAAAAAAATGTTTCGTATTTCCGTGATATTTGGGTTGGACGTATGATGTATATAGTCAACTCTGATGTTACGGAAATCTGGGTCATTACAATTTTACTATACAAAGTTATGTGCTCGATCGCCTCGTATAGATGCTTACGAAATATTGATCGATAACGTTGACAGGCGTATCGATCTGAATCCCTTAAAATGTCTAATGGATAATTCATCACAATAGATAATCTCATATTATTAGTTCACACATGGTTGTTTTTCATTCTTTATTATCACCAATACTCATGCTTTATTCCAAAGAAAAACAACCCAACACCACTTTCACTAACTATTTACTTGATTTATATTCACGAGCAGTTTAACTATGAACACACACTTGGCCATCAAAATTTGCCATCACTTAATTCCATATATATATTTATTAATTTTAGCATAGCCAAATCAACTCATTTGTTTCTGCTGCGCAAGTCTTATTTATTCCGATTTAGCACTCTATTACCCTAACATGAGTTTCACTTATATTATCTTAGATTTAGTTCATTTACCCATCCCAACTTATTATATTTATTTCAACAATAAACTAGACACAAAAGGATGGGGTTTAGATTTATCTCGAAATTTGAAACCCAAGATTTCAAACATTGAAAGTATTTAAGAGGATGGAATTTCTATTAGTATAAGCCATAGATAATGGGATACAACCTTCGGAATACCATGAAATAAAAATAATTGCTATACGTATTCCCGAAGATAAGATTTACTAAGGACTCAAATGATCAAGGGCACAGATTTAGGATAATAATGGAGTGATACTATAGACACAAGTGTTATCCTTCCGCATATTAACACATGTACTGCTCTGGTCCTATTCTATGTTTATTGTACTTTGCTCTAAATTTTTGCTCTGATACCAAAATGTAATGCCCCATCACGAGACCTACCCTAATTAAAAGCATTAACGAGTATTGTTGTCTATTAGAGTGGAGAATAGGACTTATTAGGAGTGACCATCTGCAATCTTGCATTAATCAAGTATCGAATATGTCGATTTGGAGTATAAAGATTTCTTCCCTACCTCAGGTGGATCGACATACTCAATTCATGTCTAATATAAAATTACAATGACTAAGGATTGTATTCAGAATAAACTACAATACGTCACAGATAACAGAGATACAACAGCAGATTACAACATATAAATGTGTTACAAACTCAAATGGTTTTGTATGAACCATGCACATACGTGACATGTATCAAAAGAGTAAAGATACAATTACAAGAATAACACCAATAGACGTCTAAGGCAATATCTTTGAGAGATATAGTCCAAGACGGATCAACTAACCACAAACCTATAATAAGTTATGAACCTGAAACGACTCGTTCTGACCCGATTATAAATAAATGAATTAGACTGGCTTAAACATATCAATAATAACATGATAAGTGAAACATTATATAAATAAACACTAATTTATTTTTCACGAGAAAAGGAATTTCATATTCACAAATTTACTTGAAACACAAATGCAATAATTTCATTCCATCAAAAAGGAATACTATGCACTAATCACTCAAGAGAAACACGAACACCGACCCAGATATTTCCAACAACACAGATTACCCTTACCTACGATTAGGGTAAATAATACTTTGAATCACATAAACACAACATGGAAAAGTCAAAAATTTTAAAAATAACACAAATCACACGAATCACAGAACCCATGGAACTAAGTTAAAATTTCAAATAATAGAAATCATAAAACTAATATAACTCAATTAATTGTTCAAAACATAGAAATGAAATCGCCGTATATATACGTAATAATAATCATCTCAAATGGTAAAATCATAAAGAAAACTCAGAACTCAGAAAATAACTTAGACTAGATCCGAAAAGATTATAATGGTTAAGATTAGATTGTTAACACCTTCCTAAGAAGTTTTGTTTTAAAAGACAAGGTCGCTAACACCTTCCCAAGAAATATCATTGACCATGGAAATGTTGATAACACCCCCTTAACAGTTTTGTCTTAACCGACAAGGTAACTAACACCTCCCAAGCAGTTTTTCCATCAAGACAGGGTCGCGTACACCTTCTCCAAGCAGGTTTGTCTTAAAGGACAATTTCGCTGACACCACTACAAGTAATTTCGTCGACATCACTATAAGCAATTTCGTTATGTACTAATAATATCTTATAGATGTGTTACAACACTTAGATAGGAAACCCAAATAGGATTAGAGACTTTCAAATTTAGCATTAAAATCTACTTTAAAATCAACAAATGGACATGGAAAACTCAAACATTCTCTAAATGGTCGGAAAATTGATAAAAACAAACTAGAACGAAGTATCTTTGAATTGAAAAGGAATCACTAAATTACGATATGATATGCGAAAGACAAGGAGTCTCAAACTTGGATTCAGCTCATGCTGAATTCTGGCTATGTCTGAAACCTTCTCCAGTTCAAATTTCAAGCCAAAATTGAGTGACTAAACGACCTTCGAATGGTCTGAAAATTTGCAAGAATATAGTCGATTAAAGATTTATAATGCAAAAAGAATCATGTAAATCAGGTTAAAATTTAGGGAGATACAGTGCCTTAAAGTAGGACCTAGGCATTTTTTTCACCCGGGAAATCCAAGCCTAGGTTTGAATTATAACCAGAGTTCAACTTTGAGGTTAGTTTCAAGCATCCAAATGACTCTAAATGAGCTGAAAATTGCACATAGTTGAAAACTTTTGCTTTCTAAAGTAAAAAGATTCAGTGAATTCCAACTGGAAATGAAACAGTAATGCTCTCTCAAACATGGAATCAGGCTACATTTGCATAAACTGAGGAAAAAAATGCGTACAGGCAAAATCCTAGGTCTGTATTGATTTTGTAGCAAAGTTTTCGTTATCAGACGAAAGAGTTTTTCTATGAAATTTTGTATACCTATATACTACAACATTTGAAATAATAATGGAAGCAAACCCGGCAACACTTCATCGTTGAAATTGAGAGAAAAAGACATGCCAAACAACACCCAAACTCAATTTCACGGGAACTAAAACATCAATAAGAAATTCAACCAAACTTTACATATGAACAAAGATAAATGTTTAAACTAGAATGCATGGATGTAACAACTCATCTTTCATGGATTAACGATGATTTCCAACATTTAACCTGCCAAGATGAAAGCTTTAAGCTTCCTAAGCAGTGCCCTAAGCATAGCAGTCGAGTTTGACACCTTTTGACCCTCTTTCACTTTGAATTCACATACCAAAATTTGAAAGTTTTATTATTACACTATGGGAGACTTTGGTCAAAACTTGAGAGCATTTAGAGTGGTGAATATTTATATATGAATTTCATAAGTAAAACAATGATTGCTATGTTTAACAAACAAAACCAGCAAAACACTTGACTTCCAATTAGTTTTGACCTTGTCTACTCTCCGAACTAGAAAAAGTGATTAATACAAAACTTGTTTATTATTGAAATATTCTTCTAATGAAGAAAAATGAGGCAATTTGGCAAAGTACATCAAAAGTTATGGCCTTTGAAAGTGAACCAATCATCTCAGATTTGAAAAACAAAATAAACAAATGCACTCAATTTTCACTAATTTCCCCATGTATTTTTCTTTGATTTAGCAAAAGTGATTAAAAAAAGTTGTTCATTCTGAATCAGCTTTCCAACAAAACAAGAATCAATGAATTTGGATTATGGAGTCAAAAGTTATAACTTAAAAACCGAGAGTAAGCATTTCTAGAAATTAATAAATACGACAGAAAATAGTTTTACTTTCACGTGGATTTCAAAAATCATCCTTTTTGGTATAAACAAATGCTTTTCTTTTTTTATATAGCTTTCCAACAAAAATAAAATCACCCTATTTTGATTTATGGCCTGAATAAAGAAGAGGATTCTTTTTGGATTTTCTCAAGTCTCTTTAGTCATTTTATTTTTATACACTCGTCCAATTTCTTACACGTGTCCCCTTATTTGTCATGAGATGTCTCTCTCTCTCTCTCTCTCTCTCTATATATATATATATATATATATATATATATATATATATATATATATATATCTGATACATATATGTGCCATTATCTCCTTACACCTTACTTCATATTAACACAAACTTAACTTAGTTAATTCTTGGTTATATGAAGCGAGGATTTATAAATATACTTTACACACACACACACACACACACACACACACACACACACACACACACACATATATATATATGTGTTCATTGCAATGACATGCACAAGATGTTTTAACAAGTTAAAGTTCATTTGTTAACAAAAATTATTTTCCATCATATTATCAAGGTTTCTTCGAACTACTCACAAAATCTCAAAATTCCTTCGTTTAAATACTTAAATGATTATCCGAGATATTCACTTTTAAATTCATATTTTGTTTCCTATATTCTTAGGTTACAAACCACATTAAAATCTGCTTACCCAGGTAACCCAAAACCCGGGTTGTTACAATATACATAGCCACATTATAGATTCAAACAAAACAAACCATAGAACAGCTTATTACTCAACAAAACAAAACAAACCATAGACCGTGTTGACGTAGAGGGGTAAAACAATTGCATACGTTTTCGATAGCTCAGACAACAAGTGCAAAAATTGTGTATTTTAATATCGAAAACGCTTAGTACGAGGAAACGAGTTTTATAAAATGTTTTGGAAATCATTTGAATATTTCTTCGAATATTGAAATTATTATATATATATATATCACTTTGAGGGAGTTTAATTTCAAAGCAAGTCCAAAAAGTCATCTTTGTCGCAAAGTGATAGGAAAATTCATATTTATAAACTACTTATGAAAACATTTTGTAAAATGTGCACAGTGCCACAATGTAACAAGCCGCTCATTCCATGATAATAGATTTAAATATTTTATTTAAATATATCATCGTATCCGATGTATCACTCAAAAAGTCGTTTTTTCACTAATGATAAAATTAGGACTCGGAACCACTTCCATTGAGTCAGGATCATCGTTTACGACCTTTTTGACTATAAGCATCGATATGTTCCGAGAATCGGAAATTTGGCACCTTGGTTGGGTCTTGGTTAAGCTAATCAAGCTCACCATATAACCCCAAATCATCCTCCTTCTCTTCATTCATTCTCCAAACACTTAGAAAGATAGAAATGGGGAAGGGGAATGGGAAATTAGAATTCCTAAGCTAGGGTTCTTGATTCCAAGCTTCCATCTTGTTGAAATCAAGTGTCAATCCAAGAAGGAGAGTAAGCAAGCTCCTCTTCATCTTCTCCATCTTGTTTCCTCTTTGATTTCTATGATTTCCTATGACCTAACTCCTAGGAAATTCATTTGTTTGTGTTTAGATTGGAGATTTTCATGCAATATTGGAAGAGGGGTTGGTTTAGCAAAGCTTTGGATTGATTTCTTGCTTCCAAAAAACAAAGGTGAGTTATTTATGAACTCACATCTATGCCTTGTACAAGTGTAATTTAGTGTTCATATGAGTTTGCATGTGCTAATGAATTGGTTATGTTAGTGCAATTTAGTCGATTTCATGTGTTCATGTTTTCATTGAATTGGCAATTATGATTAGAATTGTCCACACAATCTAATTCATATGCTATGAGTTGTCATGGTGACATTGTGGAGCTCCGTTGTCGCCTCGACAAAGTTCTATGTCTTCACAAGTCGCTAGAATTGCATTGGATAGCTTTGGTTTGAAATTTATTTCACCTTTGAACTTATGATACAAATCATCGCAATTCTCTTGTATGAATGAGTGCATGTGTGTCTACGTGTTCTTAAGTGTTTCCGGTAAGCTAAGGAGACTTCATTTTCATTTAGAAAACATTATAAGCATCATCAATGAACCGATCTCGTCCGAGAGCCGTTTGTATCTCATTCCTTAAGCAAAATAGCCTCTGTTTCAGCTCAGACGTCTGTCCGGGAGGGGGAAAGACGTCTGTCAATATTTGAGGGAGAAAATAAATAATTGCATCAGGTCAGACGTCTGACCATATAGGTCAGACGTATGTCCAACCTCTCGGGAAAAATAAAAAAAACTGCTAACTGTCAGCTCAGACGTCTGTCCTGTAGTGACAGACGTCTGTTGGCCTGAAACTATTGTTGACCGGTGGAGACCATCCAGGCTCTTCCTCGGCTCTTCCCTGACCAGAGCTCGGGTCGTTCGGACTTCGTTTGTGAACTTCAGCTTTACGAACTCACATATTCCAGCAGCTCAATTCATCGACTTTGATTCCCATTTGATTCTTCCAATGTTGATCCTTCTTGGCCAATTTACATTTATTTATGATGTGAATTGAATAAGCGATCATTCTGAAGCCCGTGCGCTCTATTTTGTATATCGAATTTATTAGATACTCTTGTTAATGTGATTTACGCCATAAAACGTGAATTATCGACTCGATATCCTTCAAGTCTATTCCGATGTCGTTTAAAACCTTCGGGTGTTAGTTTGGGATTTCGATTCGTTCGTTGATCGAAATTACAACCATTATCCCTTTGATTTCCTGTATGTTGCGGTAATGTGAATTATGCATTGTCGATCACCTTAGTGATTGTATTTTGATCTGTGGCACCCTATTTTTATGACAAATTCTCATTGTTTTGTGTCCTTATTTTCTGTCGCTCCAACGTGGTTTCTAATCGTTTCCTAACGTTATAGAATCCACTAACGAGCTACGTTTTTATTCGATTTATCGAATTTATATTTGATGATTTATGAATTGAATTTGTGTTATTGTAACGTGAATTCCCTTAATCGATTCGCTTCGGCAATCGTGCTCGCGTACATTGTCACATCGGACTTACCTCTTTACTCGATCGGGCGAGAGATTTAGTTTATTTACCTTAGTAAAAATGATGACTATGACCCTTTATATGTTTACTTCGGCGAATAGCTCTTGGACTCGTGCGTTCGAACACGATGTGATGATTCTTGTTGTTTTGAGTATGAACCAACAACGGGTTCGTAAATATTCCAGAATAACGAGTGGTTATGGGACATTTAGCTATTTTCTTATATTAACTATCTCGGTGTAATTTATACTCACCATCCTTGTTGTTTAGAGAATGAACTAACAACGGGTTCGTAAATATTCGAAAATAGCAAGTGGTTATGGGACATTTAGCTATTTTTTTATATTAACTATCTCGGTGTAATTTATACTCACTTGGATCGATGTGATCCGTTTTATGATTTGGACTTAGCTTCCTGGTTATGTCTCCGGGGGACTGTGGTTCACTGTAATAGTTTCCGCGCTATCAGGGGAACTCCAGTCAGATAGTTTCCACACTATCTGTCGACACCTCCTGTTCATTTTATGATTTATGTTTTATGGTCCTCGATCGCCCAAGTGGGATTTACGATTCTTGGGTTTCACCTATGGGACTTCGGTCCAACTTTATATGATTTATGATGTTTTCTAGAGATTTCACGATTTATGTGTTTTCTCTCTTCCAGGGTCACGACCAGGGTCATTGGGAAGCTTCGGCTCAAACAAATAGGTTTGCTACCTAAAGATCGTTTCTCATCTGGGAGGTATCCACTTTTTATGATGTTTTCTGGATTTCTAGTGATTTCTGGATTCTTGATTACTTTGATGCGATGTGCGTCAATTTGATTTATGTTTACTTTGATGCGATGCATGCCAATTTGATTTGTATTTGGCATTCCGCTTTCATTCATGTGTTTAGTTTATTTAGCATTCCTCTGTCATTTCCTGTTGTGTGCTATTAGTTGAATGTTGCATTCTACATTAGTTAGGAGATTATTTAGAGATATTTGCGTGTTGACATTCCGTTGTCATTTCCTGATTGTGTTGACATGCCATGTTTCATATTTATTTATGATTAGATATTATTACTAGAATCATGTCATCCTTTGTTATATCTCCTGCTATCTCAGTTTATTTGATAAGTACAGCTTAACTGACTCGTTTATTATTTATTCCTATAAATAATACTCGGGTCAGATTGAGTCATTTTAGGTACTCTTTTGGGACTTCTCGCAGGATTGATCTTCCGCTTTCGGCTTCCTACTCTATTCTGCAGCTTTATGTACTTTTGTACCTATGACATTATCTTTCGTTGTGTACATATTCTTTTATTTAGATCATGACACATGTATCATATTCTTTTGGGATTCGTGGATCTTGTTGACCATGAGCTTATTGTACACATTCCTGGTTCATTCATATCTATTCCGCCTTTGTGATATGATTGTTCTGTGTCTGGCTGTGATATATATTGTTGTTGTTGTTGTCTATTTTATACTGTTTTCTGGATTATTTTTAGTCGTTGTGTAGTTGCCTATGTGCCGAATGGTCATGTCGAAATTTTAATCGGTATCAGAATTCGATGTGCATTCCTCACATGGAGTAACCATACAATCGGTCATTCTTCACAAAGCTCATTCTCCGTTATGGTCTACGACATTTCTCTAAAATGAACTGGACGATAGTGGGTATAGAGGCGGGGCGCTACAGTTTGGTATCAGAGCCACTTTCCGGAACAGTGTAAGATAGTATGACGATGGTATTGTCTTAAGCCTCTCTCGGGAATCGTGCTTTAGGGTTTTAGTTAGAGTCTTAAGACCCGTCATAGCTTATCTTCCTATACGATTCCATTTTGATTGAATTCGCCTCATTTGAATTCAACTTATGACTAACTTTTTCCTCCTTCTTTTTCCTTAAAAAAGAAAAATAGTTGGTCGTAGTCATGCAAGTGCCGGTTCACCCAGTGTACCTCCTATGGGAGGGGTGATTATGTCTCAAGTGGCCTGTTTTTAGTCCTTTACAATAGTTATCGACTCGTCCTCTTCGGGTTGATTTCTATAGTCCATCTAGGGCCCGTGTGCTCTAATGGTGCTTCTGATTCATTCTTTGACTCGAGTTGCTAATCGACATCTGTTTGGCCTATTGTGTATCACACTTATCTTGTTGATCATTTATGATCCTTGAAGTTGATTGATCATTGGATATCTTGCCCGTGCATCGTTACGCACGTTGTAAGAATCTTTGATCCTGATATTTCTTGATTTCTAGTTAAGATTGTTTCGTACATCGTTACGTACCTAGCATGGTCTATTGATCTCTTGTTGGTCGGTATGGAGATACCATGTCTTTGTGACTAAATCTACTCCCTTGTTGTCAGCTATGTAGTTCTAGTTCGGTGTGAGATCACCAAGCGTTCGGGCTAAAACAACTCATTTGTTACCTCGTTGTACCGGTGTGAGTCACCAAGAATTTGTGCTAAATTAACTCAACAAATGTATCGTTGCGTTCCAAACTCAAGATCAAGAACGAGGGAAAGCATCCCGCTTCTTGTGATCCCCCTTCTTGAGTAAAGGTATGTGTCATTAATTCCTTAATGTCATTTATCTTGTTCAGAGATTATTTTATTTATGTTCTTTTGATATACGTCGATCGTGCTCTTCGTTATCAAAAGATATCATTTGTGTTTTATTCGTAAGTTGATAAAGAAATTTTGTTTCCTTTATGCCGTCCCAAATGATTTATTGAATTTTTATATTTTCTCAAAATTTGCGTGGACTTTAGAACTTTTGGAGGACTTTCTTATGTTAACTTGTCCGTTGGTGTGTTAAGGATATCGAACGAGATGTAGGATGCCATGTTGTAGTTCGGAATTCCTAAACACCATTATATGACAATCCGACATTCAAAATGATTCCTAAAATTAAAATTCTCCTAACAAGTTAATTAAAATAATAATATTTTGGGGTTTTTGCAATTTTTCGTAATCGTTTGTTATTTTTCTAGATAATTCATTTCTAGATATCCTTAGAGCAATTCCAAGAATTTGAGTGGTTCAAGATTTTCAGTTAGAAATTATCTTGAATCTTTTCTTTGCGTAAATTAAAAAACTCCAGGAACAACCCAAAAAGTTATTTATTTATGTCTCTTATTTCTGGATTTCAGATCTTTGATTTTCGGGAATTCTTAGTGATTGAGAATCTCGCCTGATTCTTAATCCTTATTTCGATTTGCTAAAGAGAATTTAGTATTCTTGTAATTTCATGGGTCTTCTTATTTTCTCTAGTGAACGATCACTCGAGAGAATGGGAGTTCCCGTTGGCGAGGGAAGATTTGGGTTTTGCGATCCACGGCAAATTCAATAATTCCTTTCTTCAAATCTATGATCTAGTCAATCATCCGAAAGTGCTATAGTCAATTCACTTATGGACTTAGCCTTGCGTTGTTCTTAGAAATGAATATTGAAAGGATGAGCTCTTTTGATATTCCTCATTTGTTTATTTGAATCATTTGGATTGACAATTGTCTCCGCAAGTTTGTTAACCCTTGTCAATCAAATCTTTGGGGATTATGACCTCTTTGGTTTAATCTCATCTTGTTAGAGAAATTGTCTATTGCTTCTTTGATTAATTGCTGATGTTTCTACGATTTGAGTTTTTTGGCGGAAAATTATCTTGAATCATGTTGTTCCGAAGTGATAAGTTGTGCACTACTTATCCATCATCTTCTCAATGATTCTGATTGTCTAAAACCGATACTCGAGTTTATGAATATTGGGAATTTCGTATAATTCCTAATGAGTCATCCTTATGGTTACTAAATGTGATTTAGTACCTAGTTAGAAATCGATTTCCCCGAGTAGTTCATTGGTATTCCGTTACCAACCTTGAATCATTGATATTAAAACTGATTATTCCTTCGAAAATTGCTTTCCTTAGCTAAATTCGTTGGAATCTCTATGTTGTGCTTTTGTTGGTGTCATCCACCTTGTCGCAAGACTAAAGTGCTGAAGATCGGTGTTCGCTACATTGTCGTGATTGAGTTTGGGGATGGATTAGTCGACCACCGTAATTTCCCATCTCATATCCTAAGAGAAATATCTAATATGATATCTCGCGTCTGTAGGACGCAGTCCCGTTGCTTCTTGAAATTCCAAATTAGATTCGCATAGTTTTTGTGCATTCTATCGATTCTCATTCCCTTGAGAATCATACTAAGAACGACGAGTCTATTTGAATTCATAGCGCTTATGATTTTTTCTGGAATTATTTTACCCGTTTGGAATGACTACCTTCATGGGTAATGGAACTCGAGATTGAACTCTAGTTTTTATGATCTTGTGACACGAAATTGGGATCTCACCTAGCCATTGGTGTGATCTTTTCATTTCGGGTTGGTTCTTGTGCTACCACTCCGTGCTATTATTTTTGGTTATTACTCATTATTTCAATCTTAAGGAATTGCGGGGACGCAATTCTTTTAAGAGGGGAAGTCTGTAACAACCCGCTCATTCCATGATAATATATTTAAATATTTTATTTAAATATATCGTCGTATCCGATGTGTCACTCAAAAAGTCGTTTTTCACAAACGATAAAATTAGGACTCGGGACCACTTCCATTGAGTCCGGATCATCGTTTACGACCTTTTTTACTATAAGCATCGATATGTTCCGAGAATCGGAAATTTGGCACCTTGGTTGGGTCTTGGTTGAGCTAACCTAGCTCACCATATAACCCCAAATCATCCTCCTTCTCTTCATTCATTCTCCAAACACTTAGAAAGATATAAATTGGGAAGGGGAATGGGAAATTAGAATTTCTAAGCTAGGGTTCTTGATTCCAAGCTTCCATCTTGTTGAAATCAAGTGTCAATCCAAGAAGGAGGGTAAGCAAGCTCCTCTTCATCTTCTCCATCTTGTTTCCTCTTTGATTTCTATTATTTCCTATGACCTAACTCCTAGGAAATTCATTTGTTTGTGTTTAGATTGGAGATTTTCATGCAATATTGGAAGAGGGGTTGGTTTAGCAAAGCTTTGGATTGATTTCTTACTTCTAGAAAGCAAAGGTGAGTTCTTTATGAACTCACATCTATGCCACAAGCCATTGGCTTGTACAAGTGTAATTTAGTGTTCATATGAGTTTGCATGTGCTAATGAATTGGTTATGTTAGTGCAATTTAGTCGATTTCATGTGTTCATGTTTTCATTGAATTGGCAATTATGATTAGAATTGTCCACACAATCTAATTCATATGCTATGAGTTGTCATGGTGATATTGTGGAGCTCCGTTGTCGCCTCGACAAAGTTCTATGTCTTCACAGGTCGCTAGAATTGCATTGGATAGCTTTGGTTTGAAATTTAGTTCACCTTTGAACTTATTATACAAATCAATTCAAATCTCTTGTATGAATGAGTGCTTGTGTGTGTACGTGTTCTTAAGTATTTCCGGTGAGCTAAGGAGGCTTCATTTTCGTTTAGAAAACGTTATAAGCCATCACCAATTATCCGAGCTCGTCCGAGAGCCGTTTGCACCTCATTCCTTAAGCAAAATAGCCTCTGTTTCAGCTCAGACGTTTGTCCGGGAAGGGGACAGACGTCTTTCAATGTTTGGGGGAGAAAATAAATAATTACATCAGGTTAGACGTCTGACCATATAGGTCAGACGTATGTCCAACCTCTCGGGAAAAATAATAAAAAACACTGCTAACTGTTAGCTAAGACGTCTGTCCTGTAGTGACAGACGTCTGTTGGCCTGAAACTGTTGTTTACCGGTGGAGACCACGTTCAACAGTTTAGGCCCATCCAGGCTCTTCCCCGGCCGGAGCTCGGGCCGTTCGGACTTCGTTTGTGAACTTCAGCATTACGAATTCACAGATTCCAACAGCTCGATTCATCGACTTTGATTCTCATTTGATTCTTGCAATGTTGATCCTTCTTGGCCGATTCACAATTGTTTATGATGTGAATTGAATAAGTGATCATTCTGAAGCCCGTGCACTCTATTTTGTATATCGAATTTATTCGATACTCTAGTTAATGTGATTCACGCCATTAAAACGTGAATTATCGACTCGATATCCTTCAAGTCTATTCCGATGTAGTTTAAAACCTTCGAGTGTTAGTTTGGGATTTCGATTCGTTCGTTGATCGAAATTACAACCGTTATCCCTTTGATTTCCTGTATGTTGTGGTAATGTGAATTTTGCATTGTCGATCACCTTGGTGATTGTACTTTGATCCGTGGCACCCTATTTTTGTGACAAATTCTCATTGTTTTGTGCCCTTATTTTCTGTCGCTCCAACGTGGTTTCTAATCGTTTCCTAACATTATAGAATCCACTAACGAGCTATATATTTATTCGATTTATCGAATTTATATTTGATGATTTATGAATTGATTTTACGTTATTGCAACGTGAATTCCCTTGATCGGTTCGCTTCGGCACTTATGCTCGTGTACATTGTCACGTCAGACTTACCTCTTTACTCGATCGGGCGAGAAATTTAGTTTATTTACCTTAGTAAAACTGAAGACTATGGCCCCTTATATGTTTACTTCAGCGAATAACTCTTGGACTCGTGCGTTCGAACACGATGCGGCGATTCTTGTTGTTTTGAGTATGAACCAACAACAGGTTCGTAAATATTCGAGAATAGCGAGTGGTTATGGGACATTTAGCTATTTTCTTATATTAACTATCTCGGTGTAATTTATACTCACCATTCTTGTTGTTTAGAGTATGAACCAACAACGGGTTCGTAAATATTCGAGAATAGCGAGTGGTTTTGGGACATTTAGCTATTTTCTTATATTAACTATCTCGGTGTAATTTGTACTCACTCGGATCGATGTGATCCGTCTTATGATTTGGACTTAGCTTCCTGGCTATGTCTCCGGGGGACTGTGGTTTACTGTAATAGTTTCCGCGCTATCAGGGGAACTCCAGTCAGATAGTTTCCGCACTATCTGTCGACACCTCCTGTTCATTTTATGATTTATGTATTTTGGTCCTTGATCGCCCGAGTGGGATTTACGATTCTTGGATTTCACTTATGGGACTCCGGTCCAACTTTATATGATTTATGATGTTTTCTAGAGATTTCACAATTTATGTGTTTTCTCTCTTCCGGGGTCACGACCCGACTCTTTGGGGAGCTTCGGCTCAAACAAATAGGTTCGCTACCTAGAGATCGTTTCTCATCTGGGAGGTAACCACTTTTTATGATGTTTTCTGGATTTCTAGTGATTTCTGGATTCTTGATTACTTTGTGATGCGATGTGTGTCAACTTGATTTATGTTTACTTTGATGCGATGCGCGTCAATTTGATTTGTATTTGGCATTCTGCTGTCATTCGTATGTTTAGTTTATTTGGCATTCCTCTGTCATTTCTTGTTGTGTGCTATTAGTTGAATGTTGCATTCTACATTAGCTAGGAGATTATTTAGAGATATTTGCGTGTTGACATTCCGTTGTCATTTCCTGATTGTGTTGACATGCCATGTTTCATATTTATTTATGATTAGATATTATTACTAGAATCATGTCATCCTTTGTTATATCTCCTGCTATCTCAGTTTATTTGATAAGTACAGCTTAACTGACTCGTTTATTATTTATTCCTATAAATAATACTCGGGTCAGATTGAGTCATTTTAGGTACTCTTTTGGGACTTCTCGCAGGATTGATCTTCCGCTTTCGGCTTCCTACTCTATTCTGCAGCTTTATGTACTTTTGTACCTATGACATTATCTTTCGTTGTGTACATATTCTTTTATTTAGATCATGACACATGTATCATATTCTTTTGGGATTCGTGGATCTTGTTGACCATGAGCTTATTGTACACATTCCTGGTTCATTCATATCTATTCCGCCTTTGTGATATGATTGTTCTGTGTCTGGCTGTGATATATATTGTTGTTGTTGTCTATTTTATACTGTTTTCTGGATTATTTTTAGTCGTTGTGTAGTTGCCTATGTGCCGAATGGTCATGTCGAAATTTTAATCGGTATCAGAATTCGATGTGCATTCCTCACATGGAGTAACCATACAATCGGTCATTCTAATTAGCGGAATGATAATGTAGAAAAAAGAAAGAAAACATGAGAATGATAATGTAGTAAGGGAATTTTCGGATTAAATTGGGGTGGGAAGAGAAAATGTCGGGGTGCACAATTTATTTTCTAATTAGCGGGGTGAAGAGCAAATTATGGGACGTTAATAGCCGCACCCCTTCTCCTTCGACGAAACTTCGCCCTCGCGTCGTTAATGGGATTTTCATCGTGTTGGTTGCAGGCATCTGACGAAGCGGGTGGCTGGTGAGATCAAGATGCCAGTAAAAACTGGATCTTATTTGATTGATTCTACATGATTGTATTTACTGTTTAATGCTTTTGTTGGTTCTTCAGTTTGTTTTTTGTTTTGAAGCCTGAGCCCAAGAAGCTTACTGCGGCCAAGAAGTCGGCACCAAATCTGAATCCTTATGATTTCAGATTCACCAAGATGGCTGGTAAGTGGAATGTCTTATCTTAGATTGTTTCAGTATGACTTTAAACATATACATTATAATCTGTGCTCCTTGTTGCGTGTAAAAACTTTTCCCATAACATACAAGGAGTCTTAATAGAAAGTCCGAAAAAATGGTGTCAGGAATGTTAGAGGATTGCCTAAATTCAAAAGAATAATTGATTTATTTTTTTCATGTAATTTAATAGTAGAATTGTTTTTTGGCAAATTCTCTAACAAAAAAACCTGAACTTCTAGCATTTTTGATATATGAATTTAGGTTAACCTTGAAACTCAAAACTGTTCAGATTAGAACATTTTTAGAGAAAAAGAGTTGCTTTAGGAGTGGTGGATCATGAGCATAAATTATACAAGACAAAATTATTTAGAGAACAAAGAGCTACATAGGACAAATTTCAACCATGTCATGTAAAACGTAGCTAGCGATGGAAGCAAACTACAATACATGCAAACAAAATAAGGTCAGTCATCGGTGGAAGCAGACTACATGCAAACAAAATAAGAACAGTCATCGGTGGAAGCAGACTATATGTAAACAAAATAAGGACATTCATCGGTGGAAGCAAACTACATGCAAACAAAATTAGGCATATAACAATCAAAAAAGGAGCTAAAAGGAAAGAGCACAATAAAGAGACCAGGTGCACCGATTATAATGTATATGTTTAACTTAAACATATTTGAACAACTTTAAACATATACATTATAATCTGTGCTGTTTAAGTAAAACATATTCATCGAAAATGTTTGTCTACACAAGTTTTCAAACCATGACAATTTTCACTGAATTTTATGATCTGTAATATGATTCAGCAGATGATTCAGGTTTCCCATCGGGAACCTTAGGGACCATTTTGATGGCCGTAGTTCAAGTTCCTCTGACTGCATTAGGTGCCTTCTTAATGGATAGGACTGGAAGAAGGCCACTGTTATTGGTACATGCCTAGATAGTCCCAAAACTAACTATGTTTGTACATTAAATTAAAACTACAATATAGGTGTAAAAATGCTTTGTAAAACACTACGTATCTTCAACTGGGACTTGCGTGGGGGTGCTTATTGATAGCCATATAGTTTGCCTTGAGTGTTACTTCACACATGCAGCTAAAGCCTACGTTAGCTTTGGCAGGTTCTGGTAAAATATACATTCTCTTTATTATTACTGCGTTACACTGCTCCCGCACCTTTCATGTGTTCAGTAAGTATTTTAGATGCAAAAACAGATTAAATCTTCAAACACTGCATGTATGCTTTACAGGTATTCATAGAATCAGTTTCATTAGGAATGGGAGCAATACCATGGGCTATTATGTTTGAGGTAATTTTAGTTTTTGCTTAACGTAAACAGCAGGTTTGCTTCATCTTTGAACAACTGCAGTTTAAAGTCCACGTTCAAACTAAAAGCATGTTTATTTGGCACAGATATTTCCGATAAACATGAAAGGTTCAGCCGGAAGCTTGGTTACCTTAATGAACTGGTTTGGTAAATTGGTTGTATCACGCTTTTAATTCTCTCATGTCTTGGAGCTCATCAGGTGACCATAATCTGTCACTCTTCTATTCAGACATTACATATATGCACATCTATTGTGAATGAAGATAACATGTATTAGTTTTATTTTATGATCAATGTGTAGGCACATTCGCAATATTCTAGGGCTGTCAAAATCGAAACCGACCCATGTACCCAGCCCATTTAACCAGATGTTGAGTGGGTTGGGTTAGACCCAACAAAATAAATGTTTTAATTGGGTAAAACCATTTAACCCATTTACAAAGTCGGTTTAGATGGGTTGAGCCCGTTTAACCGTCTACGACCGTTTAGCCCATTGTAAAATCTCTGTCTTTGTCGCTCGGATAATCTACGATTTAGGGCTTCTTGTTTTTCTCATTCCGTCTTCCGTGGTAATCGCTACCGCTTATCTGAACATCAACCATCTGTCTTTCAGAGCATCACTCAGAAAATTTTTATCTGATAAGAAGTCTACTCGAAGAAAGCGGCGTTCGCAAAGCTATAGCCATAAGTGAGTTATTTTCTTATTTTTTGCGTTCTTTGATCTACTAATGTATGTAGAAGTAGATAAATTTGGTGTAGTGTCATTTGAGTTTAATTTCCTTCTAGATCTCAAATTGTTGTATGATAAATTATCCAATGTTTTTTTTTACCCTAGTTGGTCTGAATTCTTTTTATGGGTCTAGTGCTTGGTCTGAAGTAGCACAAGTACTTCACTGTCATCCCGTTTTCATCTTCGGTTTTTCTGCTCATTGGTTATGGGGTGTGATTTGTAAAACTTGGTACTTAGTTAAGGTGTTTCTGATTTAAGGGTGGATTTCACACCTGAGTTTCATCCTATTGTGTTCTTCTTTGTATTAATAAAGGTTTCTTTGGTGATTTCTATTAGAACAGGGGAAGCTCTCTTAATTGAAGCTTATGTTGCTTAATTTTGGCTCGTTCATTCTCTTGCATGTCGGTTTAGCTTCTCTGTCAACATCCTGTGCCACATGATTATGCTCTATTGCAATGTAAGCTTCTAATATACAGTTTTTTTTACCATGCAGTAGTGGGAACTAACGCTTGTACATCTATATGAATTTATAGATGTTGTACATTACATTACAAAATGCCTACCTTAATACAAAAATTTAAGGTTACTAAAATTTGTCGCTGGCCAAAAGTATGAAATTTCATCAGATAAACGAAAATTTGTCACTGGCCAAAACATAGACACAAATTGAGGTTCATTTACAAAGCTTGTTCAATCTGGTACTTGCCCAGTTAATAATTCTTTCATTAGTAGTATATGAGAATCTGTGCACTTTGCACATACACCTCAAGAATCCGCCAACCTTGGACTCATGATAGCTGGAATTGATTAGGTAACACTCCTTTGTAAACCGTCAACCTTTGATTTAGTACATTTTCCACATTCTAAGTAGTTGAATGCATCAGGAGTTTAATATTTTTGACATGAAGTATAACAATCCCCATGACTAAATTAACTTGTATATGTTGATCGAGACCTTGTTGTATAACTAAATTGGACTAAAAATAATCTATAAATTGTCTAACTTGTATATATTGTAGTTATTTTGATAAATTGTCTAACTGAATCTTGTATGAACTCAAAGAAGTACAATATCGAGCACAAGATAAGTTGCATATTTATCAGTTAGGCAAAATTAAATTTCTAATCTTTATTAAGAAACACCTGTAAAAACATTTTATGCACAATTTTTTTGTCACAATTATACATCTAAAGTTTGAACCAAAGTCAAAGCAGGTTAACAGCAATGGCTTGGGTATGTTGGTTGGTGGAAAGGCTTGGTGAAGGAAATTTAGTGGTTGATATTAGGTGAAGGAGGGTTGGGAAGGGTGCAAGATGCTTGGGTATGTGATGCAACTGGATGATGCCGATGAATAGGAGTTGCTGAAGGTCTGGGTAGTGCGGTTTCTGGTTTTTGGCAGTAGGTGTGGGCTTGGAATGATGCTGTTTTTGTGCGTGGTTGGTTGTAGGGGATTTGCTGAGTTGCGTTGAAGGTTGAATGCTGTTGGCTATGTTTGAAGTTGTGTTTAATCTGACTTGGTGAAAGTTAAGTTTGTTGTGGTGCATTTTTAACTGCTCGCACAGTACAATGCCACTATTGTGGTTCTTGAATGACTTTCAATTAATGTTGCTTAAATGCTACAAATGATGCAGTTTGAATGATAATTTTAGTTTGTATATTGGAGCTATGTATGTTGATGTAACTGAAATGCCACGAGTTTCTTCCTTTTTGTGTTTGTATTTTTCATATGTTATAGTTCTGCAGTTGTTGTAGTTTCAACCAAAATTAATGGGTTGAATGGATTGGGTATTTTTTTGTTTAAATGGGTTGGTTGATTTTGAATTCAATCCATTTATACTCAACCCATTTGACAGGCCTACTGAATATTCACATGCATACGTGGTCTCTCCGTGCTGTTTGTTGAACTTATGGTACCAGAAACAAAAGGAAAGACTCTAGAGGAGATACAGGTTTCAATGGAGGCAAAACGAGATCCCGGCTATTAGAATAAGTTTGTTAATGCTCAGTTCTGCTGCTTAGTTAAAGGGCAGTAGAACGTAAATTGTTGAATTAGTATGGGTACGTTAGGTACTGGTTTTGAATTTTTTATTATGTTGGTGAAGGATTTGTTGAATGCTGGTGTTCTGTTTACCTTTGTGTAGACCGGCCATTTCAGGCAATTGTTATAGAAATTGTAATGTTGATTTGTAAGTTACATGCAATCACTTGAACAGTTACACAAATATGTATTTCAGACATATCAAAGTCAGCCAATTTTGAATATTTGTAATCAAATATATGAATTTGTAATCAAATGTACTTTAGTAACTCAAAAAGCCAGCTAAAATGTTGCAATCTTCTATACAACTAAGCATGCATGAGTGGTTTCATTAGCTTATTTATTTGTGGTTTGGTTATTACCAATGTGTTTTGGTGACATTCTTGTTTTACACTACAAAAGCAGCCCTTGTGGAACTCATAGGTGGTTGGTTTTAAGTTTTAGTACAGCAAGTGTCTATTATGATACTTTGCACCATTATAGATTTTTTTTTTTTTTTTTTTTTTTTTTTTACTTTGGAATATAGTTTACATGATAGTGAATCAATATATTTACACTGTTACTAGTTATAGATCCATTGTGAAACAATTTGTATCATGTAGCTTAACCACGCGGTTCATAGATTTTACATACATTTAAGATATGAATTTGGTAGTAAATACGTAATTCAAAGTTTTTGCCATGTATTAAATATGTAGATACGGGTACCATTTGCTTAAATGTTCTCTGTCCTTATGGCATCCAACTTATATGTATCATAAACCATTTACTGAATTTCAACAGATTGCAACGCAACATGTCTCGTAGTTTGAATTTTCTGTTGTGCGCTCTGTAGTGCAAAATCAGAGTTTTGGACAGCGGAATACGAATTAACCCAATGATCTAGTCTGTCAACAATTTCAACAACGCCAAAAATAAAAACAAGTGGCACAAATTTATAGAGAGAACAAAAATAGAGGAAAGAGCACACCAATTTTTAACGTGGTTCGGCTTTGCCTACGTCCACGGAGACCCAACAACCTTTATTTCTCAGTGAAGAAATGAGTACAACAGATTACGATAGAGAGAAGACTAATGGTGGATTACTCTTTTTTTTTTTTCATATAATAACATGACCCCTAATTATATAGGGATTTCTTGGAGATAAAGAATAGAAGTTTCTAGGACATGAAGAAAAATAAATATCTTCCTTGATTTGATTGGAGCATAAATGGATGGCATAATTATGGTCTCAATCTCTTTCCCTTTCTTCATCAATTGATTGATTGGCCTATTAATTATTTTTCTTCCAAAAAAAAAAATCTTCCTCTTATCTCTTTCCATAAACAAGCCAATTAATTGATTGACAATCAATCAATTTCTTTTCTTCTCCACTAATATTTGAATCATTAATTTCAACACTCCACCTTGATTCAAATATGGCAATCTTTCTTCATTAACTCATCTTCAACAATCAACATAGAAGTTGTTGGGCCCAGCGCCCCATGGCGCTCAAGTAACAGGAAGCAAACTGATCAAGTTTGAGCAATGCTCAAACTTTTCCTTTGGAAGTGACTTGGTCATCATATCTGAAGGATTATCTGAAGTACCCACCTTCAATAATTTGATCTTGCTTCGTTCTTCCTCAAGCATAAGAAAGAAGCCTCTAACATCAATGTGCTTCGTCCGTGAACTATAAGCCTGATTCTCAACAAGATGAATCGCACTCTGACTATCTGAAAATAGCTCCACTGTCCGCTGCTCCATTGAAAGATCATCCAACAACTGAAGTAAGTACAATCCTTCCTTTGTTGCTTCCACAATCGACATTAATTCTGCTTCGGTAGTCGACAAAGCTACGATTGACTGCAACTTTGATCTCCACGAAATCGGGCCTATGCCAAGTGTAAAAACATAGCCCGACACCGACTTCCGTCCATCTCTATCCCCAGCATAATCTGAATCACAGTATCCTCTAAGAGAGATGTCTCTATCTACTCCACCATATAACAAGCCAACTGAAGAAGTGCCACGAAGATATCTGAGTATCCACTTCACTGCTTGCCAATGCTCTTTACCTGGGTTAGACATATATCGACTGACAACACCAACTGCATGAGCTAAATCAGGCCTTGTGCATACCATAGCATACATAAGGCTTCCAACCGCACTAGAATAAGGAATATTACACATATCCCTTTTGTCTTCATCCGATGTGGGACACATATCTTTGGATAGCTTGAATTGAGAGCCTAATGGAGTAGCCACCGGTTTAGCATTCTCCATACCGAATCGAGATAAGACTTTCTCGATGTATTGAGTTTGAGTGAGCCTCAAAACTCTTTGCTTTCTATCCCTCTTAATATTCATCCCCAAAATTCTTTGGGCATTTCCCAAATCTTTCATCTCAAATTCCTTACTGAGCTCCATTTTCAACTCCGAAATTTTTGACATACTCTTAGAAGCTATCAACATATCATCAACATAAAGTAACAAATATATGATATCATCATTACAATTTTTAAAATAGACACATTGGTCCTTAAAGCTTCTAGAGTAACCATGTGAGATCATAAACTTATCAAATTTCTTATACCACTGTCTAGGAGACTGTTTTAAGCCATAAAGAGATTTGTTAAGTTTACAAACATGACCTGGCCTGCTGCTATCAATGAACCCTTCTGGCTGCTGTAGGTAAATGTCCTCCTCAAGATCACCATGCAAGAATGCTGTCTTGACATCTAGTTGTTCCAACTCCATGTCAAAGTGAGCAACCAATGCCAAAAGAATGCGAATGGAAGTATGTTTAACGACTGGAGAAAAAATATCATGAAACTCCACATCTTTCTTCTGAACATAACCCTTCGCCACTAATCTTGCTTTGTACCTCAAGTCACCATTGCCGCCATCTTTCACCTTATAGATCCATTTACATCCAATTGCTCTCTTGCCGGAAGGAAGTGGCACTAAATCCCAAGTGTGATTTTTGTGCAAAGACTCAATCTCCTCCTCCATTGCTACTAGCCAACTGGAGCTATCAACTGAACTAATGGCATCTTTGTAGTCTCTTGGTTCATCATGAAATATGCTTAATGCATAAGCTGCCATGTCATCAAAGTCAATATCTTCAATGCTTAATCCCACAAAATCATCAAGCCATGTAGGTCTTTTCTTCTCTCTCGTTGGTCGAGTTTGAATTTGAGCTCCACCTTGAGATTGATCTTCTATCTCTTCCCTATCAACCACGGTGTCATCTGAATCACCATTTTTACTTGTATGGAAGTCTGATGATCTGCCTTGTGTTTGGTATTCTGAATTTGTCCTCTCAACATCATCATTAACTGAAGAAGAAGGCTCCACCTTCAACATAGCCTTCTCATCAAATGTAACATGCCTGCTAGTAACAATCTTCTGGGTAGTAGGACACCACATCCTATAACCCTTAATTCCTTTCTTATAACCAAGAAAAATACACTTGCGCGATCTTGGATCCAACTTCCCTTTGCTCTCATGCACATAAGCTGGACAACCAAACACTCTGAGAAAGGAATATGATACAGGCCCTCCCTTCCATACTTCTTCAGGAATCTTCATATCTATGGCGGTAGAAGGTGTGCGGTTGATAAGGAAAACCGCCGTAGATAATGCTTCTGCCCAAAATCTCTTATTTAATCCTGCAGTCAGCCGTAAGCAACGAGTTCTTTCCAACAAAGTCTGATTCATTCTCTCTGCAACCCCATTTGACTGAGGGTCTCCTGGTGTGGTGTGGTGTCTTTTGATTCCCTCGGACTCACAAAATTTGATGAATTTTTGAGAAGTGAATTCACCACCATTATCTGAACGAAGAACCTTCACTTTCTTTCCAGACTGCTTCTCAATAAGAGATTTCCAACTTTGAAACCTATCAAAAGTTTCATCTTTGGACTTCATAAAGTAAACCCATACTTTTCTAGAAAAATCATCAACAAATGAAACGAAATACCTGGCTCCTCCATAAGATAGGCATGGTGCGGGGCCCCAAACATCAGTATGAACATACTCTAAAACATCTTTAGACTTATGCTCTGCAATGCCAAAAGAAACCTTCGTCTGCTTTCCAAGTACACATCCTTCACAAAAGTCAAGTTTTGAATGATGAACACCGTCAATCAAGCCTCGCTTTCTCAATACTTCTAAACTGCGCTCTCCAATGTGGCCCATACGAAAATGCCACAATCTGGTAGAATCGGAATCAACTGAATCAATAACTGAAGCAGACTCCACAACAGCAGTTGTACCCTTCAGCAAATACAGATTTCCAGCTTTTACCCCTTTCATCACTATCAATGAGCCATTTGTAATTTTTAATGAATCTTTTTCTATTACACACTTTAAGCCAAAATTGCACAATGCTCCAATGGAGATCAAACTACGCCTTAAATCAGGCACATGCCTGACATCACATAAAGTGCGAACAACACCATCAAACATCCTGATTTTTACTGTTCCAATACCAATCATGTGACAAGCATCATTATTTCCCATGAGAACCTCTCCTCCATCAAACTGACGATAAGTGGAAAAAACGTGCCTATCCGGTGTCATGTGATAGGATGCACCCGAGTCAATAATCCACATAGTGCTCTTCATAGGAGCGGCAGAGGCTGTAAAAATGCCAGGATCATTATCTGAATCTGATGTCTCCGCCGTAGATGCTGAAGCCTTCTGGGGAACAGCTTTGTTTTTATTCTCCAACTTGGGGCAATTTGCAATATAATGTCCAGGTTTTCTGCAATAATGACAAACTCCCTTCCGAGCTCCTCTTGACTGAGATCTGGACTTAGCTCTGTCTCCACCATATTTGGGTCTACTTTGACTTCTTCCACTCTGTGCAACAAGGCTTTCAGAATCATTCTCCATGCTCATGCTTGCCAACTTTCCTCTCAACATCTCATTATGCAAATTTGTCTTCACATCCTCCAAGCAAATAGACGAACGCCCATAGATCATAGAGTTAACAAAAGTGTTATACTCTGCAGGCAAAGAACATAAAAGAATAACAGCTTGCGCCTCATCCTCAATCTTTACATCAGCTGCTCGAAGATTCATGACAAGTGTGTTGAGGGCATCTATATGAGCAAATACATCTGTTCCAGGCCTCATTTTTAAAGAATAAAGTTGTTGCTGTAAGATGATGCGGTTGTTGAGGGTACATTCTCAATCTCTTTTCCTAGTTAGCATATCTTTCTTTTGCTATCCAGGTTTATCTTGTTATCTCGTCAACCTTGTCATGAGAACCTTAGGTAGAAACCCTTTGGATGAAACATGTATTTGAAACATGTTATGCTTGATGTTTGCAAGTGGATACTCGTGGATGCATGATACACATTAGGCACTAAGATCGGCTCACACACTTTCATATTGCATATGCATGAGTGCTTATACTTACTCATGGATGAAACTTGTTATGTTATCACGTGGATGTTGCATATGGATGAATGTTATGTGCACTCATGTAGAGATTATGAATTATGTTAGGAATTTGCATACATATGGACTCATTTCACTAACATACTTTGCATCCAGGAGGTTTACTGAATCAGTAACCGCCTGATTTTCGCATTAGATAAGTACATAAACACACACCTTTCGCATATGATCATACAACATTTAGAATCTTTTAAGGACAATGACTGCTCGTGGATGATGTTTTGAGTAGATGGATGATGGATGGTAGGATACGTTCTTCCTAACTTGAAGATTTCGGGGACGAAATCCTTTAAGGTGGGGAGAATGTAACAACCCGTATTTTGAATAACATGTTATAACGTAAATCAAGGCAGAATTAAATGTTAAAATCTGAATCAAGGGAAACGGGCTGTGCCATTGCGTTCGTCTCGGAAAAATACGCGAAATAGAGTCCGAGTTTTCGAAAATCGGAGTCCGTATGACCCAGTTATTGCCCGTCAAAGTTTTCAGAAAATTTCAAGTTCAAAAACAGTTCAAATTTCAAATCTGGAGCCAAACAGACTGGGCGAGAAAGTTTCCCGCCCAGCCCCCAAGTCGACCGGTGTGACAGCCTGGAATTTCGCTCGATCCGAATCAGTCGTTAAACCGATCTAGACCGTTCGAAACCCCTGATCGTTTGAGAACAGGACAAATTAGAACGCAAACGGAAGAACATTTCATTGTTATTACAACAATTCCATCAGAATTCAAGAATATACAAAGTATGAATGAATAAATTACATTTGATAAATATCAGAGATTACAGTAAATTACATAGCAGCGGAAAATAATACAAAGCACAACTGAAGGTGATATACGGATACAGAGCTTTCCAGATATCATTCCAGCTGTAAACCAGGATCCTGTGAATATAAATCTGCAAAACCAAAACTACTAGCTGCCCGTGCGGAAAATGAGGGCACCCAGAGTTTAGGTTAAAACAATAAACTCCTGGTCAGTCATGTGACTGGTGTGAGAACTAAAACAGTTATTTAAAACTTTACTTTAAAAGAGAGTAATTCAAGGGACCACGCCGTATAACACGGAACGGGTTTCCTCCCAAGAATACTAGTGCATAGAATAAACAACGTAATGCCTTTTCGAAAAATGAAGCTATTATAAGACCCAGGTCCCATCACACAATGCAACACAAGCCGGAGAATAGGTTTTCCCTTATAATAGCCAAACATGCTTGGTACGTTTAAAACAAATCATTTGATACTATAATAAGTGTATAGTGTCAAAACAATTTCAATCATAAATATAAATCATAGACGGCATGGGTACCATATATCATGTCGCCATACTAGTTCTACAATTAAAACCGCAATACACGTATTGGAAATTGGATTTCCGTCATGAGTCGAGGCAAGGGGCAAGATCCTCTCCGCGTTCGAGACACTCTAGCAAATGCCTCCGGGTTACGCACTCTGGGCAACCCCGGATGAGGCTGGGTCGGTCCTCACTTACGTTAGAGGATTAGTTATTCCTGAACACACGTTTCCCGGTCCTTACAGACCTATAATCGAGGCGCCTCATTCCAACAACCACAAAGGTGAAAAGTATATAAATGTCAGGGCTGGTAAGTCACTGACACCACCAAAGCTAGAAAGAAATGTCGTGCTCTCCCAGCGGTCCGTATCCCGTTTTTAACTCATACCGAGGTGTGAGGCTCGCGAATTCACATTATACACAAATCTGCCACGTAGGCCGTGCTTTGATCATCAACCACAAGACTTTGCTTTTCAACAGAAGCCTTGATCATTGCACCTTAGCGTGCCACACAGGCAATTCATGCTATGCGACTGATGTCCATCGATATACAACCTCTGAGCTCGTACATCTCAGAGAAGGGCGTTAAGCAAAAGAATAAATTCTCCGCTGCCAAACAGATGTATATTTAATAGAAATCAATCAACACAGAATAAAATCTAGTGTCAGACACACAATCCATTTACAAGTCCGTTCTGGGTCTAAACGAAACCGGAGGCACTTTCCTCGCATATCCATCGATCTCCAAGTACGTCTGGACGACCACTAACTATTTCTATCCTCTTGGGTGTACTGCCCAATCAGGATCGTCAGTAATTATCCAAACGATGTGAAGACTTCCAGTCTTCAACCACCGTCTTCATCTTCGACATATCGTCGAATCAGTTATTCAAAATGGGTATAAACCCGGCCTTTCCGAACAACCCGCATATATTAAAAACAAAGGTTTCACAAACACAACATACGCCTCATTCCAATTCATATTCTCAGGGAAAGGTTCCCATTAATTTTATCCAAGATAAATTCTTTAAAATTTATCCTTTAATCTTCCTTTGGATGTCATTTTAAACCAAATTATGGTTTTCCAAACTAGTCGAGATTAGCGAACCACAACGAAGTAATTATTTATTTTATTTCCCAATCCCAAACTATTCATCCCATGAAGCAAAACTGGTAATACTCCATATCTAATACTATGGTGTTATCGGTAAAATTAATTACCATTTCACGTTCAAATCTAATTAAAGATTTAACTATCGCTTTGGAGCAAAACTGGCGATACTCCATTCTCGCTCATTTCTAAATTTGATACTTTAGATTATAGATTCACATTTCAACCTAATTGCAGATTCGTTAAAACTCCTTTTACTGGGTTAAAGAACTAGGTGTTATTTAAAACACAGTTCACGATAAACCCAAATCACATTCTATTTATTATCGGGTTAAAGAACTAGTGTTATTTAAAACACAGTTCACGATAAACCCATTTCAAATCCAATCAAATATATTAGAAATTCCGATTATTTAAAACCCCTTTTTAAATCTAATTTATTTATTTAAAAACAAAAAAAATCGGGTTTTAAATTGAGTTCAAAGTAGTTCATTTCAATAAAAATTCATTTTTATCTTTTCAAATATGGAGTTTTTCACCCCAATTTTTCTCAAATCATTTCTTATGATTTTACCCAAATTATTACTATTTTTAATAATTTTATCAAGGCCCGTACAGTCGATTTCCAACAACGGCCATCGAACTGCACTTATAGTGACCTTTTTCGAATTTGATTTGGACGTATCTCCAAATCCAACCGTTAGATTTTGAATTTCAAATATTCGTTAGAAAACTCTTTTCGATACGAACCCAACGGTTCCGGTTTTAGGAGAATCCGACGGTCGGATCTCCCGTAATGTCCGTTTGAAATAAATGGTCGAAATTTTACGAACTGTCGCGGCGCGGCGCGTTCTATTCAGGCCATTATATTATATAATATATATAATATATATTTCGTCGATTTCTATTTAAAACGAATTTTATAAATCGTTTTAAATTCGTTTCAAAAACAATTTCAACTTCCATTTCAATTCAAATCAAAATTGAATTTTTCCTTATAAATTCGTTTAAAAATTCTTTTCTATTCTATTCAGATTTCAATTTGAATTCATTTCAATTCGTTTTCAATTCAATTCGAATTCGTTTTCAATTCAATTCAATTCAATTTCAAAGTCGTTTGCTATTCGATTCAATTCAAATTCGTTTTACATTCAATTCATTTCGAAATCGTTTTATATTCAATTCATTTCGAAATCGTTTTATATTCGATTCAATTCAAATTCGTTTGATTTAAAATCAGACTCCAACCGTAAATTAGTAAGAGAACGATTTCCTGAATATTAACCCCGAAGGCCGAAACCAACATCAGATTAATATCCAGGAGACCACTCATCTCATTTATTTTCCAGTTGATTTCTAATTCTATATGATAAAGATGTAAATTTTATGGTTAAAATATTTCGTTCAACACATGACTAATCTCAACGGATGAGTACAGTCAACACATGAACTTTTACTTTATAATGATAAAGATATAAATTTTATTGTTAAAATATTTCGTTCAACACATGACTAATCTCAATGGATGAGTACAGTCAACACATGAACTTTTACTTTATAATGATAAAGATATAAATTTTATTGTTAAAATATTTCGTTCAACACATGACTAATCTCAACGGATGAGTACAGTCAACACATGAACTTTTACTTTATAATATTCTTTATCTTCTAAATTGGAATGAGGCCCAATCAATTACCATATAGCGTTAACTATATGGATTTCCATACAACACATGTATATGATAGCATTGAAAAATAATCAACCATCAACCAAAGTGCACTACACTGTATAAGCATCAAATATAGATATTTAACACTTATAACAGCCTGTCAATCAATCGATCGACATATTTAATAAATCAGGATGAGTGAACTTCATATTTCATCCCGACACCCGTGTGGGGTTTCAAATCAACAAACACAGATTTTTATTTGTGCAGTTGGGCGATGTGTAAAATTTATCGACTCAATCAATGTCCTTCAAATAGGTGTACATAAACAAAACGTCCGGTTTGTAAATGAATATTTTATTTTACTTCTACGTTAAAAATTATATTTTTAACGATAAAATATTTTATTTTAACACATGAATTTCTATTCAGTTCATTTATTCAATAAAATGATATTTTTATTTTTCTAATTTATTTTAGAAAATTTCGGCGGCATAACGGCACGATACTAGAAACGGGACGAGGCCTAGCCTTATCCCCGGTCTAGTGAAAGCCCACGCCATTCACACATCAATCAATCCATTCCATTTCACCAAACAACTCAAATTTCAATCAAATAATCTAACTAATTTTTGCAATCAAACAAACAAGTCCATGGTCTGTGGACGATTGTGTCGGGTGCTACTAAACACCATCTGCATCCTAGTATATATATATAACTAGAAAAAGAAATTGAAAGGTGAGAAATTCTCACTGATAGCTATCCAACTCCACGACACTTCATCGTTATCGCATCTTCGTCATCTTCGTTGCCCGTAGCCACTACATATATAAAAATCACACATTTTTATATTTTGATGCCTTTAAAATAAAAATCACATTTTTATTTATTCACTTTCAATTTAAAAATCATATTTTTATAATCACTTCATACATTTAAAAATCGAATTTTCACTTCGCTATTCAATATATAAAAATCGAATTTTTATTATGCTATTCAATATATAAAAATCAAATTTTTATTATGCTATTCAATATATAAAAATCAAATTTTTATTATGCTATTCAATATATAAAGATTTTGCCTTTTCAAATATGAAGTTTTCTCCTTTTCAAAAATAAATTTTATTAAGCTATATATATATTAAAGGTTATATTTTTATCAAGCTTTACATAGAGAAAAGATTATATTTTTTATTCTTCTACTAGTTTGAAAAATATATTTTCTCGAAGTAAAAATCATATTTTTACTTCCCTACTCATATCAAAATATCGTCTTTTCATATTTTAAAAATATCGTCTTATAAAAATCAATCTTTACTTTGCTACACATATAAAGATGCTATTTTTAATATTCCTATCATGTAAAAATTATATTTTTAATCCTCCACATAAACAAAAATCATGTTCTTACATCATTTATATAGTAAAGATTATATTTTTAATACTTTAAAAATATAAAAAATCATATTTTTATTACTTATTCATAAAAAAAAAAAGAGATCGCATTTTTATCACTAACTACATATGATAAAAATCGATAAATCAAACTCACATCGTTCGGAGGAGGTGAAGGCGAAGTCCGGGGTTGCGTCGAGGTGTTGAAGCTCACTGCCGAAGGGGGTCCTTTGCCCTAGGGTTTGGCGCTCGACTGGAGAAGCCAGAGGCGAGGGGCTTGGCGCAGGGTACGGGGTCAGTGCCAGGCTAGGGGGGCGGTGCGGCGAGGCAACAGGGATGGTCGGCGGCGGGTCTTAGGAGGCTGGGCGGCGCGGATCTCCGTGGGTTTGGGGCTCGGGTTTGCCTTCAGGAAAGGGGAAGAGAAGGAGAGAGAAGCTGCGCGGTGGGGGAGGGGTGCGGCGCTGCCCCTCTGGCAGCCTAGCTGCGGTCACGGCGGTGAACGGGGGGGGGGAGGCGATCGATGCTTTCCCCCCTTTTTCTTCTTTTTTTTTATTTATTTTTAATTTCCGATTCGATTTAATCGGGGGGGGGGGGGGGGGCGCAGAGCGGGTTAAAGGGGGAGAAAGATATATTTTTATTATTATTTTATTAATTATTTTAATTGCATAAAGTTGACTTTTACATACGACCTCTAAACGAGGTCCACCGCCTATCGCCCATAGCGTTTCACCCCCATTCCGAACACAATGGGATATGTATCGCAAGCTGATTTGATCGTTTCGATCAGTTTCCGTTGAATTTACATTTAAATCACTATATTGAATTTTAAACGTACATTTCAAATTACTGGGGTCACATACTAACTAGAAAAATTCCAGAAAAATATTTTCTAGCTTCGTATTGACGATACGGTCCTAACAAAACTAGTTTCGTCAAATTCTGAGACCGTTGGAAAAATGGCCATTTTCCAGTCGATTAAAATCAACTGAAACTGGTCAAACGCGTTTTCCTTTGCCACGCTCACATATTAATTCAAATAATTTTGAAATTTGGAATCTAGCAATAATTTAACACTGCGGATCCAACAAAACTAGTTTCGTCGAAATCCGAGGTCGTCTGCAAAATTTTCATTTTTAAGGGCCTGAATTCCATAGTGACTATTCAGAATTTTCAACTGGACATATCTTTTGATTCCCGCTATGAAATTTTGATTTTTCGGATTCGTTGGAAAGATATCATCAATTCGATCCTAACATTTTTGGTTTCACTAAAATCCGGATTGTTTTGCACCCAGTACATCCAATTGTAGTTTGAAATCGAATTATCGAACTACCGCGCCATTTTCAATTCTATTTATAATTATTTATATTCTAACGACGACGCGTATATAATATATACGTTCTAATTCTATTCAAAATAAATTTCTTGTCGATATTACTTAAAATAATCTATTTTAAATGTTCAAAATTCGCTAAAATTGCCAAAATAAAAATTTTAAACTGGTTCAGAATTTCCGGGTTATTACAACCGGGGAGTCGACTTGGGAGTCGACACACCCCAGTTGGTGTCGACTGCCCAGTCGACACCCCTGTCGACCTGGGTGGTCGGGCCAGTTTGGCCTGGTGCACCTGCTGTCCCCTTTGAGTCATGTTTTGAGGGCTGTGACGAGATTTGATGGCTCAGATCTAAACTAGGGTTAATCCTATGGCCTAAACTAACCTAAACTTCTATAAAAAAGACCATAAGACCTAGCCTAAACCCACACAAATCAATCCTACAACTAAGTGCTGCCAAAATGCTCCCTAATCATGGCCTCCATCTTCATCTTGAGAGCTTCTAAGGCAAAAAGGAGCCATCTTTCTTCATCCAATCAAAGGAGCTACTTATTCTCAAGGCTATTTGTGTTGCTACATCATTCCTAGAGCTTCTACTATATCTCTATCTTGTTCTATTTGGTTCTAGTTCTCATAGCCACGCTTTGTAAGCCCTCCTCTACTCTTAGATCTAAACTATGAACTTAATATGACATGTAGCAAGTTGAAATGAGACTTTTGTGTTATGCTTGCCTTGGATTTCATGCATAGATTCATTCATGACCCTTTTGATCTATGTTTATGGACCTAATGTTTACCTATCATGAATCTAGTACCATTTATGTTGGCTTTTGGGTGGAAAGCTATGAGCTTTATGTGGTGATTGTGCATAAATGCAACATAGAACCCCTCATGACCTTGATATTAACTTGCCATGATGGTCCTATATGCTAATCACAAGTTTATCACCCTATTTGCTAAGTTTAATGCCATACATGTGTAGATTGGAATTGGACCTAAGTGCAATATTTGCCTTAAACCTATCATTGTATGCATAGATCTATTCATGTCTCTCTTGATCTATGATTGTGGACCTATCATGAACCTATTACCATTCATGTTGACCTTGGAAAAAATGCTATGAAATGGATTATGGCTTATGCATGTTAACAAACCTTAACCCCTCATGTTCCTTAACAAGCATATGATGATATTGAACCTATTTGCTATGCACAAGTTAGGATTGTCACCCTATGTCAACTATTACCATGTTACCACCCTATTTGCTAATTATGCTATCATACATGTTTGTGGCCAAATCACCCTTATGCTATTATGCATGCTTGAGGCCAAAGCACCCTTATGTTATTTATATGTTTGGGGCCAAGTCACCTTTTATGCTATCATACATGTTGAGGCCATATGCTAGTATGTTGAACCCCTTTTGCCTCAAATATCACCATGTTTAACTTGTGATAGACTTTGCCATCTTTTGCCCACCTTGTCATATTCTTATGTTCCCCCTTTTGATCTATTGTGTTGATGTGAACTTACGTGCGATGGGGTTACGTTATGGGTAAACTTAAATGACATGAAACATGACTTGAAAATATGACATGTGATTATGCTTGAAAACATGAACGTGGACATGACATGTAGAAAACATGAAAGCGGCCAACTCGAGGTGTAGCATAAATCTACCCGGAACCGGCCGACTTAACTAGTGGCTACAAACAATAGGACCCAATGTGAGTAGTTGGTCATATCGCACTTAAAACCCGAGGTTAGACTAGGTTGTGGTGTAAAGCTACCCGGACCCGCCCGGCTTAACTAGTAACCACAACAAAGTCTAATGTGAGAGGTTGGGGTGCATTAAGTTAATTAATGCCACATGGTAGGGTTAAGTCATGGACTACTTGAATACTTAACCAATTAAACACGATGGATTGGTAGGGTTAAGTCATGGACCACTTGGATATACTTAACCAGTTGAACACGATGTATTGATAGGGTTAAGTCATGAACTGCTTGGATACACTTGACCAACTCAATACATGGTTAGGATAGGGTTAACCACACTTAACCCATTTAAAACCCTAGTTACGTGGTCCTTTTCAGCAGTAACCTACTTGGGAGTATCTGGATACCCTGGACTAGGCTAGGGTGGGGCACGATTACTGACTGATTGTAAGAGACCAAAAGAGATGGCTGAATGGTGCACCAGTTAAGTTCAGGCGGACCATGGTCGTGCACATTAAGTCCGGAGTTGAACATGGGCACCGGTAGGTTTAGACTGTGCGTGCTTGTTTTGTGTCTGTGGTTTACAACCTAGGACTGGATACACCCTAGGGTGGACCTTGCACAGTTAACTACATTCCATGATTAGGCCGTATGACACCGATGCACGACGAGTTAGGCTTATAGGGAGCCGATCGACTAGACCGAGTAGTTGGACCTTGATTTAGGTCATCTCATGAGTTTGGGCCAATATTGGGCTAAGGGATCACTTCTTGTTTATACTTGACATGGATTAGAATACTAGTACACTTGGTGCAACTTAACCTTGTATATGCGATGCCACTCTTGTTAACTTTTCACCATGCCAGTTATCATCCTATGTTTCATCTCTGTTTTACATGTCCAATTAACTTTATTAGTTTTTATACTAATAGTAGGTAGGACTTACCAGTCTTTTTGACTGACCCATTTTCTTTTGCCTCTTTTCTTCCGTCCCCACCCCCCTCCCCCCCAGGTTCTCAGGGTGGGAACACTAGCACCTAGCTTGGATCTTTAGCGTGCTTACTGGATAGCTCATGTACGGCTTGGACTTGAGCTCGCTATGGCTTTACCACATCTACTTTGGGGATAGTTTACTTTATGTTATTTCCAGTTTTCAGTTTATGTTTCTAGACTTGTAGTAGTTGGAAAATAATGACTTAGTACTTTTGATGTAAGTTGACTATGGTTTTGAAATAGTAGTTTTATCCGCTGCTTTATTTACTCTGTTTTACTTATATGTTCTGTCTTGTGATATCTTCATGCATGTTTACCTTGTCCAACACCCCTCCAAAGCCAGTGTACTTGCTTAGAGTGACCCTGGCGGAGGTGGGGTGTTACAAATTAGGACCGAAATATTCACCGAACAGTCAACCGAACAATAGCAGAGAAAACCCCAAACAATCATATTTAGTGAAATGTGAAGTAGCAACTTGTAACAAATTTAATCATAAGTAAACTTACGATCGTTGACGACGGAGGAGCGGTGCTCGCCCGTCATGGGAGCAGACAGAAGCGACTTGAGTTGGCTCGCTGGAAACGGGTGCTGGGTTCGGTGACGACACTGGAAAGAACGGTGAGAAAGCAAGGCTTTGAAGGCAACACACGGTCGACGTAGACATTGCTCGATTGGTCGAGGGAAGAAGAGAAAATATGGATGGTGGAATCGGATTTTTGAGTTCTCAGGTTCGAATGGGTAATTTTGAGATAGCAGCGAAGAGGCCAGGCTCGACAGCACTGCTTGAGGGTTTGCGGTGGTGCAAAGGAGAAAGCGGAGGTGGATACTTGAAGAGGCGGAGGGAGCGAATTCAGTTTGCAGGTGGAAGTTCAAACAGATGTGAATGCCGAGAATAGTGGCGACGAAGGAGAACGCGACCTCGATAAGGAAGAGGAGGCTCAATGACGTTGGGTTTCCGATCATGGCTACGGTTAGTGGCGATTTGGGGATCGATGGATTTGGGGACATAGATCCTTGATTTGGGGAAAAGAGAGGAAGAATTGTTTTTCTTGGCTGAAACAAAATGAGGAGAGGGAATTGTTTTACTATTGTGAACGAATGGAAAGGGCTACGCATTAAATAATTCAAACTAAAGGAACAATAGTTGAATGAAGACCACAACGTGTAATACAATTTCAGATAGGAAATGACAGGTGTTGGTTTAGCAGCAAAGTGGAGACAAGTGGTAAAAAAATTCAACCTCCCAAAACTTGAGTATATTATATCGGATATTGTGTTTGAGTAAACGTTAGGCTGAACTAGGTAAGTTGTTTTAACGAACGTTTGGCTAGAACGCGGACTGACAAATAATGTTGTTTGCATGTTTAAATTCCAAAATTATCAACCGTTTTTATTGTAAATAAAATGATCTTACAAAAAATTTAACTGATTAAATACATGGCATTCTACTACGCAAATCAAAATTTAGAGTATATATTGAAATCTTGAAATAAACTATATTTAACGATTCGATTTTTTCAACAAAATTTTAAACCAACTAGCCCTTTAATTACTAAATAATATCCAAGCTTAATATATCCAATCGGATTCTAAATTAAATTTTATACTTTCAATATTGATTTTTTTTACATAGCTAAATTTTCAAATATTCAACAAATCAAAATTAGTCAATAACGTTGGCGTTAACAAACATTCATGTTAAAATTAGGTTTACGAAAAGCCTTTCTATTTTAAAAGTAAATTCAAACAAACACAAATCTATATTCGAAGAAATCAAATTAATTAACAACGGTAATGACGCTTATTTTCCTTTGTAACTAACCGTAAATAACGTTTGTTTTTATATAATGTTCATATTAAACAACAAAAGAATTCCAATGTTAAATATTCAATTTAGTTAACAATGTAAATCACATCAAAACGTTTATAAATTTACGAAAGGATTCATTTAAAAGTAAACTCAAATGTCGTTCAAAAATGTATAAAGTCCAAATTTTATGTCAAAAATATAAATATTTAAAATTATTTAATGCTATCTCTTAATTAAATTTATAACTTAAACATCGAAAATTTCTGGGTCGTTATAATCTCCCCCACTTAAATTTCTTCGTCCTCGAAAAGGAGAGGTTGTAAAATTATACTTACGTAAAATAAATTTTACTTATAAAATTCAATGAAACCAATAAATTACAATTCCAAGTAATTTAACAAATAGTTCATGGGGATTTAAACACAAAATTTCCATATCACTAAACTCATAAAGCTTTGTCTAAATTTCAAAACTTGACTTAATCTCTATATTGAAAACTAAATAAGAGATTTACTATATTTTGAAATCATAAATTTCAAACATTTGAAAGCCTCAAATGATTTCTCCGAACTTAGAATCATGTTTTCATTTCAAACCATTGAAGTATTACATAGTTCTTTCATATTGAATCATACTTCACTTCGGGACTTCAAAATCAAAATTTGCTTCCAAAATTTCGAACATTCTATGATGAAATCAAATCAACATATATTATTAGTTTGAGAAGTCTCCTTCATGATATGGCTATTGAGTACTACCCATCGCACGTAATACAATCCCACATCACAACCCAGTTTAATCATGGTTACATGAACAACCAAATCATTTCATATCCCGAAGTTGTAAATCATCTCACAAAAAAAATCAAATACTTTTAATCACAATATTGTTGTTTCAAACCATATCAAATATCGAGACTCAAGTCATCAAAATTCCTATGTTTATAAAAACTTTATAATCTTTTTATCATATTCCAAACGATTGGGAAAATCGATTTCATTCAATAATTGACAATCAAATTTGAAGTTACGATTTCAACTTCAAATATATACTCAATTTTCAAAATTTCAAAATCAATTGTTTTACTCAAACATTTCATTATGTCAATTCATAATTCATACCAAGCTCCATGAAAATAAATTTCAAACTAATTCAAAATATCCTTTGTTTATAAACCAATTTTACAAACTATATGTCATATCAAAATTACTTGAAAAACTTCTTTCAATAATTGGAAATTAAAGTTGATCAATTCTACCTAGTATCATATAAATTTAAGCTTCCCAAAATTTAAATCCAGATCTTCACAAATCATTTTAAAATTTATTGAAGTCGTATCAAATTTATTTGGACTTTTCCAAATTCTCAAATTCACATAAGATAAAATCTTGCAAGATCTCAAATCAATGTCTTGAAAATCTTTCATAAATCAACTTCCCTTAGATGAAATCCATTTCAAATAGTTTCAAAACATTTCCAAAATTTCCAAATAAATTTCATTTAGAAATTATTTACAATTCATATAGTCGAACACTTTTTTCCGAAACATGAGTTTAAAATAATTCAAATAACTTGGAAAGTTGAATTTCCCTTTCTAATCATTGGAAATCTAAATTGGATCAATATGTTTTTCTATCTTTCAATAAATACCATACAATTTAAGCCTTTCAAATTTCGATCAAAGCTTTTAGAAAATCGTTAATAATCCATAGAAGTATTTTAAATCAAATTTCACATTCAAATGTTTCAAAACAGTTCATGATTTCCAAATAATTTTCTTTTTTTTCGTATGATAAAATCTTTCAAGAATCAATGTCTTAGAGGTCATATACAATTCATAAAATCAAATAACCTTCCCATAAAATCCATTACCCCAATAAGGTAGAATTTGTTCTTCCTTATTAATAATACCAAAACGTGTTTGGAAATGTCCCATATTGAAATATCTCTTGAAAAGTTTTATTCGAAAATACCATTACGCTTTTGCTGCGTAACTCTGATTTTAGTACATACATGTTCCAACTAGCATGTTCCAACTAGCATGGTTCAAACATATTAATTCAAAACATTAGAAATCAATTTCAAACATTTCGGAACCAGATTTTCGCAATTTACTTCAAAAATCCAATTCCTATGCATTGCTTAGATTCTACCTTCAAAACACATAAATTACCATGTAAAGTACTTTTGTCGATATTTTGTTAACATAGAATTTCTGAAGTATTCACTTGTCCATAGTTATTAAAATTCAAATTAGATCATGGTTCTTTTCGGCACAGGCGAACGGACAAAATTATTGGTCTGGTGCATTGAATTCATATGTTTAAGCCAATCAAGGTAAGCAAGGGATTGAGTGTCAAAGTGGGAAACAAATAGCATGATGATTCTAGTCCATAATACTTTACCAAAATCCACAAGATAAAGCTACTCAGGATGTGCAACAAAAAGAGGGTAGTTCAGGTTCGAGTATTCTAACAGGGAAAAGATAGGAAAGTCATGGCAATTCCATCATGGGTACTCGAATTTAATTCTATTTATTATTTGTTAAAGAAACTTCTACTAGAATTATTTATATTTTTTCCCCAAGTGGGGAAAATCAATCTTCTCCCCTACTTAAACAATTGTTGTGTTTTAAATCATTGTAAATATATGATTTCTTTACTTAGTATTATCAAAATCATCTTTAGATTTATTAACTGAAATCTTATTGCCAAAATATATTTTGAAGCAAAATAGTTTAGTTGTATATTATTATTTACAATTTATGCTAAGTATACGTTCAACTCGATTGCTTATATAAGTTTACTTAACGCTCATTAATGAGTTTGAGTGTGATATCTTCTTTGGTTAAGCTTATTAGAGGACCAAATCTTGTATTTAAAACTCAAATTTTTTTCCAAATTTAAGCAGAAATTAGTATCTTACATTATTTCAAAGCGGTGAACATTTGAAAAACATTTGAAATAATCTTTTTAATTTATTAGGCTAAGGTCATACGAGTTTTAATTCAAGTTATCAATTTATTATATTAAAGTTCAAAAATACTTGATAACTCGAAGCCTAACAAGTTCATCGTCGTACTTGCAGACTTTAGACATGCGTTGATCAGGCGCGTGCCTAAAATCTACAAGTACTAAATATACTTGTTTTAACTCCCAGTGAAAATACTTGAAAACTTCTTTTAGAAAATAGGTATGGAAAGTTCCAACCGATGTCAATTGTTAAAACTACTCACAAATCGCAAATACACAATTGTTACGCCTGGGTTCCCCAAGTAGCATCCATACCCATAGGAAGTCGCTTCCCTGCAAATTTCATCATGAGCAAATCAACAGAAGGCATCTAACAAAAAAAGAGTAGAAAAAACTGAGTTCATCATGGAGCGCAGCCTCTCAGGTCGCTCTATCACCAGGTTGAGAGGACAAAGTGTTGCAACCAAAGGTGGCTAGGCAATCAAACTCTACGCCTTACGCCATTATATCTCGAAAACATTCACATGGATCACAGTCTATGTCTATCAACTCGGGTGGTTGCATCATTTTGACCGATAGACCTTAAACAATCTCTATCCTATGAATTATGCCAAGTCGACCACAGATACATAATGATTGCACCTGGATTCCCCAGGTAACATCTGTATCCATAGATCTTCGCAACCCTGCAGATTACGCTATCGTAAAACGACCATAAATCACAGCCGACGCAATGATTTCGCCTGGATCCCCATGAAACATCCATTGTCGTAGGCACTCCCAGCCCTGCGAATTTCGTTATGCAGTCGAGTTCGAAGGAAACACACAAGTTTTACATTCGGACAAACTAATCATCACATGCAACACCTACTGAGTAGGTCTGCTATTTCGCAAGAAGGTACTTCCCGTATCTTAGTTTGAAAACATATGATACTATATATATAGTACTTCATTTCTCATGTTGATATACCACATTTATATAAATGTCTGTTTTCCACATCATGTTTCCAAACGTATCGTTCTTATATACATTTCCTTATACAAGATTCCATTTCATATTAATTACCTTCCAAATGATAGTTTTTGATTTAATCTCCATTCTTATAAAAATGTTCATATATAAGTTTCGAAAACATTTTACTTCAATTACCTTGAAATTTCATTCCTATCTCAAATTTTGTTTTATTCGTAATTGAGTCGATATTCGTTATTATTTCAAAAATCCAAATTCAAATTCTCAAATCAGACATCTTATTTGATTTGGATTTGCATGTCACACATATCGTTGTTCAACTGGATCTTCATATACCATTACCTGGCTTAAAATTTCTCAGATCAAAATGCATACATTTCCGGAAATAATTACGTTCAATAACTTGAGTACAATAGCTAGGTATAAAATAAAATAAATTGGAATAAACAAATTGAGTAAAAAAATAAGATAATAATCTGTAAAATGTTGGAAACCAAATGAGTTGTTAAGTATAAAATGGCTTAGGAAAAATAGTTTAAGTAAAACGGTAAAGAAATATATATATTGGTATAAAATAGGTAAATACAATAGTTTACAAAGGAATTAATTTGAGTTGAGATAAATTAAGTAGGATGAATAAGTCAAAAGGTAAAATATAAATTGCTAAATAATTTAGTTAAAATGGAACGTTAGGCATAAATACAAGGAGCTAGAAAACAAAGAATATAATAGCTGATACAAATAGTTTAGTAAAGCTAGGCCTAAATAAGGAGTTTAAATACTATATTTTCATAAAATGGTCAAATTTAGATAAATTGGAAAAATAGAAAGCTTGGTACAACAAACAAAATAGATAATAGCTAATTATAATTAAATAGTGAAATAGTTAAGAAAAATGAACTTAAAATAGATAAATCAATGTTGTCAAAACATACAAGATACTAATAGTTTAGCAAAATAATAAATTCAATAAATGAATTGAATAAAGGGTGCGTTTTTTACAGGTCCCTATTAAGTTTCAAAATATAAAAAAAAAAACCCGGTGATAAACATAATATAGAATACATCCCTATTTTTGAACTTCCGCTAAAAAAATTCCAGATCTACCCTTATACACCTAAAAAACTATCCAACAACTGTTTGTCCTCATTTACTCAGTCAATCGCTCCTATTATCTCGCCCATAAACCTAAATCAACAATTCTGGAAAACAGTCGTTCAATCCAACAGCAATTTTTTTATTACTTTTTTTTATTTTTACGAAAAACTAGACAACTATATAAAAAAATATTACATAAAATGATTTTTTTTTATTACTTTTTTTTAATTTTTTACAAAAAACTAGATAATTATATACATATATTACGTAAAATTGCATACATTTATGCAACTAAGTGTAATAATTGCATGCATATACTAATATTATGCAGAAAATAAATTATTAGTTTTGCGTAGCTAAGTGAAATAATTGCATACATATACAGAACTGTACTGCGTAATTGCTGGAACAAAAAAAATGACAAAAAAGTAAAAACATATAATTATAACAAGATGCTTATATATATGCAAATAACAGAAACATGTGCATACTTACATGAAAATTTTCATAACATTTACATGTACTACATCAAAAAATAAGTACAGACCACATTTACATGTACTACATCAAAAATTTGAAAACAATTACAAAGCAGAGATGACGGTCTTTTGAAGAACAAATAATTTTGTTAAGACCCAGCTTATTGCGCAAACCACATCTAGTAGTCTCTGTAGAAACACATGCAGATTTCAATCATTTGGAAAAGGATGGATGACCAATCTTCAACAACACGATAACACCAATATCTGCCGGAACACTGTTATATAAAAAAAGAAAATCAACTTTAGTAGGCTTAATGTGCAGTAACCTAATTAAAAAAAATTGCTTCAGAATAATATAAATACATGCGTACAATTCATCAAAATAACAATAATTTCTGAATATTTATATGCAAGTATTCCAGATATATGCATAGAAATATGAATATATTTGTAAAATAATATGTTTTTCGGTTTGTTTGATAAAAAATTGCATACATATATGCATATATTAAAAATAGCTGCATATTTGTCCGCAACTTTTTATCAGAAGTTCAGCAAAAATCAGATATTTTCCTACATCTTACACAATAATTTCTAAATATTTATATGCAAGTATTCCAGATATATGCATAGAAATATGAATATATTTGTAAAATAATATGTTCTTCTGTTTGTTTGATAAAAAATTGCATACATATATGCAAATATTAAGAATAGCTGCATATATGTCCGCAACTTTTCATCAGAAGTTCAGCAAAATTCAAAGATATTTTCCTACATCTTACACAATAATTTCTAAATATTTATATGCAAGTATTCCAGATATATGCATAGAAATATGAATATATTTGTAAAATAATATGTTCTTCTATTTGTTTGATAAAAAACTGCATACATATATGCAAATATTAAGAATAGCTGCATATATGTCCGCAACTTTTCATCAGAAGTTCAGCAAAATTCAAAGATATTTTCCTACATCTTACAGATCGCGATTTTGAATGTTTTTCTGTTTGCATTTTCATCAAAAATTGCATACATATATGCATATATTTAAGAATAGCTGCATAATTGTCCGCAACTTTTTAACAGAAATTCAGCAAGAATCAACCATGTTGCAAAAGAAAACTTTAAAACTGTATACACTCTCAATTAAAACACACATTACAAATTGTCATTTCAGGGAGTTGTCGAATGAGTTTTACAGATAGAAAATATAAATATAGTGACATACAAATAAAATTAAAACATAGTCAAATGATTGAATTACTAGCCGCCCAAAAAGACTAGAAGAATACCTTTCGCTGAAATCACTTCGTTGTCGCGTCCGTCTGCCTGGATTGCTAATCTCTCCTTCTATGCAAATTGAAATCCAAATCGCTTGACTGGATTCGATGCGATGCCTGCCAGAATCACTGGAATCGCTGCTGACTCTTCGCTAGAACCAAAAATTGAACGCGATAAGAATTTTGGGGATTAAGGGGTTTCGGTTGAAGGAGGAAGCAGCCACCGATTAGAGGCCATCAATTTCGTTGGAGCCGCCGCCGCCATGAAGAACGAATTTTAGGTTTCTGGAAAAGAAAAAAAAAAGTAAATACGTAATGAATAGATCCAACCTAGCTAAATACGGCGTGAATTAAGAAAAAGGGCACTTTTGTAAAAATACCAGCCGCTGTTTGAAATTAGGGATGTAATTTATATGTTTTGAAACAGGAGGATGTGAGCCTAATTAAGTTTGCTTTTAGGGATGTGTGCCTAATTTTCACTTGAATAAATTCGATTAGCTACGATAAAATTGCTAAAGTATGATTTAAAATGGAAAACAAGGACAAGATAATTTAACGAATAAAATAAATAGCTAAGTATAAATAATTCAAGTAATGAACTCGATATCGATTTGAAATAATTTGGTGAAACAAGTTAAGTTTAAACAAAATGGTTTAAATAATATATAACATTTTTTAAAATCAATTAACACCAATTTTCAATCTGACGAAGTAAATTTTAATGCTGATTCAGCTCTTGTTTCAACAACCATTTATCAAAGTCGAGTATCGTCAAATTCCGCTTCATCAAGTTTCAACTTTACCAGGTTTTAAATGTACTTCCCGAAAAATCCAAACTTCGTATTAGCTTTGATTTATTGATAAAAATTCTTTTAATATTTATTGGAATATTTCAAATGAAAACCCTTGGAAAACCAATTCATTATTCCCTTTTGATAATTTCGAACACTCGACGATCGATTTCGAAAATCTTTTTCGCAAAGAGCTTTTAAGTAAGAATTCCGGAAGGAACTTATATTTCAAAAATACTTTTCCTTCAAAATATTTTATTTTCAAATCTTCTTCAGAAATATTTTATTTTCAAAATCTCTTCCAATTTTTTATTTTTTCGAAATCCGTTGATTCTAGCATTAATTCCGCTCATTCTAACATATTTCTACCTTATCTCCAATGAGTTTTTAAACCCGATAAGCTAGGCTTTGTACGAACCTGGCTCCGATACCAGCTGTAACGACCTGGCATTTTGACCGCTCCAAGTCGGTAATTAAACCAACTCAAAACGTTTAAAATGATAGATTGTTATTGGATTATAGGGTTTAAACAGAACTAACCACAGAATCACAAAGTACAAGTATTTGCAGCCGAATAAATTTCATATAAATAATGGAGTTTTATACAATATTTTGTATAGCAGACAAATAACATATATGTATATATACATAAATTTATTAAAATTTATTAATGGTTTTGTCGAGCCGTGCGCGTGTGTAACAACCCGGAAATTCTGGGCCAGTTTAAATTTTTTATTTTGGCAATTTTGGCGAAGTATGAATATTTAAAATGAATTATTTTAAATAATATCGACGAGAAATTTATTTTGAATATAAATCGAACGTATATATTTATACGCGTCGTCGTTAGAATATAAATATTTATATATAATTATAAATAGAATTGAAAATGGCGCGGTAGTTCGATAATTCGATTTCAAACTTCAATTGAATGTACCGGGTGCAAAACAATCCGGATTTTAGTGAAACCAAAAACATTAGGATCTAATTGATAATATCTTTCCAACGAATCCAACAAATCAAAATTTCATAGCGGGAATCAAAAGATTGGTCCAGTTGAAAATTCTGAATAGTCGCTATGGAATTCAGGCCCTTAAAAATGGACATTTTGCAAATGACCTCGGATCTCGACGAAACCAGTTTTGTTGGGTCCGTGATGTCAAATTATTGCTAGGTTTTAAATTTCATATTTTTAGAATCAATATGTGAGCGTGGCAAAGGAAAACGCGTTTGACCAGTTTCAGTTGATTTTAATCGACTGGAAATTGGCCATTTTTCAAACGGTCTCAGAATTCGACGAAACTAGTTTTGTTAGGACCGTACCGTCAATACGAATCTAGAAAATATTTTTATGGAATTTTTAGAGTTAGTATGGGACACCGGTAATTTGAAATGTACGTTCAAATTTGAAAATTAAATGTTTTATACTTTAATTTGCAGAATAACTGACTGTAACAGTCGAAATGGCTTACGAAACCTATTCCATTGTGTCCGGGATGGGGGTAGTTAGCTAGGGGCGACACTGGTTGGGTTTGATTTGGAGTTTAAATGAAAATTCCCTTTTTAAAAAGAAAAATAGAATTAAATATTAATTAAAATAAACTATATAAGGCCAAAGCCCGTTCAATAAAACCCTAGCCCCTTTAAACAGATGCGCCGTCGTTCTCAAAATCCACGGCCCCGAGTTCATCACCTTCCCCCCTTCCGATCTCTGTATCCGTTGACCCGTTCGCCAAGCTTCCAACTGGAAAATGTTCGGCTAGGGGAGATGGGTGTTCTCGACGGTGGAGATCAGTTTATATCTCGTGAAGCGTGCAAAATCATGGCTCAAACCACCTGACTTCGCACGCGATTCAAAGCTTCTAGGGGCCGCCGAGTTCCCTGCCTCCGCCAGCGTTGGTGGCGCCTCCAAGCAGCTACAACATGGCGTCCCCGGATCGAATTCCGGTCATCAAATTTGGGGGCAGCGACGATTTTGCATTATCGACGGTGATGGGTTCATTTGCTGAAGCGGTTTACTGGGTAATAGAAAGGAACGGGTCAACTTATAGTAGAAGGAAGGTGATTGTTTTTTTTATATATAAAAGGCATTGTAAAATATGTTAGAAAAATAAAAATATAAAAGCAAGGAGCTTTAAAAATAAAAAAAGCAAGTAGCTTTAAAAAATAAAATAAAAGCAAGGAGCTTTAAAAATAAAAAAAGCAAGTAGCTTTAAAAAAATTTAAAAGCAAGGATTTTTAAAATAAAAATAGCCTGGGTTTAAAAATATGATTTTTATTTGAATAACTCCATTATAAAAATTCGATTTTTATATATTGAATAGCATAGTAAAAATTCGATTTTTATATATTGAATAGCATAGTAAAAATTCGATTTTTATATATTGAATAACGAAGTAAAAATTCGATTTCTATATGTGTAGTGGCTACGGGCAACGAAGATGACGAAGATGCGATAACGATGAAGATTTCTATCAATGAAGAGTCGTGATATTGGATAGCTATCGGTGAGAACTTCTCACCCTAACTCTTCTTTTCTAGTTATATATATATATATATATATATACTAGGATGCAGACGGTGCTTAGTAGCACCCGACACAATCGTCCACAGACCATGGACTTGTTTGTTTGGTTGCATAGATTAGTTAGATGATTTGATTTGAAATTGAATTGTTTGGTGAAATGAATGGATTTGATTGATGTGTGAATGGCGTGGGCCTTCACTAGACCGGGGATAAGGCTAGGCCTCGTCCCGTTTCTAGTATCGTGCCGTTATGCCGCCGAAATTTTCTAAAATATGTTAGAAAAATAAAAATATCATTTTATTTAAAGAATGAACTGAATAGAAATTCATATGTTGGATTAAAATATTTTATCATTAAAAATATAATTTTTAACGTGAATGTAAATAAATTAATATTCATTTACAAACCGGACGGTTTGTTTATGTACACCTATTTGAATGACATTGATTGGGATGATAAATTTTACACATCGCCCAATTGCACAAATAAAATACGCGTTTGATTGTTTGAAACCCCACACGGGTGTTGGGATGAAATTTGAAGTTCACTCATCCTGATTGATTAAATATGTCGATCGATTGATTGACAGGCTGTTATAAGCGTTAGATATCTATATTTGATGCTTATACAGTGTAGTGCACTTTGGTTGATGGTTGATTATTTTTCAATGCTATTATATACATGTGTTGTATGAAAATCCATATAATTAACTTTATATGGTAATTGATCGGGCCTCATTCCAATTTGAAAAATAAAGAACAATATAAAATAAAGGTTCATGTGTTGACAGTACTCATCCATTGAGATTGGTCATGTGTTGAACGAAATATTTTAGTAATAAAATTTACAACTTTATCAATATAAAATAAAGGTTCATGTGTTGACAGTACTCATCCATTAAGATTGGTCATGTGTTGAACGAAATATTTTAGTAATAAAATTTACATCTTTATCAATATAAAATAAAGGTTCATGTGTTGACAGTACTCATCCATTGAGATTGGTCATGTGTTGAACGAAATATTTTAGTAATAAAATTTACCTCTTTATCAATATAAAATAAAGGTTCATGTGTTGACAGTACTCATCCATTGAGATTGGTCATGTGTTGAACGAAATATTTTGATAATAACAACTATTTTGAAAAAGAAATATTTGAAATAGAATATTTGAAAATAGAAATTTATGAAGCCGTGTTGATTAGATTGACGCCATTTTGACGTGAACGATATTTATATCGATTTTATTCATTTCGAAATGAATTGAATTAAAAACGATTTTTAAATGAATTGAATTGAAAACGATTTCGAAATGAATTGAATTAAAAACGATTTCGAAATGAATTGAATTAAAAACGATTTCGAAATGAATTGAATTGAAAACGATTTTGAAATGAATTGAATTGAAAACGATTTCGAAATGAATTGAATTAAAAACGATTTCGAAATGAATTAAAAACGATTTCGAAATGAATTGAAAACGATTTTGAAATGAATTGAATTGAAAACGATTTCGAAATGAATTGAAAACGATTTTGAAATGAATTGAATTGTAAACGAATTCAAATTGAATTGAAAGCGAATTGAAATGAATTCAAAATGAATTGAAATTTTGAATTGAATAGAAATGAATTTTAAAACGAATTTATAAAGAAGAATTAAATTTTGATTTGAATTGAAAAGAAAGTTGAAATTGCTTTTGAAACGATTTTAAAACTAATTATATAATTCGTTTTAAATAGAAATCGACGAAGTATATATTATATATATTATATATATAATATAATGGCCTGAATAGAACGCGTCGCGCCGCGGCAGTTCGTGAATTTCGACCATTTATTTCAAACGGACATTACGGGATATCCGACCGTCGGATTCTCCTAAAACCGGAACCGTTGGGTTCATATCGAAAAGAGCTTTCTAACGAATGTGATAAATTAAAAATCTAACGGTTGGATTTGGAATTATGTCCAAATCAAATTTGAAAAAGGTCGCTATACGTGCAGTTCGATGGCCGTTGATGGAAATCGACTGTACGGGCCTTGATAAAATTATTAAAAATAGTAATAATTTGTGTAAAATCATAAGAAATGATTTAGAAAGAATTGGGATGAAAAACTCCATATTTGAAAAGATAAAAATAGATTTTTATCGAAATGAACTAGTTTTGAACTAGAATTATAATTCTATTTATTTTTAAATAAATAAATTGAATTTGAAATGGTTTTAAAAATAACCAGAATTTCCAATGATTGCATTGGAGTGGAATTGAATCGAAATTGTCTTCGGAATATTTCGATGTTGGAATTCGTGATTATACGGATGTTGTTATGGAAATTTGAAAGATATATATTTATATCGTTATTTCCAATACGACATTTGTTAATCGTAGAATTTGATATTGAATATAAGCCGATATATTTTCTATTCAGAGCCTCATATTGAATATCAAATGTGATTTGGGTTTGTCGTGAATGGTGTCTTCACTAACACTGTTCTTGAACCCAGTTGAGAAAAGATTAAATCTTTTTATTTAGATTTAGTGAAGTGTACCAATTAAATGATATTTAATTGAAATTGAATTGGTATTGATTTTTGGGTTTATCGTGAACAGTGTTTTAAATAACACTTGTTCTTTAACCCGATAATTAATGGAATGATTTTTGGGTTTATCGTGAACAGTGTTTTAAATAACACTTGTTCTTTAACCCGATAATTAATGGAATGTGATTTTGGGTTATCGTGAACCGTGTTTTAAATGACACTGATTCTTTAACCCAGTCGAAGGTTAAAACTAAGTGGAGTTTTAATGAATCTTTAATTAGATTGAAATGATCGAAAATGGAGTATCACCAGTTTTGCTCCAGGCGATAGTTAAATCTTTAATTAGATTTGAACGTGAAATGATAATTGAATTTACCGATAACACTGTGGTGTTAGATATGAAGTATTACCAGTTTTACTTCATGGGATGAATAGGTTGGGATTGGGAAATTAAAACCAATGATTACTACGGTAAGGTTCGCTAATTCCGACTAGTTGAATCGAAATTCAAAGGAAGATTAGAGAATAAATTCAAGAAATTATCTTGGATAAAATTAATGGGAACCTTTCCCTATGAATGTGAAATTTAGAAACTAACTGTCGGTTAGCCAAGCAGAATGGTTTTCTGGATATTGATCTGATGTTGGTTTCGGCCTTCGGGGTTAATATTTGGGGAATTATTCTCTTGATTAATTTACGGTTAGTGACTGATGAATTGGAATGAGGCGTATGTTGTGTTTGTTTAACACTTATTTAAAATATACGCGAGTTATTCGGAAAGACCGGGTTTATCCCATTCTGAATAACTGATACGACGATAAGTCGAAGATGAAGACGATGGTCGAAGACCGGAGGTCTTCGCGTCGTTTGGGTGATTACTGATGATCTTGATTGGGCTGTACACCCAAGAAGATGGAAACAGTTAGTGATCGTCCAGACGTGCTTGGAGATCGATGGATATGCGGGGTACTAGGTGCCTCCGGTTTCGTTCAGACCCAGAACGGACTTGTAAATGGAATGTGTGTCTAACATTGGATTTTAGTCCGTGTGATTGATCTCTATTAAATATATATCTGTTTGGCGGCAGAGAATTTATTCTCTTGCTTAACGCCCTTCTCTGAGACGTACGAGCTCAGGGGTTATATATTGATGGATATCAAACGCATGGAGTGAATTGCCTATGTGGCATGCCTAAGTGGCAATTGATCAAGGCTTCTGTTGAAAAGCAAAGTCTTGTGGTGATGATCAAAGCAAGGCCTTTGTGGCGTAGCTTTGTGTAACGTTTGCTTCGCGAGTTTCACACCCGGTATGAACCAAAAACGGGAGAGGACGTCAGGGAGGGCATGCATTTCTTTCTAGCTAGAAGTGGCGTCGGTGGTTTTACACGCCCTGACGAGTTTGACTTATGTGGTTGTTGCTGTTGCGAGGCGCCTCGGTTTGATCGGACGATCCAGGTCCGATGGAGTCATTTAGTTGGCTCACCTACACCCCATAGGGCGGGGAAACGCATGTTCAGGGTTTAAGTTTAATCCACATCGGTGGACTGGCCCTGAGGATCCAAGGCTTGACTGTGTACTTGCCTGAGGGGCGGGCTAGAGCGTCTCGAATCGGTTGAGGACTATCTTTTGCCTCGGTTCATAGATGGAAACCCAATTTCCAAATACGTGACTTTGCGATTTTGATTGTATAACCTATATATGGCGACATAGTGGTATGGGGCACTTATGCCGTCTATGATTGATACTTATGATTTGAAGTTGTTTTATACACTATGCACTTATAATAGTATCAAAAGATTTGTTTTAAACGTATCAAGCATTCTTTGGCTGTTATAAGGGAAAACCCTATCCTCGGCTGCGTTGCATTGTGTGATGGGACTTGGGTCTTATAACAGCTTCATCTTTCTTTATTTAGCATTGCGCTGTTTGTTTTATGCACTGGTATTCTTGGGAGGAAACCCGTTCCGCGTTAGCGGCGTGGTCCCTTGATTTACCTAATGATTTAAAATAAAGATTAATAACTGTTTTAGTTCTCACACCAGTCCCATGACTGACCTGGAGTTTATTGTTTTAACCTAAACTCTGGGTGCCCCTATTTTCGACACGGGCAGCTAGTAGTTTTGGTTTTGCAGATTTATATTCACAGGATCCTGGTTTACAGCTGGAACGATATCCGGAAAGCTTTGTATCCGTATATCTCTTCTAGTTGTGTATTGTATTATTTTCCGCTGCTATGTATTTAAATGTAATTTAAATCTCTGATATTTCTGTGTAATATTTATTCATTTATACTCTGTATATTCTTGTAATCTAGTGCATTGTTGTAATATACAATGAAATGTTCTTCTGTATGTGTTCTGTTGTGGCTTATTCTCGAACTATCCGACACTTTCCTTTACGGGGAAGTTACGGGTTTTCACAGCGTGTATGCGTCTTCACGTTCCTCTCCTCTTTGCAAGCTAAAATCTTTGCATCTTTAATGCTTGGGTCTGACCCCATCTAAGTTAGGATTAAACTTATTTCAAGTAACTCACTTCAAATAATTACATAAATATAATTGTTTAATCCTAATAAATTATTAAATAATTCAAGTATAACATCCATGAAAACTGCAGGCATAAACAATATGGACAAAATAAAGCAAAGCAGTGCACGTAAGTGGTTCCATGTGTAAGGCATGGTTTTAGAGCCAAGGAATAACAATCATGCGAATGGACAGTAAAGCCTACAACTAAATAAAGTTTACAACAAAAAGTGGCCATATTCCAATGTATGAGAGTGGCAAAATCAATAACATGAAGTGACAGGTTTCATGGTCCAGCAACAATTCCAAACCAGGACACAATACTAAAGATATGAGCCAAAATGATCATGCACATGTTTACATGGTAACCTTATTCTAGTCGCATGAAACAACTTAGGAAAATGTAGTAGCACCATAGGTGGTCTAAAGTGCACATATTCATGGTGGTGAAATGCTCATACCGATTAACATGAAGTGCATAGGTAGTGGAAATTGACCATAATTGACCATCGCGGCCTTGGTTTGAGGCAAAAGATCATAACAAACATGGATTACGGTGCGCAAGAAGTCATATATGTGTTCCTGTTGCAAGGTTACAAAAAAAGACAATATGTATGCCGCCAAATACTTAACATCTGAATGAATATATGCATACTTCGGGTATTTTACAAATTTATATACCAATATTTCATACTTAAATAAGGCTCAGGCATAAAAATTAGGTTAAAAACTAAGTAGGGTATATATATAAAGAGTGCTTCAAATTACAAGTAGAACAACAGGGAATCAACTGTGCAAGCGAATGAATTAGGTTCTGGAGCCAAATATATATAAATATATAGTGGAAAAATACTAATTTCCATAGTTTTCATGCAACATTATACATGTGTACACCCTTTTAAATCGAGCTGAACTATGAAATATGCGTGCACTAAAAGGTAGAAAGGCCCGATATAATATGAAGATGAAAGGCATATTATTCATACATGTGAACAGTCACTACGACTTGATTTCTAAGTTTGTATTCAAGCATATTTCTTGAATGGACAAAAACAGAGAATTCCAAACATTGCACAAATTCAAAGCATGTCAAGTTTTTTTTTCTTTCTATACTTTTGAACAAGGTAACATAAAATGTGTTTACCTAAAATTTATGTATATGCTCAGGGTCACAGTAAAGGCAAGACATGAATATAACATTTAGCATGCAAACTTAACAAGTGGTCAAGTAAATGATACACTATAAAGGCACGACATGCATACAACATTTAGCATGGAAACTTAACAAGTGGTCAAGTAAATCATGGATGTGTTCGGCCTACAGAGAGCAAACACGTCTAGTAACATGTCTACAACATGCATAGCAACTAAACACAAAGAGCTAACACAAAGGGGAGCAACCAAGTGAAAAAGTGTTAGCAGCAGCATAATTATAGTGTTGAAATACACATGCAAAGGGGAAACAAAATAGGAGAGCAAAGCAACCAATTGGACCAAAATATTCACCGAACGGTTGCAAAGAAAACCCCAAACAACCATATTTAGTGAAATGCGAAGTAGCAACTTGTAACAAATATAATCATAATTAAACTTAACATCGTTGACGATGGAGGAGCAGTGCTCGCCGGTCAATAGGAGCAGACAGCGACGACTTGAGTTGGCTTGCTGGAAACGGGTGCTTGGTTCGGTGATGACGCTGGAAAGAACGAAGAGAAGGCACAGCTTCGAAGGAACTCACGGTCGAGGTAGACAGTTCTCGATTGGTCGAGTGAAGAAGAGAAAATACCGATGGTGGCATCTGATTTTTGAGTTCTTAGGTTCGAATGGGTAATTTTGAGGTAGCAGCGAAGAGGCCAGGCTCGGTAACGCAGCCTGAGGGCTTGCAGTGGTGCGAAGGAGGAAGCAGAGGTGGATACACGAAGAGGCGACGAGAGCGAATTCGGTTTGCATGTGGAGGTCCGAATAGATATGAATGCCGAGGACAACGGCTACGAAGGAGGGCATATAGATCTTTGATTTGGGGAAAAGAGAGGAAGAATTGTTTTTCTTGGCTAAAACAAAATGAGGAGAGGGAATTATTTCACTGTGGTGAACGAATGGAAAAGTGTACGCATTAAATAATTCAAACTAAGGGAACAATAGCTAATGGAAGATCATAACATGTAATACAATTTCAAATAGGAAATAATAGGTGTTGGTTTAGTAGCAAAGTGGAGACAAGTTGTAAAAAAATTCAACCACCCAAAACTTGAGTATATTATGTCAGATATCATGTTTGAGTAAACGTTGGGATGAACTAGGTAAGTGGTTTGAACGAACGTTAAGCTAGAACGCAGAATGACAAACAACGTTGTTTACACGTTTAAATTCCAAAATTCAGCCGTTTTTACAAAATTTGTCAACTGATTAAATACTTGGCATTCTACCACACAAATCAAAATTTAGAGTACATATTGAAATCTCGAAATAAACTATATTTAACGATTCGATTTTCAACAAAATTTTAAACAAATTAGCCCTTTAATTACTAAATAATTTCCAAGCTTAATATATCCAATCGGATTCTAAATTAAATTTTAACCTTTCAATATTGATATTTTTTTATATAGCTAAATTTTCAAATATTTAACAAATCAAAATTAGTTAATAACGTTGGCTTTAATAAACGTTCATGTTAATATTAGATTTACGAAAAGCATTTCTATTTTGAAAGTACAATTAAACAAACACAAATTTATATTCGAAGAAATCAAATTAATTAACAATAGTAATGATGCTTGTTTTTCTTTGTAACTAACTGTAAGTAACGTTTGTTTTTATATAATGCTAATATTAAACAACAAAAGAATTCCAACATTAAATATTCAATTTAGTTAACAATGTAAATCACATCAAAACGTTTATAAATTTATGAAAGGATTCATTTAAAGTAAACTCAAATATCCTTCAAAACTGGATAAAGTCCAAATTTTATGTCAAAATCTAAATATTTAAAATTATTGAACACTACCTCTTAATTAAATTTATAACTTAAACGTCAAAATTTTCTAGGTCGTTACAGTATCAGTCCCTAACCCGACGACTTATAGGACACAGACATATTCGCTGGTGTTACAGCATCTTATTTCCCCAATCGCACCCATGTATGCTCATGACTCCACCGGAATGCGCTCGTACCCATCTTCACCTTTGAACCTCTTACTATCAGTTCCGTAAAGCGTACCCTCTCCCCAACCTTGTGCGAGGCCCCTCCTAAGATACAAACAGGGATACCGACTGATACAGGTTCCACACACAAACTCGACACAAGCTACCCCCTATGCTTGTGCCCCCAAGTAACTAGGATTTTAAGAAACCCAAAACCGGATACAACAATAAGACGTGTGACCTCTTAGCTTATTAATTAACAAGTTTTATCTTAGCAAGTTTAAATTTATTAATAAGCACGGTTCTAAATGACATTTCCTGTAAATGTTTTTCTGTGTACAACCCTCCCCCAAACAAGCACCTGCTCAGATGTATATATATTACAGTAACTCGTTTTACTTAATTTACATCTGCTACTTACATTTTGCATAACATGTTCTTACTTAATATTAAATTAAGTATAACCTATTCAGATTAGCATGATTGCATATTCTTCCTTTTTACTATATTCCCAATTTTACAGTCAAAGGTTCTCAATTTATAATATGCCCCAATTTCTCCTTTTTACTGTCAGTTTAAGCTTTTCCAATATATTTCAACTATTCCATTTATACGCAATTTCAAACGGAAATTGCTTAGGTTCTCGATGACCTAGGCTCAACGTAAAGTAAAAGGAAAAAGGAGAAGAACAAAATTAAACTCAACTGTAAAATAGGCATATAAAAGACTGTAAATAAATAAAAAGAAAAGGGGATAGGAAGAAAGATATATACACGAACATAAGTAACTGTAAAACTGAATAGATGAATAACTGTAAAAGAACAACTTATAAGAAATAGCTTATAAGTACATTTTACTCCAGATCCAAAATTATTTACTGTCATAATACTTTTTGGATGTCAAATCTAAAAATAACTAGAACTCAACGTGCTCTGATTTAAATTCAGAAATAGTCTTTGAAAAAGGGTGGTTGTTGATGCAGAACTTGAATTATCCTTTAATCTATTCTCCGGCAGCACCTTCTCACATTTCTCATTTAATTTTAGAACATTGTCATTGAGGAAGAAAGAGATGAAGATTATTTATATGTAAGAAAAATGAGAGAGGTATCCCCTATTTATCGATTAGTTAGGGTAATTCTAAGCCTTAGGATTCTAGGTTATTAAATCCAATTGTACACCTAAATCTGAGTCAACAAATGTATTATATATATAATTGTTTAGATTCAACGTAGTCTAAATACACCGAATGTCTTAAGGTGGGTCGATCCACCTACTCCCTGGGTCGATCCATGGGTCGACCTGAATTAGACCTAGGTCGACCCATGTGTCGACCCGAGTCGCCCACTTACCATTGCACATCTGAGTTGTTAACTCAAATAATTTTAAATTCAATTTAATTTTCTAAAGCTCATAACTTCTTCATATATTATCTGATTCACGCAAACCAAGGGATTGTCTGAACCAGAATTTCGAGACGAACACAACTGTAAATTCAATTCTACTTAATTCTGAATATTTAATTAATTAATATTCATTTAATTGTACAATTATGGTGTATTAAATTATGGGGTGTCACATTCTCCCCGCCTTAAAGGATTTCGTCCCCGAAATCTATAAGTTAAGAAGAATGTTATTATTTTAACAACCATCTACTCATTCTTCAACCACCGGCATCTGTTGTCCTTAAAAAATTCTAATGCTTTATAAGAACATATGCAAAAGGTGTTGTGTATATGGTCTTATACTAATGCGAGAATCATGTGGTCCACTGATTCAGTTGAGCTCCTTAATGCAATATTTGTTTGTGCCATATATCCAATATGTATGAAAAAGAATCCTAATTTAACGTATAAATTCTATAATTGCACACCATCAATCACCAAAATGCAACATCCAGGTGATGATTCATCCATTTTTATCCATTGAAAAATTGAAATGCACACACACCCATATGCAATATGTAAGTGCTCGAGCCGATCTTGTGCCTTATATGTGTGTATATGCATCCACTAGAAACCACTGGCAAATACTTGCAACCACTTGCAACCATCAAACATAACATGTCCCAGACACATTTTTCCATCCATTGGCTTCTACCTAAGGATCGAAGATTCAAAAGATAGGAAAACACACTCTAATAATAGAAACAAGTGCAAAATTCAAAAGCTTAGAAAGGAAATTAAGCACGTACTCTCAAAGAGAAAAGGGTAAGAAGTGCGAATCTTGTCTTCGGGTTCTCACGTCGCGTCGTTGTAGTCTTCTACCCATTGCACCTTTTCTAACTTGATCTCCTTGTTGCGCAGTCTCTTAACCTCTGATACAAGAATATGGGTAGGTACTTTCCTAACCAATGCCTCTTTCTCTACCCAACATCCTCAAGCGTATTTGGCTCCACTACCTCTGTTGTATCATGTAAACGTTTCCGCAAAAAATGGAACACGTCGTGAACCCCCGCCAACCTCTCTGGTAGTCTAATCCTATAGGTCATCTGGGCTATCCTCTCAACTATTGGGAATGGCCCTATAAATCTTGTTGCCAACTTCCCTACTGAGCCAAAGCGAACAACATTTCTTAAAGGTGATACTTTGAGGAAGACCATATCTCCTACCTCAAATTCTAAACCAGTCCTCCATTTATCGACATATGACTTCTTCCTGTCTTAAGCCGCCCTCATTCGTCTTCGAATAAGAAAAATCTTCTCAAAAGTCTCTCGAATTATCTCAGGCCCAAGTAGAAGTCTGTCCGTATACACCCACCAACATGTTGGCGATCTGCAAGGTCGTCCGTATAGTGCCTTGAAGGGTGTCATGCCTATGCTTGGCTGGTAACTATTATTGTAGGCAAACTCAACTAATGGAAGATGCTCCTCCCGAGTCCCTCCAAAGTCTAGGATACACGGTCTTAGTAAATCCTCAAGTACCTATTGACCCTCTCACTCTGTCCATCGGTCTAAGGGTGGTAAGCTATGCTCAATCGTAATGGTGTACCTAGTGCCTCTTGTAAGCTCTTCCAAAACATGCTCGTGGAGATGGGGTCACGGTCACTTACTATACTGGAAGGTACCGCATGAAGCGGACTATCTCTCTAAGGGATACCGATGCTGTAACGACTTGCCTTTTTGACCGCTCCAAGTTGGTATTTAAATCAACTCAGAACGTTTAAAATGACAAATTTATATTTAGCTTGCAGGGTTTAAATAGAATAAACATAGAATCATAGATAGAAATAAACTTCAATATCTCACAGCGGAATTTATTTATACAAAAATATCAGAGTTTTACAAATAGAATTTTATTATGCAGCGAAAGACTAATATACATACATAGATTTTTGATAAAATAAAATAAATGCGGAAAAATGAACCAAAGAGGGTACGCCTTCGCGAATCTTCACGAACCGTTATAGTTGTCAGCTTCAAATCTGTGTTGTAATTACTCAGGTCTAACCCCGACCCGAGTAAAAACAAAAACTCGGGTCAGCTTGTATTCAAGTAAATTTATTCAAATGCAATATTAAAATACAATGGTTATATTGAAGTTAAATAATCGTAGCAACAAGAAAAACTCTTTTAGTGCATACGAATCTAACAGGTCAAGTGTATGGCCAAGAAGGACATACACATGGTTAATTACCCATAAGCAGTTTAAGGTTTCAAAATTTCATTGCTACATGTAGTCAACAGAAATTTAATATAGATGGTGGTTTCCAGGTTTAAGGTAAAGTGAGCCGGATACACCAACATGCATACTTAAATATTTAGATTTTGGTAATCCACATAGCAAGCCTTCAACAGGTTTTAAGATTTATATGAAAACTACATGGTGAACTACTGACTGTTTTATAATAAGTGCTCCTCTTATTTGTAGTTGATTTCATTGACAAACCTTCACAATTCATACGACAGTTAATAAGTGTTTACTGTGAGGTCAGATAAGAATACACACACACATATATATATATATATATACATGTATATATATATACATGTATATATATATATACATGTATATATATATATATACATGTATACACACACACGCACACACATAGCCGAAATATGACATGTTTCAAGGCGTCATATGATTTATTAGGCATGCTACACCAAGCATGGCACCATAGTAGTAAAGCATCCGGTGTATAAATATAATATAATATAATATAATATGTATGTTTCAGTTTCCAAAATTTGAGGCAGCATGCAGATAAGAATGAACATTCAAGGCACATGTATATAAGCATATAAACATTAAATCAGTATGAACCTTTTTCACCATAACCAACCCATTTTTAAAGCCACCAAGTTTATATCAAGGCACATTGGATAAAGGTGTGACCAAGTTTTCAAGTTCAGCAAACACTGTAAAATACCCAAATTTCAACAAAAAATTAAATACTTGACAAGGTTGATCGTGAAATGACTCACAGTTAGTGGTTTAAGGGACAACGACCTTTGAAGCCGAGGAGATTGAGACGAGGCGACAAGGTGCTAGCAAAACAAAACCTGCGGCTTCAACTTGCTGGGGGCTTCGGTTCCAGACATGGACGTTAGTGGCCATCGGCGACGACAACACCATGCTTGAGACGAGGTGACGAAGAGAACGGAAAAGTGTTGGGGGTGGTTGCGGGTTTGGTTTCAAGAGGCGGTTGCGGTTCACAGGTAGCGTTCGAGGCCGATCGAGTGAGGGAGGATGGGGAGACAAAGAGTGCGGGCGACTGTGGTGGTAACGATGGCAGTTCCTGCGATGGGGGTCAGGTGATTGAGTGATGGAGCCAATTTCAATCGGTGGCCATTATTTGAGGAGCGAAATCATTTCAGGATTTTGGGGAAAAATGAATTTGATTTAGGGAAGGAAGGAGTATTCGGTAGAAGTAATAATAAAAGGAAAGGGGACAGACGCGAGTAGAAATAAAGACAGAGACACATTTCAATATTTCAGAACAATTTGAACAAGTGTAAAAGTGTTTAAGCACACATAACAAGTGGCAACAATAAATTATTTTAAAGAGTACTCCCTCCTATTCACATTATTTGACGTTTTGCATCAGAGAACACTTTTCTTAATACATGACGTTTTGATAAAAAAGCATTTTATTTTCTTGTTTTACCCTTCATTAATGCTAGTATGCGCATGCAGCTGTGTTTAAACTTCCCAGACATGCATTTATTTTTAAGTTTGCCTCCCATCATTTCGTTCAACTATATCTAACGATCAATGGAATTGGCTTCTCTTCTTCTATGTTAGACCGCGGGGGAAGATTTAAATCAATGTCAAAAATTGTATCATTATTTGGAAAAGGCAGATTTAGATCAATGTTTGTCATGGCAGTGTTAGTTTAAAACCAATTTTTTAATGCTTTCTATATATAAATTCACAGCAAAGGATGAGAGTCAGTAAATTTCATACGTTTGGCTCCATTTTGAAATTTCAGTTTGGTTGAAATAATTCACTTTCAAAAATTTTGGCTCCATTTGAAATTTTACTGGCAGAGATGAAGATAACCATGCAGCATGCGTTGGGTTCTTTGATGCAAAATTAATACTGCAATTAATAGAAGAAGATAAATTAAAGGGCAAAAAAGTCACTTATTGGTTGTCTTAATATGTGTGAAGAATTACAAAACGTCAAATATTGTGGATAGGAGGGAGTATATACTATACTATACAACAATACAAGTGTACTCAATACACTTCAAATACACATCTAAATTTAAATTTAAAACCAAATTCAACTATACAAAATTATTTAAATAAAATTTTCAAACAATATATCGATTAGTTTAAAATATCACTAACATTTAATTTAACAAAATATTTAAAAGCGAATATAAAATTTTAAATTTACGCTTACAAAATCAGTTTAATACTAAAATGAAATAGACTAGATCTCAAATTTTAACCAAAATAAATTTCCTAAATATTAATTCAAATAAAATTCGTATATTTAAAACGTTGAAAAACTATTTCGTTACAATCGTTCCCCCTTAAGGCTTTTTGTCCTCAAAAAGGGGAAGTTGTTAAAATCATACATATACATAAAACAAAACAATATTTAAAACTTGATTGCAAATAATAAATTTGAAACCAAAGTATGAAATAGTTCCTTCGACCTAAAATCCCGGTTTTATTTTCAAGTCACTTGAAATACTATAATTTTCTTTTCGTATCGAATCATACTTGCTTCGGGATTTCAAAACCAAAATCATTTCAAAATTTTCAAATATTTTATGATAGAATGATATAACACTATTTATGTCACAAGTCGAGAGGTTTCTCCCAACGACATGGCCACTAGGCACGGCCTACGCATGTATCGATATGTAAATAAATGATGTCTCTCTGGACCCCAGAGAAGACCATTATCAAGGGTTTACACCCACGTCATGCCTTCTTTAGTCATGGGTTACTCGAATCTTAGTAACAAATCATTTCATTTCATATCCCGAAGTTATAAATCATTTCGCAATAATAAATTTTACAAATATTTTCAAACAGTATTATTATCGTTTTCAAAACATTTCAAAATACCGGGATTTCAAGTCATTGAATTTCTTTGTATGTAAATACTTTATAAACTATTCCAATTTATAAACCATATCAAGTTCCATGGAAATAATTTATTTCGAAATAATTTTCAAATTATTTCGAAATATCCTTGAAATAAGATTTCCAACAATTTCAGATAAGATAATATTTTCCAAGAGATTCGTATAATCATATAAGTTTCCTTTTCAAATCTCATTTCCAAAATCGTTTGCTCAAAAATATTTAAAACTCATTTGAAAAAGTTACGTTATTCAAATAGTCATATAATCTCTTGAAAAAATTTAAAATATCTTCACGCTTTCGATGCGCTACCCTGATCTAGTATACACATATTTCAAACTGGTTTTGCTTCTAAAATACTAATTAGAAATCGATTACAGAATTTTAGGAACTATATTCTCAAATAAACATTTATTTCAAAATCCAATTTGTCCATCGATTCATCAAAGCAAGGCAAGAGGAAGGGTTCAGGAAAAAGAACTGGACAGTTTAAAAAATTCAAGCATGAATATAATGAATAGGTAATGACAAGCAAAAGATGACGACAAGACAAGGAAAACAAAACACAACAATAGAAAAAGCGGTATAATTATAGTTTCAAAACATTCACTGCTACTCAAATTTTATTGATGGTTCGTTGCAAATGCAAGTTAAGTTGTTGTCCTCTTGCTCTTGACAGGAATAAAGTGAGGGATCTTAGTCAGTATGTCTACTATCACCAAGATACTAGTGTTTCTCTTTCTCGATCTAGGCAAACTATTAATAAAGTCCATAGAGACGCTCTCCCACTTTCATTGTGGGACATCCAAGGGCTGAAGTAATCCGCTGGGTTTCCATTGTTCAGCTTCACTCGCTGGCAAGTCAAACATCGAGCATCAGAGATAAGCTTCCCATTTATATCCCAAGGACAAGTTTTTGCACCAGCTACTAGTATATCAGGATTAGTTTTTACCCTAATTACTATCCATGCGATCGGCTCCCTACTACGCAAATATCTTGTGTCAGCCCCGACAGTAGGGTGTATCAGTCCCTAACCCGACGACTTATAGGACATAGACCTATTAGCTGGTGTTACAACGTCTTGTTTCCCCAATCGGACCCACGTACGCTCATGAATACGCATGTAACAACCAAAAAATTTCCGATCCTGGTTATCGACATAAATACATATCCTGTATCACATATCGACTAATCAAGCATCAGAAATTAACAGATCGTAAATAGAAAGAAGTTAGAGCGTGAGATATAGAAAGAAAGAAAGTCGGAATATAAGAGAAAGAAGAACATAACACAACAGAATCAGAGTGAACACAAATCTCACAGCGGAATGAATAAAATATATTATATAACAATACTTGAAATACAAAACTGGTATTTGTACTTACATACATCATCAGAGTACAACTCATATACAACACAGTGGAAATAAACTCTATATATATATCTGATATTGAAGCCTCATGCTCCAAGCTTCTTCAAGTGAATATGCAAAATCCTAAACTACTTGACTTCCCATTCAATTTTGGGCACCCAAGATTTTAGGGAAAACATAGAAAAATAAATTTTGGGTCAGTCATAGGACTGGTGTATGTAAACAATTTTAAAACAGCTTGATTTAACGTTTGAAAATCCTTTTGAAAGGAAGGATAATGGTAAGACCGATCCACACATAAATATGGATGGTTTTTACCATACGATAACCCAAAACCTTCTTGATATCAAAACTATTTAGATATTATAATAGTGTCTAAATCAAATAAATAGCAATTTAGTAGAACGCTTGCATCTCATGCTCTACATATATGGCATACAATCAAAACCACAGACGCTTACTGGTAATGGATTCCGACTATGACAAGGCATGGGATCACCTTCCGATAGTGTATCTCTATAGGGAAATACACTGGGTTCAATAAGAGCATCTTGCAACCCGACCACATATGACCGACCACTCATTTCGCTTGCGTGTATCAAATGTATATCACCAACGGTTGTGTACGGCAACAGTTTCCTGAAAGGGACAACATCAAAAGGCCCTCTTAGTTGTCATGAAATTTTTCTATAGATATACATATAATAATATATGCATCCCCTTGCAACTTAATTTATATTAACACAAACTTACCTTAGCTAATACATGGTCATGTTAAGGGAGCATTTATATACATGTACTTTATATATGTGTTCATCACAATGACATGCACACGATGTCTTTAACAAGTACAAAGTCATTTCTTAGTAAAAATGGTTTTCTATCACATTTCAATATTTCTTTAAACTACTCACGATATCTCCAATTCCTCTATTTAAATACTTAAATGATTATATGAGATATTCACTTCTGAATTCATATTTTGTTTTCTCCATTCTTAGGTTATAAATCCCATTAAAATACGCTTACCTATGCACCCTGAAACCCAGATTATTGCAGATTTCACCCGTAAAGACATTGCATTCTTGCAATTTACTTAGTTTAGTGTATTGCATTACTAAATCCTAACGTCATGTCTCAAATTTATTCCCTTAGGAAATTTAATCTGAGTATTCAAACACATATTGTTTGAAACTTTGATAATCTTCACCAACTTGTTTAGATTGCAATACCAAATAATTTCAAACTTTAATCACTCATTTTTGTAAAAGGTTTCAACTCCCACTCCAAAAAAATGTACACATAAAGTTTAATTTATTATAATATGTCTTTCACATAACATATATCATAATACATGCTCATCATTTTCAATTTTCAATCAACCACTCTGCCATTAAATTTGTTCCAATTCCCTATATAATGGTTGCTGCTTTGACTATAATATCAAACAATCTCATCATTTACCATTTATATCACCAACGTGGCGGCTGCAACTACCTTTAGACCCAAGTATGAGAGTGTGCATTTCAACATATTGCTCACATTCAAGATAGTTACTCATTTAAAACGACTTTTCCTATGCAAAACATCTTATATTTATTCACTTAAGTCACTCACAAAACATTAATTTTATTTGTAACTCATTAATTTGTTTCGAATAACGTTAAAACACCAAATTTATAATGATTTTCCTCATTATTTGGTTGCAAAGTTGATATAATATCATTACTGTATTGTCAACTTTACTATAATTCTTGTCTCATATAGTGATTTAATATTATTCTCACATAAATATTTTCTAGTAGTCTTTCCTAAAATTTATTTTTGTAATGACCCGGATCCTTAGGGGTTAATTTTTGAATATTTAATATTTAATTTAAATATTGGGTGGATAATATAAGTGAATATTTATATTAAGTTATCAATGTAATAATCAGTTTCGATTTAATATCGAATATATCAAGTTATCAGAATACGAAGTTGTTGAATAAAAATTTAATTTTGAATTAAATTACAGTTCAAATGATCAATAAAAAATTCTGTTTGAATTAGAAGAATAATATTAATTTATTTTCGAAGAATTTAAATGGTCAGAAATTTAATTAAATCAATTTAAATTAATATCTCCTTCAGATGATCGAATTAGACTACGTGACCTATTCCAGTGTGTCCGGAATAGGGGTATTACCCTAGAATTGACAGTTGCTGGGTTCAGAAAAGAGTTCGGAGTCAAGGGTTATTTAAATTTAAAGGATACGAATCAAAATAAAAATAAAATATCTTTGTTGTGTGGTCAGAATAAAAGCTACAAGGCAAAAATCAAAACAAATCGTGGCTCTTTTCCTTACCACTAAATAAAAACAACTCGTGTCCTTTGTTTCCATCCGTTCAACCATAAAAGAAATTCAAAGCTGTGCCTTTTTCTCAAATCCAAACCACCAAGCTCGAAATTAAAATGGCAACACAGTAAAAGAAAAATCAAAAGCTTCACAAGCCATTAAAAATGGCCGAACTCTTTTATATTCAAAATCGAACTTCGTGAGATTTAGGGTAGCAAAAGCTTCAACCTTATATGCTTAAATTCGGGCGCGAGATGGATTTCTGGGTGCTCGAGATTTACCGCAACCCTAGGATTTGATTGGCGTCAAGAATGGAAGGAACGGGAAGGCGTTCAAAAAGAGAGCGATTTGATTTTGGGTGAAGTCGATGTCTTCCTGTAGCGATGGCTCTGGATGCGATGTTCAGACGAAGAGATTGAAGGGGGTTCGATGGTGGTGTCAGCGGCGGTTAGGTGGCCAACGCGATGGGATATGGAGCGTGAGTCGATACCTGTAACTAACTGGTACTTGCGTTCGAAATCTCGAGGGTAAATGAAGGGAAGAGACGCAGTGAAAAAGGAGACAGAGTTCGATTGTCTGATGATGTCCAAGGGAGTGTCGGATTTGGGGAAATTTGGTGACAGTGGGGTGATGCTCACGAAGTGCAAGTGGTTGGTAATTCACTGTTGTTTTGGGTTAATTACTGAAGTAGACAGTAACCTCTTTGGTGATAAAGGGAGAAAAGATAGTTGCCATTAAGGTGTTCGATGAATTGTCCAGGTGGAAAAAACGCAGTTTTTTGCTGATTACGGTTTTGGTACTGTTCGAAGATATACTTCGTAATTGATTGAGTTATTTTGTGGAAGTGATAAGGTAATGTTTTTATTTATTTATTTAATATACCTAGAATAATTCATTCGATTATTTTATAGTTGAATTAAATAAATAAATTTAAGTTCATGATAGTATGAATTGTTAATATATGAATTGAATAAATCATAGGTACGAGATAAACGCCTCGAGTAAATTCGTAGCTAAGATAATATGGAGTTTTAAATGGATATTCATCAAATGGGAAATCAATGTGAGTAAATTCTCACTCACCTCAATTATAATTATTTTTATTCGTTAAAAATAATTTTTGTTGCTTGTTTGAATGTTGTTTGATTGATTTAAAATATATTAGTTATCTAGGATTGGTTGACTATTATATATATATATATATATATATATATATATTGGGTTGATGATTGGTTGGATTCCCGCAGTCTCATTAGCGGATGCCCGCGGTACCATAGCGGATGATTACCCTATACGCCACACGCTATGATAGTGGATGACCTTCATACCGCGATATCCTGCCTCGAAGCAGGATGGGTATTATTTTGTTGACTAACGTCTGTGGATGCAGGAAAACAGGTTGGAGGAATCCAACTGGATTCCTCAAAAATATATTATCTGTTTGTTGTTTGTTTGATTTCATATATATTCATATATGATGTGTTAAAAATCAAATGATTGAAAATTGGTTGATTTGATTGTTTAAAATATCCCTGGGGCTTGAATATTGACTTATAAAAATATCGAAAAAGGTATTTGAGATTTAAAAAGGGAATTCTATTTTTATAAATAGAATTTGAATTTTAAATGAACTATAGAAAATATTAACTTGTTTTGAATATATATAAAACAAGTATGGAATTTTTAAACTTTGTCTATATAGGAAAAGGTGGGATTTGAATTGAATTTATAAACTTTGTTTATAAAGGAAAATGTGGGATTTGAATTGAATTTATAAACTTTGTTTATAAAATATATAATGGGGTAATTTTAAGTAAAGTTATAAACGTTGTTTATAAATAATGCAGAGATATTCAAATAGATTTGAATATAGAATTTGAAAAGAGAATTCAAATAGACTTTGAATATAGAATTTGAAAAGAGAATTCAAATAGACTTTGAATATAGAATTTGAAAAGAGAATTCAAATAGACTTTGAATATAGAATTCAAATAGACTTTAAACTATAGAATTTGAATATAGAATTCAAATGGACTTTAAACTATAGAATTTGAATATAGAATTCAAATGGACTTTAAACTATAGAATTTGAATATAGAATTCAAATGGACTTTAAACTATAGAATTAGAATATAGAATTCAAATGGACTTTAAACTATAGAATTTGAATATAGAATTCAAATGGACTTTAAACTATAGAATTTGAAAATAGAATTCAAATGAAGTTTAAATAAAGAGAATTCAAATAGAATTGAATTGGAATTTGAATAGAGAAGTCGATAAGGAAACGAGAGTATGAGTATAATTAGAATTTGTTATTATGCATGTTAAAATATAGTTGAACATGTCATGTTCAAATATGAAGGTGAAATAGAGTGAAGAGTTAATTAACAGATTTAATTAACAAATTGAGTTAAAACGATTTGGTATAGTTAAATAGATTGAGCAGGTATTGATACAGGAGACAGGTTTGGAATAAAGTGTTAGAAGGTATATATATAGATTGCCCGACAAAATGGTACGTAGTTAATTCATATATGAGATTTTATGCGCCGTATCGGCAAGCCGCTAGGCTTTTCCTTTTTCTTTTTGATTAGAGAGGCCTGTGTGGCAGTTTGGGGATTTTCCCGATGCTCCCGGTACAAAGGAGGTTATGGCGAATTTTTCCGGGAATTTAAGGAGTTAGAATATTTTTAAGATAATTTGATAGTTAGAAATCAACGTATCGATATATATAGAAGTCGATAAGGAAACGAACTTAGAAATAAAATAGTATAATCAAAAAGGAAGACTAGGAATAAAATCTAGTAAGAATAGAAAGGGAAAGTGTATACGTGTTTAAAGGTAAAGAAGTAGTTGTATGTTATTGATTGTTCGAGTAAGTAGTCATATCTGTTTTGACGTTATAAATGTTATTCAGTCAAGGTCTGAAAGGTAGTTATACCCCAACTTGATTGATTGCATTATTAACAAATGAACAGTAAGATTTCAGGCTCGAAGATCAATGTTAGATAAGAGTTAGTTGAATATAGTATTTGGGTTGTCGTAACGATGTTTTACACAACATCCGTTTTAACCCAAATAAGTGTAAGCTGGGAAATAGAATAATAAATATTTCCTAAGTATAGGAATAAACGAGATTGGAAAAGAGATAAGTAATTGGAATATTTTCCAATTATAAATAACATATATTTTCTAAAGTTTAGAAAATAAAAGAAGGCGATATATGGAAATGTTTTCCAAATAACGTATAAGGCCAATATGGTTATTGAAAATATTTGGTTAACAAATATTGATAAGAAATAGAGAAGAGATTTAATTAATGGAATATTAATTAAGGGCTTAGTAATTGGTTGATAATTGGATGAACACTTGTTTTTATTCGATAGTTAAATCATCGACTATCGAAACACTTGTTTTTATTCGATAGTTAAATCACAGACTATCGAAGTTTTGACCATCGTTGTCAATATAGAGAGACCGGTTGGATTATTATCCGAAGAACCACTCCGTATTGGCAGTAGCGTTGCGAATCAGATTATATAAAGATAATCGAAGATGGAGTAGAGTGCAAGGACTTTTTCTATTAATAGAAATAGTACCTTCGGCTCATCCTGTTCCTGGGTGACTTGTATGGATGAATGTCTGACAGAGTATTTCCAGAAAGGTCACGTACATTGATTTCTTCAACCGTACCAAGAGTGGAAGCAGAGAAGGAAACTTCTTTTAGCTAACACGTAATGTACTGTTGAGGACGTCAATCGGTGATTTGATGGATTTGACGATGTGGCATTCGAAGTGAATCTGGTGTGATGATAAAGCGTAGCTTCTAGCCTCATCAACCGGTAAATGACAGAAATCGGGCAAGCAACATGGCTATGTAGGTCGCACCTATTAGGGTGTATAATCACCTGATCTAGAGTTTCATTTACTTCTAAAAATCTATTGTCGATGCTGTCCCATTCGGGAAACGGTTGCTGATCCCAACCGTTGGTGATATACATTCGATACACTCAAGCGAAATGAGTGGTCGGTCATGTGTGGCTGAGTTGCAAGATGTTCTTGTTGAACTCGGTGTATTCTCCTCTAGAGATATAACAGCGGAAGGTGGTTCCATACCTTGTCATAGTTGGAAATCAATTACCCAATACGTGCTTGCGGTTTATGATTGTATATTATATATATGGAACGTGAGATGCAAACGTTCCACTAGATTGTTATTTACTTGATTTAGACATTATTATAATATCAAAAGAGTTTTGATATAAAGATAAGTCAAGTGTTTGGATTCTCATAAGGGAAAAACCCGTTCCGTGTTATACGGCGTGGTCTTATGAGGTATCATTTAGTTTCTGAAACTGTTTTAAACTGTTTACTCATACCAGTCCCATGACTGACCCGGAGTTTATTTTGTTTTGTTCTACCTAAACTCTTGGATGCCTAAATTTGCACGGGCAGTCAAGTAGTTCAGGATTTTTCAGATCTATCTAAAGGAGCTTGGAGCAGGAGGCTTCAGCGTTATCTAGTTATAGTTTGTTTCGCTATGTTGTAAGTGTTGTACTCTGATAAATTTATGTTATACAGTTGAAATTTTGTATTTCAAAAGTTATGATATATTATATTTTGTTCCACTGCGATGTGAGATTCTGTGTTGTTATTTCTGTTCTTCTTCTATCTCTTTCTTCTAAAAAAAATGTTTCGTATTTCCGTGATATTTGGGTTGGACGTATGATGTATATAGTCAACTCTGATGTTACGGAAATCTGGGTCATTACAATTTTACTATACAAAGTTATGTGCTCGATCGCCTCGTATAGATGCTTACGAAATATTGATCGATAACGTTGACAGGCGTATCGATCTGAATCCCTTAAAATGTCTAATGGATAATTCATCACAATAGATAATCTCATATTATTAGTTCACACATGGTTGTTTTTCATTCTTTATTATCACCAATACTCATGCTTTATTCCAAAGAAAAACAACCCAACACCACTTTCACTAACTATTTACTTGATTTATATTCACGAGCAGTTTAACTATGAACACACACTTGGCCATCAAAATTTGCCATCACTTAATTCCATATATATATTTATTAATTTTAGCATAGCCAAATCAACTCATTTGTTTCTGCTGCGCAAGTCTTATTTATTCCGATTTAGCACTCTATTACCGTAACATGAATTTCACTTATATTATCTTAGATTTAGTTCATTTACCCATCCCAACTTATTATATTTATTTCAACAATAAACTAGACACAAAAGGATGGGGGTTTAGATTTATCTCGAAATTTGAAACCCAAGATTTCAAACATTGAAAGTATTTAAGAGGATGGAATTTCTATTAGTATAAGCCATAGATAATGGGATACAACCTTCGGAATACCATGAAATAAAAATAATTGCTATACGTATTCCCGAAGATAAGATTTACTAAGGACTCAAATGATCAAGGGCACAGATTTAGGATAATAATGGAGTGATACTGTAGACACAAGTGTTATCCTTCCGCATATTAACACATGTACTGCTCTGGTCCTATTCTATGTTTATTGTACTTTGCTCTAAATTTTTGCTCTGATACCAAAATGTAATGCCCCATCACGAGACCTACCCTAATTAAAAGCATTAACGAGTATTGTTGTCTATTAGAGTGGAGAATAGGACTTATTAGGAGTGACCATCTGCAATCTTGCATTAATCAAGTATCGAATATGTCGATTTGGAGTATAAAGATTTCTTCCCTACCTCAGGTGGATCGACATACTCAATTCATGTCTAATATAAAATTACGATGGCTAAGGATTGTATTCAGAATAAACTACAATACGTCACAGATAACAGAGATACAACAGCAGATTACAACATATAAATGTGTTACAAACTCAAATGGTTTTGTATGAACCATGCACATACGTAACATGTATCAAAAGAGTAAAGATACAATTACAAGAATAACACCAATAGACGTCTAAGGCAATATCTTTGAGAGATATAGTCCAAGACGGATCAACTAACCACAAACCTATAATAAGTTATGAACCTGAAACGACTCGTTCTGACCCGATTATAAATAAATGAATTAGACTGGCTTAAACATATCAGTAATAACATGATAAGTGAAACATTATATAAATAAACACTAATTTATTTTTCACGAGAAAAGGAATTTCATATTCACAAATTTACTTGAAACACAAATGCAATAATTTCATTCCATCAAAAAGGAATACTATGCACTAATCACTCAAGAGAAACACGAACACCGACCCAGATATTTCCAACAACACAGATTACCCTTACCTACGATTAGGGTAAATAATACTTTGAATCACATAAACACAACATGGAAAAGTCAAAAATTTAAAAAATAACACAAATCACACGAATCACAGAACCCATGGAACTAAGTTAAAATTTCAAATAATAGAAATCATAAAACTAATATAACTCAATTAATTGTTCAAAACATAGAAATGAAATCGCCGTATATATACGTAATAATAATCATCTCAAATGGTAAAATCATAAAGAAAACTCAGAAAATAACTTAGACTAGATCCGAAAAGATTATAATGGTTAAGATTAGATTGTTAACACCTTCCTAAGGAGTTTTGTTTTAAAAGACAAGGTCGCTAACACCTTCCCAAGAAATATCATTGACCATGGAAATGTTGATAACACCCCCTTAACAGTTTTGTCTTAACCGACAAGGTAACTAACACCTCCCAAGCAGTTTTTCCATCAAGACAGGGTCGCGTACACCTTCTCCAAGCAGGTTTGTCTTAAAGGACAATTTCGCTGACACCACTACAAGCAATTTCGTCGACATCACTATAAGCAATTTCGTTATGTACTAATAATATCTTATAGATGTGTTACAACATTTAGATAGGAAACCCAAATAGGATAAGAGACTTTCAAATTTAGCATTAAAATCTACTTTAAAATCAACAAATGGACATGGAAAACTCAAACATTCTCTAACTGGTCGGAAAATTGATAAAAACAAACTAGAACGAAGTATCTTTGAATTGAAAAGGAATCACTAAATTACGATATGATATGCGAAAGACAAGGAGTCTCAAACTTGGATTCAGCTCATGTTGAATTCTGGCTATGTCTGAAACCTTCTCCAGTTCAAATTTCAAGCCAAAATTGAGTGACTAAACGACCTTCGAATGGTCTGAAAATTTGCAAGAATATAGTCGATTAAAGATTTATAATGCAAAAAGAATCATGTAAATCAGGTTAAAATTTAGGGAGATACAGTGCCTTAAAGTAGGACCTAGGCATTTTTTTCACCCGGGAAATCCAAGCCTAGGTTTGAATTATAACCAGAGTTCAACTTTGAGGTTAGTTTCAAGCATCCAAATGACTCTAAATGAGCTGAAAATTGCACATAGTTGAAAACTTTTGCTTTCTAAAGTAAAAAGATTCAGTGAATTCCAACTGGAAATGAAACAGTAATGCTCTCTCAAACATGGAATCAGGCTACATCTGCATAAACTGAGGAAAAAAATGCGTACAGGCAAAATCCTAGGTCTGTATTGATTTTGTAGCAAAGTTTTCGTTATCAGACGAAAGAGTTTTTCTATGAAATTTTGTATACCTATATACTACAACATTTGAAATAATAATGGAAGTAAACCCGGCAACACTTCATCGTCGAAATTGAGAGAAAAAGACATGCCAAACAACACCCAGACTCAATTTCACGGGAACTAAAACATCAATAAGAAATTCAACCAAACTTTACATATGAACAAAGATAAATGTTTAAACTAGAATGCATGGATGTAACAACTCATCTTTCATGGATTAACGATGATTTCCAACATTTAACCTGCCAAGATGAAAGCTTTAAGCTTCCTAAGCAGTGCCCTAAGCATAGCAGTCGAGTTTGACACCTTTTGACCCGCTTTCACTTTGAATTCACATACCAAAATTTGAAAGTTTGATTATTACACTATGGGAGACTTTGGTCAAAACTTGGGAGCATTTAGAGTGGTGAATATTTATATATGAATTTCATAAGTAAAACAATGATTGCTATGTTTAACAAACAAAACCAGCAAAACACTTGACTTCCAATTAGTTTTGACCTTGTTTACTCTCCGAACTAGAAAAAGTGATTAATACAAAACTTGTTTATTATTGAAATATTCTTCTAATGAAGAAAAATGAGGCAATTTGGAAAAGTACATCAAAAGTTATGGCCTTTGAAAGTGAACCAATCATCTCAGATTTGAAAAACAAAATAAACAAATGCACTCAATTTTCACTAATTTCCCCATGTATTTTTCTTTGATTTAGTGATTAAAAAAAGTTGTTCATTCTGAATCAGCTTTCCAACAAAACAAGAATCAATGAATTTGGATTATGGAGTCAAAAGTTATAACTTAAAAACCGAGAGTAAGCATTTCTAGAAATTAATAAATACGACAGAAAATAGTTTTACTTTCACGTGGATTTCAAAAATCATCCTTTTTGGTACAAACAAATGCTTTTCTTTTTTTATATAGCTTTCCAACAAAAATAAAATCACCTTATTTTGATTTATGGCCTGAATAAAGAAGAGGATTCTTCTTGGATTTTCTCAAGTCTCTTTAGTCATTTTATTTTTATACACTCGTCCAATTTCTTACACGTGTCCCCTTATTTGTCATGAGATGTCTCTCTCTCTCTCTCTCTCTCTCTCTCTCTATATATATATATATATATATATATATATATATATCTGATACATATATGTGCCATTATCTCCTTACACCTTACTTCATATTAACACAAACTTAACTTAGTTAATTCTTGGTTATATGAAGCGAGGATTTATAAATATACTTTACACACACACACACACACACACACACACATACACACACACACACACACACACACACACACACACACACACACACATATATATATATATATATATGTTCATTGCAATGACATGCACAAGATGTTTTAACAAGTTAAAGTTCATTTGTTAACAAAAATTATTTTCCATCATATTATCAAGGTTTCTTCGAACTACTCACAAAATCTCAAAATTCCTTCGTTTAAATACTTAAATGATTATCCGAGATATTCACTTTTAAATTCATATTTTGTTTCCTATATTCTTAGGTTACAAACCACATTAAAATCTGCTTACCCAGGTAACCCAAAACCCGGGTTGTTACAATATACATAGCCACATTATAGATTCAAACAAAACAAACCATAGAACAGCTTATTACTCAACAAAACAAAACAAACCATAGACCGTGTTGACGTAGAGGGGTAAAACAATTGCATACGTTTTCGATAGCTCAGACAACAAGTGCAAAAATTGTGTATTTTAATATCGAAAATGCTTAGTACGAGGAAACGAGTTTTATAAAATGTTTTGGAAATCATTTGAATATTTCTTCGAATATTGAAATTATTATATATATATATATATCACTTTGAGGGAGTTTAATTTCAAAGCAAGTCCAAAAAGTCATCTTTGTCGCAAAGTGATAGGAAAATTCATATTTATAAACTACTTATGAAAACATTTTGTAAAATGTGCACAGTGCCACAATGTAACAAGCCGCTCATTCCATGATAATAGATTTAAATATTTTATTTAAATATATCATCGTATCCGATGTATCACTCAAAAAGTCGTTTTTTCACTAATGATAAAATTAGGACTCGGAACCACTTCCATTGAGTCAGGATCATCGTTTACGACCTTTTTGACTATAAGCATCGACATGTTCCGAGAATCGGAAATTTGGCACCTTGGTTGGGTCTTGGTTGAGCTAATCAAGCACACCATATAACCCCAAATCATCCTCCTTCTCTTCATTCATTCTCCAAACACTTAGAAAGATAGAAATGGGGAAGGGGAATGGGAAATTAGAATTCCTAAGCTAGGGTTCTTGATTCCAAGCTTCCATCTTGTTGAAATCAAGTGTCAATCCAAGAAGGAGAGTAAGCAAGCTCCTCTTCATCTTCTCCATCTTGTTTCCTCTTTGATTTCTATGATTTCCTATGACCTAACTCCTAGGAAATTCATTTGTTTGTGTTTAGATTGGAGATTTTCATGCAATATTGGAAGAGGGGTTGGTTTAGCAAAGCTTTGGATTGATTTCATGCTTCCAGAAAGCAAAGGTGAGTTCTTTATGAACTCACATCTATGCCTTGTACAAGTGTAATTTAGTGTTCATATGAGTTTGCATGTGCTAATGAATTGGTTATGTTAGTGCAATTTAGTCGATTTCATGTGTTCATGTTTTCATTTAATTGGCAATTATGATTAGAATTGTCCACACAATCTAATTCATATGCTATGAGTTGTCATGGTGACATTGTGCAGCTCCGTTGTCGCCTCGACAAAGTTCTATGTCTTCACAAGTCGCTAGAATTGCATTGGATAGCTTTGGTTTGAAATTTAGTTCACCTTTGAACTTATGATACAAATCATCGCAAATCTCTTGTATGAATGAGTGCATGTGTGCCTACGTGTTCTTAAGTGTTTCCGGTAAGCTAAGGAGACTTCATTTTCATTTAGAAAACATTATAAGCCATCATCAATGAACCGATCTCGTCCGAGAGCCGTTTGTACCTCATTCCTTAAGCAAAATAGCCTCTGTTTTAGCTCAGACGTCTGTCCGGGAGGGGGAAAGACGTCTGTCAATATTTGAGGGAGAAAATAAATAATTGCATCAGGTCAGACGTCTGACCATATAGGTCAGACGTATGTCCAACCTCTCGGGAAAAATAAAAAAAACTGCTAACTGTCAGCTCAGACGTCTGTCCTGTAGTGACAGACGTCTGTTGGCCTGAAACTATTGTTGACCGGTGGAGACCATCCAGGCTCTTCCCCGGCTCTTCCCTGACCAGAGCTCGGGTCGTTCGGACTTCGTTTGTGAACTTCAGCTTTACGAACTCACATATTCCAGCAGCTCAATTTATCGACTTTGATTCCCATTTGATTCTTCCAATGTTGATCCTTCTTGGCCAATTTACATTTATTTATGATGTGAATTGAATAAGCGATCACTCTGAAGCCCGTGCGCTCTATTTTGTATATCGAATTTATTAGATACTCTTGTTAATGTGATTTACGCCATAAAACGTGAATTATCGACTCGATATCCTTCAAGTCTATTCCAATGTCGTTTAAAACCTTCGGGTGTTAGTTTGGGATTTCGATTCGTTCGTTGATCGAAATTACAACCGTTATCCCTTTGATTTCCTGTATGTTGCGGTAATGTGAATTATGCATTGTCGATCACCTTGGTGATTGTATTTTGATCTGTGGCACCCTATTTTTATGACAAATTCTCATTGTTTTGTGTCCTTATTTTCTGTCGCTCCAACGTGGTTTCTAATCGTTTCCTAACGTTATAGAATCCACTAACGAGCTACATTTTTATTCGATTTATCGAATTTATATTTGATGATTTATGAATTGAATTTATGTTATTGTAACGTGAATTCACTTAATCGATTCGCTTCGGCAATCGTGCTCGCGTACATTGTCACATCGGACTTACCTCTTTACTCGATCGGGCGAGAGATTTAGTTTATTTACCTTAGTAAAAATGATGACTATGACCCTTTAAATGTTTACTTCGGCGAATAGCTCTTGGACTCGTGCGTTCGAACACGATGTGATGATTCTTGTTGTTTTGAGTATGAACCAACAACGGGTTCATAAATATTCGAGAATAACGAGTGGTTATGGGACATTTAGCTATTTTCTTATATTAACTATCTCGGTGTAATTTATACTCACCATCCTTGTTGTTTAGAGAATGAACTAACAACGGGTTCGTAAATATTCGAAAATAGCAAGTGGTTATGGGACATTTAGCTATTTTTTTTATATTAACTATCTCGGTGTAATTTATACTCACTTGGATCGATGTGATCCGTTTTATGATTTGGACTTAGCTTCCTGGCTATGTCTCCGGGGGACTGTGGTTCACTGTAATAGTTTCCGCGCTATCAGGGGAACTCCAGTCAGATAGTTTCCGCACTATCTGTCGACACCTCCTGTTCATTTTATGATTTATGTTTTGTGGTCCTCGATCGCCCGAGTGGGATTTACGATTCTTGGGTTTCACCTATGGGACTTCGGTCCAACTTTATATGATTTATGATGTTTTCTAGAGATTTCACGATTTATGTGTTTTCTCTCTTCCAGGGTCACGACCAGGGTCATTGGGGAGCTTCGGCTCAAACAAATAGGTTTGCTACCTAAAGATCGTTTCTCATCTGGGAGGTATCCACTTTTTATGATGTTTTCTGGATTTCTAGTGATTTCTGGATTCTTGATTACTTTGATGCGATGTGCGTCAATTTGATTTATGTTTACTTTGATGCGATGCATGCCAATTTGATTTGTATTTGGCATTCCGCTGTCATTCATGTGTTTAGTTTATTTAGCATTCCTCTGTCATTTCCTGTTGTGTGCTATTAGTTGAATGTTGCATTCTACATTAGCTAGGAGATTATTTAGAGATATTTGCGTGTTGACATTCCGTTGTCATTTCCTGATTGTGTTGACATGCCATGTTTCATATTTATTTATGATTAGATATTATTACTAGAATCATGTCATCCTTTGTTATATCTCCTGCTATCTCAGTTTATTTGATAAGTACAGCTTAACTGACTCGTTTATTATTTATTCCTATAAATAATACTCGGGTCAGATTGAGTCATTTTAGGTACTCTTTTGGGACTTCTCGCAGGATTGATCTTCCGCTTTCAGCTTCCTACTCTATTCTGCAGCTTTATGTACTTTTGTACCTATGACATTATCTTTCGTTGTGTACATATTCTTTTATTTAGATCATGACACATGTATCATATTCTTTTGGGATTCGTGGATCTTGTTGACCATGAGCTTATTGTACACATTCCTGGTTCATTCATATCTATTCTGCCTTTGTGATATGATTGTTCTGTGTCTGGCTGTGATATATATTGTTGTTGTTGTCTATTTTATACTGTTTTCTGGATTATTTTTAGTCGTTGTGTAGTTGCCTATGTGCCGAATGGTCATATCGAAATTTTAATCGGTATCAGAATTCGATGTGCATTCCTCACATGGAGTAACCATACAATCGGTCGTTCTTCACAAAGCTCATTCTCCGTTATGGTCTACGACATTTCTCTAAAATGAAATGGACGATAGTGGGTATAGAGGCGGGGCGCTACAGTTTGGTATCAGAGCCACTTTCCGGAACAGTGTAAGATAGTATGACGATGGTATTGTCTTAAGCCTCTCTCGGGAATCGTGCTTTAGGGTTTTAGTTAGAGTCTTAAGACCCGTCATAACTTATCTTCCTATACGATTCCATTTTGATTGAATTCACCTCATTTGAATTCAACTTATGACTAACTTTTTCCTCCTTCTTTTTCCTTAAAAAAGAAAAATAGTTAGTCGTAGTCGTGCAAGTGCCGGTTCACCCAGTGTACCTCCTATGGGAGGGGTGATTATGTCTCAAGTGGCCTGTTTTTAGTCCTTTACAATAGTTATCGACTCGTCCTCTTCGGGTTGATTTCTATAGTCCATCTAGGGCCCGTGTGCTCTAATGGTGCTTCTGATTCATTCTTTGACTCGAGTTGCTAATCGACATCTGTTTGGCCTATTGTGTATCACACTTATCTTGTTGATCATTTATGATCCTTGAAGTTGATTGATCATTGGATATCTTGCCCGTGCATCGTTACGCACGTTGTAAGAATCTTTGATCCTGATATTTCTTGATTTCTAGTTAAGATTGTTTCGTACATCGTTACGTACCTAGCATGGTCTATTGATCTCTTGTTGGTCGGTATGGAGATACCATGTCTTTATGACTAAATCTACTCCCTTGTTGTCAGCTATGTAGTTCTAGTTCGGTGTGAGATCACCAAGCGTTCGGGCTAAAACAACTCATTTGTTACCTCATTGTACCGGTGTGAGTCACCAAGAATTTGTGCTAAATTAACTCAACAAATGTATCGTTGCGTTCCAAACTCAAGATCAAGAACGAGGGAAAGCATCCCGCTTCTTGTGATCCCCCTTCTTGAGTCAAGGTATGTGTCATTAATTCCTTAATGTCATTTATCTTGTTCAGAGATTATTTTATTTATGTTCTTTTGATATACGTCGATCGTGCTCTTCGTTATCAAAAGATATCATTTGTGTTTTATTCGTAAGTTGATAAAGAAATTTTGTTTCCTTTATGCCGTCCCAAATGATTTATTGAATTTTTATATTTTCTCAAAATTTGCGTGGACTTTAGAAATTTTGGAGGACTTTCTTATGTTAACTTGTCCGTTGGTGTGTTAAGGATATCGAACGAGATGTAGGATGCCATGTTGTAGTTCGGAATTCCTAAACACCATTATATGACAATCCGACATTCAAAATGATTCCTAAAATTAAAATTCTCCTAACAAGTTAATCAAAATAATAATATTTTGGGGTTATTGCAATTTTTCGTAATCGTTTGTTATTTTTCTAGATAATTCATTTCTAGATATCCTTAGAGCAATTCCAAGAATTTGAGTGGTTCAAGATTTTCAGTTAGAAATTATCTTGAATCTTTTCTTTGCGTAAATTAAAAAACTCCAGGAACAAACCAAAAAGTTATTTATTTATGTCTCTTATTTCTGGATTTCAGATCTTTGATTTTCGGGAATTCTTAATGATTGAGAATCTCGCCTAATTCTTAATCCTTGTTTCGATTTGCTAAAGGGAATTTAGTATTCTTGTAATTTCATGGGTCTTCTTATTTTCTCTAGTGAACGATCACTCGAGAGAATGGGAGTTCCCGTTGGCGAGGGAAGATTTGGGTTTTGCGATCCACGGCAAATTCAATAATTCCTTTCTTCAAATCTATGATCTAGTCAATCATCCGAAAGTGCTATAGTCAATTCACTTATGGACTTAGCCTTGCGTTGTTCTTAGAAATGAATATTGAAAGGATGAGCTCTTTTGATATTCCTCATTTGTTTATTTGAATCATTTGGATTGACAATTGTCTCCGCAAGTTTGTTAACCCTTGTCAATCAAATCTTTGGGGATTATGACCTCTTTGGTTTAATCTCATCTTGTTAGAGAAATTGTCTATTGCTTCTTTGATTAATTGCTGATGTTTCTACGATTTGAGTTTTTTGGCGGAAAATTATCTTGAATCATATTGTTCCGAAGTGATAAGTTGTGCACTACTTATCCATCATCTTCTCGATGTTTCTGATTGTCTAAAACTGATACTCAAGTTTATGAATATTGGGAATTTCGTATAATTCCTAATGAGTCGTCCTTATGGTTACTAAATGTGATTTAGTACCTAGTTAGAAATCGATTTCCCTGAGTAGTTCATTGGTATTCCGTTACCAACCTTGAATCATTGATATTAAAACTGATTATTCCTTCGAAAATTGCTTTCCTTAGCTAAATTAGTTGGAATCTCTATGTTGTGCTTTTGTTGGTGTCAGCCACCTTGTCGCAAGACTAAAGTGCTGAAGATCGGTGTTCGCTACATTGTCGTGATTGAGTTTGGGGATGGATTAGTCGACCACCATAATTTCCCATCTCATATCCTAAGAGAAATATCTAATATGATATCTCGCGTCTGTAGGACGCAGTCCCGTTGCTTCTTGAAATTCCAAATTAGATTCGCATAGTTTTTGTGCATTCTATCGATTCTCATTCCCTTGAGAATCATACTAAGAACGACGAGTCTATTTGAGTTCATAGCGCTTATGATTTTTTCTGGAATTATTTTACCCGTTTGGAATGACTACCTTCATGGGTAATGGAACTCGAGATTGAACTCTAGTTTTTATGATCTTGTGACACGAAATTGGGATCTCACCTAGCCATTGGTGTGATCTTTTCATTTCGCGTTGGTTCTTGTGCTACCACTCCGTGCTATTATTTTTGGTTATTACTCATTATTTCAATCTTAAGGAATTGCGGGGACGCAATTCTTTTAAGGGGCGAAGTCTGTAACAACCCGCTCATTCCATGATAATATATTTAAATATTTTATTTAAATATATCGTCGTATCCGATGTGTCACTTAAAAAGTCGTTTTTCACAAACGATAAAATTAGGACTCGGGACCACTTCCATTGAGTCCGGATCATCGTTTACGACCTTTTTGACTATAAGCATCGATATGTTCCGAGAATCGGAAATTTGGCACCTTGGTTGAGCTAACCTAGCTCACCATATAACCCCAAATCATCCTCCTTCTCTTCATTCATTCTCCAAACACTTAGAAAGATATAAATTGGGAAGGGGAATGGGAAATTAGAATTCCTAAGCTAGGGTTCTTGATTCCAAGCTTCCATCTTGTTGAAATCAAGTGTCAATCCATGAAGGAGGGTAAGCAAGCTCCTCTTCATCTTCTCCATCTTGTTTCCTCTTTGATTTCTATGATTTTCTATGACCTAACTCCTAGGAAATTCATTTGTTTGTGTTTAGATTGGAGATTTTCATGCAATATTGGAAGAGGGGTTGGTTTAGCAAAGCTTTGGATTGATTTCTTGCTTCTAGAAATCAAAGGTGAGTTCTTTATGAACTCACATCTATGCCACAAGCCATTGGCTTGTACAAGTGTAATTTAGTGTTCATATGAGTTTGCATGTGCTAATGAATTGGTTATGTTAGTGCAATTTAGTCGATTTCATGTGTTCATGTTTTCATTGAATTGGCAATTATGATTAGAATTGTCCACACAATCTAATTCATATGCTATGAGTTGTCATGGTGATATTGTGGAGCTCCGTTGTCGCCTCGACAAAGTTCTATGTCTTCACAGGTCGCTAGAATTGCATTGGATAGCTTTGGTTTGAAATTTAGTTCACCTTTGAACTTATTATACAAATCAATTCAAATCTCTTGTATGAATGAGTGCATGTGTGTGTACGTGTTCTTAAGTATTTCCGGTGAGCTAAGGAGGCTTCATTTTCGTTTAGAAAACGTTATAAGCCATCACCAATTATCCGAGCTCGTCCAAGAGCCGTTTGCACCTCATTCCTTAAGCAAAATAGCCTCTGTTTCAGCTCAGACGTTTGTCCGGGAAGGGGACAGACGTCTTTCAATGTTTGGGGGAGAAAATAAATAATTACATCAGGTTAGACGTCTGACCATATAGGTCAGACGTATGTCCAACCTCTCGGGAAAAATAATAAAAAACACTGCTAACTGTCAGCTCAGACGTCTGTCCTGTAGTGACAGACGTCTGTTGGCCTGAAACTGTTGTTTACCGGTGGAGACCACGTTCAACAGTATAGGCCCATCCAGGCTCTTCCCCGGTCGGAGCTCGGGCCGTTCGGACTTCGTTTGTGAACTTCAGCATTACGAATTCACGGATTCCAACAGCTCGATTCATCGACTTTGATTCTCATTTGATTCTTGCAATGTTGATCCTTCTTGGCCGATTCACAATTGTTTATGACGTGAATTGAATAAGTGATCATTCTGAAGCCCGTGCACTCTATTTTGTATATCGAATTTATTCGATACTCTAGTTAATGTGATTCACGCCATTAAAACGTGAATTATCGACTCGATATCCTTCAAGTCTATTCCGATGTAGTTTAAAACCTTCGAGTGTTAGTTTGGGATTTCGATTCGTTCGTTGATCGAAATTACAACCGTTATCCCTTTGATTTCCTGTATGTTGTGGTAATGTGAATTTTGCATTGTCGATCACCTTGGTGATTGTACTTTGATCCGTGGCACCCTATTTTTGTGACAAATTCTCATTGTTTTATGCCCTTATTTTCTGTCGCTCCAACGTGGTTTCTAATCGTTTCCTAACATTATAGAATCCACTAACGAGCTATATATTTATTCGATTTATCGAATTTATATTTGATGATTTATGAATTGATTTTACGTTATTGCAACGTGAATTCCCTTGATCGGTTCGCTTCAGCACTTATGCTCGTGTACATTGTCACGTCCGACTTACCTCTTTACTCGATCGGGCGAGAAATTTAGTTTATTTACCTTAGTAAAACTGAAGACTATGGCCTCTTATATGTTTACTTCGGCGAATAACACTTGGACTCGTGCGTTCGAACACGATGCGGCGTTTCTTGTTGTTTTGAGTATGAACCAACAACGGGTTCGTAAATATTCGAGAATAGCGAGTGGTTATGGGACATTTAGCTATTTTCTTATATTAACTATCTCGGTGTAATTTATACTCACCATTCTTGTTGTTTAGAGTATGAACCAACAACGGGTTCGTAAATATTCGAGAATAGCGAGTGGTTTTGGGACATTTAGCTATTTTCTTATATTAACTATCTCGGTGTAATTTGTACTCACTCGGATCGATGTGATCCGTCTTATGATTTGGACTTAGCTTCCTGGCTATGTCTCCGAGGGACTGTGGTTCACTGTAATAGTTTCCGCGCTATCAGGGGAACTCCAGTCAGATAGTTTCCGCACTATCTGTCGACACCTCCTGTTCATTTTATGATTTATGTTTTTTGGTCCTCGATCGCCCGAGTGGGATTTACGATTCTTGGATTTCACTTATGGGACTTCGGTCCAACTTTATATGATTTATGATGTTTTCTAGAGATTTCACAATTTATGTGTTTTCTCTCTTCTGGGGTCACGACCCGACTCTTTGGGGAGCTTCGGCTCAAACAAATAGGTTCGCTACCTAGAGATCGTTTCTCATCTGGGAGGTATCCACTTTTTATGATGTTTTCTGGATTTCTAGTGATTTCTGGATTCTTGATTACTTTGATGCGATGTGTGTCAACTTGATTTATGTTTACTTTGATGCGATGCGCGTCAATTTGATTTGTATTTGGCATTCTGCTGTCATTCGTGTGTTTAGTTTATTTGGCATTCCTCTGTCATTTCTTGTTGTGTGCTATTAGTTGAATGTTGCATTCTACATTAGCTAGGAGATTATTTAGAGATATTTGCGTGTTGACATTCCGTTGTCATTTCCTGATTGTGTTGACATGCCATGTTTCATATTTATTTATGATTAGATATTATTACTAGAATCATGTCATCCTTTGTTATATCTCCTGCTATCTCAGTTTATTTGATAAGTACAGCTTAACTGACTCGTTTATTATTTATTCCTATAAATAATACTCGGGTCAGATTGAGTCATTTTAGGTACTCTTTTGGGACTTCTCGCAGGATTGATCTTCCGCTTTCAGCTTCCTACTCTATTCTGCAGCTTTATGTACTTTTGTACCTATGACATTATCTTTCGTTGTGTACATATTCTTTTATTTAGATCATGACACATGTATCATATTCTTTTGGGATTCGTGGATCTTGTTGACCATGAGCTTATTGTACACATTCCTGGTTCATTCATATCTATTCCGCCTTTGTGATATGATTGTTCTGTGTCTGGCTGTGATATATATTGTTATTGTTGTCTATTTTATACTGTTTTCTGGATTATTTTTAGTCGTTGTGTAGTTGCTTATGTGCCGAATGGTCATGTCGAAATTTTAATCGGTATCAGAATTCGATGTGCATTCCTCACATGGAGTAACCATACAATCGGTCGCTCTTCACAAACCTCATTCTCCGTTATGGTCTACGATATTTCTCTGAAATGAACTGGACGATAGTGGGTATAGAGGCGGGGCGCTACACACAATATAAGGGACGGGATCAATACCACTTTGTTTTAGGATTGTACCCTTAGGGGGCTCATTGGGTCGCTAACATTGCCGATTGTGTTACAGGACTAGACCCGGTTTTAGTGTAAGTGCAGGCATATGTTCGACTAGATTCGATTTTATTTGATAGCGGTTGGTAATGACAATAAGTGGTAATATGATAAAAGTATCCAGTAGCTTTTGCCAGCTAGGTGTCTTTTACCATAGGAAAAATAACATGTTTTACAAGATGTTTTTAGCAAAAGAAACATAGGTACGTTGCTTGATTCGGGATCCGCGATCCCGCGACGTCGTGGGGAAAGAAATATGGACCGCTGATGTTTTATCGAACGACGATGGGAAAAAGGGGTTGATCGCTCGAATTTGCTAAATAATTGAAATCATGATCATACGTTAGTGGACTGGTCATCCACCGTCCAAAATGGATCGTACGGCGGTACAGATAGTGGATTAAAAGAAATGAAACTTTAGTTGGATTGGAGTTGAAATCATCTAATCCGAGATTTTCATAGTCCCGTGGACCAAAGCAATCTGGCTGCCTGATTTCAGGTGGGTCCCATTGAAATTAAAGGTCCAAATTTCTTTGGTCCAGGGGACCACGGAAATTCCGGACCATGGATTTGTACCCGTTGGATTGTCGCTTATATAGAGGAGCCAGAGGAAAAGCATGTAATGCGCCGCGATTACAGGAGAGAAATAGGGATTAAAAACTCTAAATTAGTCAGTGAGAAAAAAAAGGCAGATCCAAATTTCTCTATTTCTCTACACCGAAGCAATAAGAATTCTTCATGCAATGAAGATTTTGATGATGTATTTTCTCGCCTTTCTCTTTTTTTCTCTCAGTGACTAATTTAGAGTTTTTAATGGGTCCCTTCTTCTTGGGTTCGACTATTCGCACCCCGTTGTTTTCTCTTCACCCCCAGCTAAAATTTTAGAATTTAATTTCCAAATTTACCCTTTTAACAACTAATTAGACAACTTATCTAATGTTGTACAATGGTTAAAAAATCAGCCATGTGTATATATATATATGGATATTCGACGCTACATTGCAAACAATAACTTAAAATTCAAAATCAGCATTGTACATGATCTTTAAAAAAAATAAAGATAGAGATAAAAAATAATGACTAAAAAATAAAAATAATGATTAAAATTTTATAAACCGTGCAATCGGCGATGTGTACCATTACAATACCGAAACTTTCAAAGTATACAGAAATTTCAATCAACGACGCTGTCTACAAATGTTAATTTATTAAATCAAAATTTTAAAAGGAGAGACCAGTGGAAATAAATTACAAGTTGGAAAGTAGAAAAAAGAAAGAAAACATAAGAATGATAATATAGTAAGGACATTTTCGGATTAAACTGTGGTGGGAAGAGAAAATGTTGGGGTGCACAATTTATTTTCTGATGGGGGGTGAAGAGCAAATCACGGGACGTTAATAGCCGCACCCCTTCTCCTTCGACGAAACTTCGCCCTCGCGTCGTTAATGGGATTTTCATCGTGTTGGTTGCAGGCATCTGACGAAGCGGGTGGCTGGTGAGATCAAGATGCCAGTAAAAACTGGATCTTATTTGATTGATTCTACATGATTGTATTTACTGTTTAATGCTTTTGTTGGTTCTTCAGTTTGTTTTTTGTTTTGTTGCTGAAAGTCTGAAACTGTGGTCATATCAAGCTTGTTTGTTTGTTTTTGTTACTGAAAGTCTGAAACTCTGTGGTTGATTATATCAATATATCTGTGGTATTTTGTTGTAATCTTTAGTTGGTTTCGATTGGCGCAGCTTTTTTTATTTCAATGGGTGATACATTTTGATTACAGACATATTCAGGATGAAAACGATATATTTGATCATGTGATCCTTTTTTCTCTTTTATTATTACATGAAACATGTAAACTCGCATCTCCACCCAGTTTACCGCTGAAGTTACATCTTCAGCAAGTTGTTGCAAATATCTCTAGTGTTGTTGTTCCAGGCACAAGGCTCATGCGTTTTTATCTATGTTTCTAAGGTTCCTGCAGCTCATCCGGTATGAGACCAAATCTTTTTTTTTTTCTATTACATTTTTGTGATTAATTTGATATTAGAAGTCTTATTTTATATCAACGTTTCAGATGGTTAGGGAGGCGATCAGTGGTGCTTTAAAAGAAGCCAGAAGGCGATTGAAAAGCTTGTGAAGGAAAAGCACAGTAAGGCATAGTTATTAGGACCGGACCCGACCGCGGTTTAACCGAGGTTAACCGTCGGCCGTCAGCCTCTACGATCCGGAGCAGATTCAGACCGCCAGCATGCTCAGACCGAAGATCCAATCGTTAAACCGAGGTTCACCCGCTTATTTGGAGCGTGGCTGAACCGAAGATCGATAAACATCCACAAACCCTAGTTTCTACTGATGACAGATCGATTACATCTCAACAGTCTGATTTTTACTTTCCCCTAAAATCCGCAAGCCCTACTTCATTTTGGACTTTGAGGGTGATGTTGCGGATGTGTATTGTCTGAGCGAGATACACTACTGTTTATTTTGGTAAATTTTGTATTCATTAATTATGGACTTAGATTCATTTCTGTAACACTAAATTTGTATGTACCCAGGGCTCTAAATAATTTATGTTTGGTATAGTATGTAAAAACTAATTTCTGTAGTTCTTTTCTTTTGATCCAGCATATAAAAGTTTTTATTTATTTGTTTTTCCTACGTAATAAATTACATGCCAGTGATGTTGTGATTTGGTAACATTTCTGTGTGTACATTGATTCTTTATCTTTCAAATTTTATCAAAAAATAACATGCACGGTTCGACCGGTCGAATCCTGAAAACCTTAAATTTTAGGACATCATGGTTCGATTGACAGAGCATTCCTCTTCTTCCAGGAAGTACATTCTTGCTCAGTTGAAAAAGCTTACTGCTACCGGTAAGCTCACCAGGATCAAGCTAGGGATCGTACAAATTGGCAAAGCCTGAGCCCAAGAAGCTTACTGCGGCCAAGAAGTCGGCACCAAATCTGAATCCTTATGATTTCAGATTCACCAAGATGGCTGGTAAGTGGAATGTCTTATCTTAGATTGTTTCAGTATGACTTTAAACATATACATTATAATCTGTGCTCCTTGTTGCGTGTAAAAACTTTTCCCATAACATACAAGGAGTCTTAATAGAAAGTCCGAAAAAATGGTGTCAGGAATGTTAGAGGATTGCCTAAATTCAAAAGAATAATTGATTTATTTTTTTCATGTAATTTAATAGTAGAATTGTTTTTTGGCAAATTCTCTAACAAAAAAACCTGAACTTCTAGCATTTTTGATATATGAATTTAGGTTAACCTTGAAACTCAAAACTGTTCAGATTAGAACATTTTTAGAGAAAAAGAGTTGCTTTAGGAGTGGTGGATCATGAGCATAAATTATACAAGACAAAATTATTTAGAGAACAAAGAGCTACATAGGACAAATTTCAACCATGTCATGTAAAACGTAGCTAGCGATGGAAGCAAACTACAATACATGCAAACAAAATAAGGTCAGTCATCGGTGGAAGCAGACTACATGCAAACAAAATAAGAACAGTCATCGGTGGAAGCAGACTATATGTAAACAAAATAAGGACATTCATCGGTGGAAGCAAACTACATGCAAACAAAATTAGGCATATAACAATCAAAAAAGGAGCTAAAAGGAAAGAGCACAATAAAGAGACCAGGTGCACCGATTATAATGTATATGTTTAACTTAAACATATTTGAACAACTTTAAACATATACATTATAATCTGTGTTGTTTAAGTAAAACATATTCATCGAAAATGTTTGTCTACACAAGTTTTCAAACCATGACAATTTTCACTGAATTTTATGATCTGTAATATGATTCAGCAGATGATTCAGGTTTCCCATCGGGAACCTTAGGGACCATTTTGATGGCCGTAGTTCAAGTTCCTCTGACTGCATTAGGTGCCTTCTTAATGGATAGGACTGGAAGAAGGCCACTGTTATTGGTACATGCCTAGATAGTCCCAAAACTAACTATGTTTGTACATTAAATTAAAACTACAATATAGGTGTAAAAATGCTTTGTAAAACACTACGTATCTTCAACTGGGACTTGCGTGGGGGTGCTTATTGATAGCCATATAGTTTGCCTTGAGTGTTACTTCACACATGCAGCTAAAGCCTACGTTAGCTTTGGCAGGTTCTGGTAAAATATACATTCTCTTTATTATTACTGCGTTACACTGCTCCCGCACCTTTCATGTGTTCAGTAAGTATTTTAGATGCAAAAACAGATTAAATCTTCAAACACTGCATGTATGCTTTACAGGTATTCATAGAATCAGTTTCATTAGGAATGGGAGCAATACCATGGGCTATTATGTTTGAGGTAATTTTAGTTTTTGCTTAACGTAAATAGCAGGTTTGCTTCATCTTTGAACAACTGCAGTTTAAAGTCCACGTTCAAACTAAAAGCATGTTTATTTGGCACAGATATTTCCGATAAACATGAAAGGTTCAGCCGGAAGCTTGGTTACCTTAATGAACTGGTTTGGTAAATTTGTTGTATCACGCTTTTAATTCTCTCATGTCTTGGAGCTCATCAGGTGACCATAATCTGTCACTCTTCTATTCAGACATTACATATATGCACATCTATTGTGAATGAAGATAACATGTATTAGTTTTATTTTATGATCAATGTGTAGGCACATTCGCAATATTCTAGGGCTGTCAAAATCGAAACCGACCCATGTACCCAGCCCATTTAACCAGATGTTGAGTGGGTTGGGTTAGACCCAACAAAATAAATGTTTTAATTGGGTAAAACCATTTAACCCATTTACAAAGTCGGTTTAGATGGGTTGAGCCCGTTTAACCGTCTACGACCGTTTAGCCCATTGTAAAATCTCTGTCTTTGTCGCTCGGATAATCTACGATTTAGGGCTTCTTGTTTTTCTCATTCCGTCTTCCGTGGTAATCGCTACCGCTTATCTGAACATCAACCATCTGTCTTTCAGAGCATCGCTCAGAAATTTTTTATCTGATAAGAAGTCTACTCGAAGAAAGCGGCGTTCGCAAAGCTATAGCCATAAGTGAGTTATTTTCTTATTTTTTGCGTTCTTTGATCTACTAATGTATGTAGAAGTAGATAAATTTGGTGTAGTGTCATTTGAGTTTAATTTCCTTCTAGATCTCAAATTGTTGTATGATAAATTATCCAATGTTTTTTTTACCCTAGTTGGTCTGAATTCTTTTTATGGGTCTAGTGCTTGGTCTGAAGTAGCACAAGTACTTCACTGTCATCCCGTTTTCATCTTCGGTTTTTCTGCTCATTGGTTATGGGGTGTGATTTGTAAAACTTGGTACTTAGTTAAGGTGTTTCTGATTTAAGGGTGGATTTCACACCTGAGTTTCATCCTATTGTGTTCTTCTTTGTATTAATAAAGGTTTCTTTGGTGATTTCTATTAGAACAGGGGAAGCTCTCTTAATTGAAGCTTATGTTGCTTAATTTTGGCTCGTTCATTCTCTTGCATGTCGGTTTAGCTTCTCTGTCAACATCCTGTGCCACATGATTATGCTCTATTGCAATGTAAGCTTCTAATATACAGTTTTTTTTACCATGCAGTAGTGGGCACTAACGCTTGTACATCTATATGAATTTATAGATGTTGTACATTACATTACAAAATGCCTACCTTAATACAAAAATTTAAGGTTACTAAAATTTGTCGCTGGCCAAAAGTATGAAATTTCATCAGATAAACGAAAATTTGTCACTGGCCAAAACATAGACACAAATTGAGGTTCATTTACAAAGCTTGTTCAATCTGGTACTTGCCCAGTTAATAATTCTTTCAGTAGTAGTATATGAGAATCTGTGCACTTTGCACATACACCTCAAGAATCCGCCAACCTTGGACTCATGATAGCTGGAATTGATTAGGTAACACTCCTTTGTAAACCGTCAACCTTTGATTTAGTACATTTTCCACATTCTAAGTAGTTGAATGCATCAGGAGTTTAATATTTTTGACATGAAGTATAACAATCCCCATGACTAAATTAACTTGTATATGTTGATCGAGACCTTGTTGTATAACTAAATTGGACTAAAAATAATCTATAAATTGTCTAACTTGTATATATTGTAGTTATTTTGATAAATTGTCTAACTGAATCTTGTATGAACTCAAAGAAGTACAATATCGAGCACAAGATAAGTTGCATATTTATCAGTTAGGCAAAATTAAATTTCTAATCTTTATTAAGAAACACCTGTAAAAACATTTTATGCACAATTTTTTTGTCACAATTATACATCTAAAGTTTGAACCAAAGTCAAAGCAGGTTAACAGCAATGGCTTGGGTATGTTGGTTGGTGGAAAGGCTTGGTGAAGGAAATTTAGTGGTTGATATTAGGTGAAGGAGGGTTGGGAAGGGTGCAAGATGCTTGGGTATGTGATGCAACTGGATGATGCCGATGAATAGGAGTTGCTGAAGGTCTGGGTAGTGCGGTTTCTGGTTTTTGGCAGTAGGTGTGGGCTTGGAATGATGCTGTTTTTGTGCGTGGTTGGTTGTAGGGGATTTGCTGAGTTGCGTTGAAGGTTGAATGCTGTTGGCTATGTTTGAAGTTGTGTTTAATCTGACTTGGTGAAAGTTAAGTTTGTTGTGGTGCATTTTTAACTGCTCGCACAGTACAATGCCACTATTGTGGTTCTTGAATGACTTTCAATTAATGTTGCTTAAATGCTACAAATGATGCAGTTTGAATGATAATTTTAGTTTGTATATTGGAGCTATGTATGTTGATGTAACTGAAATGCCACGAGTTTCTTCCTTTTTGTGTTTGTATTTTTCATATGTTATAGTTCTGCAGTTGTTGTAGTTTCAACCAAAATTAATGGGTTGAATGGATTGGGTATTTTTTTGTTTAAATGGGTTGGTTGATTTTGAATTCAATCCATTTATACTCAACCCATTTGACGGGCCTACTGAATATTCACATGCATACGTGGTCTCTCCGTGCTGTTTGTTGAACTTATGGTACCAGAAACAAAAGGAAAGACTCTAGAGGAGATACAGGTTTCAATGGAGGCAAAACGAGATCCCGGCTATTAGAATAAGTTTGTTAATGCTCAGTTCTGCTGCTTAGTTAAAGGGCAGTAGAACGTAAATTGTTGAATTAGTATGGGTACGTTAGGTACTGGTTTTGAATTTTTTATTATGTTGGTGAAGGATTTGTTGAATGCTGGTGTTCTGTTTACCTTTGTGTAGACCGGCCATTTCAGGCAATTGTTATAGAAATTGTAATGTTGATTTGTAAGTTACATGCAATCACTTGAACAGTTACACAAATATGTATTTCAGACATATCAAAGTCAGCCAATTTTGAATATTTGTAATCAAATATATGAATTTGTAATCAAATGTACTTTAGTAACTCAAAAAGCCAGCTAAAATGTTGCAATCTTCTATACAACTAAGCATGCATGAGTGGTTTCATTAGCTTATTTATTTGTGGTTTGGTTATTACCAATGTGTTTTGGTGACATTCTTGTTTTACACTACAAAAGCAGCCCTTGTGGAACTCATAGGTGGTTGGTTTTAAGTTTTAGTACAGCAAGTGTCTATTATGATACTTTGCACCATTATAGATTTTTTTTTTTTTTTTTTTTTACTTTGGAATATAGTTTACATGATAGTGAATCAATATATTTACACTGTTACTAGTTATAGATCCATTGTGAAACAATTTGTATCATGTAGCTTAACCACGCGGTTCATAGATTTTACATACATTTAAGATATGAATTTGGTAGTAAATACGTAATTCAAAGTTTTTGCCATGTATTAAATATGTAGATACGGGTACCATTTGCTTAAATGTTCTCTGTCCTTATGGCATCCAACTTATATGTATCATAAACCATTTACTGAATTTCAACAGATTGCAACGCAACATGTCTCGTAGTTTGAATTTTCTGTTGTGCGCTCTGTAGTGCAAAATCAGAGATTTGGACAGCGGAATACGAATTAACCCAATGATCTAGTCTGTCAACAATTTCAACAACGCCAAAAATAAAAACAAGTGGCACAAATTTATAGAGAGAACAAAAATAGAGGAAAGAGCACACCAATTTTTAACGTGGTTCGGCTTTGCCTACGTCCACGGAGACCCAACAACCTTTATTTCTCAGTGAAGAAATGAGTACAACAGATTACGATAGAGAGAAGACTAATGGTGGATTACTCTTTTTTTTTTCATATAATAACATGACCCCTAATTATATAGGGATTTCTTGGAGATAAAGAATAGAAGTTTCTAGGACATGAAGAAAAATAAATATCTTCCTTGATTTGATTGGAGCATAAATGGATGGCATAATTATGGTCTCAATCTCTTTCCCTTTCTTCATCAATTGATTGATTGGCCTATTAATTATTTTTCTTCCAAAAAAAAAAATCTTCCTCTTATCCCTTTCCATAAACAAGCCAATTAATTGATTGACAATCAATCAATTTCTTTTCTTCTCCACTAATATTTGAATCATTAATTTCAACACTCCACCTTAATTCAAATATGGCAATCTTTCTTCATTAACTCATCTTCAACAATCAACATAGAAGTTGTTGGGCCCAGCGCCCCATGGCGCTCAAGTAACAGGAAGCAAACTGATCAAGTTTGAGCAATGCTCAAACTTGTCCTTTGGAAGTGACTTGGTCATCATATCTGAAGGATTATCTGAAGTACCCACCTTCAATAATTTGATCTTGCTTCGTTCTTCCTCAAGCATAAGAAAGAAGCCTCTAACATCAATGTGCTTCGTCCGTGAACTATAAGCCTGATTCTCAACAAGATGAATCGCACTCTGACTATCTGAAAATAGCTCCACTGTCCGCTGCTCCATTGAAAGATCATCCAACAACTGAAGTAAGTACAATCCTTCCTTTGTTGCTTCCACAATCGACATTAATTCTGCTTCGGTAGTCGACAAAGCTACGATTGACTGCAACTTTGATCTCCACGAAATCGGGCCTATGCCAAGTGTAAAAACATAGCCCGACACCGACTTCCGTCCATCTCTATCCCCAGCATAATCTGAATCACAGTATCCTCTAAGAGAGATGTATACATCTACTCCACCATATAACAAACCAACTGAAGAAGTGCCACGAAGATATCTGAGTATCCACTTCACTGCTTGCCAATGCTCTTTACCTGGGTTAGACATATATCGACTGACAACGCCAACTGCATGAGCTAAATCAGGCCTTGTGCATACCATAGCATACATAAGGCTTCCAACCGCACTAGAATAAGGAATATTACACATATCCCTTTTGTCTTCATCCGATGTGGGACACATATCTTTGGATAGCTTGAATTGAGAGCCTAATGGAGTAGCCACCGGTTTAGCATTCTCCATACCGAATCGAGATAGGACTTTCTCGATGTATTGAGTTTGAGTGAGCCTCAAAACTCTTTGCTTTCTATCCCTCTTAATATTCATCCCCAAAATTCTTTGGGCATTTCCCAAATCTTTCATCTCAAATTCCTTACTGAGCTCCATTTTCAACTCCGAAATTTTTGACATACTCTTAGAAGCTATCAACATATCATCAACATAAAGTAACAAATATATGATATCATCATTACAATTTTTAAAATAGACACATTGGTCCTTAAAGCTTCTAGAGTAACCATGTGAGATCATAAACTTATCAAATTTCTTATACCACTGTCTAGGAGACTGTTTTAAGCCATAAAGAGATTTGTTAAGTTTACAAACATGACCTGGCCTGCTGCTATCAATGAACCCTTCTGGCTGCTGTAGGTAAATGTCCTCCTCAAGATCACCATGCAAGAATGCTGTCTTGACATCTAGTTGTTCCAACTCCATGTCAAAGTGAGCAACCAATGCCAAAAGAATGCGAATGGAAGTATGTCTAACGACTGGAGAAAAAATATCATGAAACTCCACATCTTTCTTCTGAACATAACCCTTCGCCACTAATCTTGCTTTGTACCTCAAGTCACCATTGCCGCCATCTTTCACCTTATAGATCCATTTACATCCAATTGCTCTCTTGCCGGAAGGAAGTGGCACTAAATCCCAAGTGTGATTTTTGTGCAAAGACTCAATCTCCTCCTCCATTGCTACTAGCCAACTGGAGCTATCAACTGAACTAATGGCATCTTTGTAGTCTCTTGGTTCATCATGAAATATGCTTAATGCATAAGCTGCCATGTCATCAAAGTCAATATCTTCAATGCTTAATCCCACAAAATCATCAAGCCATGTAGGTCTTTTCTTCTCTCTCGTTGGTCGAGTTTGAATTTGAGCTCCACCTTGAGATTGATCTTCTATCTCTTCCCTATCAACCACGGTGTCATCTGAATCACCATTTTTACTTGTATGGAAGTCTGATGATCTGCCTTGTGTTTGGTATTCTGAATTTGTCCTCTCAACATCATCATTAACTGAAGAAGAAGGCTCCACCTTCAACATAGCCTTCTCATCAAATGTAACATGCCTGCTAGTAACAATCTTCTGGGTAGTAGGACACCACATCCTATAACCCTTAATTCCTTTCTTATAACCAAGAAAAATACACTTGCGCGATCTTGGATCCAACTTCCCTTTGCTCTCATGCACATAAGCTGGACAACCAAACACTCTGAGAAAGGAATATGATACAGGCCCTCCCTTCCATACTTCTTCAGGAATCTTCATATCTATGGCGGTAGAAGGTGTGCGGTTGATAAGGAAAACCGCCGTAGATAATGCTTCTGCCCAAAATCTCTTATTTAATCCTGCAGTCAGCCGTAAGCAACGAGTTCTTTCCAACAAAGTCTGATTCATTCTCTCTGCAACCCCATTTGACTGAGGGTCTCCTGGTGTGGTGTGGTGTCTTTTGATTCCCTCGGACTCACAAAATTTGATGAATTTTTGAGAAGTGAATTCACCACCATTATCTGAACGAAGAACCTTCACTTTCTTTCCAGACTGCTTCTCAACAAGAGATTTCCAACTTTGAAACCTATCAAAAGTTTCATCTTTGGACTTCATAAAGTAAACCCATACTTTTCTAGAAAAATCATCAACAAATGAAACGAAATACCTGGCTCCTCCATAAGATAGGCATGGTGCGGGGCCCCAAACATCAGTATGAACATACTCTAAAACATCTTTAGACTTATGCTCTGCAATGCCAAAAGAAACCTTCATCTGCTTTCCAAGTACACATCCTTCACAAAAGTCAAGTTTTGAATGATGAACACCGTCAATCAAGCCTCGCTTTCTCAATACTTCTAAACTGCGCTCTCCAATGTGGCCCATACGAAAATGCCACAATCTGGTAGAATCGGAATCAACTGAATCAATAACTGAAGCAGACTCCACAACAGCAGTTGTACCCTTCAGCAAATACAGATTTCCAGCTTTTACCCCTTTCATCACTATCAATGAGCCATTTGTAATTTTTAATGAATCTTTTTCTATTACACACTTTAAGCCAAAATTGCACAATGCTCCAATGGAGATCAAACTACGCCTTAAATCAGGCACATGCCTGACATCACATAAAGTGTGAACAACACCATCAAACATCCTGATTTTTACTGTTCCAATACCAATCATGCGACAAGCAGCATTATTTCCCATGAGAACCTCTCCTCCATCAAACTGACGATAAGTGGAAAAAACGTGCCTATCCGGTGTCATGTGATAGGATGCACCCGAGTCAATAATCCACATAGTGCTCTTCATAGGAGAGGCAGAGGCTGTAAAAATGCCAGGATCATTATCTGAATCTGATGTCTCCGCCGTAGATGCTGAAGCCTTCTGGGGAACAGCTTTGTTTTTATTCTCCAACTTGGGGCAATTTGCAATATAATGTCCAGGTTTTCTGCAATAATGACAAACTCCCTTCCGAGCTCCTCTTGACTGAGATCTGGACTTAGCTCTGTCTCCACCATATTTGGGTCTACTTTGACTTCTTCCACTCTGTGCAACAAGGCTTTCAGAATCATTCTCCATGCTCATGCTTGCCAACTTTCCTCTCAACATCTCATTATGCAAATTTGTCTTCACATCCTCCAAGCAAATAGACGAACGCCCATAGATCATAGAGTTAACAAAAGTGTTATACTCTGCAGGCAAAGAACATAAAAGAATAACAGCTTGCGCTTCATCCTCAATCTTTACATCAGCTGCTCGAAGATTCATGACAAGTGTGTTGAGGGCATCTATATGAGCAAATACATCTGTTCCAGGCCTCATTTTGAAAGAATAAAGTTGTTGCTGTAAGATGATGCGGTTGGTGAGAGACTTGTCGTAGAACTTTCTTTGAAGAGCATCCCAAAATTCCTTAGCAGTTTTCACATGAGAAAACTCTCTAAGTACTTCGCCAGAAAGGCTAAGTTGGATGGTAGTAAGAGCATCCTCTTCCAATTCTTCTAACTCTTCAGGTGGTAATTTCTTCAATTTCTCTGGATCTGAGACAACTTTAAATGTCCTCTCTTTCTTCAACACCGCTTCCATCTTCATCTTCCATGTGCCAAAATCCCCCTTTCCATCAAATCTAGCAACTCCATAATTTGTAGCGCTTCTACCACCGTTATTCTTTGCAGAATTTGACATGGTTGAAAAAGTCTTTGAACAGGACGACTGGCTCTGATACCAATCTGTAGTGCAAAATCAGAGATTTGGACAGCGGAATACGAATTAACCCAATGATCTAGTCTGTCAACAATTTCAACAACGCCAAAAATAAAAACAAGTGGCACAAATTTATAGAGAGAACAAAAATAGAGGAAAGAGCACACCAATTTTTAACGTGGTTCGGCTTTGCCTACGTCCACGGAGACCCAACAACCTTTATTTCTCAGTGAAGAAATGAGTACAACAGATTACAATAGAGAGAAGACTAATGGTGGATTACTCTTTTTTTTTCATATAATAACATGACCCCTAATTATATAGGGATTTCTTGGAGATAAAGAATAGAAGTTTCTAGGACATGAAGAAAAATAAATATCTTCCTTGATTTGATTGGAGCATAAATGGATGGCATAATTATGGTCTCAATCTCTTTCCCTTTCTTCATCAATTGATTGATTGGCCTATTAATTATTTTTCTTCCAAAAAAAAATTCTTCCTCTTATCCCTTTCCATAAACAAGCCAATTAATTGATTGACAATCAATCAATTTCTTTCCTTCTCCACTAATATTTGAATCATTAATTTCAACACGCTCTACATATTAAATGCAAACGCTAATGCTCTTAGCCAATAGATTTAGCTATCAAACCTGTTAATAGTCATACTCCTAATTATTATATAGATGAATAATATGTCATCAAGAGGCTTTTTACCAAGTTTTATTTTTGCATGCTGTTTTTTATTAAATAAACTGGAATTTTGCAAGTGATCATAGAAAATCGGAAAATTCACAATTGTAGGCTTGTTTGAAGAAAGTATTACATGATTAGCTTTTTGTGCGAGTTTTGAAAACTCGTCTGTGTATTTTGGGTCATTTCTAAACTTTATATGTACTCACTTTTCTTTTCATAATTCGAAACATACTCAACCACATCTTCTCAGCTCCATATATCTTCAAAATGACTTCTCAAACAATGGTGGAGTAAGAGGTTAACACTTACCCAGTTTGCTGTCACTGTGGATATATAGCTGAAGTTGTCGTATCTGATGATGGCGAAAACATTGGTCGTCGAAGTCTTCTTTGTTCCAGTTATTCACATGGATGCAATTTTTCAGAATGGATTGACGAACCGCTTTGTCCTAGGGGCATAGCATATGCAAATGAGCTGAAGCAAGAAATTAGACGTCTCAAAAAACTCCTAGAGGACATGCAATTTAACCGTAACCACTAGTGTTTTTATTATCCGTCGTCGTTGTAGGTTTCTGAAGTTGACATACGATTATCACTTAACGATTTACACACTGCAAGTCAGCTCCACTCAGGAAAAACACAAAAATTCACAAGAAACCACAGAAACACCAGAATATCTCAGAGGATCACAGAATATCACTGAAACATAGAGAATAACTGAGATTCATCAAATCATGGAAATCACTGGAAGCTAAGAAACACTGAGATTTGGAAACATAAAAAAGCCACAAAAAATCACTGAAATGACATAAACACTGAGAAGCACTGAGATTCATTCCTTCAATCGGACGAATCTGGGATGAATATATATCGTATACCATCACGTCCCATACCGTAGGGTTTACGATATCATTCACTCACCAACACGTCTTCTCGAAGGGTGCCAGTACGTGAGGTTCTTATATTAAAACATACTTAGGAAAGTAGTTTGAACAAAATAAAGTTTCATAGAAATATCTTAAAACCCATAAAGTTTGGGAATACTTGTTAAAATAAGATTTCTAATGTATTTATAAAACCTTATCAAGGCAATAATTTGTTTTAAAACAATAATTTCATACTTGAAAATTTTCGAAAACAATTTATAAAAAAAATGGTGCATGGGTCACGGAGTCACAAAAGATGGCTGTCGGTTTTCTCCCGGGATAGCAGTACAAAACCACAATTTTGAACATGTTAATCATAAAATCTTGTAAACTGAACAACTGAAACTTGTAGCTCACAGTCTGAGCATTCCAAAACCATATAATAATAAGGGTTCCGATCAATATCGAGAGAGTTATGATCGAAACGGTTTCAGCTTAACAAAAAACAGCAAAACGCATTTTACAAATTCAATAAACTTAAGATTTCATAACAAATCACAACAAATAACAACTGAAACAAGTTAGAATTTATGTGAGGGAACAGTGTGAGTTATTCTATTATCCGTAGTCATTGTAAGTTTATGAAGTTTTGTTTGAATTATTGTTTATGTGTTTGTAGGACTTGGAAGATTAATACGAAGTACTGTATGTTTGTGTTTTTCTAATAATTTATTTTATATTTTTTAAGTTTGAATTAAAGCTTTATATGTTTGCGGGTTCATACATTATACATTATGACATAAAGATGAATCGACAACTGGCTGCCACAAATTAAAGTTGGGTCAGTCTGTTTATGTACGGTACGATTTGCCAAATCAGGTGATTTGACTAGACACGGATAAAGTTGGTCCAATATTTCGAAATAGTTGAGTTGACAAGCATCTGCCAAATTCTGATGACACGATTAACGCTCTCCCAATTCTGATTCAAGGCTTGTTTTTTTAAATTGATTCTACTTTATTTTGAAATTGATGACATGATTAAAGCTCTGCCAATTCTGACTTGACAACGACCGTACTGGGTTGATTAAAGTTGATTTGACAGTAGATGGTTACCCTATTTCATAGCTCTTCAGCACATTATTTCTCATACACTTCAATATTGTCTTCAAATAACTTCAAGAAAAATAAACTCACTCAACAATGGCGCCTACTTTTATTACTGCACTTTACTACTATGACGATGAATTGGTCGTGGATGAGCACCAAAATGGAAGTTATGTGGGTGGATTCTGCAAACCAGGGAGAGTTCGAAGGGGTTGCACATTTGATGCTTTGAAAGAAACAGTATTCCAAGCAAACAAAATTAACCCTCTAGAATATGATATCGAGTTGTTGGTTAACTGGCCTATTGATTCGGGGATGAGAGCCGTAGCACTTTTAGAAGATGCAGATGTACAAGTAATGTTTTTCGCTGTTAAGAAATCGATTGAGTTGTTTGTTGGAAAAACAACAAAAGAAATCGTGGAAGAAATAACTACACTGCCTATAGTGAGTAGCAGTTTTGGTTATTTCACATAAATGTTGCAAACTCATGATCCATCACTCATCTTTAGTTCTCCTTGTACACCAATCCGTATTTTCCACCAAATGTGGCTGAGCAGCAGCAACAAGAAAAACAAACTGATCAGTCAGGACTGTTAGATATAAGCCAAAGGTATGTGTTGCACATCAATTTAGTTCTATAACTACTCATTGAAATGTAAGATTTATCTGAAATGAATTTATTAATAGATTGACTGTAGAAGCCGAAGAAGACTGGGGTGCAGGTCCTTCACAACAGGCCGAACATATTGACAACATGGTGGTTGCCACGACAACTGTTGATGATACATGCTGGACCGAAATCAACAATGAACCACTGAACTATGACTTTCCAAACATAGTAGATCCCGAAGAAGATGGTGATGAAGTTCAAATAGAAGTACCCATGGACGATGATCTCTGCACGGCGCAAATGATGGCCAGATCCGTAGTGGCTAATCTAGAGTTTTTTGGTGAAAAATTTTCGGCTGCCTGCGTACAAAATGTTTTTGCTCTTGGGATGGTATTCCAAAGAAAAAAACAATTTCTCCACCAACTTATGGAATGGTCTATTCTGCACAGTGTTTCGTACAAGCCAATCAAGTCGAATAAAACAATATACACCGCTATATGTAATGTTGATGATTCTTGTTCGTGGCGAATACATGCTATAGTTTTGAAAAAAAATCACAAATTGGATGGTGGAAAATAAGAAAGCTGCCTCATGAACATAATTGTGTCAACCCTACGATTAGTTCCAACCACAAGCAAGTCACTTCTGAGTTTCTTGTATCCAAAATCATGTCTTTTGTGAAGGCCAATTTGGATATCTCAGCTGGGATAGTGAAAGTGCTTGTCGATGAGCAACTCTTCATCAAAATCAGTTACATGAAAGCTTGGCGAACGTTGAATAAAGCATTGGAAAAAAAAATACGGTGACTGGGCCGAATCATATTCTTATCTGCCTGAGCATTTTGCGAAAATAAAAAGAAGCAATCCAGGTTCAGTGGGACATATAGTACACGATGATGTTGGGGTATTTGAGCGTGCTTTTTGGGCATTTAGTCCGTCCATTGCAGGTTTTGTACACTGTCGTCCAGTGCTCTCTATTGACGGGACACATTTGTACGGTAAGAACAAAGGAATACTGCTAATTGTTACCGCTGTAGATGCTGACGACTGCCTTTTCCCATTAGCTTATGAGGTGGTCGAATCTGAATCATATGATAGTTTGTCCTGGTTCTTTTCATGCATGCGTGAGTTCATTTATAGTGTACGAAATCGACACATTACATTTATATCTGACAGAATGAAAGGGATCCCAAGTGCTTTGCAGGATAGATGGCTAGAACCTCACAAACATAGGTTCTGTGCAAGGCATCTGAAAGCAAATTTTCAAGCTAAGGTCATCGAGACAAGCGACCTGTAGGCTTGTTTTACGCTGCTACATGTGCTTCAGAAGTGGTTGAATACACTAAAATTAGAGAAGAAATCAAGGCAACTAAGCCGGAGGCACATAACTGGATTGAACGAAGCCTAGGGAATTGCCAAGAAAACTGGGCTCTTTGCAGAGATGACGGTGGCCGCTTCCATATTATGACGACCAACGCATCTGAAAGTTTTAACGGTGTACTAAAAGGCGCTAGATTCTTGCCTATAAAGGCGTTAGTTGCAAGAACGTTCTTTCGATCAGTTGAGTATTTCTATAAGAGGCGGGAAAAAGGAGAGGGTCTGAATACAAAACTTACTCCTAAATGGAAAGCTAAAATTGAAGCTCGTACTATGGAAGAACGACATTGTAGGCTTGTTCGATTTGGTTGATATAAATGGTAAGTGATTCACTATTACAGAGATGAATTTGATGTTGTGATCGACGATTCTTATGTCCCCTGTACATGCAGAATCCCACTTCTGCAGAAGATACCATGTGCTCATGTGATGGAGGCTTGTTCAGCACAAGATTTTAGTAGTAATAGAGCACATCACGATTTTTCTTCTGAATGGTACTCCGTCCATAGTTATAGAGCTACATACGACCCAGAGTTTAATCCTATACGCGATAAGAAATACTGGGACCCGTACAACGGTCCACGAATATTGGCTCCGCCTGTTAGAAGACTAGCAGGACGACCAAAATCAACGAGATTCAAAAATGCTATGAACGAGCATCAAATACCCAAAAAAAAATAGGTGCAGCAAATGTGGATCGCAGGGACATTACCGAAAGCGGTGTACTTCAATAGCCTAAAATGAAAACGTATGTTTGTTGATGCGATGTCAATGTGTTGCATTTCATGTGTCTATATTTCTTATGTTTCAAACTTATCTATCCTTAATCGGACTATGTATCTCTCTTATATTTGAATATTGGAATTTGGTATTTGTTTTACGTTGTTTGGTTAAGCTATATATACTATTTAGATGTCATAGTAGTTCGTAGTTTAACGTTTTGAACTTCATTCGTGCATATAGGAATCGTTATACGTTGGATTTCATTGAATCACAAAACGTTCGAATCTATAGAACTATATTTCAATAATGGAACAAAAAAGTGGAGATTTCATATTATAGATATTGAGTTATGTTCAAATCATATTTCCATAAAGTTGCTATGGAATTTAATACCCAAATGCATACAGGCGAGCTTTGAAAACGCGCTTCGTGCGAGTTTTGAAAACTCGCCTTCGTTATTTCGAAACAGGTCTATTCGTGTAATTACTTTTAGAACAAGGCTATTTGCGTTATATACTTTATATATAGGCCTAACTTAGTTAAAATCCCTAAAAAATAATACTAATGGAATAACACGCGACATGCTAAAATCAGTAGTACGTAAAATGCCAAAATTTTCTTTGTAAAACTCATATTTGATGAAGAGTTATCAACAAAAAAGGTGTTCAAAATTTGTATGAGATTATTACTTACAAGCTTTAGCCATCTTTGATTCTCTTATAACCTTTTCAATTTTGACCCTCGGACTGTTCTATGCATTCCTTTGTTCTTCAAACCACATTAGATCTATTGAAATTTGGAATGGGTTAGGCATTAAAGGTTCTGAAGGATTTGTCAATTTAGGTAGCTACATGATAGCTTATGTTAAATAAAATAATATAAGAAACACATCATCAAGTAATTGTTCACCAAATGGGTTTTAGATTATTTTATTAAATGGTAGTTTTGGCTTCTTGTGTTGTATATATTGAATAATATTGACAGTATGTACTCATAATATGTAGGAACTTGATTTTCTAGCAAATGATTGGATTTTATGTATACAAATTAAAGGTTCCAAGTGGAAAAACAAAAGATTACAAGTTATTGCAATTGTAATTGATATGGTATTACAATATGTTTCTACTCAAGAGCATCCAAAAAATCATTTAGGTAGATCTCTGTAATCATTTACATTTACAGTTATAATATGTTCCTATTTATATTTCTTTTACTTGTTAAATGTTTTTTTACTTGACACAATCAAACAAGGTCCTATTAAATGATAAATAAATTATGGCGTCTAAATCACATCAAGGTGGGATGCAATAAGTGTTATCATGCAACAAGTGTTAGCGAGGGAGCGTGAATCCTAAGGTATTGTCGGTGTACTTCAGTAGCCTAAAATGGAGACGTATGTTTGTTGATGCGATGCCAGTGTGTTGCATTTCGTGTATCTGTATTTCTTATGTTTCGAACTTATCTATCCTTAATCGGACTATGTATCTCTCTTATATTTGAATATTGGAATTTGGTATTTGTTTTACGTTGTTTGGGTAAGCTATATATACTATTTAGATGTCATAGTAGTTCGTAGTTTAACGTTCTGAACTTTATTCGTGCATATAGTAATCCTTTTACGTCGGATTTCATTGTATCACAAAACGTTCGAATCTATAGAACTATATTTCAGCAATGGAACAAAAAAATGGAGATTTCATATTATATATATTGAGTTATGTCCAAATCAGATTTTCATAAAGTCGCTATGGAATTTAATACCCAAATGCATGCAAGCGAGCTTTGAAAACATGCCTTCGTGCGAGTTTTGCAAACTCGCCCTCGTTATTTCAAAACAGGTCTATTCATATAATTACTTTTAGAACAAGGCTGTTTGCGTTATATACTTTATAAATAGGCCTTACTTAGTTAAAAGCCCTAAAAAATAATATTAATGGAATAACACGCGACATGCTAAAATCAGCAATACATAAAATGCCAAATGTTTTTACAAATGTTTTCTTTGTAAAACTCATATTTGATGAAGAGTTATCAATAAAAAAGGTGTTCAAAAATTTGTATGAGATTATTACTTGCAAGCTTTAGCCATCTTTGATTCTTTTATAACCTTTCAAGTTTGACCCTCGGCCTGTTCTATGCATTCCTTTGTTCTTAAAACCACATTAGATCTATTGAAATTTGGAATGGGTTAGGCATTAAAGGTTCTAAAGGATTTATCAATTTAGGTAGCTACATGATAGCTTATGTTAAATATAATAATATAAGAAACGCATCATCAAGTAATTGTTCACCAAATGGGTTTTAGATTATTTTATTAAATGGTAGTTTTGGGCTTCTTGTGATGTATACACTGAATAATATTGACAGTATGTAGCAAATGATTGGATTTTATGTATATAAATTCAAGGTTACAAGTGGAATAACAAAATATTACAAGTTATCGCAATTGTAATTGATATGGTTACAATATGTTTCTACTCAAGAGTATCCAAAAAATCATTTAGGTAGATCTTTGTAATCATTTACAGTTATAATATGTTCCTATTTATATTTCTTTTACTTGTTAAATGTTTTTTACTTGACACAATCAAACAAGGTCCTATTAAATGATAGATAAATTATGGCATCTAAATCACATCAAGGTGGGATGCAACAAGTGTTATCACGCAACAAGTGTTAGCAAGAGAGCGTTAATCCTAAGGTATTGTCTATTAATCAACGAATGGCGAGAACTAATTCATTTTTTCCTCTAGCTCTTAGTTATAATTTTTTCATGCCTTTCTTGTCTTAGTTCTAGACATTTTATACCTAGATTTTAAGCATTACAAAAGGTATAGTTTGCAGAAATAGATTTGATTATTACTATGTTTAGTGAATCGAAATATATATAAATTAATTGTGAGAAATCTTAATACTATCAATTTTCATAGCAGCCTTCATTAAGTATTACAACTGCCTTTATAAGATACGATCAATTTTCATGGCAACTTTCCTTATTAGAATGATTTTGAAATACGCTGCTGTCAGAAAACGAAATTGTCATTAGAACAACTACGAAATAGTTTACATGCATTGAATATTAGTTCTTTAGCTACATATGATAAGGTTCGTTATTTTTTGATATTAGAGTAATTATAAAAATTGTAGGGCAATATAAACTGATGCTTGATGTTAGTCTTATCTTAAACTCAAATACCATAATAGGATTACTCATGATTTATTTGAACTGATACTTTTCAATTGAAAATCGTGCATTATGCGATCATTTGAATTTATTATGAATGCTGCTATGTTTATACTTATTTGTGTCATAACCATGCAAATATAATTATGTTACTTGTTTTTCTATGCTTCCAATAAAATATGATGGAGAGTTAATAAATTTTTTAAAACCTGTTGCAGGAAAACTATATTAACAACAGATTTGACGATGGCCATTGTTGATTTGCTGAAACGATCTATCGTGTAAGCTAGATGAAGATCCATTTTGAATCATTTGCAATAGATTTTTGTATGCAACTACAACAATTTTTTTAGAAACTTGTTAACATGTATGTGTTTTGTAGCAACTAGCAAGTTAGGTCTTAGATTAGTTATTTTGTATATGCAAATAGAATTGCTTGATTAGAAACTTTGTATTATTGAAAATAATGGCCTTACAATATGCGCAGATGCGGTAGTGGCTGTGCAGTTAAAGCACTTAGCGGTTCTATAGCGGCGGAGATGTAAAAAGGTGTAGCAGGGATATAGCGGAGGCGCAAAAAGGTTCATTATATGTAAAACTAAATATTTGAAAATTAATTAATCATCTTTCTCATATTATATATGTTCAAGAAAATAATATTACACTACTACAAAAGCGGACATATTTGACACTAATTTGTGTGTGTTGCATGAATATTGTGGCGAAAACTATGCTTTCTTTGATCTTCTGCAACATTTTTCATTTGTTGTTGCATTAGACTTGAATGCATTATTGCGGTTGGAATTCTAGTGTTGTGACGTGCAACACCAGTTCAAAGCGTTGCTTTACATAAATACAATCCAGGTCAGCGATTCGCGTTATCAGCATAAATAAAATCCCAACCGTAGATGCATGATTAATCCAACGGTTCAAACCTTCTTATCTAAACATCATCCATTATCCAATAATGACAATCACCTGCCATGTGAAATTTAGGCGCTATCTTTCCCCCTTCACGAAATAATGTAAAAATAATCTGCTAATCGTTCTTCTTCCTCTCTATCTTCTAATCGTTCGTTCCCCTTATTGACAAAATTCCCCTTATTGACAAAAGTTTAAACCTAAATTCACATCGATCCACTCCTCAGGAGCATAACTTCAATTTAATTCTTGGACATGTTCTCTCAGTTCGAGAGCTTACCACTACTGAGTGGAAAGAAAAAATAAAATCGTGATTTTCATATTTCAGATGGTGGTCGGCGAAGCTCCTTCTACGTTGCAGCTGGGAGGGAATCCATCTCCATGGCTGGTAGCACAACTTCATTTAGGGCACAACCATGTAAGAAAAAATGCAAGCCCACTTAAATCCAATTTCACCTTTTTAGTTGATTCGTCATCTCGTTGAACGCGAAGGAGAAGGTACTAATTTGTAATTTTTACTATTTTAAAATTTTAAATATAGAGGACCTGAGGTTGTTTACACGCCGAGTTGTTGCCGTGAATTGTAATACTACAAACTGGTTTTTCCTTGTTATGCTATTGTACACTCATAATCTGATTTTGCCTTTTGGGAAATCGAATGAAAATAGAATGACCTCTGCTCTAAGTAACTCAGGATTATTATAATACATTTTATAGATATAAGTTGCAGTTTCTGTGTTTGGTTTGCCAGATGATGCTTGTTATTGCAGTTTAGGTTTATGGTGATAGAATTAGAGTTTTTTTCTTCAAAAAAATGGTACTTTATTTACAATAGTAAAGATTACAACTTATAAGGTAAGGGGAGATTACCAAACATCAAACATAAATAAACAAATAATATACAAATGGAAAATCAATCTCCCCTCCACCCAATAGACATTTCAAACAAAACAACACACAGTCCAAGAAAATTAAAAAAGGATGAGCCCGCATGACCAAAAGTATACTCGCATCCCTCTTCCCAACGATGGCGGATCTTCAACCAAAGCTTTCTCTCTAAATCTTGCACAACAATTAAATCCATGGCGGCTCTCCAAATTTGGTATCTTCTCTCTTATCCTGGTCTTTTCTATTCTTCTTAGCTTTTAATCACATTTACTTATGTCTCTGTAAAATAGCTTCCACCTCTGTTTCGATAATTTTAGATAGTAAGTCCTAGGGAAGAAATTTTTGTTTAAATAAACAATTACACCTTTCTCTCCAAATATGGTTAATTGCTGCAGTAATACAGATTCTCGCGATGACTTGATTTTTGTAATGAATTATTTCCTCTATTTTCTCTAAAATACTACGCTGCTTGCGATTTGTGTGAAAACCAAATTTCTTTTATAGATAATTCCAAATGAAGCTAGAATACTCACAATGAAAGAATATATGGTCATGGGTCTCCAATTTTTCATTGCAAAAGCTGTTAAATTTGGTGATACAAAATCACAAATTGATTGGAACAAATTTGCAAAGAATGGAAAGTAAATATTTTTATAATGGGAATGCATTGATTGCATTTGATGAGGTGGTAGAAAAATAAATGAAGGGATTAATTTCTTCCATCTATGTTAAAGAAACGGATTGATTTACTTCCTATGTTTGCACATTTGTTGTTATGGAAATTTGCCTCCATTATATCATTACCATATGTTGGTAATTTAATTGATGACTCACATAGATTTGCACTGGCTATATATTGAGGGGTAGACTTTAGTGTAAACCCATCCTGGCCTGGAGCCAGTGATCCCCAATGGTGTCTCTTCTTGTTAAACCTGATTGAGGTTTGGATATGTAAACTCTTATTTTGTAATCTCTTGTAATTCTCTCATATGGAATAAAATCTCTCTCTGTTGGACTGGACGTACACTATCTCGAGGATAGTGGAACCAGTATAAATATTGTGTCTCTTTGTTTCTCTGCTATAGTTATTTACTATTTTGTTGATGTAATAGAATAATTGCTATCAGATTAGATTGGTGTTCAATTGGCAAATCTAGATCCTATTTATTGCGCTTCCGCATAAGCTCAATTTTCATAACAGATTGGTATCAGAGCCAGGTTACTTGTTTTAAATTGTGCATCAATTATTTCTACAAAGGTTGGTAGATTCAGTGGTGATTATGCTATTACTATTTTGGAGAAAAGGAGACTTTAGTGGAGGAGATTATGTCGAGAGTGAAGAGCATTCCAATCTGGGAACTTTGACATGATATGGAGTTTATTGTGAAGAAGCCCTCTGATATGGATGAGGGAAGATGGAAGAATATGAAGAAGAAGGCGGGTGACGATTGAAGAACCTAGTCCACATCAAGGTGGAGAGGTTAATATGGTCACTGCTTATGGTCCTAAGGTGGAGGATCCTGGTATCGACAAGGGTCTATATGTTGATGATGCTCGAGGGATCCCGGAGATGAAGAGATCATGTCAAACGGAAGGCGGATGTCGAGTTTTGAAATCCACAAAGACGAAGGAGATCTTGTGGTATTGCAAGCATTTTTTAGACCGTTGGTTGATGCACGGTGCAACTCAGGTGGTAGATGCATCTTTTGCAGGCGGTGGGTTATGTTTGTAATTGAGGTGTGGTTGTAGTCCTTTCAAATCGACTGGGTGTATCTCATTGCCCTGAAATCGAGGTTGGTTTTAATTGAGAGAATAATTTTTTGGTCTTGGTGTTGTTGAGGTTACTTTGGAATCTTCCTTTTTTTATTTTGGATAATTGCAACATTTTGTTGGCGGGCGGGGACGTAGTCTGAGCTCGTTAACAATTGTGTGATGGGGGGTGGCTTTGCTGGAACCCATTTGGTAAATATTCATTTTTTGGTGTATCTCGTTGTGAGAATTTGATTGAAGGTGGAGTTCTGTTGAAGATTTTTATGATGAGAAGAGAATTTGACTCAAGGTGGAGTGCTGGAGATATGTGATTTTGCATTAAGGTGGAGTGTTAAATTTGGTGATACAAAATCACAAATTGATTGGAACAAATTTGCAAAGAATGGAAAGTAAATATTTTTATAATGGGAATACATTGATTGCATTTGATGAGGTGGTAGAGAAATAAATGAAGGGATTAATTTCTTCCATCTATGCTAAAAAACGGATTGATTTACTTCCTATGTTTGCACATTTGTTGTTATGGTAATTTTCCTCCATTATATTATTACCATATGTTGGTAATTTAATTGATGACTCACATAGATTTGCACTGGCTATATATTGAGGGGTAGACTTTAGTGTAAACCCATCCTGGCCTGGAGCCAGTGATCCCCAATGGTGTCTCTTCTTGTTAAACCTGATTGAGGTTTGGATATGTAAACTCTTATTTTGTAATCTCTTGTAATTCTCTCATGTGGAATAAAATTTCTCTCTGTTGGACTGGACGTACACTATCTCGAGGATAGTGGAACTAGTATAAATATTGTGTCTCTTTGTTTCTCTGCTATAGTTATTTACTATTTTGTTGATGTAATAGAATAATTGCTATCATATTAGATTGGTGTTCAATTGGCAAATCTAGATCCTATTTATTGCGCTTCCGCATATGCTCAATTTTCATAACAAAAGCTACATAATCTAGCAATTGATGGATTCCATCTTCTGATTTTGTCTAGAGTCTGCAGTCTGTTAACACAAGCTAAAAAACTAGTTAAAGCATACTTTTGTACCATTGGATATTTCCATAAAAATTTAGCCTATTGAAACTCTTGAGATTATTTATATATTGATTTATATGCTACTCTTAAACTAAACTGACCCTGTTTACTTTCATTCTATATCCAATAATCTGAGTTTTCTTCAGAATGGATGTTAATCTTTTGAATTTCCCTTCTAATGTTATCAGGTAGTAGCATTCTATCAAGATTATATCTACCATTTTCTATGATATCAGCAACTTTGTTAATAGATAATTCCTCAGCACTTCTTCCATGCCAACCAGTTAAAGAAATTAGACTTTTAACTTTGACCCATAGATCAAACCAAAGATGAGTAGTCTCACCATTTGCAATACATTTAGTGCTATTTGCTTTGAATAATTCTCTATGCTTTAGCATCACCTTCCACGTAAACGAATCATTATTTTGAATATTTAAGTTCCAAAAGTTTTTGTTATTTTTACAATATTTATTATACATCCATCTTGCCCACAAAGTATCCCCTTTAAGAAATGTCCAAATAAGTTTTAGAGCCATAACAGTCTGCATGTTCCTTATATCCTTCAAAGTCAGACCTCCATTTACTTTCGGCATACACATTTGATCCCAAGAAATTTTGTGGACCTTACCTTGCCAAATAAATTTTGCATATATGGATTCAATTTTAGATATAACTTGCATAGGAAGCTGACAAGTTTGCACCCAAAAGTGAATACAAGGATATATAGAAGATTTAACGAGCTCCCCCCTCCCCATCGTAGATAAATACTTATTGCTCCAATAATTGAGTTTACACCTTATACTATCAACTAACTGAGAAGTATCAAGCACCTTCATTTTCTTATTCGTTAATGGGAGACCAAGATATTTAACCGGAAGAATATCTTCTGCTAAATTTAATAAGTCAGTAACGACAGCCTTTTTTCTGTTGCCTCGACTAAAATAAACTTTAGATTTCTTCTTATTAATATTTAATCCCATTTTAGCCATTTCAGAAAAAACCTTTTTTATTGCCTGGATACTACCTTCATCATTTTTAGAAAATATTAACAAATCATCAGCGTATATGAGAAGAGTAATGATAGGCGAAATCTTTGAAATAGGAGATAAATTACCATTTAAAAATTCTAGCTCCAAAGTAGAAGAAACAAACTCCATAGCTAAAGTAAATAAATAAGGGGATATAGGGTCTCCCTTCATTAGGCCTCTATTACTTGAAATAAAACCAACTGGATTACCATTAATGAGAACGCAAAAAGTAGGAGTAGAGATGTAAGAATAGACAAAATCAGTGAATTGTTGAGGAAATCCCATTTGTTTCCTAGCATGTATAATAAATGCCCTACTAATCTTGTCATAAGCCTTTGCAAATCTATTTTAATGCACATCCTATCCGCCCCTGGCTTATTAAAATTTCTGACCAATTCGAATGCCAATAAGTTGTTTTCAAACATATGTCTTCCCTTAATAAAAGCATTTTGATTTTCTGAAATAATACGGGGAAGGATCAACTTTAATCTATTGCTGCAAATTGAAATCATAATTTTATATATAACATTACAGCAAGAAATTGGTCTAAAATCCGCGGGTTCAACAACATTTTGAATTTTAGGAAATAAAGTCATGAAAGTATGGTTGATTTCCTTTATAATTTTGCCACAGAAAAATGTGTCATTGACAGCAAGTAGCAATTCATCTCTCAAATCATTCTAGTGAACTTTAAAAAATTTAGCACTAAAGCCATCCGGACCTAGGCTGTTGTCATCCTTCATATGAAATATAACATTATGTGATTATTCTAAAGTAATTGAGTTAATTAACATTGTCTTACCTGCAGATGATATCCTTCGCTTTGGAATAAAGTTTGGGAAACTACTTCATGGAGAATTTGTATCGAAAAGTTGTTTGAAGTATTCAATGGCCTTCTGTGCAAATAGATCATTGCTGAATGTAGGAGAACCATCCTCATTTAAAAGGTAAATCACCTGATTTTTTTCTCTTCTTTTCTGACATTTTAGAATAAAAGAACTTTGATGGTATGTCCCCTTCCAATAGCCATCTAAGCTTTATTTTTTCTTCAAATCAATAGCTTGTCCAAATAGCTCCACTTCTAGTTTATTTATATTGGTTTTGTACCTCTCCACCAAAGATAGATCTGAAGGATGATTGGCTAGATTGTTGTAAATAATATTATTCTCCTCCCTGAGCTTCCTGATCTTATTATCCAGGTTAGGCAAATTCGTATCCCACCTTTTCAGATTTGATTTTATCATTTTTAGCTTGTTAATTACCTGAAATAAAGGTCTGCCAAACATCTTACTTTTTAAAATGGGAGAGACCATATCCTTGTAACCTTCCATGTAATGCCAATAATTTTTATATCTGAAAGGAAAATTCTTCTTAAATAAATCTTCCTCCTTTTCCCAACATAAGTTCATAACAATGGGAGTATGATCACTTGTAGAGTGATTAAGCGTTTGAACTGAAAGGTGAGGCAGAATTTCTGAACCTTTCTGATTTATAAACACTCTATCTATTTTCAAATGAATATTAAAATTTAAACCACCTCTCCAAGTATAAACTGTTCCATAATACTTTGGCTCCATAACATTCAATGATGAAATACAGTCCAAGAATTCCTCATTTGGGGATGAATGACTTTGTTTATCGCTTATTCTATCTGTAACAACCCAGAATTTAGGGCCAATTAAAAATTTTTGTTTTAGAGATTTTAAGGGATTTTAAATATTCGAAATAAATTATTTTAAGTAATAACGACTAGAAGTTTATTTTAATCGAAGTTAATACGAATATATTTAATTTAATTATAAAAGGAAATAGAAATAGCACGGTAGTTTGAAAAGTCAAATCTGAACTTTGACTGACTGTACAGGATGCAGAATAAATCGGATTTTGGTGAAACCAAAAATATTAGAATCTTTTTAAAAATATTTTTCCAACGAATCCGAAAAATCGAAATTTCATAGCGGGAATCAAAAGTTATGGCAAGTTGAAATTTCAGAATAGTCGCTGTAGAATTTCTATATATTTTTAATATTAAAGATAGCCATTTTGCAAACGACCTCGGTTTTCGACGAAACCACTTTTGTTGGATTCGGAATGTCAAATTATTGCTAAGTTAAATTTTTCATAATTTTCAGAATTAATTTGTGACTGTGGCAAAAGATTTCAGTTTGGTCAATTTCAATCAATTTTAATCGACTTGAAAAAATCCATTTTTCAAACAGTCTTAGAATTCGACGGAATTAATTTTGTTAGGACCGTATCGTCAAAACAAAGCCAGAAATAATTTTTCTGGATTTTTCTGAGTTCGTATGTGGTCCCGGTAAAATTAAAAAGTACGTTCGTATTTAATATTAAAGATTTATTTTAAAAAATAAAAGAAACATGCTGTAAACTTCAGAATTGGACTTCGGCACTAGCGCCATTGCATTCAGAAGGCGTCAAAACATATTGCTCGTCAGTCGTTGGGCTGAAATCGGATAAAATCACTAAACGGGCTTTAAATGGGTAATTAATAATTTATTAATTATTAGTTAACCCTAATATTTTATATTATAAATAACCCCGATTCACTGTACATCATCCCGATCATTTCAGCATTCGAAGCCGCCCCCCTTCTTACCTTCTCTCCTCCTTTTCTCCTAATCCATGGAGAATTAGACTACGCCACAGTTATACTTTTTGAAGATAATCTCCTACTCTTTCTTTTGATACCAAGATCAAAGTCCCTAGTGCCCTGTAGCTCTCGAACCCCGAGCCCGAACCCGCCGACTTCGAACCCCTCCTGCCGCCGCTAGGTGCCATCGCACCCCCCAACTCCGGCCGGCGTTCAGGCGCCCCTTCCCCCTCTCCAATCTCCAACAAACCTCACCTAAAACCATTGATCCAATCTCGAGTTATTTTGATTCAAAGTTCTGAACCAATTTCTGAAATAAACGGCTTGTTCTTGAGGTATCATTTCTTGAGGTTCCAGCACTTATAAGCATTGAAAACTGAATTTTAATAATTTAAAATTCATAATTAATTGATACGAACTCCGAATCTGATAATTTCAGATTCGACGGAACCGTGAAGACGTATAGAGGTTGCTGAAATTTATTGCGACCATTTCTGAATTTATTTGGTTTTAATTCTGCTTAAATCAATGTGAGTATTCTAATTTAAAATAACTAATAATTAATTTAATTACATTGCCTGCTCATAAATCATGTTGTATATGTGAGTAGTTCTGATTTGTGATTTATGATTATGTGTTGATTTGTTTTGGGATGTTGTATGACCACATTTCTAGTTATTGATAATGATAGATCTGAAATCATATGTTGTTTCATGCACATGAATGTCAATTAAAACTTTCTAGTTGGATCTAAAATATAGAACCATGCTTCTACCCGCTAGATCTACTTTTCTGTTATGCAGATCTATCTTATTCAGTTCACGTACATATCCTGTATTAGAGTGAAGATCTAACTTTTGGTATAATTCATAGATCTTGAATTGGTTTGTTTATTGAAAATGAAAAGTAAAGTTGACGGTATGGAAAAAAATTTACTTTTTGTTAAAAAAAAAAGACGTGATTTTTGCATCGTAAAAGAAATTACATTATTTTTAATGTGATTAAAGTAGGATATTACACCGTAAAAGAAATTACATTATTTTTAATGTGATTAAAGTAGGATATTACACCGTAAAAGAAATTACATTATTTTTAATGTGATTAAAGTAGGATATTACACCGTAAAAGAAATTACATTATTTTTAATGTGATTAAAGTAGGATATTACACCGTAAAAGAAATTACATTATTTTTAATGTGATTAAAGTAGGATATTACACCGTAAAAGAAATTACATTATTTTTAATGTGATTAAAGTATGATATTACACCGTAAAAGAAATTACAATTTTTTTTGGTAATTAGAGAGGAGAATCTACACTGTAAATTAGAAGTACATTTTTAGATGTAATTAAAGGATAGAATTTACATTGTAAATAAAAAGATAGAAAATTTAACATAGAATGTTAATTACATTTTTAATGTAATTAAAAGAGGATTTTGCATTGTAAATAAAAAGATAGAAAATTTAACATAGAATGTTAATTGCATTTTTAATGTAATTAAAAGAGGATTTTGCATTGTAACTAAAAAGATAGAAAATTTAACATAGAATGTTAATTACATTTTTAATGTAATTAAAAGAGGATTTTGCATTGTAAATAAAAAGATAGAAAATTTAACATAGAATGTTAATTACATTTTTAATGTAATTAAAAGAGGATTTTGCATTGTAAATAAAAAGATAGAAAATTTAACATAGAATGTTAATTACATTTTTAATGTAATTAAAAGAGGATTTTGCATTGTAAATAAAAAGATATAAAATTTAACATAGAATTTTAATTACATTTTTAATGTAATTAAAAGAGGATTTTGCATTGTAGAATAAAAAGAATGAATTCAACATTGAAATAGAATTTACATTTTTATGTAAATATAAGAATAAAAAGGAATGAAATGTAACATTGAATTAGAATTTACATTTTTATGTAAAGGAAAGAAATAAAAGAAAGGATTCATCGTTGAATTATAATTTACATTTTAATGTAAATAAAGGGATAAAAGAAATAGAATAATATTTTTAAATGTTGAAATCTTATCTTCATTTTTAGAAAAAAATTCGAATGGGTATCGGTAGATGTTTAGCTTGTTATTGAATCAGACAACGTTATTATGGTTAAACGTTTTATATTTATATATTTATATATAAATATAATTAAAATTAAATGAATCGAGCGTGGTAGTTCGCATTTTGAAATCGTACCTTTAAACGACTATACCAAAAGATCCGACCGTCGAATTTTCCCAAAACTGAAACCATTAGGACCGTCTTGGGAAGATATTTCCAACGATATAAACTACGTTAAGATCCAACGGTTAGATTTTGAGAAATGTGTAAATCGAAATTGGTTGAAAACAGCGCCAGGGTCACTCCTTTGACTCGAAGCGTCGTTAATTAAGTATTTAATTATTTTAAATAATTAAGGTAAGAATTAATCGTTATAAAGTAATATAACGACATGAAATGGGTTTTCTCAAATTATATATGCGAGAATTATTTGGAAAGTCCGAGTTAATCTCATTCCAAATAATCAAACGACGTTAAAGATCGAAGTGTGAAGACGGCGAATGAAGAACGTAAATCTTCCCTCGAATGGGCAACGATCAAGACCCTGAATTGACTTGCTCCCAATTCAAGGGTCGGGGTAATTGGCCAAACGTACATGTTTATTTCACAGATATGCGGGTACTTCCTTTCCATACTGGACATACGGGACGAGAGTATCTCCAGTTTCGTTCAGACCCAGAACGGGCTTATAAATGGAATGTGTGTCCGACATTGTACTCCTTTATATTGTATTTATTAATTTTCTGCTGAATGTATGAATGATTGGTGGCGGAGAATTCATTCTCTTGCTTAACACCCTTTTGTATATTTTGGGAAAGGATTGATAGTGTGATATGGAGTGACGGTGTGGCATACCAAGATGCAATGATCAAGGTTTCTTGTTGAAAAGAAGAACCTTGTGGTGACGATCAAAGCACAGCTTGAATAGGCATAGCTTTGTGTATTACGTAGCTTCACGAACCTCACAACCCGGTTGAGTCCAAAACGGGAGAAGGGAACGCAGGGAGAGCAGCACGTTTCTTTCTAGCTAGAAATGATGTTTGGGTTTTTACACGGCCCGGCATTTTATTTATGTGGATGATGGAACGAGGCACCTCGGATATTAGGTCCTATAGGACCGGGAAACGTGTGTTCAGGAATTGCCAATCCGCAAAATCATATATGCGGACCGGCCCTGCAGCTTTCCATGGGTTCACTGCAGGGGATCTTGAGACATTAGCTAGAGTGTCTCGAATCGGTAAGGAGCTCCTCCCTAGCCTTGACTCATGATGGAAAACCAAATTCCCAATACGATCCTACGGATTTGATTGTATTACTAGTATGGAGGCATAGTATATGGTAGCTATGCTTCCTAGGATTGATACATTTACTTTGAAATGTTTTTGTAACATATATACACTAATCATAATATCAAATTCGTTTTTATCGTACTAAGCATGTTTAATCATCATAAGGTAAAACTCTATCCTCTGGTTTGCGTTGCATTGTGTGATGGGACTTGAGTCTTATGATGATTCCATTTTTTCAAAAGCATTGCGTTGTTTACGATTTACTTATTTATCTGTTCTAACACTTTAAATTATGCACGGCAATCCATTGAAATAAAACCCGTTCCGCGTTAGCGGCATGGTCTTTGGATTTGCCTTATTACTTTTAGTTAAATTAGTTTAAGAATTCTCACACCAGTCCCATGACTGACTCATAGTTTGTTTTCACCTTTGCAAACTCGGGTGCCCTCTTTTCTACACGGGCAGCCAAGTAGCAGGTTTCACTTTCTTTGGAGTTACTGTCTTTGGAGCTTTCTTGGAGTTGCTTAGTTGAGGTGATGATTTGGAGCTATGAAGACTATTTATCATTTATCTTTTGTTGCATTTTATCTTTAGACCTTGAGACATCCAAACTTATTTTATTTCCAGTTGTTCTATTTTGAAGTTGAAACTTATTTCCTTTTGCTGAAACTTGATGTAATAATTTAGGACTCTGTGACTGTGGAATTCTGTGGTTGATGACATTCATATTTCCGCTGCTATGATGTTGTTATTCTATAGTTTTCCTATGCTATGTTGTACCTGTGATCTGTATTATTGTATTTATGTTGTATTCCAAATGATTATTCCTTACTTTCATTCCGTGGAAGTTTGGGGTCATCACACTATCCATAGCATATAAAGTATCATTGAAATCTCCAGCTATAATCCAAGCACCCTCTACTTTAGATTTTATTTTTTTGAGATGCTCCCATAACATCCTTCTTTGATTTGTTTGATTAAAACCATAAACAGCGGATATCGCAATCTTTAAACCTCCTTTATTAAAGAAATTGCATGTAGTTGATCAATTTTTAAAATATGATGTCCCCAAATACTCCTATTGTAACCAATGAAAATCCTGCCTTTGTGAATATCTTCATTATTATTTAAAAACTCCCAATCTTTGAATTTTAAAGCAAAATTAGCCAAAGAACAATTTGATAACTTATGCTCCACAACCGCCATCCAACTAGTACTCCTGTCTCTAATTAAACCAATCAAGTCTCTTTGGCTCGTTATAGAATTTAAACCTCGTACATTCCAAAATAAAAGAGACATGGTATTATTTATTTTTAGTGATACCCCTAGTTAACACCACTAGGGAGGTTACTTCCTCTTTTAGCTTTTTCTTCTTAGATCTATTTTCGATGTGCGAAGTCAGTTTGTTCCATTCTGGATTTCCTTCAACCAAATCTGTGACAACAAGGAATTTCGCTCGATCCGAATCAGTCGCTAAACCGACCAAGACCGTTCGAAACCCCTGATTTCTTTGAGAACACGACAAATCGGAACGCAAACAGAAGAACATTTCATTGTATATTACAACAATTCCATCATAATACAAGAATATACAGAGTATGAATAAATATTACACAGAAAATATCAGAGGTTTAAATTACATTTAAATACATTACATAGCAGCGGAAAATAATACAATACACAACTAGAAGTGATACATGGATACAGAGCTTTCCGAGTATCGTTCCAGCTGTAAATCAGGATCCTGTGAATATAAATCTGCAAAACCAAATGTAACACCCCGAATTTTCTATTAACACTAAAGTTGCTAAAATATTAATAAGTGTGTAAGAGAGGGGATGTATCTAATATGAATATAAAAATATTAATAAGTGTGTAAGAGAGGGGATGTATCTAATATGAATATAAAAATATTAATAAGTGTGTGAGAGAGGGGATGTATCTAATATGTATATAAAAACAATAATAAGTAAAGGGGGATGTATCTAATATGTACATTGTAGAAAATATATATATATTTATGACATGAATAGGAGTTTATTAATATGCTGAGTGTTTGCTGAGTTACTTCTGACTCATTGCTGAGTCAACAAGATAAACCCCATCTTGTCTGAACGGCTGTGGTTATTTCTAGGTTAAATCTAATGGCCTAAATGAATTCTAAAATCTATAAATAAGTGGGTAGACCCTAGACCTAAATCACTTGTAAAATTAGAGAAGCTACCGTCATGCTGCTGCCATGGAGTCCAGCATAGCCGTCACAAACTAAGAAGAGGAAGCCTAATCATCTACAACTAAATCTACACAAATCAAATCAAAAGATCTCTCTTTCTCTAATTCTTTTCTTTTGTTGGTGAGTATGATGATTCTCACAAGACTATTACAAACTAATTTGACTCAGTTATGAATGGATCACAAGAAAGTGATGTGATTTGTAATTGTAAATTCTATATATTGTGGATCTCTTATTATGTTATTATGTTGTCGTATGATGTAAATTATATATGCTATGTCATGCTATGTTGTAAATTCTCTTATGCTATGTCGTGCTATGTTGAGAATCATGTCAAGCTATGTTATACTATCATACTATGCCATGTTATAAATCATGCTATATTATGTTGAAAAATCATGTTGTTGGATCATGCTTAAAGTTATGTTTTTTTTCTCTTAATTTAAATGGATCTTGTTTATGGGAATTTGCCTATTAGGTTAGGTGTACCCATAAACTTGAAACTATAATTAAATAAAACTTGATTATGGGAATTTGCCTATTGAGTTAGGTGTACCCATATAAAACCATGTTGTTAAAAAAAATTAGATGATGTTGATTCACACATGTTCATATGTAAGTTTATGAAAATTGATTGAGATCATATTAGGTGAATTTTGAACAAGTTGACACCTTTAGATCCATGACATGTATAATCTATGCAAGTTGGACATATGCAAGTTTCACCCCTTATTATGATTCATTTGGTCACATATACATGTTGTTATTATGATAATCTCTTTTATGCTATGAGTTAGGCTATTCGAGTCTAACATATATTTTGCGAATAAACGTTAAAACGTGGGGTAGGGGTAATATTAGGAATTAATAAATTGGGTGCAATTTTGTAAGATGTTGCATACCATGAATGAATGTCCATAATTGAGTCAATTATGGACATTGTTAAAAATTGGAAGTAATTAATAATTCAAGTAGGGAATTATTAAAATCGGGGGAAAGTGGATTATTATTAATAATCAATGCTTAGGACACGAGGTTGGACCCGTTTGTGATGTAAACCTGCCCGGACCCGCCCGGCAAATTCAGTAGTCACAAATGTCGGCCCAATGTGAGAGGTCCTAGGCCCAAACTAAAGCATAACAGTTTTAAAGACACGAGGTTAGACTCTTTTATGGTGTAAGACTGCCCGGACCCGCCCGGCAAATCCAGCTGCCATAAATGCCAGTCTAATGTGAGAGGTCTTTATGAGGTTATGGCCTTAATGAACTAAGAAATACTTAACCAGATAATCATGTAAGGTGGGACATGGGGGTTAAGTAGGTGCCTTGGGTGGCATGAGGAATCTGGTGGTTGCCTTTAGAGGCATTTGAAATACGATTAGACTTAACCAAACACACATGTAAATGAACATGACTAAGTGGGTTAAGTGGGATGGACTAATGGGGACAAGCTTAGATGGAATGCTTGTGGTAAATAGTGGGGGCCCATTTCAACCAGTATCCCAAAACGTATCTTTGTGGGCTCGACCCAAGTCGAGGATGGGACACGCATACTGGGTTTGACTATAAGAGGCCAAAACAGGGAGCGGTGGCAACGCAAGTCCAACGGGTTTCATATGCGTGTGTGGACCCGGGCTGGTGGGTAAGACGTTGTTGCATCGTGTAGGTATAAGCCGTGCATGTCCGTTGTATCAGGTTGCCACTTTAGGGGAGTGATACACCCCACTGTGGGGCCAGCACGGGTATCTACGAGTTAGGGAGCCGATCGAATAATGGGAAGTAGGGTACACCTAGTGGAGATAGGGGCAGGCGGCACCTATGTAGTCAGCTAGGGGTACGTAAAGCCATTGGGAAAGTTTCTAAGTGAAGCTAAGTGGGATGAATCTTTAGGGTGACTGGTGTGGTGCAGTATAGTGTTTATCCTTTAGTATTTAGGAGCGCCTATAACGTTGCCTTTAGCGATTGTCTATGTCCTTAATCTGCTCTTCATAGACATTTTCTTGTTTTCCAGCTTATGCCTTAGTCCAGTTATTTTGGTAATAGTATTGTAGAATTATCATATTCACCAGACTTTATGTCTGACCCCCTCTTTTCCATCCTTTTTCTCCCTTCAGGTCCGCAGGTTGGGCCAAGTTCTAGTGGAGTCTAGCTGGATCGCTTATCTTCTGGAAAGCTTGGACTGCTGAAGTAAAGTCCAGCTTATTATCTTTCTTTTTAATGGCTATTCATGTAATGGGATTATGTACTTGTTTTATCAAGATAGATATTGTACTTGACATTGAATATGGTGTTATGATGTAATCAAACATGTTTTGACTTCTGCTACAATGAAATAAAGTTTTTGAATTTCCAAGTACTATTTTATATCTGTCTTGTTGTAATTTTACTGTTCTATATTCACTTAAAACCTCCATGGAAGTTAATGCATTCCCTTTGTGAGTGACATTAATGGACGTGAGGTGTTACACGTGGTATCAGAGCATAAGGTTACCAGAACAGATAAAAATTTTTTTAGAAAAATATTTTTTTTTCTAAAGTATTTTTGGAAGAAGTGCTTTCAAAAAAAAAAAAAAAACATGTTATTTAAAGAGAGTTTTTATGAAAAACATAATCCCAAATAGCCACATCCTTATCTTTATCTTTCGAATTCTCCATTTTGAATCTTTCCTTTTTCGTTTCAGCATGGCTGAAGATCTTAATCTCCCAGAAGGTGTGACGATTCCAGGGTGGTTTAGGAGATACTTGGAGGCTAGGGCCACCACTGCAGGCCCAGCGGATACTCCTCCACCCCTAGTTGCACCCATTCCTCCTCTTCCTCCTCCTCGTGTTGACACTTTTGCAAAGACGTGCAAGGAATTCAAGGCTATGGGAGGAAAAACTTTTCAAGGGACTGAGACGTTTGTGGAGGCCAGAGATTGGCTTAAGGAGACTGAGGAATTGTTGGATATCTTTGAAGTGGAAGATGGGAGGAAAGTCCGTTTAGCTGCTTGGTTAATGAAGGGAGAGGCCTCGTTTTGGTGGGAGGTCACTAACGGGGAACGTCCAGTTGATTCATGGGCGGATTTCAGACGAAGGTTTGAGGCAAAGTTTCTTTCAAGGGCAGAGGAGAACTTAAATATGGAAAAATTCCTGGCACTAAAGCAAGGGAGCTCATCAGTAAAGGAATATGTCAATAAATTTAATCAGTTAGCAAGGTTTGGCTTGGAGTTGGTGAACACGCCAGAAAAGAAAGCTTTGAGGTTCGTTAGAGGCTTGAATGAACCGTTGCAAGGGTTGGCTATGACCCACATCCCTATGGGAGCCACCTTTGAAAAGCTAGTAGAAATGGCACTTATGCATGAGGATAAGGCAGTTGAAAAGAAAGGGGATCAGAAGAAACCCCAACAGCAAAATAAGAAGGGTGGTAAAAACAATAATGGCAAAGGGAAGAAGAAATGCTTCAATTGTGGGACGCCTGGCCATCTCAGCAAAGACTGTAGAAAGAAAAAGATGACTGGTTGTTTTCATTGTGGAGATGCGGGACATTTAGTAAAGGACTGTCCAAAGAAGGGGCAGAGGGCAGGGTCTACCTCGGGAGGACAGGTGCAGGCTCTTATGGCACCAGGGCAGGCAAGGGGGCAAGTTCAGGCTATTGCGGCCCCACCGCTGCAAGAAAGAGGTAGAACAATTTCTGTTGAAAGCTTAGTTTTTCTGTTTGATCATCCTGTCCGTACCTTATTCGATTCTGGCGCATCTCATTCGTTTATCTCTGCATCATCAGTTGAATCACTGCACTTGAACACCAGTTTAGTAGAGGATCCCTTGGTCGTTTCAAATCCAATTGGGGGTTCGGCTCATTTGACCATGATATGTTTGGATTTGAAAATCTCTATACTTAGCGTTGAATTTAGATGTGATGCTTATGTATTGGGCTTCACGGGCTATGGGCTAATTTTAGGAATGGATTGGTTGTCTAGAAATAGGGCCATTCTTGATTGTGAAAGGAGAGTAGTTAGGCTTGTGACTCGCCTTGGTAATGCTCTCGACATCTTTTGTAATCCCATAAATTCCGTTATGCTAAGTTATCTTGAATCGCTTGACGCGTCTGTAGAGAACCTACGATCGGTAGAAGTGGTCCGGAAATATCCGGATGTGTTTGAGGAGGTGAAGGGCTTACCCCCAAAGCGGGAGATAGACTTTCGAATTTATCTTGTGGATAATGCTAAACCCGTATCTTTGCCAGTGCGCCACATGGCTCCTCGTGAAAGGAGGGAACTCAATAAGCAAGTAAAGGAGTTGCTTGAGAAGGGGTTCATAAGACGTAGTATATCGGAGTGGGGTGCTCCAGTAGTTTTTTCCACAAAGGCGGATGGGTCTCTTATACTTTGTATGGACTATAGAGAACTAAAAAAGCTTACTAAAAAGAACCGACACCCACTGCCGAGGATTGACGATCTCTTTGATCAGTTAGTTGGTGCCTCAGTGTTTTCGCAGTTGGACTTAGCCACTGGCTTTCATCAACTGAGAGTGGCTGAGGATAGTATAGATAAGACTGCTTTTAGGACTCCTGACGGATTCTATGAATGGCTAGTGATGCCCTTTGGTTTGACAAACGCCCCTGCATATTTTGTTGATTTGATGAGTAGGGTGTTTAGGGAATACCTTAACAAATTCGTGGTAGTCTTTGTGGATGACATCTTAGTCTTTTCTAAGAATAAAGAAGAGCACTCCCTACATCTTAGGGAAGTGTTGGAAACCCTTCGAGCGCATAACCTTAAGGCAAAATTTTCTAAGTGTCACTTCTGGAGGAAGGAAGTACGGTTCTTAGGGCACGTGGTTTCCAAAGAAGGGATAGCAGCGGATCCCGCAAAGGTGGTGGCCATCCAAGATTGGAAGGTCCCTAAAAATGCAACCGAAGTAAGAAGTTTCTTGGGGTTGGCTGGCTATTATAGGAAGTTTATCAAAGACTTCACAAAAATATCAGCTCCATTAACACGGTTAACGAAGAAGAACCTGGTTTTTAGGTGGGACAAAGATTGCGATGATGCGTTCCAACGTTTAAAGAGAGCCTTAACTTCAGCCCCAGTCTTAGTGCTGCCAGACGGGAATAAACCGTTTACCATCTATACTGATGCTTGTTGGACGGGACTTGGCGCGGTCCTCATGCAAGAGGGAAGAGTAATAGCCTATGGTGGAAGGCAGTTGAGGGTTCATGAAAAGAATTACCCCACGCATGACTTAGAGCTAGCCGCAATTGTTTTCGCGCTTAAGTCTTGGTGTCACTATCTTCTTGGTGAGAAATTCGAACTGTTCACTGACCACAAATCATTAAAATACTTATTCTCTCAGAAGGATTTGAATTTAAGGCAGCAACGGTGGATGGAATTCTTAGCCTCCTACGATTTTGAAATAGCATATACCCCGGGCAAGGGTAACGTGGTGGCAGACGCCTTAAGTAGGAAAAGGTTGTCCTTGAGTCCGTTGTTTGTTGAACGACAAAGCTTAGAATTCATCTCTATGTTTGACTTTAGACCCTCCGTTGACTTAGTACCCGGTCTGTTAGCATCCTTGGAGGTTAGACCTACACTTCTAGGACGGGTTGGTGAGGCACAACGAGACGACCCACAGTTGGTTGAGATAGTAGAAAAGCTCAAAGGGGGGGAGTCGTCAAGCCATCTTCGTAGGTATACCCTAGACGATAAGGGTTGGTTACGAAGGGATAATAGACTTTGTGTACCACAAGACGAAGACATAAGGAAGGCCATTCTTGATGATGCTCATCGCTCAAAAATGACCATTCATCCCGGCGGGGATAAGATGTACAAAGATATGAAGCGGGTTTTCTTTTGGGCCGGTATGAAAAAGGATGTGGCCGAGTACGTCGCTAGATGCTTGGTGTGCCAACGAGTTAAAGCAGAACAAAAGAAACCCGGTGGGTTGCTTCACCCATTAGAAGTTCCACTATGGAAATGGGAAAGCATCTCAATGGATTTTGTGGATGGATTACCAAGATCAAGGAAGGGTAACACGGGGATTTGGGTTATAGTAGATAGACTTACTAAAAGCGCCCATTTTATTCCCGTGAAAAGTAAGAGGACTGCTCCGTGGTTGGCTTCTGTATACATTAAGGAGATAGTTCGTTTGCACGGTATTCCTTCTAGTATAGTAAGCGACTGTGACCCCATCTTTACTAGCGAATTTTGGAAGAGTTTACAAGAGGCGGTAGGGACTCAGCTATGTTTGAGCACCGCATATCATCCTCAGACAGACGGCCAGACCGAGAGGGTGAATCGCATTCTAGAGGATCTTTTAAGGCTTTGTATCCTAGACTTTGGGGGTACATGGGAAGAGCACCTTCCATTAGTAGAATTCGCATATAATAATAGCTTTCAGTCTAGTATTGGCATGGCACCTTTCGAAGCTCTTTATGGAAGGCCTTGCCGTTCGCCTACATGTTGGTGGGAATCTACCGATAAAATCCTACTTGGGCCCGATATGGTTAGGGAAACCTCGGAGAAGATTGAGTTGATTCGAAGGAGGATGAAAGCAGCACAAGATAGGCAAAAATCGTATGCTGATAAGAGGAGGACAGATCTTGAGTTTGACATTGGGGACATGGTTTTTATCAAAGTATCTCCGTTACAGAATGTTGTTCGCTTTGGGTCCGTGGGGAAATTAGCACCAAGGTTTGTAGGGCCGTTTCCTGTAAAAAAAAACAGGATTGGGAAGATGGCATATAGGGTGGAGTTGCCTGAAAAACTTAGTGGAGTACACGACGTATTCCATGTATCACATTTGAGGAAGTGTTTGCACAAGACCGCGGAGGTGGTAGAGCCGAGCTTGCTTAAAGAGGTGGAAATAGAGCGTGATGCAACAATTAGACGAGCTCCTACATGCATTCTTGGGTCGGAGATCAAAAAGTTGAGGAATCGAGAGGTCAGACTGGTTAAAGTGCAATGGGGAGATGATGAGAGCAACGCAACTTGGGAGACAGAAGAGAAGATGCGTTCGTTGTACCCTTTTCTTTTTGAGGGTATGTCTTTTAATTTCTCCTTTATCGCTTAGCTTATCTTATCTTATCTTTAGTATGTCCTCTCATTAGTATCTTTGACCTTTAGTTAGGATAATCATATGGTTGAAACATGTTATGTATGATGGATGCAAAATGGATGCAAGTGTTTGCTAGTGGTTGCTCGTGGATGCATATATACACACACTTTAGGCACTAGATCGGCTCAGTCACTTCATATTGCATATTGCATATATATGGATGTATTTAGTATTATGGATGTATAATGGTTGTACCATCATATGGATGCTGCATTCGGTTGAATGGGTGTGCACGCATATAGAAGTAGTATGTAAGCAATTAGGATCTTTTGCATACATAATGGATTCATGACACTTACATAATTTGCATTAAGGAGGTCAACTGAATCAGTAGACCGCCTGATTTCGCATTAGGTAAGGACATGTACACACACTTGCATATGATCATAAAGCATTAGAAGTCTTTTAAGGACAATGGATGCCTGTGTATGATGGATGAGTAGATGGACGTTTGGATGGTAGGATATACATTCTTCCAGACTTGAAGATTTCAGGGACGAAATCCTAAAAGGAGGGGAGAATGTAACACCCCGAATTTTCTATTAACACTAAAGTTGCTAAAATATTAATAAGTGTGTAAGAGAGGGGATGTATCTAATATGAATATAAAAATATTAATAAGTGTGTAAGAGAGGGGATGTATCTAATATGAATATAAAAATATTAATAAGTGTGTGAGAGAGGGGATGTATCTAATATGTATATAAAAACAATAATAAGTAAAGGGGGATGTATCTAATATGTACATTGTAGAAAATATATATATATTTATGACATGAATAGGAGTTTATTAATATGCTGAGTGTTTGCTGAGTCACTTCTGACTCATTGCTGAGTAACAAGATAAACCCCATCTTGTCTGAACGGCTGCGGTTATTTCTAGGTTAAATCTAATGGCCTAAATGAATTCTAAAATCTATAAATAAGTGGGTAGACCCTAGACCTAAATCACTTGTAAAATTAGAGAAGCTACCGTCATGTTGCTGCCATGGAGTCCAGCATAGCCGTCACAAACTAAGAAGAGGAAGCCTAATCATCTACAACTAAATCTACACAAATCAAATCAAAAGATCTCTCTTTCTCTAATTCTTTTCTTTTGTTGGTGAGTATGATGATTCTCACAAGACTATTACAAACTAATTTGACTCAGTTATGAATGGATCACAAGAAAGTGATGTGATTTGTAATTGTAAATTCTATATATTGTGGATCTCTTATTATGTTATTATGTTGTCGTATGATGTAAATTATATATGCTATGTCATGCTATGTTGTAAATTCTCTTATGCTATGTCATGCTATGTTGAGAATCATGTCAAGCTATGTTATACTATCATACTATGCCATGTTATAAATCATGCTATATTATGTTGAAAAATCATGTTGTTGGATCATGCTTAAAGTTATGTTTTTTTTTTCTCTTAATTTAAATGGATCTTGTTTATGGGAATTTGCCTATTAGGTTAGGTGTACCCATAAACTTGAAACTATAATTAAATAAAACTTGATTATGGGAATTTTCCTATTGAGTTAGGTGTACCCATATAAAACCATGTTGTTAAAAAAAAATTAGATGATGTTGATTCACACATGTTCATATGTAAGTTTATGAAAATTGATTGAGATCATATTAGGTGAATTTTGAACAAGTTGACACCTTTAGATCCATGACATGTATAATCTATGCAAGTTGGACATATGCAAGTTTCACCCCTTATTATGATTCATTTGGTCACATATACATGTTGTTATTATGATAATCTCTTTTATGCTATGAGTTAGGCTATTCGAGTCTAACATATATTTTGCGAATAAACGTTAAAACGTGGGGTAGGGGTAATATTAGGAATTAATAAATTGGGTGCAATTTTGTAAGATGTTGCATACCATGAATGAATGTCCATAATTGAGTCAATTATGGACATTGTTAAAAATTGGAAGTAATTAATAATTCAAGTAGGGAATTATTAAAATTGGGGGAAAGTGGATTATTATTAATAATCAATGCTTAGGACACGAGGTTGGACCCGTTTGTGATGTAAACCTGCCCGGACCCGCCCGGCAAATCCAGTAGTCACAAATGTCGGCCCAATGTGAGAGGTCCTAGGCCCAAACTAAAGCATAACAGTTGTAAAGACACGAGGTTAGACTCTTTTATGGTGTAAGACTGCCCGGACCCGCTCGGCAAATCCAGCTGCCATAAATGCCAGTCTAATGTGAGAGGTCTTTATGAGGTTATGGCCTTAATGAACTAAGAAATACTTAACCAGATAATCATGTAAGGTGGGACATGGGGGTTAAGTAGGTGCCTTGGGTGGCATGAGGAATCTGGTGGTTGCCTTTAGAGGCATTTGAAATACGATTAGACTTAACCAAACACACATGTAAATGAACATGACTAAGTGGGATGGACTAATGGGGACAAGCTTAGGTGGAATGCTTGTGGTAAATAGTGGGGGCCCATTTCAACCAGTATCCCAAAACGTATCTTTGTGGGCTCGACCCAAGTCGAGGACGGGACACGCATACTGGGTTTGACTATAAGAGGCTAAAACAGGGAGCGGTGGCAATGCAAGTCCAACGGGTTTCATATGCGTGTGTGGACCCGGGCTGGTAGGTAAGACGTTGTTGCATCGTGTAGGTATAAGCCGTGCATGTCCGTTGTATCAGGTTGCCACTTTAGGGGAGTGATACACCCCACTGTGGGGCCAGCACGGGTATCTACGAGTTAGGGAGCCGATCGAATAATGGGAAGTAGGGTACACCTAGTGGAGATAGGGGCAGGCGGCACCTATGTAGTCAGCTAGGGGTACGTAAAGCCATTGGGAAAGTTTCTAAGTGAAGCTAAGTGGGATGAATCTTTAGGGTGACTGGTGTGGTGCAGTATAGTGTTTATCCTTTAGTATTTAGGAGCGCCTATAACGTTGCCTTTAGCGATTGTCTATGTCCTTAATCTGCTCTTCATAGACATTTTCTTGTTTTCCAGCTTATGCCTTAGTCCAGTTATTTTGGTAATAGTATTGTAGAATTATCATATTCACCAGACTTTATGTCTGACCCCCTCTTTTCCATCCTTTTTCACCCTTCAGGTCCGCAGGTTGGGCCAAGTTCTAGTGGAGTCTAGTTGGATCGCTTATCTTCTGGAAAGCTTGGACTGCTGAAGTAAAGTCCAGCTTATTATCTTTCTTTTTAATGGCTATTCATGTAATGGGATTATGTACTTGTTTTATCAAGATAGATATTGTACTTGACATTGAATATGGTGTTATGATGTAATCAAACATGTTTTGACTTCTGCTACAATGAAATAAAGTTTTTGAATTTCCAAGTACTATTTTATATTTGTCTTGTTGTAATTTTACTGTTCTATATTCACTTAAAACCTCCATGGAAGTTAATGCATTCCCTTTGTGAGTGACATTAATGGACGTGGGGTGTTACACCAAAACTACTAGCTGCCCGTGCGAAAAATGAGGGCACCCAGAATTTAGGTTAAAACAATAAACTCCATGTCAGTCATGTGGCTGGTGTGAGAACTAAAACAGTTATTAATCTTTATTTTAAAGTTAGGTAAATCAAGGGACCACGCCGTATAACACGGAACGGGTTTCCTCCCAAGAACACCAGTGCATAAAACAACAGCGCAATGCTAAATAAAGAACAATGAAGCTATTATAAGACCCAGGTCCCATCACACAATGCAACACAAGCCGGAGGATAGGGTTTTACCTTATAATAGCCAAAGAATGCTTGATACGCTAAATTTCATCTTTTATTACTATAGGTGTACAGTGTCAAAACAATTTCAATCATAAGTATCAATCATCGACAACATGGGTACCATATATCATGTCGCCAATACTAGGCTCTACAATCAAAACCGAAAAGTCACGTATTGGAGATTGGATTTCCATCTGTGAACCGAGGCAAAAGATAGTCCTCTACCGATTCGAGGCTGTCTAGCCCGAGCCTCAGGATCAAAGCTCGAGTGACCCTTGGATCGTCAGGGCCGGTCCATCGATGTGGATTAAAATGCCTGAACACTTCGTTTCCCCACCCTTTGGGGCGTAAATGAGCCAAATGACTCCATCGGCTCCACACAGTCACCGATATATCCGAGGGGCCTCACAACAGCAACAACCACACAAGTGAAAATAATATAAATGTCAGGGCCGGTAGGTCACTGACACCACCCTAGTTAGAAGGAAACACATGCCCTCCCTGAGGTCCTCTCCCGTTTTTGGTTCACAACCGGGGTGTGAGGCTCGCGAATCAACGTTACACAAAGCTATGCCACACAGGCGGTGCTTTGATCATCAACCAAACGACTTTGTTTTTCAACAAAAGCCTTGATCATTTGCCACTTAGGCATGCCACATAGGCAATTCACTCCATGCGATTGATATCCATCAATATATAACCCCTGAGCTCGTACGTCTCAAAGAAGGGCGTTAAGCAAGAGAATAAATTCTCCGCCGCCAAACATATATATGTTTAATAGAAATCAATCACACAGAATAAAATCCAATGTCATACACACAGTCCATTTACAAGTTCGTTAGGCGTCTGAACGAAACCGGAGGCAACTTGTACCTCGCATATCCATCCATCTCCAAGTACGTCTGGATGATTACCAACTGATTCCCTCCTCTTGGGTGTACAACCCAATCAAGATCATCAGTAATCACCCAAATGATGTGAAGACCTCCGGTCTTCGACCACCGTCTTCATCCTCGACACCACGTCGAATCAGTTATTCAGAATGGGATAAACCCGGTCTTTCTGAATAACTCGCGTATATAATAAAAAAGTGTTACACAAACACAACATACGCCTCATTCCTATTCAGAATATTCTTTTATTCAAATATTCTTATACTTTGGGAATGGTTCCCATTAATTTTACCAAAGATAAATTCTTTAAATTTATTCTTTAATCTTCTTTTGAATATCAATTCAAACTAGTCGGGATTAGCGAACTACACCGAAGTAATCATTTATTTTATTTCCCAATCCCAATCTATTCATCCCATGAAGTAAAACTGGTAATACTTCATATCTAACACCACGGTGTTATCGATAAATTCAATTACCATTTCACGTTCAAATCTAATTAAAGATTTAACTATCGCCTGGAGAAAAACTGGTGATACTCCATTCTCAATCATTTCAATCTAATTAAAGATTCATTAAAACTCCACTTGGTTTTAATCTTCCCAAAAATCAATATCAATGATTGTTTAACTTGGGAAATCATATCCTGTCTTTAACTGGGTTAAAGAACCAATGTCATTTAAAACACGGTTCACTATAAACCCAAAATCACATTCCATTCCAATTCAATTATTGAAACTTCTGGTTACTTTTAAAACCCTTTCAAATCCAATTTATTTATTTAAAAATAAATAAATTATTATTCTAGTTCAAAACTAGTTAATTTCGATAAAAATCTATTTTTATCTTTTCAAATATGGAGTTTTCATCCCAATTCTTTCCAAATCAGTTCTTATGATTTTACACAAATTATTACTATTTTTAATAATTTTATCAAGGCTCGTACAGTCGATTTCCACCAACGGCCATCGAACTGCACTTACAGCGACCTTTTCCAAATTTGATTTGGACATAATTCCAAATACGACCGTTAGATTTAAAATCTCTAATATTCATTAGAAATCTCATTTCGATACGAACCCAACGGTTCTGGTTTTAGGAGAATATGATGGTTGGATCTCCCGTAATATCCATTCGAAGACAATGGTCGAAATTCACGAACTGCCGCAGCGCGGCGCATTCTATTCAGGCCATTATACATATATAATATATATATATATATATATTATATATTTCATCGATTTCCTTTCAGAACGTATTTTATAAATCGTTTTAAATTCGTTTTCAAAACGATTTCAACTTCATATTCAATTTCAAATCAAAATTGAATATTCCATATCATTAATCTATAAATGACAATATTTTCAAAACGTTATATTTTGAAATCAATTCCTATTCGATATTCATTATAAAAATGAATAAAATCGATATAAATATCCTTTACGTCAAAATGGCGTCAATCTAATCAACATGGCTTTAATTCAACACATGAATGTTTTCTTCTATTCAACACATGACTATTTATTTTATTCAACACATGAATTTTCATTCTATTCAACACATGAATTTATATTATTCAACACATGAATTTATATTATTCAACACATGAATTTTCGTTATATTCTTTATTTTCCAAATTAGAATGAGGCCCAATCAATTACCATATAATGTTAATTATATGGATTCCCTATAACACATGTATATAATAGCAACGATAAATCATCAACCATCATCCAGAGTGCACCACACCACTGCATAAGCATTAAATATAGATAAGTAACGCTTACACAGTCTGTCAACCCATCGGTCGACATACTACTAAACAATTGGGATTAGTGTACGTCGATATCATCCCTACACCCGTGTGGGGTTTCAATCAATCAAACACATATTTTATTTGTGCAGTTGGGCGATGTGTAAATTTTATCGTCCCAATCAATATCAGTCAAATCGGTGTACATAAACATATCGTTCTATTTGTAAATGAATGTTTATTTTATTTCAACACATGAATATATATATATATATATATATATATATATATATATATATATATATATATATTATTTCAACACATGAATATATATTTTATTTCAACACATGAATATATATTTTATTTCAACACATGAATATATATTTTATTTCAACACATGAATATATATTTTATTTCAGCACATGAATATATATTTTATTTCAACACATGAATATATATTTTATTTCAACACATGAATATATATTTGATTTCAACACATGAATATATATTTTTCACATCACAATCAACAGTCAAATTTCACAACACAACCAATCACACAAGTCGTCCATGGTCTGTGGACAACGGGTGTCGGGTGCTACTAAGCACCGTCTGCATCCTAGTATATATTTCAAACTAGAAATTAAAATAAAGGTGAGGAGTTCTCACCGATTAGCTAAACCAAACACCGTGACTCTTCTTACGTAGAAATCTTCATCGTGTCTTCAACGAGATCTGTTTCACGCGGTATATGTTAAAAATTATATTTTTAACAACGCTATATATATAATTAAAATCATATTTTTAAAACGATGTTTTCTATATAAAAATTATATTTTTATATTTCTACCTCTTCTATAAAGATCGAATTTTTATTTTTCTTCATATATAATAAAAATCGAATTTCTGTCTTAATGATATCCATATAAAGATCGTATCTTTATCATAATGAAAACATTATAAAATATGTATTTTTATTTATAAAAATCACATTTTTATAATTCTTCCTACAAGATAAAAGTTATATTTTTACTCTTCTTTCAAGATGATAAAAATTGCACCTTTATTCGAAAACCATAATTATAAAAATCAAATCTTTTATTTCAAAACTTTATATATAGAAAAAAAACTAAAAAATAAATCCATGTTTCCATTTTTAAAACTGATTTAAACTATGTTATTTTATAAAAATAAAACTGAATTTAAAAATCAATGTATGGTATAAATAAATAAATAAATAAAATATAAACTCACTGTTAATCGGCGAATGGGGGAGGGGTTGTCTGCACTTCTCGAGTGGAGGAAGGGGTGCGGCTACTCAGGAGGAGGCAGCGCAGGCGAGCTCCGGTGTGGGGCTCCATTGACTGGCGGGTTCGAGTTTGAAAGGGTTTGGGGGGGTTTGAAGGAGGGAGGAAGAGGGTACGGAGAAGGGAGCATCGGAGGCAGCAGCTTCGGTAGGGGGGGCGCGACGGCGGTGCTCCGCCTAAAGGTGGGGCGCGATGAGATCGATCAGCGTTTTTGCTTCTTCTTTTTATCGGGTTCGAAACTGAATTGGGGTGAGGGGGGTTTGACTGATTTAGGTTTAGAGATGGGGGGGTTATTATATATATTTATTTAATTAATTCTAAAAAGCAACTTTTAAATTCGATCTCCAATCGAGACCCAACGACTGTCGTCTCTAGCTAATTACCCCTATTCCGAACCCAATGGGATATGTGTCATAAGCTGATTCGATCGTTTCGATCAGTTTCCGTCAAAACCAAAATATAAATCTATATATTGAATTTGAGCGCGCATTTCAATTCACCGGGGCCACATACGAACTCTAAAAATTCTAGAAAAAATATTTCTAGCCTCGTATTGATGATACGGTCCTAACAAAACTAATTTCGTTAAATTCTGAGACCATTTGAAAAATGGCCATTTTCCAGTCGATTAAAATCAACTGAAACTGGTCAAACGCGTTTTCTTCTGCCATGCTCACATATCGACTTCAAAAATTATGCAAATTGAAATCTAGCAATAATTTGACATCACGGATCCAACAAAAGTGGTTTCGTCGAAAACCGAGGTCGTTTGCAAAATTTCCATTTTTAAGGGCCAGAATTCCATAGCGACTATTCTGAATTTTCAACTAGATGTAACTTTTGATTCCCACTATGAAATTTTGATTTTTCGGATTCGTTGGAAAGACATTCTCAATTAGATTCTAATATTTTTGGTTTTGCTAAAATCCGGTAGATTTTGAATCCTGTACATTCATTTGAACTTTGAAATCGAATTTTCGAACTACCGCGCCATTTTCAATTCCTTTTATAATTATAATTAAATATTTATATTCAAACGACGATCTATATAAATATATACATTCTAATTCTATTCAAAATAAATTTCTCGTCTTTATTATTTAAAATAATTCATTTTAACTAATCAAAATTCGCTAAAATTGCCAAAATAAATTTTTTAAATGGGCTCAGATTTCCGGGTTATTACAAAATCCCCTCCGTCTAATATAATGTTATTTACATCTTTATTTATGAGTTTAATTTTGATTCTTTTTTACCTCTTGCTTATTGATTGTGAACTAGAATCTGAAACTTCAACATTCATATCCACTGAATGATCTTCATTTTCCTCCATTGATGGATTAGAAACTAGATCATCTTCCTTATCCACCATTAAGGAGTCTTTTTGAACATTCTTCTCCATTATTGGAATAGGTTTGCCCTTATCCTGCTTTTTATTGATTGCCTCTGTACCTGCCATATTCACCTTATCTGGAAAATTATTGTTACTTACTTTGTCTGGTATTATCTCCATTTCCAAACTATTTAGAATTTCAAATTTGTTCTCATTTTCTTTCCCTTTAGCTGAGGAATGATTTGCTTTCTCTTTGCTATGATTATTTTTATTCACTTCCACCAGCTTACCATCAGAGTTAACATTCTCCCTATTTTGAATTTCTTTCTTGTTGTCATTCCTGGAACTATTTTCTGTCTGCAGATTATTTTCAACTTATTTATCGCCTATTCTATTTGATATCAAATTGTCATCTACTTCCATACTTACTTGTTTATTCTGAGATTCTTTTTGCATCCATACCTTTTTAACCATTCATGTTATTGGGCTATATCCAAAAGTTCTATAGTTAGAGCATTTAACCGGATGTCATTCATAATAAACTCTCTGCTTATATACACTTCCATCATAGCATTGTATACTGACTTCATTTGGGAAAGAAAAATTAATATCAATTTCAATCAGCACCCTTGCATATTAAATCTGTATTATTTCCTCAGTTATTTGATCTAACTTTACAGGAGTTCTCAGCATAGTGGTGACTCTACTAATAACTTCAGTATACCGGAATTCAAGCTCTGAATTTGGAAATTGAACCCAAATTGGAATGGTATGCAGATGCTCCTTTGTTAACTTCATCCCAGGGTACCATCTCTTCATAAAGATCAAATTCTTATTATAGTAATATGGTCCGCCTACAAGAATCGCTTCACAATCTTCAGAAGATTCCAATTTTCTTATGAAAAATCCATTTTCTCTACTGTATAATTGATAAGTCCCTTTAATCTTCCATGTTCTGTTCTTTGAGATATCTGTAATATGGCTTATTTCCATAAACATAGAAGACTACTGAATTTTGCCACTTTTCTCTACCTGCACGTAGTAATTCTTCATTTATTTCTGCATATGCAACGTTATTCTTCAACATTGGCTCGTAATAGCTAAGGTGTGAAAAATTGTTATGAAATTTGTTTTCTTTGATGACTTCAGCCCAAGATCAGGGGTTATTTCTATGTGAATTTTCACTTTTATCCTACGATTGATGACCCAGAAGTGGGAACTCTTCGGATGTATTCATACTAGGGTTGTTCAGACTATGCTTCTCTATATGAATTAATTCCTTTTCGCATGCATTAATTTGTGAAATTGTGTGTGGAAAGACATGATGGTGAAGAGCCATCTCTTCAGGAGGACGTCCTGAAGGAGGCGAGAAATCAGGAATTGAAGATCTAGAGGACGGCATTGTCATTTTTTCTTTCTTAATTATTATTTTTGTTTCAAGTTCAGAATTAGAGTTTGGGTGCTTCAGGATAATCAAGATGACATATGGACCATGGAGCAGGACTGTGTAGCAGGTTGTTTTGGTCAAAAGAGGACTCGATTCATTAGTATGATTTCATCTCACGCTTTGTATGTCAGCTTAGTTTTGCATTGAAATATATTTTTCTTCAATATATATTGATTAGAAAAAATATTGTTGAGTATGCATATATGGATCTCATTTTATAGGCCCTAGTATAATCAACCAGTGTATTTAAACTGTTTTTGTGTTGGACGATATATAAGTTTCTATTTTTAACTGCAGTTTTGAAGAATAAACTTAAGATTTTGTAAAGTTCACCAGCTTAAAGTACTTTGTAAGTAAGAGTGGATTAAATCAACTACATATTGTACTAAAACCCAAAATGATTTCAGAAAGGCGAAACTTGCTTGAAAGAGGACGTACCAAAAGAGTTGATCAGTCTAAAAATGTCATTGCCATGCACATGTAACCGTAGCGTTCGAACAGTTGAGCAAGTGAAATCTGCACTTGACCGTGTCGGTCATGGACTTGAGAACAAGAAGCAAACATCATAACATTATTCAATATCGTTTTCGTCTCCATCTTTGAAGAGATGGGCGTTAGATATCTGTAATTACTCAGTAATTTTGCAAAGCATAAAAGGCATCGACTTTTTGATCCCAAAGTTGCATTGGATGAATCTACTATCCGTTATAGTGTCACTAAAAATAAAGGGTGGTGCATAATTTTTAGCAAACACTACATACATATTTTGCTATAATTTTTCTGCCTTCCTTTTTTATGTTGCTATTATTTAATCATGATATCTTTCGTATCATTATGCTGCATATACTATTTTTGCTTGCACTTATTCAAGATCATTTACTCATCATAGATCAAAACTTGATGAAGAACAACCATTTTTTCTACGACTGCCATTAATTTAGCTGTAGATCCCATAAAAAATAATTCCTGAGTGAAAGGGGATCCAGTACAGAGCTATCGCTCTTGCATGTTGATCGCGTAGCTCTAAAATAAAAAGGAGAAAAGACAAAACCAAGATCTTGGTGCTTATCTCGTCAGCTAATCAGCGATATTTGTCGCAATTATTCATTCTTTCAGCAAAAACATGTGAGTACATTTTTCTGTTTGGTCAAATTCTAAATCTGTGTAATTTCAGTCGAAGGATTGCCTGCAAACTGGGTGAGGTCTGCTCGTGATTGTGCCCAGGTTTGGTGTTACTATTGTCTTATCAGTTATAAATCAACAGTTTAAATTTTCTTTATTGTTTTTCTTATCATTCTTTCTTTCATTACACATTTCATAAGCAAGCAAGATAAATAAATGATTTTTATGAAATAAATTCTCAGAAGGATCTTTACGAAAAGCATCACAATTCAGCTGATAGGTGCATTAGAATATGGTTTGGATTAAGGCAAATTATGAATGCAACCAATGGACTCTTAATGAAAACGAGAGATGTAGCTGAAGAACTACAAACTGGTATCCATATGCATGTAGCCGAAACCCTTTTGAGAATGAGCATGAAAGGAATACAACGGAAATAGAGCATGGTACATTTTCAATATTATTCCACATTGAAACTGTGAAGCCAAGTGTTGATCATGAATCTTAGATGTATGCAATTTTAATTCAAGGTCTGTTTTTTTATACCTAATATACCTTATTGTTACATTTTATTATGCAATATAAAATATTTTTTGGTATTTTTTCTTTCAAATATAATGTATTGTAATGTAATATAGTCATTTTCAAGATAGCATGTAGTAGGTACATGATGAACAAAATAGACTTCCAACTTCTTAAAATGTACCCATTATTAATTTTAAATTTTCTCAAAATGCGTTTATACTTTAAATTATTAATGCTCTTTAATTTCATAAAACAAGATTTTGTAAAATTACCATAGCTTTCAGCCCTATTTTTGCTTTCGATTAACATTATCATAAGGTTTTTAGTCAACATTTTTTAGCTAAAATTAAATTCATTTCAGTAATAATATTTCATCCTCATCCAAATATTAAAAGGAAGAAGTGTAATCATCTTCCCTCCACCTCCTGGATGGTCACACTGCCCGTAGATCAGCTGTTGTAACTACAACGTCATACCTGCTGACCTACAAGGTCGGTCCTTTGATACAGTTTGCTGATATAAAATGTCACTTGGTTGATGATTTTATACTATGAAAATCCTGCTATGTTAACTATTTTTTACATTTGGTTTACTAATTACCTTCATGTTCGTTTTGCTACTTTAATTTTCTTTCCCTACTTTACAATAATCCTTCAGAATACACTCTACATATTACTTGATTACAACAAAGAAATCTAAACAACTTATACTTCACTCTATATATTACTCAGTCGATTTTATTTTACATTTATCTTGAATAGGAAGGAGATTCAATATTATGCATGTTAACGACTAAAAATAGATATTTGCCAGTGGAAATTAGTTATTTATATGTTTTGACTTTGTACTCTCCTTTTATAGGACTTATTCTAACTCCTCTATTTATTATTGCTACATGTGTGTTTATTGTTTTTTTAATCTTTCTGTATTTCCATTTGAAGCTCAAATTTATGTAAAAAGATTCAGTATTTTCTCAACTCTGTTCACCTATTGCTACACATTTTCAGTTTGACAACTATAATACCCTTTTGTTCAACTCCCTTTTGATAATGATTCGAATCAGGTTACAAATAATACAAATTATACACTGTACTGCAATACAAATTATGAAACTTCTGATTTCACTATTTTTATAATAACGAAGAAATGTTTGTTACGATTCGTATTGGTGCGAGTTGGCGGCATAAGCTATAATTCAAAATTGAATTTTAGTTTGTGTACGTGTAACGACCCGGATTTTTCGATTATTTAAATTCGAATATTTAGACTTGTTTTAAATATTATATTTGGAAATATTAATGAATTTTAATATTGAATTCGTTTATTTAAATGATGACCAAACGATAAAATTTATATTTAATATGAAACGAACTCGAAATGACACGGTAGTTCATAATATTGAATTTTGAACTTCAACTGAATATACAAAATTCGTTTTAAATCGGAATTCTGTGAAACAAGAAACGTTAGAACCAGATTAATTATAATTTTGTAATAGAAGAGAAAAATCGAAATTTCAGCTTATAAATTGTAAGTTATGTCCAAATCGAAATTTAAAATAGTTGCTATGGATTTTGATTATAAACAATAACGTTTATTTAATTTATTTGATAAGGAATTTTTATATATTTGTCCATCGTTTAACTAAAATATTTACAATGAGTTGTAAATTCATATTGGCTGAATTTGAAGCGATGTATTATTTTTGTATATCTTTGATAATTCATTATTATTTAATTTAATTGTTTTAGATTTAATTTATAATTTATCGATATTATATAAGCGATATAAATAGATGCTTTTCCAAACAAGCTCCATTTTCGACGAAACGAATATTTTTGGAATACGTATAATTAATTATTGATTTTATTTCCAGTTTGCAGCGAAATGAAGTTGTTTATTCGGTAGACGAAATTTAAAGGTGAACCGATGGATAAATTAGGATTTAAATAGCGTATTTTTTGTAAACGAAGACCGTTTTCAATGAAATTAGTTTCATTAGGACTGTAACGTCAAATTATATCAAGACGTCCACTTTTGTAATTTTTGGAGATTGTGTTATCAGTGCGAATTTAACGGGCATCGTTAAATAGCGGTAAACATTTTTTCTAACCGTAATAAAATGAAAAATTCTAACAAAGGTAAAATAAAATATATCTAGCTAGCTTCATGCCGAAGTAATTTTTTTAGCGTGCCTACCCACCTATTTTCATATCCCATCAAAACTGCACTCAGTGTTTAGTCCCCATCAAAACTGCAAATCTACCTATATGCTGAAACTGCTGCTACCTCTACACGTCTTGTTTCCTTCAGACTAAAACGGAAAATAACGTACATACTAAACATAAATAAATATATGAAACCATCCCAAAATTTCTTCCACCAGTAAAGCTTGTACAGGCTATAACATATATTATACATAGAAGTATACTGTTTCCTACATTTCCTCTATAGCTACCTATCCACCCTATATGATTTCTTCACCTCCACGCTTTCAATACCGTGCCCTCCACGCTCAACAATATCGTGCTCGCCACGCCTTGAAACCCGTGATGACCAAGGAACTCACCTTTATATATGTATGTTGTTTTCTCATTCTCAACTAAACTCCTTCATTCCACTCAATACCGTTCCCATTTAAATAACGAATGAACATATTTGAGAAACCGAAGTGGGACGACAGCACATGAGGGGACGGTGCTGCTGCGTCGAGGAGGCGCTGTGTGTGAGTTTGGATGGAAGCGGGTGTAATAACCCGGAAAATCTGGGCCAGTTTAAAAATTTTATTTTTGCAATTATATCGAATTTCCTATATTTAAAATGAATTATTTTAAATAGAATCGACGAGAAATTTATTTTGAATATAATTCGAACGTATATATTATACGCGTCGTCGTTAGAATATAAATATTTATATATAATTATAAATAGAATTGAAAATGGCGCGGTAGTTCGATAATTCGATTTCAAACTTCAATTGAATGTACCGGGTGCAAAACAATCCGGGTTTTAGTGAAACCAGAAATCATAGGATCTATTTGATAGTATCTTTCCAACGAATCCGAAAAATCGAAATTTCATAGCGGGAATCAAAAGATACGTCCAGTTGAAAATTCTGAATAGTCGCTATGGAATTCGGGCCCTTAAAAATGGACATTTTGCAAATGACCTCGGATTTCGACGAAACCAGTTTTGTTGGGTCCGTGGTGTCAAGTTATTGCTAGGTTTTAAATTTCATAATTTTTCGAATCAATATGTGAGCGTGGCAAAGGAAAACGCGTTTGACCAGTTTCAGTTGATTTTAATCGACTGGAAATTGGCCATTTTTCCAACGGTCTCAGAATTCGACGAAACTAGTTTTGTTAGGACTGTATCGTCAATACGAAGCTAGAAAATATTTTTCGGGAATTTTTCTAGTTAGTATGTGACCCCGGTAAATTGAAATGCGCGTTTAAATTCATATATAACTTTATATGTTCATTTTAACGGAAACTGATTGTAACAGCCGAACCAACCTACGATACATATCCTATTGTGTTCGGAATGGGGGTATTATGCTAGGGACGACAGTCGGTGGGTCTCGTTTGGAGTTCGAATTAAAAAGTTACTTTTTGAAATTAAAAATATAATAAAATATATAATTATATTCTTACCTTTTCTCCCTCCTCCTTATATCTCCTATCCCCGTCAGAAACATTTCGAAGAAAATAAATAAAAAGAAAAAAAAAACGAACGATGACTAAAGCCATCGCCCTCCGCTCCATGCCGGTAGCCACTCCGACGAACCCCCTCCCAGACCCGGTGCCGCCGCAGGCGAACTCCCCCTTTCTCCCCGCTGCCTCGTTAAACCTAAATCCCTAAATCGAGATCCTCCCCTCTTCCAGCCGTCGCCTAGCCTCCCGTCGCCTAGCCTCTCCTGGCGCTAGTGCCGCCGTGCTAGTCGCGGGACCCCTCTTCCAGCCGTCGATGACCACCAGACCCCCCCTCCAACCTCGCCTCCTCCATCCAAAAACTAAACCCCTCAAAACAGCCCTCCCCGCCAGCTCAGCAACGCAATGAAACCCCCCCTGCCCTCCGACGACCGAAATCAGTGAGTTTCCTTTTAATTTATTTACATTTGGTTGTTTTCAGTTTTTATATGACTTTAAATATATAAAAATATAATTTTTAATAAATATAAAGCTATATTTTAGAATGCGAATAAAGTTTGAATCTTTATGTTAACAAAGATATGATTTTTCCTTGAACAAAAATATGGTTTAACTACATAAAAATTTGATTTTTATTCATTTAAAAAGTTCGATTTTTATTTATTTAAAAAGCAAGATTTTTATAAATATAAAAATTTGATTTTTTTTGAATATGATGTAGCGTTAAAAACTCGATTTTTATATAGAGGAAAGACGAGATCTTGGAGGTAGAAAAGTTTAGAATTTTGTTGTAGGAAAAATATGATTTTTATATTTTTAAAGTAATAAAAATATGGTTTTTATATTTTTAAAGTATTAAAAATATAATCTTTACTACAATTTTTACATAATAGGAATATTAAAAATATCATCTTTATATGTTTAGAAAAATAAAAATGTGATTTTTATAAACTTCATATTTGAAAAGGCATAAACTTCATATTTGAAAAGGCGAAATCTTTATATTTGAAAAGGCGAAGACTATATTTTTGTAATAGCGAAGTAAAAATATGATTTTCATATATTGAATAACGAAGTAAAAATGTGATTTTTACATATGTAGTGGCTACGGGCAAAGAAAGTGATATCGACGAGAACAGTGAAGATTTCCTGCATTGGAAGTGCCGTGGAGCTAGGATAGCTATTTGTGAGAATTTCTCACTCTTCAATTTCTTTTCTAGTCATATATATATACTAAGATGCAGACGGTGCTTAGTAGCACCCGACACAATCGTCCACAGACCATGGACTTGTTTGTTTGGTTGCATAGATTAGTTATATGATTTGATTTGAATTTGGTTGGTTAGTGATTTTGATTGATGTGTGAATGGCGTGGGCCTTCACTAGACCGGGGATAAGGCTAGGCCTTGTCCCGTTTCTAGTATCGTGCCTTTATGCCGCCGAAATTTTCTAAAATAAGTTAGAAAAATAAAAGTATCATTTTATTTAAAGAATGAACTGAATAGAAATTCATATGTTGGAATAAAATGTTTTATCGTTAAAAATATAATTTTTAACGTGAAGTGAATAAATAAATATTCATTTACAAACCGGACGGTTTGTTTATGTACACCGATTTGAAGGACTTTGACTGGGTCGATAAATTTTACACATCGCCCAACTGCACAACTAAAATCTGTGTTTGATTGTTTGAAACCCCACACGGGTGTTGGGATGAAATTTGAAGTTCACTCATCCTGATTGATTAAATATGTCGATCGATTGATTGACAGGCTGTTATAAGCGTTAGATATCTATATTTGATGCTTATACAGTGTAGTGCACTTTGGTTGATGGTTGATTATTTTTCAATGCTATTATATGTGTGTAATGTATGAAAATCCATATAATTAACATTATATGGTGATTGATTGGGCCTCATTCCAATTTAGAAAATAAAGATTTATATAAAATAAAGGTTCATGTGTTGACAGTACTCATCCATTGAGATTGGTCATGTGTTGAACGAAATATTTTAGTAATAAAATTTACATCTTTATCTATATAAAATAAAGGTTCATGTGTTGACAGTACTCATCCATTGAGATTGGTCATGTGTTGAACGAAATATTTTAGTAATAAAATTTACATCTTTATCTATATAAAATAAAGGTTCATGTGTTGACAGTACTCATCCATTGAGATTGGTCATGTGTTGAACGAAATATTTTAGTAATAAAATTTACATCTTTATCTATATAAAATAAAGGTTCATGTGTTGACAGTACTCATCCATTGAGATTGGTCATGTGTTGAACGAAATATTTTAGTAATAAAATTTAAATCTTTATCAATATAAAATAAAGGTTCATGTGTTGACAGTACTCATCCATTGAGATTGGTCATGTGTTGAACGAAATATTTTGATAATAACAACTATTTTGAAAAAGAAATATTTGAAATAGAATATTTGAAAATAGAAATTTATGAAGCCGTGTTGATTAGATTGACGCCATTTTGACGTGAACGATATTTATATCGATTTTATTCAATTTCGAAATGAATTGAATAGAAAACGATTTCGAAATGAATTGAATATATAACGATTTCGAAATGAATTGAATATAAAACGATTTCGAAATGAATTAAATATATAACGATTTCGAAATGAATTGAATATATAACGATTTCGAAATGAATTGAATATAAAACGATTTCGAAATGAATTGAATATAAAACGATTTCGAAATGAATTGAATATAAAACGATTTCGAAATGAATTGAATATAAAACGATTTCGAAATGAATTGAATAAAAAACGATTTCGAAATGAATTGAATATATAACGATTTCGAAATAAATTGAATATAAAACGATTTCGAAATGAATAGAATATATAACGATTTCGAAATGAATTGAATATATAACGATTTCGAAATGAATTGAATATATAATGAATTCGAATTGAATGGAAAACGAATTTGATTTCAATTGAATAGCAAACGAAACGAATTAGAATTTAATTGAATAGATAACGAATTTGAATTGAATTGAATGTAAAACCAATTCGAATTGAATTGAAAATGAATTCGAATTGAAGTGAATTCAAATTGAATTGAAATTTGAATTGAATAGAAATGAATTTTAAAACGAATTTATAAAGAAGAATTCAATTATGATTTGAATTGAAATGGAAGTTGAAATTTCTTTTGAAACGAATTTAAAACTATTTATATAATTCGTTTTACATAGAAATCGACGAAATATATATTATATATATTATATATATAATATAATGACCTGAATAGAACGCGTCGCGCCGCGGCAGTTCGTGAATTTCGACCATTTATTTCAAACGGACATTACGGGAGATCCGACCGTCGGATTCTCCTAAAACCGGAACCGTTGGGTTCGTATCGAAAAGAGCTTTCTAACGAATATTAGAAATTTGAAATCTAACGGTTGGATTAAGAGTTACGTCCAAATCAAATTTGAAAAAGGTCGCTGTAAGTGCAGTTCGATGGCCATTGAGGGAAATCGATTGTACGGGCCTTGATAAAATTATTAAAAATAGTAATAATTTGTGTAAAATCATAAGAAATGATTTAGAAAGGATTGGGATGAAAAACTCCATATTTGAAAAGATAAAAATAGATTTTTATCGAAATGAACTAGCTTTGAACTAGAACTATAATTCTATTTATTTTTAAATAAATAAATTGAATTTGAAAAGGGTTTTAAAAATAACCAGAATTTCCAATAATTATATTGGAATGGATTTGAATCGAAATTGTCTTCGGAATATTTCGATATTGGATTTCGTGATGATACAGATATTGTTATGGGAATTTGAAAGATATAGATATATATATCGTTATTTCCAATACGATATTTGTTGGTCGTAGAATTTGATATTGAATATAAGCCGATATATTTTCTATTCAGAGCCTTGTATTTAATATCAAATGTGATTTGGGTTTGTCGTGAATGGTGTCTTCACTAACACTGTTCTTGAACCCAGTTGAGAAAAGATTAAATCTTTTATTTAGATTTAATGAAGTGTACCAATTAAATAATATTTAATTGAAATTGAATTGATATTGATTTTTGGGTTTATCGTGAACAGTGTTTTAAATAACACTCGTTCTTTAACCCGATAATCAATGGAATGTGACTTTGGGTTTAACGTGAACTGTGTTTTAAATGACACTGATTCTTTAACCCAGTTAAAGATTAAAACTAAGTGGAGTTTTAATGAATCTTTAATTAGATTGAAAAGATCGGGAATGGAGTATCACCAGTTTTACTCCAGGCGATAGTTAAATCTTTAATTAGATTTGAACGTGAAATGGTAATTGAATTTACCGATAACACCATGGTGTTAGATATGAAGTATAACCAGTTTTGCTTCATGGGATGAATAGGTTGGGATTGGGAAATTAAAACAAATGATTACTTCGGTAAGGTTCGCTAATCCCGACTAGTTTGAATTGATATTCAAAAATAGATTAAAGAATAAATTCAAGAAATTTATCTTGGATAAAATTAATGGGAACCCTTCCCTATGAATGTGAAATTCAGAAACTAACTGTCGGTTAGCCAAGCAGAATGGTTTCCTGGATATTGATCTGATGTTGGTTTCGGCCTTCGGGGTTAATATTTGGGGAATTATTCTCTTGATTAATTTACGGTTAGTGACTGATGAATTGGAATGAGGCGTATGTTGTGTTTGTGTAACACTTATTTAAAATATACGCGAGTTATTCGGAAAGACCGGGTTTATCCCATTCTGAATAATCGATACGACGATAAGTCGAAGATGAAGACGGTGGTCGAAGACCGGAAGTCTTCACGTCGTTTGGGTGATTACTGATGATCTTGATTGGGCTGTACACCCAAGAAGATGGAAACAGTTGGTGATCGTCCAGACGTACTTGGAGATCGATGGATATGCGGGGTACTAGGTGCCTCCGGTTTCGTTCAGACCTAGAACGGACTTGTAAATGGACTGTGTGCCTGACATTAGATTTTAGTCCGTGTGATTGATCTCTATTAAATATATATCTGTTTGGCGGAGGAGAATTTATTCTCTTGCTTAACGCCCTTCTCTGAGACGTACGAGCTCAGGGGTTATATATTGATGGATATCAATCGCATGGAGTGAATTGCCTGTGTGGCATGCCTAAGTGGCAAATGATCAAGGCTTCTGTTGGAAAGCAAAGTCTTGTGGTGATGATCGAAGCACGGCCTTTGTGGCGTAGCTTTGTGTAACGCTTACTTCGCGAGTTTCACACCCGGTATGAACCAAAAACGGGAGACGGACCTCAGGAAGGACTTGCGTTTCTTTCTAGTTAGAAGTGGCGTAAGTGGTTTTACACGCCCTGGCGAGTTTGACTTATGTGGTTGTTGCTGTTGCGAGGCGCCTCGGTTATATCGGTTTCGGCCGATGCTTCTGGTCGGCTGACGGACCAGACTTACACCCCATAGGGTGGGGAAACGTAGTGTTCAGGCATAATAATCCACATCGGTGGACCGGCCCTGACGATCTAAAGGCTTGCCTGCGCGCTTGCCTGAGACACGGACTAGAGCATCTCGAATCGGTGAGGATCTTGCCCCTAGCCTCGGTTCATACCATAAATGATAACCCAATTTCCAATACGTGTATTGCGGTTTTAATTGTAGAACTAGTATGGCGACATGATATATGGTACCCATGCCGTCTATGATTGATATTTATGATTGAAATTGTTTTGACACTATACACTTATAGTAGTATCAAATGATTTGTTTTAAACGTACTAAGCATGTTTGGCTATTATAAGGGAAAACCCTATCCTCGGCTGCGTTGCATTGTGTGATGGGACCTGGGTCTTATAATAGCTTCATTTTTAGAAAAGCATTGCGTTGTTTACTTATATGCACTGGTATTCTTGGGAGAAAACCCGTTCCGTGTTATACGGCGTGGTCCCTTGATTTACCTAACTTTAAAAATAAAGATTAATAACTGTTTTAGTTCTCACACCAGTCACATGACTGACCTGGAGTTTATTGTTTTAACCTAAACTCTGGGTGCCCTTATTTTGACACGGGCAGCTAGTAGTTTTGGGTTTTGCAGATTTATATTCACAGGATCCTGGTTTACAGCTGGAACGATATCCGGAAAGCTTTGTATCCGTATATCTCTTCTAGTTGTGTATTGTATTATTTTCCGCTGCGATGTATTTAAATGTAATTTAAATCTCTGATATTTCTGTGTAATATTCATTTATACTCTGTATATTCTTGTAATCTGATGCATTGTTGTAATATACAATGAAATGTTCTTCTGTATGTGTTCTGTTGTGGCTTGTTCTTGAACTATCCGCCGCTTTCCTTTACGGGGAAGTTACGGGTTTTCACAGTTAGTATCAGAGCTTTGGTTTACAAAGCACAGAGAACAAGACACATTAGAACCTTACGAAAGAATTCATCAGATATTGGATTAGTAATATCAAACGAGAATGACTCATTAGAGGTGGGATCAGTAGCATCCTAGAACGAGTGTGGAGAGTATATTTTTCAAATGAAAACAATTCTGTTTTGAAATTTAGATCGTTTTACACGTATTTGAATAATTTATTTATATTGATTTTGGACAATTCAGTATATAAAGAATTTGCATATACGCCTTGCAAACGTATATTCAAAGTTTTAATATATTGGATAGATATAGCATCGCGCTCTAGTCGCCCGAAGATGATATTGATGATAGCGATCGCATCATCAACATTTATGTTCGAGTTTCGAAGGTGTGATTTTCTATATATTTCCATTAGACTGGTGTGAGAACCAAAACTTATATAGTTAGAATACATTGTAGTGATTTGGCATCAAAAACATGATTTTTTGTATATATATCAAATTATGAATTTGAGACTCTAATTCACTAATTGATTGATGTTTGTGTTGTTTGTTTATTTGTTTGAAAATTTTGAACCATTAAGCCTAATTTGATCGGATAATGGATTGTATTGAAATTTGGTCGCATTTGCTTGCATATACATATATATCATTGAACAGGTCATAGCAAGGAGGCTAGAGCCAGAGAATAAAATTTGTTTGCCCGATAAATAGGTACATGTTTACTACGTAATTTACTGTTTAGTTTGGGTGATGATGATTTTATAAGCCTATTGGCTAGCCGCTTGGCTTTTTCTTTTTCTTTTTGAGATCTGAAGGACCGGGGAAGCTATTTGAAATTCCCCGATGCTCCCGGTGCAGGGGAGGTTATGGCGAAATTTTTCGAAAATTTAGGGTGTTAGCCAAATTTTTGAAAATTTGAAAATTCTCAGAAACTGAAAAGTTGGAGAATGGAAGCCGAATCGAACATAGAGTTGATTAATCAAACCACTTTTGACTTTGTTCCTTTTCGGGGACGAAAAGTTTTAAGTGGGGGAGATTGTAATAACCCGGAAAATCTGGGCCAGTTTAAAATTTTTATTTTTGCAATTATAGCGAATTTCCTATATTTAAAATGAATTATTTTAAATAGAATCGACGAGAAATTTATTTTGAATATAATTCGAACGTATATATTATACGCGTCGTCGTTAGAATATAAATATTTATATATAATTATAAATAGAATTGAAAATGGCGCGGTAGTTCGATAATTCGATTTCAAACTTCAATTGAATGTACCGGGTGCAAAACAATCCGGGTTTTAGTGAAACCAGAAATCATAGGATCTATTTGATAGTATCTTTCCAACGAATCCGAAAAATCGAAATTTCATAGCGGGAATCAAAAGATACGTCCAGTTGAAAATTCTGAATAGTCGCTATGGAATTCGGGCCCTTAAAAATGGACATTTTGCAAATGACCTCGGATTTCGACGAAACCAGTTTTGTTGGGTCCGTGGTGTCAAGTTATTGCTAGGTTTTAAATTTCATAATTTTTCGAATCAATATGTGAGCGTGGCAAAGGAAAACGCATTTGACCAGTTTCAGTTGATTTTAATCGACTGGAAATTGGCCATTTTTCCAACGGTCTCAGAATTCGACGAAACTAGTTTTGTTAGGACCGTATCGTCAATACGAAGCTAGAAAATATTTTTCGGGAATTTTTCTAGTTAGTATGTGACCCCGGTAAATTGAAATGCGCGTTTAAATTCATATATAACTTTATATGTTCATTTTAACGGAAACTGATTGTAACAGCCGAACCAACCTACGATACATATCCTATTGTGTTCGGAATGGGGGTATTATGCTAGGGACGACAGTCGGTGAGTCTCGTTTGGAGTTCGAATTAAAAAGTTACTTTTTGAAATTAAAAATATAATAAAATATATAATTATATTCTTACCTTTTCTCCCTCCTCCTTATATCTCCTATCCCCGTCAGAAACATTTCGAAGAAAATAAATAAAAAGAAAAAAAAACCGAACGATGACTAAAGCCATCGCCCTCCGCTCCACGCCGGTAGCCACTCCGACGAACCCCCTCCCAGACCCGGTGCCGCCGCAGGCGAACTCCCCCTTTCTCCCCGCTGCCTCGTTAAACCTAAATCCCTAAATCGAGATCCCCCCTCTTCCAGCCGTCGCCTAGCCTCTCCTGGCGCCAGTGCCGCCGTGCTAGTCGCGGGGCCCCCTCTTCCAGCCGTCGATGACCACCAGACCCCCCTCCAACCTCGCCTCCTCCATCCAAAAACTAAACCCCTCAAAACAGCCCTCCCCGCCAGCTCAGCAACGCAATGAAACCCCCCTGCCCTCCGACGACCGAAATCAGTGAGTTTCCTTTTAATTTATTTACATTTGGTTGTTTTTAGTTTTTATATGACTTTAAATATATAAAAATATAATTTTTAATAAATATAAAGCTATATTTTAGAATGCGAATAAAGTTTGAATCTTTATGTTAATAAAGATATGATTTTTCCTTGAACAAAAATATGGTTTAACTACATAAAAATTTGATTTTTATTCATTTAAAAAGTTCGATTTTTATTTATTTAAAAAGCAAGATTTTTATAAATATAAAAATTTGATTTTTTTTGAATATGATGTAGCGTTAAAAACTCGATTTTTATATAGAGGAAAGACGAGATCTTGGAGGTAGAAAAAGTTTAGAATTTTATTGTAGGAAAAATATGATTTTTATATTTTTAAAGTAATAAAAATATGGTTTTTATATTTTTAAAGTATTAAAAATATAATCTTTACTATAATTTTTACATAATAGGAATATTAAAAATATCATCTTTATATGTGTAGAAAAATAAAAATGTGATTTTTATAAACTTCATATTTGAAAAGGCGTAAACTTCATATTTGAAAAGGCGAAATCTTTATATTTGAAAAGGCGAAGACTATATTTTTATAATAGCGAAGTAAAAATATGATTTTCATATATTGAATAACGAAGTAAAAATGTGATTTTTACATATGTAGTGGCTACGGGCAAAGAAAGTGATATCGACGAGAACAGTGAAGATTTCCTGCATTGGAAGTGCCGTGGAGCTAGGATAGCTATTTGTGAGAATTTCTCACTCTTCAATTTCTTTTTTAGTCATATATATATACTAGGTTGCAGACGGTGCTTAGTAGCACCCGACACAATCGTCCACAGACCATGGACTTGTTTGTTTGGTTGCATAGACTAGTTATATGATTTGATTTGAATTTGGTTGGTTGGTGATTTTGATTGATGTGTGAATGGCGTGGGCCTTCACTAGACCGGGGATAAGGCTAGGCCTTGTCCCGTTTCTAGTATCGTGTCGTTATGCCGCCGAAATTTTCTAAAATAAGTTAGAAAAATAAAAGTATCATTTTATTTAAAGAATGAACTGAATAGAAATTCATATGTTGGAATAAAATGTTTTATCGTTAAAAATATAATTTTTAACGTGAAGTGAATAAATAAATATTCATTTACAAACCGGACGGTTTGTTTATGTACACCTATTTGAAGGACTTTGACTGGGTCGATAAATTTTACACATCGCCCAACTGCACAACTAAAATCTGTGTTTGATTGTTTGAAACCCCACACGGGTGTTGGGATGAAATTTGAAGTTCACACATCCTGATTGATTAAATATGTCGATCGATTGATTGACAGGCTGTTATAAGCGTTAGATATCTATATTTGATGCTTATACAGTGTAGTGCACTCTGGTTGATGGTTGATTATTTTTCAATGCTATTATATGTGTGTAATGTATGAAAATCCATATAATTAACATTATATGGTGATTGATTGGGCCTCATTCCAATTTAGAAAATAAAGAATTATATAAAATAAAGGTTCATGTGTTGACAGTACTCATCCATTGAGATTGGTCATGTGTTGAACGAAATATTTTAGTAATAAAATTTACATCTTTATCTATATAAAATAAAGGTTCATGTGTTGACAGTACTCATCCATTGAGATTGGTCATGTGTTGAACGAAATATTTTAGTAATAAAATTTACATCTTTATCTATATAAAATAAAGGTTCATGTGTTGATAGTACTCATCCATTGAGATTGGTCATGTGTTGAACGAAATATTTTAGTAATAAAATTTACATCTTTATCTATATAAAATAAAGGCTCATGTGTTGACAGTACTCATCCATTGAGATTGGTCATGTGTTAAACGAAATATTTTAGTAATAAAATTTAAATCTTTATCAATATAAAATAAAGGTTCATGTGTTGACAGTACTCATCCATTGAGATTGGTCATGTGTTGAACGAAATATTTTGATAATAACAACTATTTTGAAAAAGAAATATTTGAAATAGAATATTTGAAAATAGAAATTTATGAAGCCGTGTTGATTAGATTGACGCCATTTTGACGTGAACGATATTTATATCGATTTTATTCAATTTCGAAATGAATTGAATAGAAAACGATTTCGAAATGAATTGAATATATAACGATTTCGAAATGAATTGAATATAAAACGATTTCGAAATGAATTAAATATATAACGATTTCGAAATGAATTGAATATATAACGATTTCGAAATGGTGTGAATATAAAACGATTTCGAAATGAATTGAATATATAACGATTTCGAAATGAATTGAATATAAAACGATTTCGAAATGAATTAAATATATAACGATTTCGAAATGAATTGAATATAAAACGATTTCGAAATGAATTGAATAGAAAACGATTTCGAAATGAATTGAATATATAACGATTTCGAAATGAATTGAATATAAAACGATTTCGAAATGAATTGAATATATAACGATTTCGAAATGAATTGAATATATAACGATTTCGAAATGAATTGAATATATAATGAATTCGAATTGAATGGAAAACGAATTTGATTTCAATTGAATAGCAAACGAAACGAATTCGAATTTAATTGAATAGATAACGAATTTAAATTGAATTGAATGTAAAACCAATTCGAATTGAATTGAAAACGAATTCGAATTGAATTGGAAACAAATTGAAGTGAATTCAAATTGAATTGAAATTTGAATTGAATAGAAATGAATTTTAAAACGAATTTATAAAGAAGAATTCAATTATGATTTGAATTGAAATGGATGTTGAAATTTCTTTTGAAACGAATTTAAAACTATTTATATAATTCGTTTTACATAGAAATCGACGAAATATATATTATATATATTATATATATAATATAATGGCCTGAATAGAACGCGTCGCGCCGCGGCAGTTCGTGAATTTCGACCATTTATTTCAAACGGACATTACGGGAGATCCGACCGTCGGATTCTCCTAAAACCAGAACCGTTGGGTTCGTATCGAAAAGAGCTTTCTAACGAATATTAGAAATTTGAAATCTAATGGTTGGATTTGGAGTTACGTCCAAATCAAATTTGAAAAAGGTCGCTGTAAGTGCAGTTCGATGGCCATTGAGGGAAATCGACTGTACGGGCCTTGATAAAATTATTAAAAATAGTAATAATTTGTGTAAAATCATAAGAAATGATTTAGAAAGGATTGGGATGTAAAACTCCATATTTGAAAAGATAAAAATAGATTTTTATCGAAATGAACTAGCTTTGAACTATAATTCTATTTATTTTTAAATAAATAAATTGAATTTGAAAAGGGTTTTAAAAATAACCAGAATTTCCAATAATTATATTGGAATGAATTTGAATCGAAATTGTCTTCGGAATATTTCGATATTGGATTTCGTGATGATATAGATATTGTTATGGGAATTTGAAAGATATAGATATATATATCGTTATTTCCAATACGATATTTGTTGGTCGTAGAATTTGATATTGAATATAAGCCGATATATTTTCTATTCAGAGCCTTGTTGTAATGACCCGGATTTTCAGCGGCTTTGGTTATCGACATAAGCACGATTTCGATAACCAAAGCCGCTGAAAATCCGGGTCATTATAGTTGGTATCAGAGCTTAAGTTGAGAATTACTTGGCTCTGTGGCGTGACTCGGTAGAGATAGGGTTAGTAATACCCTAGACTGAGATTGAGTGTATATATACGAGTGAACGTATTTGTTATTGATATAAAAATTTGTTTTATATTGTGGAGATTCATTGATTTAGTCGTTTATGAGTTCTGGTCGATCAGTTTGATCCACAGTATCGGTAGGAGTTACTAAACTCTTGAATACGATGAACCGTCATGGTATGTTTTGAAAAGAGGGTAAATTAAAATAAGTTTACCCAAGGTATATCTTGATATAGAGACGATATATATATCAAAATTTTAATATAGTGGATATATTGGTTGATATTATAATCGAGTAAGATTATAAATTAAATGGTTATGTAAATAACCAATCAGAATTCATATAAGCGAAATGCGTGAAATCTGATGAGTTAAATCTGAAATGTATACCAGAAATTGAATTAAAATTTCTGGAAAATTGGATAAGTGTTTGTAAATGGATTTGGATTAATAGTAAGGAAAATTTAAGATCCTGAGAGATTTTAAATTGTTTTACAAGCAGTGTGAATTATATTTTGAAATGAATTTCAAAGTGGAAATGTTTAGAAATGGTTTTATAGTATTGAACTCACTTCGATCGCTGGGAAATAGATTCTGATGATGACAGCTGCATCATCAGTATTCATTTTCGAGTTGTAAGTGACGAATTACTACCAGAGATACTGTTTTGAATTTGTTTTGGGAAAGACAAGTTGTGTTGAATTTCAAAATGGGATTTGAATAATAGATTTTGAAATTTTAAATAGATTTTAAATATTAACTTATTTTAAAGGAAATAAAACGAGAAGTTCTTTTATAAACGAAGTTATAAATAGTTCCTTTATAAACGAAGTTATAAATAGTTCTTTTATAAACGAAGTTATAAATAGTTCTTTTATAAACGAAGTTTATAAATAAAGTGAAAAGAATTATCATTGGATAATTCAGAAATAAAAAAATACAAGTATGAAATTGAAAGGGAAATCTATTTTCCAAAGGTAGAAATATCGATTTCAAAAGGAATTGAAACCGAGACTTATTTAAAGGAATTTGAATAAAGGAAGTTCGAACATAGGATTTGAATATAGAAAATTCAAAGGGGATTTGAACAAAGAGAATTCAAGTTGATTTGAATATAGAAATTCAAATGGAGTTTGAAAATAGATTTGAATAATGAAATTCAATTATGGAATCTGAATAAGAAAATTGAAATGAAATTCAAGTAGAATTTGAAATAAGAGAGTTTGAAATGGAATTTGAATATAGGAAATTCAAATAGAATTGAAAAGGAATTCAATTAGTTGATAAACAAGTTAAAATATATTTGAACATGTTATACTCAAATATGAAGGTGAAGTGGGCAAACCAAGTAATTTGAAAATCACTTAACGAAATAAGTTAAAACGATTGGATTAAGTTGGAATGAATTAGAAATGTATGGATATACATGAGATAGGTATGGATAAGGTATGAAGGTATATAAATAGAATGCTCGACAAAAAGGTATGTATTTAATTCATATATGAGATTTTATGCGCCGTATCGGCTAGCCGCTTGGATTTTCTTTTTCTTTTTTGATTGGAGAAGGCCTGTGTGGCAGTTTGGGGATTTTCCCGATGCTCCCAGTACAAAGGAGGTTATGGCGAATTTTTCTGGGAATTTGAGGAGTTAGAATATTTTAAGATGATTTGATAGTTAGAAATCAATGTATCGATATATATAGAAGTCGATAAGGAAACGAACCTAGAAATAGAATAGTAAAATCAAAGAGGAAGACTAAGAATAAAATCTCGTAAGAATAGAAAGAGGAAGTGTATACGTGTTTAAAAGGGAATAAGTAGTTGTATGGTATTGATTATTCGAGTAAGTAGTCATATCTGTTTTGACGTTATAAATGTTATTCAGTCAAGGTCTGAGAGGTAGTTATACCCCAACTTGATTGATTTCATTATTAACAAATAAATAGTAAGATTTCAGGCTCGAAGATCAATGTTGAATAAGAGTTAGTTGAATATAGTATTTGGGTTGTCGTAACAATGTTTTACACAACATCCTTTTTAACCCGAATAAGTGTAAGCTTGGAAATATAATAAAGAATATTTCCTAAGTATAGAAATAAACGAGATCGGAAAAGAGATAAGTAATTGGAATATTTTCCAATTATAAGTAGTATATATTTTCTAAAGTTTAGAAAATAAAGGAAGGCGATATTCAGAAATGTTTTCCAAATAACACAAAAGGCCAATATGGTTATTGAAAATATTTGGTTAACAAATATTGATAAAGAAATAAAGAAGTGATTTAACTAATGGAATATTAATAAAGGGCTCAGTGACATGTACAAAAGGAAAATTTGATTTTTGAAAGAGTAAACTATTTGAAAACTCCCAGGGAAAGACTGTTTGAATTAAAAGCAAATTTAACAAAAAAATTGTGAAAGTAAATTTGAATTAAAGTAAAGCCAGTAAAGTGGTAACTGAGATTGAATTAGAATGATATCAAGACAAATTGGATTGTGAGATTCAAATTTGAAGTATGATGTGATAATCAAGTTAAGAGTTGGGAATCGAGAATGGAACTCGAATTTGAAATAAAATTCGACTTAGGATATAAGCGAATGGTTGTGTTGTAAAGCAGATTGGAATTTGATTGGGATGACATTGGTAGATGCTGAATTAGCAGCAGATGTAAAGGATATCTTGATATGCCAACAAAAAGGTACAAGTTTACATTTCTATTAAATATAAGATTTATGAGCCGAATAGGCAAGCCGCTTGGCTGTTTGATTTTCTTTTGGGTTGGAGATGTCCCAGAGAGGCGAGTTGGAGTTTGACCGATTGACCAGTACAAAGGAGGTGCCGGCGAAATTTTTCGAAGTGTTAAGGCGCTAGAAAATTTTCAGGATTTTTGAAAATTTTCGTTAATAAGAATGAATAATTTAATGGAAATTAAATTGGTTCAGTTGAAACTGAAGTTAAGAAGTGAACAAATATGTTCTAACCAGTCGATAGGGTCGTTCTCTACCTTTTAGCAATTTCGAGGACGAAATTATTTTAAGTGGGGAAGATTGTAATGACCCCCATTGGCAGGGGTATTATGATTAATTTATTTAATTATATAAATGGTAGGTTAGTGAATTACATGGTCGTTGAATAAAATAATGGTGAATATTTAATTAAAATAATAATATATTTAATTCTGAAATAATCAAAATTGGCTGAAATGGCGATATGATGTGAACTGGATCATCTGTGATATTTAATTCAGTTTGGAATTGAATTTGAATAATGAATATATTCAATCATCGACAGTTGAACGTATAAATTATAATATAATTATAAACGAGCTCGAAATGGCGCTGCAGTTCGCTATTTGGCGATTCGAACTTCAACTGAATGTACAAGATTTGTTTTAAATCGAATTTCTGTGAAACAAGAAACGTGTGGAGCTGGGGGAGTATATCTTTCTAGTGGAAGAGAAAAATCAGGATTTCGTCGTATAGATTTTGAGATATGTCCAAATCAGATTTTAAAATAGTCGCTATATAATCGTTTATGGACCGTAACGGTTTATTCGATATAACTAGAGATCGGGTTTGAATTTAGACAGGGTTCTTTTGAGACATAACGATAATTTAATTTTTAGAATTTTACAGTAATTTTTAATTAATTTAATAAGCAACTTTTATTTGGAGTATTTTGCACCCTGTAATCAACATTTTTAGATTTCAAAATATGAGTTAATCTACCGGTATTATTATATTTTTGGGATCATGGCACCGAGCTGATTACAACGGTATGGTTACTTCTGTCGACAACAGTTTGTAAAGGATTTTATAAAGGAAATTCTTTATTACATGATGGGGTACACTAAAACTTTTACATATCAAATTATCCTAACTCATTTGTGATCAGACAAGAAGCCATGTTTTACTTCCACCAAACTGTCAGTTCTCCTTGGTCCTCAAAGCAAGCTCGTGGTCTTCACAAATCCACAAAAAGAAGTCCATCTAAAATCTATAAATACAAACGTATAACCTAAACCAATTCTCTTCTGCTCATTTGTCTCGGCCGCCACAATATTTTCGTTACTCAAACAAAACTCGCGAGTTCTAAAAAAAATCGAAAAGGAAATAAAAAAAAAAGTCTTTAAATCCCTAAACTAGTATTTTAGCTTCAGCGTGAAATCCTTTTTAGCTGGAGGTGTATTTGTGGCCGTTCGAATGGATTTTTGGTCACGGGTTTTACTGAAATCGCGAGGGATCCGCGATTTGAAGCTCCAACCCATGATTTTTAGCTTGTTTCTAGGATCATAGGAGGGGTCGCACCTAGTATGATGGGTCCGATTTGGTCTTGAATGGGAAATGGTCTGAGAAGAGGAGTGCGGTCCTGCTTTTTGTATTGGGTTCACGGCAGTAGGAGGGGAGGAGCTCAGGCATTTTGCGATGGGAAGATAACAACAGATCGGGGTTTTGAGGTGACGAAATGGCTTGGTGCGTGAGTGCATGCGGGCGTAAGTTCACTGGAAACGGGTATTCATTTCTGTGTTGAAGAAAATAGAGGGGAGCAGGTTTGTTTCGTTTGAATATATGTTGAGAAAACAGGGCGTGGGGTCCTGGGTTTGCATGGTGGAGTTTTATTGTTGGGTTAGCAGTTTGTTGAAGGAAGTAATGATGTGTGAAGGAAGGAGTTGGCACACGTGAGCAATAGTATGGTAGATGGGACCTTTAACAAATAGCGGTTGGTTAAGAGGAAGGAGAAAGGCTCTGTGTAAATCAGGTAAGTGGATAAGCTGATGGGCCTAGTTAGAAAAGCCCAAGTATTTTTAAAATGAAAAAGAAATGGTTGCAAATGTTGGGTACACGTTTTGCATGAACGCTTGATTTGGCATGGGTCGTTTGAACAAAGGATATCAGGATATCGAACGGTTAGATCCGTTGGGATCGTATGGACGATGGCTACACAATGGAGCTGACGGGGAGTGAATCGAAGCTCGTTACAATTTATTGCAAAATAAATTGTCCGTCTGAATCAAAGACAGTTAATCGTTTTTAACGATAACAGTCCAATGTGAGTAAATCTCACTAACTCTGAACAGTTTATAATTTCATGTTGTATTTTTAGAACTATTAGATATTGGCTGATACTGTATGTTGACTGTTTGATTGAACTGCTAGTCAGTTAGTTAAATTTTCTATATTGATTCTGTTTAACAGAATATATCATATAGAATTGAAAGTGATGTTATCTATATTGTTTAATATCTGTGATGCAGGGAAACAGGTTGGAGGAATCCAACTGGATTCCTCAACATTTATTTTACTGGTTTCATATACTGTGATATATGCTGTTATGGATTATGGGTGTTGGAATGATATTGATCATTGTTATTCTATATTTTAAATATCATAAGAAACCCTGGGATGTAAAAAAAAAGAAGTATTTCAATGTATATTGAAATAAAGGAATTTTATAAAATCACAGGATTTTATAAAAGGAAATATTTATAAAACGAACACGGTTTTATAAAAGGGATATTTATTTAGAAAATAAATAGAAATAGAAAAGGAATATTTATTTAGGAAATAAATAGAAGTTATAAATAGGAAATATTTGTAACGGTAAATAGAAGTTATAAATAGGAAATATTTGTAACAGTAAGTAAACGTTATAAAAAGGAAATAGTTGTAACGGAAAACGTAGTTTATCAAAAGGAGTTAATCGATGTTAGTTAATCGATTAGTGATAAAGTAAAAGGAGCTAATCGATGTTAGTTTAATCGATTAGTGTTAAAGTAAAAGGAGCTAATCGATGTTAGTTAATCGATTAGTGATAAAGTAAAAGGAGCTAATCGATGTTAGTTTAATCGATTAGTGTTAAAGTAAAAGTAGCTAATCGATGTTAGTTTAATCGATTAGAGTTAAAGCAAAGGAGCTAATCGATGTTAGTTTAATCGATTAGAGTTAAAACAAATGAGTTAATCGAATATAGTTATTCGAATAGAAAGTAAAAGAAATAATCGATGTTAGTTTAATCGATTAGAGTTAAAGCAAATGAGTTAATCGAATATAGTTATTCGAATAGAAAGTAAAAGGAATTATCGAATATAGTTTATTCGAGAAAAGTTAAGCGAAATGAGTAAATCAATAGCGTTAGTCAAAATGAGTAAATCAATAGCGTTAGTCAAATAGAGTTAAATCAATAGTGTTAGTCCAATAGAGTTAATTGATAAGGGTTAATCGAATAGAGTTAAGTGAAAAGAGTCAATCGAATATAGCTATTCGAAGAGGGTTAAGTAAGGAAGTTAGTAAAAGGAATAAAGTGAACTTTGCCTATTTCAAAGTTAGAAATGTTGTTCAGATAAGGTCTGAGAGGTAATTCTACCCCTACTTGATTGGCTTCGTTTTTACTAAGGAATAGTTAAGGCTCGACAGTAAAGGCGATGGTTTGTTTAAACATCTGTCTAAGTCCAATGAAGAAGCTTTGGAAATGTTTCCCAAAGAAGAAACCAGAAATGTTTTCTAATAAAGAAAACGAGAAATGGAAATGTTTTCCACTGTTAATAACGTATATTTTCTAAATTTACAAAATAAGAAATGTTGAATGATGTTTGATCGATATAATTTCCATTTGGAAATAATATCGTTGTTTGGACACCTGTTTTTGTTCGATAGTTAAATCACAGACTATCGAAGTTTTGACCATTTTAACGTTGTTAATATGGAGAGACCGGTTGGATTATTATCCAAAGAACCACTCTGTATTGGCATAAGCGTTGCGAATCATATATGCCAAAGGAAATTGAAGACGGAGTTATGCAAGGGCTATCCTGTTTACAGAATAGTGCCTTCGGTTCATCCTGTTCCTGGGTGACTTGTATGGACGGATGTCTGACAGAGTATGTCCAGACGATCACGTATATTGATTTCTCCAACTGTACCAAGAGTGGAAGCGGAGAAGGAAACTTCTTTTAGCTAACACATAATGTATGGTTGAGGACGTCAATCGGTGATTTGATGGATTTGACGATGTGGCATTTAAAGTGAATCTGGTATGATGATAAAGCGCAGCTTCTAGCCTCATCATTCGGTAAATGACAGAAATCGGGCAGGCAGCATGGCTAAGTCGGTCGCACCGAAGTAGGGTGTATAATTACCTGATCTAGAGTTTCATTTACTTCTAAAAATTTATTGTTGATGCTGTCCCATTCGGGAAACGGTTGCCGATCCCACCCGTTGGTGATATACATTCGATACACTCAAGCGAAATGAGTGGTCGGTCATGTGTGGCCGGGTTGCAAGATGTTCTTGTTGAACCCAGTGTATTCCTCTCTAGAGGTACACGAGTGATAGGTGGTTCCTTACCTTGTCATAGTTGGAAATCCATTACCCAATACGTGCTTGCGGTTTTGAGTTGTATACTATATATGTAGAACGTGAGATGAAAGCGTTCTGCTAGATGATTATATATATACTGTGGTTGATAGACATTATTATAATATCAAAAGGCTTTTGATATAAAGTTATCTTGGATTCTCATAAGGGAAAAAACCCGTTCCGTTATGCGGCGTGGTCTTATGAGATATTGTTTACTTATTCAACCTATTTTAAAACTGTTTTACTCATACCAGTCCCATGACTGACCCGGAGTTTACTTTGTTGTTTTCCCTAAACTCTTGGGTGCCTAAATTTGTACGGGCAGTCAAGTAGTCGGGATTTGCAGATATACTGGAAGAGCTTGGAGCAGGAGGCGTCAGGATTATATAGCTATAGTTATTTCCGATGTGTTGTAAGTGTTGTACTCTGATAATGTATTGTATACATATAATGGTTTATTTCAAGGATATGTTGTCTATTATATGTTATTCGTTCCGCTGTGAGATTCGTGTTACTCTGATGTTGTGTTCTTCTTCTTCTTCTATTCTAATTTTCTATCTTATCTTTTCTCACCCTCTGATTTCTTTCACTAATTACCAGGATTTTTCGATGTTTTGGTTATCGACATCGTGCTTATGTCGATAACCAAAGCCGCTGAAAATCCGGGTCATTACACTTGTATTTAATATCAAATGTGATTTGGGTTTGTCGTGAATGGTGTCTTCACTAACACTGTTCTTGAACCCAGTAGAGAAAAGATTAAATCTTTTATTTAGATTTAATGAAGTGTACCAATTAAATAATATTTAATTGAAATTGAATTGATATTGATTTTTGGGTTTATCGTGAACAGTGTTTTAAATAACACTCGTTCTTTAACCCGATAATCAATGGAATGTGACTTTGGGTTTATCGTGAACTGTGTTTTAAATGACACTGATTCTTTAACCCAGTTAAAGATTAAAACTAAGTGGAGTTTTAATGAATCTTTAATTAGATTGAAAAGATCGGGAATGGAGTATCACCAGTTTTACTCTAGGCGATAGTTAAATCTTTAATTAGATTTGAACGTGAAATGGTAATTGAATTTACCGATAACACCGTGGTGTTAGATATGAAGTATAACCAGTTTTGCTTCATGGGATGAATAGGTTGGGATTGGGAAATTAAAACAAATGATTACTTCGGTAAGGTTCGCTAATCCCGACTAGTTTGAATTGATATTCAAAAATAGATTAAAGAATAAATTCAAGAAATTTATCTTGGATAAAATTAATGGGAACCCTTCCTTATGAATGTGAAATTCAGAAACTAACTGTCGGTTAGCCAAGCAGAATGGTTTCCTGGATATTGATCTGATGTTGGTTTCGGCCTTCGGGGTTAATATTTGGGGAATTATTCTCTTGATTAATTTACGGTTAGTGACTGATGAATTGGAATGAGGCGTATGTTGTGTTTGTGTAACACTTATTTAAAATATACGCGAGTTATTCGGAAAGACCAGGTTTATCCCATTCTGAATAATTGATACGACGATAAGTCGAAGATGAAGACGGTGGTCGAAGACCGGAAGTCTTCACGTAGTTTGGGTGATTACTGATGATCTTGATTGGGCTGTACACCCAAGAAGATGGAAACAGTTGGTGATCGTCCAGACGTACTTGGAGATCGATGGATATGCGGGGTACTAGGTGCCTCCGGTTTCGTTCAGACCTAGAACGGACTTGTAAATGGACTGTGTGCCTGACATTGGATTTTAGTCCGTGTGATTGATCTCTATTAAATATATATCTGTTTGGCGGCGGAGAATTTATTCTCTTGCTTAACGCCCTTCTCTGAGACGTACGAGCTCAGGGGTTATATATTGATGGATATCAATCGCATGGAGTGAATTGCCTGTGTGGCATGCCTAAGTGGCAAATGATCAAGGCTTCTGTTGGAAAGCAAAGTCTTGTGGTGATGATCGAAGCCCAGCCTTTGTGGCGTAGCTTTGTGTAACGCTTACTTCGCGAGTTTCACACCCGGTATGAACCAAAAAGGGAGACGGACCTCAGGGAGGACTTGCGTTTCTTTCTAGTTAGAAGTGGCGTAAGTGGTTTTACACGCCCTGACGAGTTTGACTTATGTGGTTGTTGTTGTTGCGAGGCGCCTCGGTTATATCGGTTTCGGCCGATGCTTCTGGTCGGCTGACGGACCAGACTTACACCCCATAGGGTGGGGAAACGTAGTGTTCAGGCATAATAATCCACATCGGTGGACCGGCCCTGACGATCTAAAGGCTTGCCTGCGCGCTTGCCTGAGACACGGACTAGAGCGTCTCGAATCGGTGAGGATCTTGCCCCTAGCCTCGGTTCATACCATAAATGATAACCCAATTTCCAATACGTGTATTGCGGTTTTAATTGTAGAACTAGTATGGCGACATGATATATGGTACACATGCCGTCTATGATTGATATTTATGATTGAAATTGTTTTGACACTATACACTTATAGTAGTATCAAATGATTTGTTTTAAACGTACTAAGCATGTTTGGCTATTATAAGGGAAAACCCTATCCTCGGCTGCGTTGCATTGTGTGATGGGACCTGGGTCTTATAATAGCTTCATTTTTAGAAAAGCATTGCGTTGTTTACTTATATGCACTGGTATTCTTAGGAGGAAACCCGTTCCGTGTTATACGGCGTGGTGCCTTGATTTACCTAACTTTAAAAATAAAGATTAATAACTGTTTTAGTTCTCACACCAGTCACATGACTGACCTGGAGTTTATTGTTTTAACCTAAACTCTGGGTGCCCTTATTTTGACACGGGCAGCTAGTAGTTTTGGGTTTTGCAGATTTATATTCACAGGATCCTGGTTTACAGCTGGAACGATATCCGGAAAGCTTTATATCTGTATATCTCTTCTAGTTGTGTATTGTATTATTTTCCGCTGCGATGTATTTAAATGTAATTTAAATCTCTGATATTTCTGTGTAATATTCATTTATACTCTGTATATTCTTGTAATCTGATGCATTGTTGTAATATACAATGAAATGTTCTTCTGTATGTGTTCTGTTGTGGCTTGTTCTCGAACTATCCGCCGCTTTCCTTTACGGGGAAGTTACGGGTTTTCACAGTGGGTGACTGTCAGTGCGGAAGCAGCGTTGTAACATGAAGAAATGGTGTGGCGTGAAGACTGGGTTATGGTGGCAAGTTATTTTCGGCAGCGTTGTGTATGGAGGTGCGTAGTGAAGAAGAACGTGGTGCCAAAGTAGGAGAAGCTGACGTGAATAATGGAAAGGCGTTATATCTTGGACTAAGCTGAAATCGTGAGTGCGAGAAACTAAAGCTGTAGGCATACGAGAGGTGTTTGGGATACTATGCGAAGAGCAGTAAAGGGGCGTGGTGTTTGTTTTTCATGGATGGGGAGAGGCTACTGTGTTCACGCGTTCAAAATAATTAGATGGGAAAGGAAGTGTTGGGTGCATGTTGTTTTGAACGTGAGTCATTTGCAGTGGGCTATTATTTTGGTTTATGGGCGTTGGGCTTGTGGAAGTATTAAAATGAAATTGTGGTAGCGGGTTTCTGGATGAAGCCGTGGTTCTTGAACAAACAGGAACCGAGTAGAGTGAGGAGTGAAACAAAGAGATGGTGAGGAGAATATGCAGTAGAAGGTGGCGTTTTACTTTGGGGAGCAGTAGTTTCGGATCCAAGCAAACGGAGGTGGAGTTGTGAACTGAACTGGAAGGACGAACTGCTGGGAAGGGAGAAATGGAGTAACGTGAGTATAAGGTAGAATTTCAACAGGGAGAGAGGACGAGGAGAACAAAATAAAAAAAAAGGGACGTGGGTGGGTTTTAAGACAAAATGGAACGGTGCGAAGGTTTGTTGGGCGGTGAGGTATTCATGTAAAGGAGTGGCATTATTTTTGGGAAAGGATAAGGTGTTCAGGAAGGCAATGCAACTGGGGATAGGAGAGAAGAAAAAAATGATGGGGCAAGTTTTGAAAACGGAGAAAAAAAATGTGGGAAGCGATGGTGGGATTATTTTACTGACATCATGTAGTTGGTTTTGAGGAATACCACACTATTGCGTGCGGTTTGATGATGGAGCGGGCTCATGGGCCTTGGGTCAAGTACTAGAAGAAAGGAAATAAAAATGGGAAAATCAAAAGAAAGTGGACCGGTTGTTAACTTCACGTGAATTTCATATGAACGGAAGTGGAAGGAAGAAATTGTCATGACAAACATTTCAACCATTGGGAATGTATCGACAAGGGACACATTTTGAAGCTAGAAAGGACGGTATTGAAATCAGCTGGAGTTTTTAATTAAATTAAACACCGTTTAATTTAATTAAATCCAATCAGATCGTTTAATCGACCGAACAAAACCAAGGTGAGTTAAACTCACTCAGTTCTCCTACTTATATTTATATAAGTTGGGTTATTATTTGAAAGCTATGGTTGCTAATTATTAGTTGATTTGATGATTGTTTGGATATTGTTCAATATTGCCATATCGATGATTTAAATTAAACTTTGTTTAATTTAAACGAAATGACATCGTTATTTTTAACGATGAATTCCAAACAAGGTAACTTATCTTGTTGGTTACGTTTATAATAATATAAACGTAATGAATTAAATTGAATGTTTGAATGGATTTCATTAGTTGACTGTTATCAGTCAGCTTTATTGTTTATTTTCATACGATATGAACTGTTGGACCCATATGATTGGATTATTGAATTGGTTATTGAGTGTTAAACCCAATTCAGTATTTGTTTGGTTGTTAACCAATGGGGGATATTGGTTGAGGAATTTATACCAGATGGCCAAAATACAAACTGATTTATAAAGACAGATTTACCGTTAGGTAAATTGATAGAAAAAGAGTTATAAATTTATTGATAACTGAATATAGATTTTTAAATATATTAGTTTAATTGGGTTTATAAATATAAAATAAACCAACCATATTTACATTGATTGTTCTAACCACACATCACCATTTTTGGTACCAAAATCTATCCGTGTGCGAAGCACGTGCATCATCTAAATTATTAAATGATCTTATAAAAATGATTCTTATATTTACAAGACTAATAAGCAAGTGATCGGATATTAATGTGATGTTAAATAACCGAGGTTAATTTTTTTAAGAAACAATTTAAAATGAGATTATATTGATTATTGCAATAATCAAATGGGATTAGTTAAATTAATCTAATTTATAGTTAATTTAAATGGAAAGATGAATTAAGATCTGATTAACGAGTTAATCATGCTTAGAGTTGACTAAGTTAACTATAGTAACTGAAATGAATTTATTAAATTAATTTAATGGTTAATTAAAACATTTTTTATAAATGCTGATATTTATTTAATAATAATCGAAGTGGTAAATCATGGGATTTAAAAGGTATTAATTTAGGTTTATGAAACGAGAAGGCTTATTTATAATAAACTTATATTTTAAAGAAAATCATATTAATGATAATATAAGTTAAGTTTAAATTGCGATTTAAAACGAATTTTTATTTGAGATTTCTATTTAATTGAATTTATGAAATCCAAGATTTTGACGAAGTTACAAACCCGAGATTAGTGAATATTATTGTAAAGAGCTATTATAAATGGGTTTTTGAAAGGGGAAATAAAAGCGGAGATATGAAATTAAAGAATTAGAATTTAACTGGAGATCGGTTGAGGCAAATGGTTTTCTGAATATTGATTTGATGTTGGTTTCGGCCTTCGAGGGTTGATATTTAGGGGACTGTTTTCTTACAGATTTACGGTTAAAAACTAATGGAGATATGAAATGGAAATCAAATGAAAACCCAAGTTTGAATTAGAGTAGTTAAATGAGTGGAGTTATAAAGATGAAATATAAGATCCATGATTTTAAATAAAAGATGATATTTCATCAGGGTAGAATTAAAATGGGATTTGTTTGATATTGGGAATAAATATCAATTTTGGGTATTGCAACTGACATCTATCTTAAGATAAGAATGTTGTTGATCAAGGTTTGAGTGGTAATTAAAATACCCCAACTTGAACAACTGCAGGATTGTCGGAGGATGATATTAGTTGTAGTGGTGAAGGTGTTGAAAATGATTTATTATAAGAAATGATAGGGTAATGTTATTGGAAGAAATTGAATGGATATATATATATATAATGGGATTCGAAAAAAAAAAAAAGGGAATAAAGGAGGCTTGAGAATATGAAGTGATATTTCTATAGTAAGTGAAATAAAAAGGAGATTTATGGAAATATAACAATATTTTCAGAAGTAAGAAGATGGGATTTGGAATAAGTTTATTCTAAAAAGGGAAGTGACGATTATAGCATTCAAATAACGAAACAAAGGAGATATCGTAGCAGCTGTTTAAAAAGGATAAGTTGAATCGGACTTCCAATTATAGAAAATAAATATTGTTGTAACAAATGTTTGAAAGGATAGTTAACAAGAAACATTGGGTAGGATTTTAAAATAGTTTCTCTACATATATAAATAAAATGATTTGAAAGTATTAATATATTAAAAGCTGATATATTATTTTGGTATTACAACTGATATACTATTTTAAATGGCCAAATGACGCTGTATACTGAACCAATGGATTTATTTTACTGATTGTTTATTTTGACAGTTAAATAACCGACTATCAAAATCTTACCCAATGTGTTGGTACGGAAAGATCGGGATCGAATTTATATTTGAAAATCATTCTGAACCAATGAATACGTAAACAAAGAAGATATCTGAGGCTGGTCGAGATGGAGCTATTGAAGACCGTATATCTTCATGAATGAAAGCACTATTGTTGGATTTCTCTAGCTGATCCCTAGAGGTATTTGACAGTGATTCTGTCGTGATTGAAATATCTGGGTTGCAAGGACTACTCTCTACTGATCCATATGGTAATTCAAGGATGCTGTAGGATGGTGCCTTCGTTTTTTCCAATCCCAGGACAACTTGTATGGACGAGTGTTAGAGTATTTCCAAAGGAATCACGTACGTTGATCTCCTCAAATGTATATCTGTTGAGGTGGCGAAGACACCTTCTCTTAGTTTAATGACTAGTGTATTTTGTGGACGTCAATTAGTGATATCTAGCGGATCTAACGATGTGACATTCAAAGTGAATGGTGGCCAGATGTTCCAAAAGTCGATTATAACCTCAAGCCTCATCAACCAGGAAATGACAAAAATCGGGCAGACAGCATGGCTATGTGGGTCGCACCCATTAGGGTGTATAATCACCTATCTAGAGAAATTCCTTTTGCTTCTTTAATCTATCGATGTTGTCCCTTTCGGGAAACGGTGGTTTGAGCCCAACCGTTGGTGAGATACATTCGATACACTCAAGAGAAATGAGTGGTCGGTTATGTGTGGGCCGGGTTGCAAGACGTTCTTGTTGAACCCAGTGTATTCCCCTCTAGAGATACACTATCGGCAGGTGGTTCCATACCTTGTCATAGTCGGAATCCAATCTCTAATAAGCACCCGCGGTTTGGTTTGTATACTATATATGTGGAGCAGGAGATGCAAGCGTTCTGCTAGATTCTATTTACTTGTATTTAGACACTATTATAATATTAGAAGATATATATGATTCCAAAAATGTTTTGGGTTATAGTAAGGTAAAAACCGTCCGTGTTTATGTGTGGCCTGGTCTTACTATTATCATTTTCTTTCAATAGGATTTTTGAACCTTAAAATCAATATGGGTGTTATTTAAACATAGCGAGTTCTTTCTCACTCTGGTTCACCAGACTGACCCGGTATTTTTAATGCTCGGGTTAGACCGGGTTGTACAGGTTCAGGTTATCGGATATTGTGAAATCCAAAGATGAGCTGAAAGAGTTCAGACGTATGCCGTTCTACTGTTATTTTTCCACTGTGTGTTATATATATGAGGACAGGCTATTATAACTGTCCAGATGTATGGATGTACTCTGATGTTGTAAGTATTATTTCAACCTCTCAATAAAAGTTATTTCTATAATTATATTTTGTTCCGCTGCGAAGTGAGACTCTATATTATGTTGGTTTCTTCTTATTCTTCTATTCTAATATTCTTTCTTTCTTATTCCACCCTCTAACTTCTTTCTTCTAGCTTTCTGGGGTTTTCGGTACTTGAGTTTTGAACACGGGTTGTATTAGTGTCGAGATTCAAGTGTCGAAAATTACGGGTCGCTACAGTATGTTTGTTCACGTAGTTTCCATTTTGTTTCAACATTGGTTAATCTATTTGCTTTAGCATATTTGCAAACATGGCATATCTACGACTGTCATCTTGGTTATACAACATGCGGTTAGTGCTCTTATCTGGTTGCTGCACCGCTACTCAGCAAACGAAATGCTAAATATATCTAACAATGCCGTTAAATGCCATTTCATATTGCAGGAGCAAACTATTTATGATTTATATGCAGTTGTGGTGCACTCTGGTTCTACTACATTTGGTCACTACCTCTGCTATGTTAGGTCATCTTCAACGGCTTGGTATCAAAAGAATGATAACATTGTACATGTTTTGCCATCCTACTTGCAAACTTAGACTGATTTTTTTGGTTAAAAGCACATGAAGTCAACATGAAGGTTGGAAGTATGGGTCCATTTACTTGCCTAGGATGAAAAAGTTGGAAGTGTTTGAAGCCCGATTACAGGTACCATCATTGAATGATGCTAATTCAAAAGAAAAGAAGAGACTATGCTTGTCCACGCTATTAACCATTTACTTGCCTAGTCATAGCCACGGAAGATGTGAAGCACAGCTTACATTACTTACAAAAGTTGTGTTCCCGTTGATGTAGAAAGGTTGTCATTTCTTGGTTAATAGCGTACTTAATAATTTTTAAACTGATGTTACTTATAAATGTTTTGGATGAGTTTCATCTATATACAGAATTGGTATTGGAATTTTTTTAATTAAAGGATTGTATTTGCTTTCTTCTAATGTACCATTTGCCTTCTTCTGCTGTTGCATTTGCTTTTTATCTGATGTTGCATTTCAAGGTAATGGTATTGCATTACGTAATATAGTGGTGTTGCATTAAATAAAATATTATTAATTCCACATGACACGTGGGCCCCAGCTGACGTGGTGTGTGGCAAGTGTGCATTTGACGTGGAGAGCTGATGTGTCGTGTGACACGTAGGCAACTTACGTAGAAAGCTGACGTGGCCCTACTATCGTGATATGGCAGCCAGGCTGTAACTAATGCTTAAGGAAATGCTGAATATTGTTGCATTACATGCAAATAGTGTTGCATTACGGCTGTAATGCAATACTTTCTCTCTATGACAGTAAATGGCAAAAATGTGTTGCATTAGAGAGAAATGCGACGGCCGTAGATGCCACGCCCCTCTGGTGTTACCTATTTTTAAAAAAGGGCTTAAGGCAATGCTTTTTCGATCCAAGGCCACATAAAACTATTGTCGAATATGCCCACTTTTGTAGTAGTGTTAATTAATCTTATATAACAAAATCAAGGAATATCAAAGTTATGGTTGCTAAATTTGATGAGGGTAACTGATTATTATCATATATTAGGCACTTATGCCTTAAATTTAGCTCCTTATGCTTAATTTACTAAATATTAAATAAAAGAACTAGTCAAATCAAGTTCTATATATTAATATTGCTAAAGCGGATGTTAAAAAACCTTGATTTAGTGGATGCGCGAAAAATAGCGGGGCTAAAGGCGGAGCTACTCTACATCAACGCTAAATTGAAATAGCGTAGTGGTTAAAGAGCGCTATGGGCTATAGCGGCGATATTACGGGGCTTTAACTGCATAGGGTAGCGATAAGAAATTATGGTGTATTTTTTTGTCTATTATGGGTAAATATCTTGTCTAGCTGCAATATGTTGATGCAAGGTTGGTGTGTTTTTATTTTGATCATTAGTGCTCAAATACATGCTTCAGTTTTTCTGTAAAGAAATGTTATAGAACCGTGAAAAGTAACGAAATTATTAGGCTATATTATTTTAAAATTCTTAGAGGCACTTCATGTGCTTCAACCATTTTTTTTTTTTTTTGAGGAAGACAAGTGTGTAGCATGATGCTACACAGCCGATTACGCGTAATAATAAGTAGCTAGTAATATAAGCTGGTTGACAAGCCCAACCTGTGGCATAGCAAGTCTAGACCAAGCAGGTCGATAAAGATAATACAAGCATAACACAAAATACACACATCAAGCATCAGAGATCATAGCATATAATTACACATCCAAAATATACCATAGATAATACTAATTAGCTTCGACTGACATCAGCGAGGGAAGAGGGTGCTACTTTCCTATGAACCAGGGAACTATGGAAAAGGGAGAGAGAGTCTGAAGCGTGCATGTCTCACGGTTCCTGTCCATGATTCGAAAAGATCAGGATGTGATAACATGTTCCCATCAAGAGTTTCTTGGGTCTACCGAAGATGTGTGCATTGCGTTCTAGCCAAATACTCTAGGAGAAGAAAGCCACTAAGGAATCTAGTTTGGGATCAGGGGGATTATGCTGCCAATACTCGAAGAATGAGTGGATAAAAGGGATGTAGCCAAGTAGGAAGGAGCTGACTATAGCCCACACTGCATAAAAGAAATTGCAATCGAAGAAAAGATGTGAAAGGGATTCGTTGTGTTGGTTGCAGAGTACGCATAAAGGATCAATATTGATATTGAAGCGATGAAGTCTGTCTCTAGTGTTAATGCGGTTGTGAATGAGAAGCCATTGAAAGAAAATGACTCGAGGAGGTAAGTGACAGCTCCATATACGAGAGAAGGAGAAGCATCGGCCTGGATGGAACAAGTATTTGTAGCAGGCTGCGACTAAATATTTTTAGTTGGGCCCAAGGCCCATGTGAATGAATTGGGTCCAGTGGAGGGTTGAGTAGAGTTAAAGATTTGTAAAATTGAAATAATCTCGTTTAGTGACTCAAGCCCAAGAAGAGTTGAAGGGAAAAAGCCCACTGGGCCAAGAGAATGCACCAAAGATACAGTTACTGGGTTGTGTTGATTTAATAGTGCAAGGTTAGGGAATAGTATAGAAAAGGGGATCTGCTATTTCCAAATATCAAACCAAAATAGACAAGATTCACCATTATTAACTTTTACATGAAAAAGAGATTTGACTATGGTGATGGTAGATAATACCCCTTTCCAGAACGGTGATGGTCTAGTAGTTGGTCTAAAGTGGAGGATGTAAAAGGGTTTGAGTTATACAGTCTTGATAAGATCCTATCTTTCCAAATAAATTGTCCTGGGAGAGACTGCGCCATAGCCATTTAGCGAGCAGCGCAAGATTAAAGATAGAGAGATAAAGTATTCCAAGTCCACCATGTTTTAGAGGGAGACAGACAGTTGTCCAATTGATAAGTTTTTTCAATTTGCTACCATTCCATGGAAATGAGCTGCGAATTGAGTCGATTTTGTTAATTACCCAGATAGGGAGTTTGTGGAAGGACATGCAGTAGGTTGGAAGGGATGTGAGGACATGCTTGACAAGAATAAGACGACCAACAGAGGATAAGGAGTTTGCTTTCCATCTTGAAAGCCTAGTTTCAATTTTTGATATGAGTGGGAGCCAGTCAGGTTTATGGAGTTTGGTAGGACGAAGAGGAATGCCCAGATAGTTGATTGGGAATGAGTCAAGTTTACAATTAAGGCATTCATCAATTGTTGGACCCAAATGAGTGCAGTTACCCATCATTATAATGGAGCTTTTATTGAAGTTGATAGAAAGACCTGACACTATTTCAAATGTATAGAGAAGAACCTTGTGGCAGTGGATATTTGAGGGTGAAGGAGTGGTAAAAAAAATTGTGTCATCCGCAAATTGCAAACTAGATATGCATAATTCAGAATTTGGGGATGAGATGCCTGAAAAAATGTTATGAGAGAGGGATTGTTTCACCATTTGATTGAAAACGTCTGCTATCAGAACAAAAATGAGGGGATGAGAGAGGGTCTCCTTGCCTTAAACCTCTTTTAGATTTTCACCTCTATATTCTCTATTAATATAAACGGTGGAAATGCTAGTGTGTAGTATTGCATTAATCCAGCTACACCATCTCAAGGGGAAGCCTCTATGTGACATAAGAGCTAGAATGAAATCCCAGTTAACTGAATCAAAGGCTTTTGAAAAATCAATTTTGAAGAGGACACCAGGGACGTTAGAATTATGGAAAAAAGAAATTACTTCTTGAGTTGTTGCAACATAGTCAAGGATGTATCTTCCCGAGATAAATGCAGATTGTTCAGAGCCAATAAGAGAGTCAATATGAAGTTGGAGTCTGGTGGGTAAAACTTTGGTGATGATCTTGAATGTAATGTTAAGGCGGCTAATAGGTCTGAAGGAAGGGATGGTGTTTGCACCTGGGAAATTGGGAATGAGGATGATGTTAGCGTAGTTCAATATGGCAATTGCTGAGGGGTTGGAATAGAATTTTGTACACATATCAATGATGTTCGTTTTTAGAGTGGACCAAAAGTGTTTGAAGAATGCTGGGCTAAAACCATCAGTCCCAGGAGCCTTATCATCTGCCATATCTTTTAAAGCTTTCCAAATTTCATCTTCTGAGAAGGGATGATCAATGTCAATGGGAGTAAGATTAGGGTACAAACAATGCCAGTCAATATCAGGAGAAGGAGGTGGAGATGAGCCAAGGAGGTCTCTGTAGAAATTGGTAAAATGATGGAAAATTTCTTTTGAATCATTAAAGATTGTGTTATTATGAATAATCTTTGAAAATATATTACCTACCAGTAAATAGCAAAGAATGGTTTGGCCCCTATTATTTTCGGAATTATCAGAGGCATATATATTTGCATCTACTATCCTTTCCGTCTTATGTGGCGGTACCGACATCAGAGGAGGATATAAATTTGAATATGCCTCTAATTCCTTTTAAGAAAGCCTTTTTAAAGGCATATTTTAAATTGTCTCTCTTAATATTAGGGGAAGTTCAGTCTAATAATTTTCCCCTATTTACTTCTATGGAGATGACTATTTCTGCCTCTACAATTACATTATTTAGTAGTGAAATTTTCAATTTTAATTTTACTGTATCCTAGTTCATTGCTAACTTATACTATTCACATACTGATTCAATTTGTAAATGTGGATTCATTTAATTATGATTCACATTACATTCGAGTGGTTTTTGATGATGGTTTGCACATAATGTTATCCTTTCTATTTGCCACTGCAAATTGCACAACCGATTAGTAAAAATTATGTTATTTATAGTTAACGTACAGACTTATGTCTCGATCTAATTAATAGTTTAACTGGTGCATTTAAAATATAAAATTGTGCTAATCAACACATAAAGAATGCATGTTTCGAACCATTAATTATGATCAGGCTCCACTTGGTGTTTGAGCTAATCGTCTTTGGCAATTTTCCGTTTTCTCTAGAAAATTGTGCTACCAAACGTAAAAATTGGTTCAGTTATCCACACGTTGAAATTGTATACGTTACTTAAAATCCATTTAAAAGAAATATGGCAATGAATAAAAATGCAATTTTAGTAGACTTAGGAAGAGCCAATTTGAATGGGAAAGTGAATCGCAGAGCAATGAAAGGGAAGAAATGACCATTAGTAAGTAATTTAGGAACATGTTTGTGATGACACATCGAAGATAGATAAAGGAGAGATGATGGTTTTACGAATGGATAAACATTCAGATGTAGTAGGAAATAAGGGATAACTGTCGAACTCGAAAGAGAAATGAGAAGAGATATTTTGGGCTTTACACTGATTTGTTTTGACTTATGGCAGCCAATCTCCCTATCCATTGACTTGAATATATAGGCATAAATTATATGCAAAACTATGTGATATACGTCTACAAACATGCATACATTTAATCATTCATATGTATTCAATTGTTGCAGACAGATTAGCACAATAATTAGCATGGTAGGGATGCTTATGTTATCCCAAACAAAATTATGTAAACAGATTTTACGTAATCTAGCAAAACATGGAATTGTGCTAATCAGCGCTTTCCTAGTCTATCGTTTGGTAGCTGCCAAATAACTACCAGTATGTAACCCCTAGGCCCCTCCTGTAGCCATGAGTAATATACTACTCAATATTTAAAGAACATTACGTGCGATTCTCTCAAGGATACATCGATATTCAATCTCGATGAATCTTGACTAAAAATATTTAAAATGACATACATTTTATTATGAAAACACAGTACTTTAGAACTATTAGCATAAAATAAACCATATATGAATTTTCCAATTAAGTATACTTTTAATTAATGTAACACATTTCTGTTCGAACATGAATGATCGTCAAGTCAGATATATGTAACAAATTACACAATTGTCCTTAGAACACACCTACAGCTCTATCAATCTTCCACTTGCACTTGGAATCAATCATGCATGCAATCTTATTTCAATCTCCCTTATCAACTTTATCGAAATTGATATGGTCGGTCCCTTAGTGAATAAGTATGCTATTATGTTTTAATTATCTATTCCTTCAATCAACTCACTTTGATGTTGTTTAACTACCATTACCATATGGGATAATTTGGGGTATTCCCTTCGATTTCTAATAAGTTCCAATTTCTATTATGAATTATGTCATCATAATGGTATCGTATAACATTGTTAAAATTACCATTAGACGAGGACCTCAATCCTAAACCATATCCCTAATTTTGGGGAATCAAACGCTAGTGATAAGGAGGAGGAAGGAGGGCTGGAAGAAGTAGGGTTGTAGGAGGTTAAGTGCAAGGGGAAGAGGCTAGTCTTGGAATCGTACGTTGTCCCATCTCCTCTACCAAAACAAACAGTCATTAAATCATGGATTAAGGTAGCGACTGGAGGAGTGATGTTGAAAATAGAAAAAGATATTACCTTTATTCCACCTAGCAAGGGTAAGGGTGGAAAGTTTGTGGAGTTGGACTACAAGGATGAATAAAAAGCTAGAAACATTTGGAAACACATGATCTACATCTACTTGGCTGCTAAAAGACCTTGCTACATGCATTCTAATGCTAATATCAAGAGAGCGTGGAAACCTGAGGGACGATGGGAGATATATGCGAGGGACAATGGTTTCTACCTTTTCAAATCCGAAAAAGAGGAGGATTGTCAAAATATCCTAAATATGGGTCTTTGGTTCATAGACAATTGACTACTATTTGTCAGGAAATATATCCCTAATTTCATATTAGAGAGATATTCTATAAACACACCCTATATAGGTCAGATATACCAATCTAAAATTGACCCTCTGTAACTCTTATGGTTTCAGCAAAGTTGCTAGCATAATGGGAAAACCGGTAAAACTAGACACTCATATTAGAAATGTAACAAGACTCAAGTTCGCTAGAGTACTAATTAAAGCTAATGCAGACTCTACATTCCTAGTCAACGTAAGAATCAAAGACTATTTGGGAAAAATTTCTATATAGAATGTTGAATATGGATTTAATCCACCGAGATACAAGGAATGCAAGTGTTTTGGTCACACAGACGCCTAATGCAGGGTGATAAGTAAAGAGATTCAAAAGATCTGGAAAGCTAAGCCAAAACCACCACTACTTCCATAGAGTGCATGCGAAATAATTACATGGTTCTTGATTGTTCGGGGCAACAAAAGTTTAATTTACATGCCCAAAGTACAAATGCGGTTTCAATCGATGTTACAACAAAATTAGTCAAACCAGTTAGCAACATATGTACACCTTAGGAGCCCATACTTACAGCAAATGAGGACAAGATTCTACAACAGTTGGAGGTGGAGCACGAGCATAGAGAAGTCCCTTATGCACTAGCAAATCACGAATATACTAGTCACTTTAGCTTCGGTCAGAGGATTTGGTGGTGAATCCCCAAAGGGAGACGAAAGGGGACATATTTGACACATTGGTACAAATACCACAATTAGACATACTAATAGAGTCATTAGGGGAAGAGAGTGAAAGTCCGAAAAGGAATGAGTAGAAAAGGAATCCCCCCAAGCATAGAAATGAGGGAATATCCCAACCCCTTAAATGACGAGAGTAAGTTGGAATGAAAGAGGGTTAAATTAGTATATTAGACAACTTAACCTCCTTAATTTTAGGCAAAAGCACCAGCCAACCTTGGTTGGAGTGCTGGAGAATAAAATGCTAGATGATAATGCTGAGTATTTTAAGCATAGTTTGGGAAATGAATGGGACTTCATACATAATAGTGATACTGAACCTAAAGGTCAGATTATGATAATATAGAATTCTAAAGTATAGTAGTAATCCTCTACCAAACCAAGGATCAAAAAGTTATGATTGATTCATGCAATACAGATGGTCTTAAAATATTTATAACCACTACAAGAAAATGCTGATTTAGCATCATATATTTAGAAGCGGAAATCTTCGTCGCTAGTTTGCGATGGATTTCCATGTGATCTGCAAGGGATAGTTTTTTGTTTCTTCAACTTTTTATTCTTTTATTTATTACCGTCATCTTCTGTCATCCCTCACTAAGATGTTGCAAATTACGTCAAATTACCGAAGGAAAATTTCTACCGCTATTTTCTACTGCAAATGCAGGCAGAATACTGATGAATATTTATCGAAACTATTTTGCAGCAGAATTCCAATAGATTTGCAAGAGATGTTTATATTATTTTTCTAAGATATACTTTAGTGTTATTTTCTAATAATTATTAACATGTTCAATAATTAATAATTAATTTGTTATACTTAATGATTTTAAGTAATAATAAATAATAATTTACATTCAATAATAAATAACTTATAATCATTAGGGGTGGACGCGATTCGGTTCGGTGCGGTTTGGAGCTCAAACCGCTTCCGCACCGCATCAAATGGTTGATCAAAAATACAAACCATTATACTAACCGTTCAGACGGTTTGGTTTCGGTTCGGTTTCGATGTAATACGGTCCGGTTTTGGTTCGGTTTGGTTTGAACCCATATTAAATATGAAACACGAGAATTACTTCCATCAATAATCAATTTACGATTGTATAACGTTGCGTCACCTGAAGGATAAAACAAATAGCGTTATCTTAAATTGATATAACTACAACATACACTGAAAATATAAAATATATCGTTAAAATAAAAAGTTAGATAGGAATTTGTTAATTTTTTATTGTAACATTACTAGTGCAACTATGCGGTCTGGTTCGGTATAATATGGTTTGGTAACACTTCAAACCACAATTGAACCGTATCGTTGTGAGTCGGTTCGATTTGAGTTGTTTACTTTAGAGAGAGAATCTGGTGCGGTTCTCTGCACCATTTTTATGGTTCGGTCTGGGCAGCTTCCGCATTGCGGTGCGGTTTATGCCCACCCCTAATAATCATTGCTTATTTAGAATTAGCAAAATAATATTTGCTCATAACTAATGTAATTACTAAATTCTTATTTAAGTCTTCTGCTTTCATCACAAATTTCAGTCAGTATGCTAGTATATTTTACGCTGTTCTTTTATAATTATTCCCCTAAATAAAGAAAATATCAGTTTAGTATAATAATTATTTAATACTTAATAATAAAATTTAGTACTTATGAAATGATATCTAGTATTCAATAATTAATTTTAAATAATTGTATTTAATAATTTCAGTTGATACTTATATTTTATAATTATAGTCCATAATTATATTTTATATTCCGAAAAAATTAAAATTTTGAAATAATCTTGAATAAATTTGAAATAAATCATAAAGTTTATAAAACCAATTATTATTTGATACGAAACAACCAAAATTTCAAAACTTTAAAATATTGAAAAAGTTCGTTTAATAGTTTAATTTAAATTGTATAATACTACATATCTAATTTTAACAAAAAATGATAATTCGGTTATCACTAATAGATTTATACATTACTTCATAATGCAGAGCACTGGGATACAATCATAACACAAAATATAACATCTCAAACGAACTAATTTTCATAAGCTATTAGTTTAGAATATTTCAATGGTGCAAATTTTATTGGTTTTAAAATTATTAAGTAATTTATAAAGTGGCATCTATGTAACTTCCAATGCATCAAACGATAGTAGCTCGTTTCGGTGAACTGATCAAATTTTTGGGGTGGTGCTAAATGCAGTAAAAATTTCCTTCATGCAGTAATCAAAAATTGGTCTAATTTACTGTAATATCCTTCACTTATTTTTTGTGCTCTTGCTAAATACAGTAAAAATTTCCTTCATGCAGTAATCACCATCTGTGTTTTTTATGGGAAATGGTGTCGCTCAGCTGTCTACTCCAATAATGAGCCATCGGGTCATTTAATATTAACAAGGGCTAATCTGTAATTGCCGTTTACTGGATCGAGAAAAAGTTTATTGCATTTAGCCATCAAGAATTTTTGCTCCTAAAAATTTCTCTCCCGCCAAAACATTTTAGAACCCGCCCAAACACAACATAAAATAATTTCTAAATCATAACCCCCCTTCTCCACTAATTATGAATACACAAATCCAAAATCACAGGCTGAAAACATTCCCAAATCTACTTCAACTTCGACTTTCATGGTGCCAGTCCGACTTCGACGATACTCTTCCGACTTCAATTATGACCAAGATGCTCCGACTTCGGTGGTGCAAGTCTGGCTACGATTACTTCGACGACACTGCTCTAACTTTGACTATAATAGCTGCTCCATGCATTGCTGGACTAGATGTCTTGATGAAGCAGAAACATCCATTTTGGCCTTGATTATTATCCCTTTAAACAACCCTCTTTATTCTTATATACTTAAATGGGGGTTTTTGCTTTTGAAGCTATATATTCCTCTCTACAATTGATTCAAGAAATTATTTCATCTTGATTGCCTTGCTGGTTGATCTCCTATCTTTGATTATTCTTGTCTGCTTTGGCTTCGAATGATTGCTGTTAATTTGGTAAGAACTCTATTCCCATTTTGGTTTTTTTGTATTTGAACTTGACTTGAATTCAGATCACTGATCAGAAACATTTTGCGTTAGTGCTTAAGAACTGCAGCAGACTCATCATAACTGGCTTGGCTATTCTCTACATCTGTTTTTCAACTGCATGTGAACCCAATTTATGTTTTTGGGAAGCAGATTTCAGAAACTTATTTTTAGATGCATGATTGGGTTTGCTCATGAGGTATTTCGCAAATAGATGATCAGAATGTGAAGTTACTAGTTTGTAGACTTTGATCTTACTATCTATACCTGAGATAAACTTTCTGATAACATAAGAAAGAGTTGAAGTGACACATGCATGAAAGATAGACTTAAAAATGTGGCTTACTTTAGTTTCGTGATAGAAGTTCATATTCAGTTTTCAGGAGGATGCGTTGTGCAAAATAGAAATGTTCCTGTGCATGAATGTGCCACTATGCAGAAAAGAACGTTGTATGCCATTTCAACTGTTCAGCCTATACAAAAAACACTTCTTGTTTGTATTCCATCATAAAACTGTTTTCAGCTCTAAACTTTCTTTCGCTTTAAATATTTCAATTTTATTTGTTTCTAATCCTGGTACTTTCGATGTTATTATGCTCTCTGCTTTCATTAGTTTCACATTTACTACTATCAGTAGTATCATCCACCGAAGTACTTATGCGTATGTTGTAGAAAAGTGGTAACGATCATCAAGTGCAAACGCGGATTGCTTCCACTTTTAATTATGGGTATACACAATTAAGTTAACACGTTACTTATTACCTTTACATACGATCGAATGTTCATAATTTTTAGTTCTTCAAACAAATACGATTATTGTGTCATATTCAAATTTGTGTTTGTTTATAATTTTGGTAATAAATTAATGCTGGAACGCATTGATATGCACATGAAAGGGAGAAAATATTTAAAAGTAGCTGCATTGTTTATAGACATTTACAATTTTTGAAATGCTAATGACAATGGGAATCTATTTCTTACGATCAAAAAGTTGAGTTTTAATAGGACCTGCGATAAACATTAATGTGTGTGATATCGCCATCGCCGCAAACATAATGAATGTTGGTCTTCTCATTTACAATTTTTATTTTATTTCTTATGGTCACAATTTAAACTAGTTTTGATTTAAAAATTAATATCTATGGATAACAATTTGAAACCTGTTTTGAATACTTGGTAAGATTAGTAGCAATGAACTACGCTTATTTCACCAGTTTCTTCTTTTTTAGAATCTTAAACTTTTGTTATTAACGAAAACATTTTCTGTTCTGTTATAATGAGTTCAATGATTTATTGGAAAATCATTTATTTAAAGTTGAAAAGCCACTGTCAAAGTATAAGAGCTAGAATTTCAACAACTTTTGCTATTATAATTGTAAGTCATTTGATACACATTAAATATCTTGAAGAGCAATTTAACTTTCTTACTTGTAAATGTACGGTCCATTTTTACCAACACTCATTAAAATGTATGGCCCATTTTTACTTATTAACCGGTTTTACCTGTCCTGATTATATTATGTGATTTCTCAGTTCTCGATTCAGACGCCACTGCCTTGCAAAACCCATGTATGGATTCCCAAGCTGGGGTATGATATCATTGCTCTTCCTCTAGCAATCGGGAAGTATTCCCAAACCGGGGTATGATATAATTCCCAAATTGGGGTACTGCTATATTATTTCTCCTATCATATGAAGAAACTATCTGGCTTTTAGAATTATTTTCTACCTGTTTGATGTGTTGTGTGTATGAGTGAAGCTATCATATATATTGTTTTGTTTTGTTTTAACATAATAATACACACTTAGTTCAGGTTGCATGGGCTGATGTGTTGATGTGTTGCATTTTCATCCAGTCTGTACTCTTTTGTTCCACAAAAAACTAAATTGATGCTTTTTATTTTTATTTCTTTTCAGACTTTGGAACAAGCATGAGTTGATACAAAGTCATTCTTTGTTCAGGTTGCATGAGCTTGACTACTGTAATTTAGTTGTATGGAGAAGTGCAACAACTTTTGCACAAGAATGCAAGATTAATCCAAGTATATCCATTATGGATCTGGATTTTTTATTATTTCCATTTGATTTCTGTATGTATTTGGTTTATGTACCTTTGTTTATTTTTAGGTTGCATTTGTTTAAGGCTATGCAGATTATTATGATAACCTGGTTATGTACTGCAATTTCAAAATTTAATAAAAACTGTACCATTTTTTCAAAAAAAAGGATCACTTTGAATTCACTTGTACTTCAAACTACTTGAATTGCAAAAAATGGTGTATGTTGTGTATGTTATCATGCTATGAATTCGCCTATACTTCGAACAATTTCACCTTGTGGAGAAAGGAAATGTTTGTGCATACTACTTTGTTTTGTTTATTCATGTTTTCTCAAGAGAAATTTCAAAGCTAAAATGTTATCATTTGTGACTAATTTCCGACAGATATCTAAGATTAAGAAAAAGTTGAAATTATCCGTTTCTAATCCCTTGCTGTTTAGCAAGGGATCTCCAATGGTATTTTTTTAAAATCTATATTAAAGAATTATATAATCCACGGGTAAAATGTTGGTAATTTTTTTTAAATTAAATTTAAATATATTGATAAATGACGGTAAAGTATCGGAGAATTGACGTTAAATTCCATTGTAAAATGGTCACTAAAATACCAACGTAAAATTTACCGATCATTGCTATCCGTCATAAATCCGTCGCTAATACATGTTTAGCGACGGATTTGCAATGGATTCGTCTACTGTAAAATCAGTGTTTTCTTGTAGTGAACCTACATTTATGATGGTAACTTAGGCATCCAAAGGATCCAATTTTGGAGTGACATTAAGGCTCTATCCAACAGAATTAGCAAATGATGGATTGTTTCGGGATACTTTAATGTTGTCTTGAAAAGCTCAGAAAAAGGAGGGATCACCCTCAAAGTGTCAGAGGTCGCTAAATTCAATGACTGCGTGTTTGATCTTGACTTGCTTGAACCATTCTAGACTGGCCTGAAATAGACATGAAGAAGTGGTCAAGTAAAACAAATATCAAGCAAATTAGATTGAGTTTTAACGAATGGTGACTGTATCAGCTTATCCCAAATCTTAAAGTCTCAACTCTCCTGAACTCTACCAGTGATCACTTCCCTTTGCTAGTTGAACTAAATGATTTGAACAATGGCCCTAATGGTGAGCCTTTTAGGTATGCTAACCATTATTGTGAGTGTGGTGACTATAATAAGGTGATTGACTTCAATGAAGAGCCAAACGTGGAAGGAAATGAATTGCATAAATTGGTCATCACAAGTATCCATATTAAAATTGAACTAAAGGAATGGAACAAAACTAGAAACAAAGATCACAATCAATACCAAACCGCATAAAGTAAATGTTAACCGAAAAAATGGAAAACATCCCATGTTAGTAGCAAAATAATTAAATTAAAGAGGCAGCGTAACAACCCAAAATTTGTCACTTTAATGTATGAATATTTAATTTTTTATGAAAAAATGGGTGCAGCAATGAATGAATATTCTCTATGCACCGGATCGTTGATGGCCAATATATATATGTGTACAATTTAAAGCACAGTAATCACAGCAGCAGTAAAACAATTGTAATAGCAGCGGAAAATATAAAATCAGTAAAGAAACATGACAACAGAGATTTTTATATTCCTTCGTAGCACCTTTCTACGTCTAGTCGCAGATTCCTTCTGGAATTTCAACTAAACGATAACCCTAACCAGGTATCTATATATTACAACACATGAGCAACAAAACAGGGATCGGAGCAGTAGAATAAGATTTTGCCTCAGCAGCCGAAGGGAACTTTCATGCGCCTAAGCAACCAATATTTGTGCTCTTAATAACATGGATATGTCACTTTATACTACAACTTCTACAGCCTTCAGTAATAATGATGCAGATTGAGTGGGTGGAGACTAAGAAGTGAAATTTGACAAAATTTGTATATTTGTGATGTGAAGTGACACTGGTCTAATATTTTCTTTGAAATAAACATGGAATTTGGAGCGTTTGGAAGAAATGTTAAAATGGTTTAGAGAAGAGATCTTTGTGTTATTGGTTTTGAGATGGTAGGAGGCTTATATGGGAGTGTAAAGGCTAACAAATTGGTGCAACCCTTCAGAGGTTTCGATTAAAAAAGACATTTCAATTGAGAACTAGCAAATCTTTGAAAAGTTGACTTTATTGGAACTTGGATATTTCGCATTATAACGGTCATATGTAGCTGTGGCGGTCTTAAATTCAAAATTATAGCTTATGGAGTGGTTGAGTGACATGCTTATTTTGGTTCAGTTCCCCACCATATACATTTTACTTTAGTTCTCCTTTTTCACATTGAAGTAATGTTTGGTCGCAATTCTTTTTCCAACACACCTGTAGTGCAATGGATAGGCGCGTGGTTCCCTGCCAAGAGTCGCAAGTTCAATTCCTAACTCCCTTCTTTATATTTAATGTCCCTTTGCACGTGAATAACTTAAACATGCATGCTTCAAAAGGCGTTTGTAACTGAAACCACGTGTAATGATGCAGTAGTCCATGCAACTACGGCATAAACTGTGTTCTTCCTTTTATTCAAATAATAAAGTCTATCCATCAACATGTATCTAAACTGTTAATGATCGAGTGGTTGAGGCACTGACACTTCTTTGGAATGATCCTAGTTCAAATCCTACCTTCTACAATTTTGTTTCATCTTCATCTTTTTCTTTTTGTTCCAATTGATATGCTTTTTTTTAGATCAAACCCATCATCAAAACAATATGTAGCATATTCGTTTAACATGGCATTTGATGCTGTGTGGTCTCAAGATCAAATGCCACTTTTTCGTTTGCTGCCGGCTTTTACCTAGCCTATTTTTTGTCCTTTTAACGTCAATTTTTTCAAAACGTATCTTTTATCCAAGCTTCATTAACCATCGTGTAACTGCAAAATATGAAATCAATTAACAAATACATTAGTAGCAATGTCATATAATTGTTATCCTTAAAACACTGAAACTGTGTTTTCAACAATTTTCCCCGTTTTGATGATGACAACTATACGACTTTTTAAACAAATAATATTTATTACTCCCTCTTAATATTTGTTTCTCTATATTTCTATACTCCTCCTGTCAATATGCACAATTTTCTCCCTTTTTGTCATCAACAAAAGGATGAAAATAATATTAGTTTTGGGTTCTATATTACTTTAGGCCGTTTCATAACGATGATGATTTTTTTATGTTGCGATATTCCAAAAATTAAAAATATCAACCCAAAAATTAGTAAAAGTGATAATTAAATATACCGACTTTGCTGCAATTCCATTATCTGTAAATGCTCATTTTTCATCGTATGTAAGTAGCACTTGCTCTGTCAAATTCTATCATCCTTTTATCTTTCTTGGGTACTGCAAAATAAAAATAAAAAATGGTACCCACTTCTTTCATTATGATCCAAAGGCTTAAACGGAAGGTTTACAGATAAAATTTTCATTATTAACAACTGAATCAAAATAATTATTGATATATTTCTCTCTACTTTTCCAATTAACAAGAACTCAAATACTTAGATAATTTCTATTCATCTTTCATGTTAATAATTTTGTACTTTTAGAAATATTATTACTGCTCATAGAAGCATTTGAATTTCTATAAAATTTGTATCTGGAATTTATTCAAAATTTAGTACTAGCACTAATATTTTTGTTATACATGAAATCATATGTTTTTATGGTTAGGTTTAATATATCCTAAAACACTTTTATCGTGTAATAGGTCTAAAACTAGATAAAATCATATTTAAATCAATTTGACCAATATTAAATTTCGCGAACTCACTTGTATGTTTTTCAAATTGAATCTAAAGTTGCGACTGACATTTTCAAAAGAGAAATTTGCAATTTTTCAAATCATCAATTTCCTTATATAATTCAGAATTCTCCTTTTTTAATGTATTGTTCTCATTTTTGAGATGATTAGATCGAGATTCAGAATTATCTATAGATGATTGTAATTTTTCAAAAATAAAAATAAAAATTGAGTCACCAATTTCGTTTCGTAAAAAATATTATTAAATTTTAAAATTTCATATTCTTTAGATAATTCTAAATTATTTCTATTTAAAGATTCATTCCCTTTTTCAAGAGACAAAATTAAATAATTAGAATTATTTAAAGAATCTTCTAAAGATGTATTTTTATTTTGTAAAATGTTGATTCCCCTTAAAAGATCATTGTTTTTATCTTCTAGCCACTCATTTTCTCTTTAAAGCAAATCCTTTTGGAAAACATGTTCTTCCAAGGTATTTAAAGATTTAGTTTGTTTTACCAAAACTTTATTTTCCTCTTTTAATTTGGAGTTTTCTTGCTGTAACGACCCAGATGTTTAATCGTTAAGTTCAAACATTTAATTTGGTTTTAAATGTTAGTTTGGATATATATATATATATATATATATATGGATTTAAAAATTTCGTTCGTAATACACTTTAATGGCGTCCTCTTCTTTACCAAATATGAGAAACCCTCGCAATCATCCTCAAAATACAGAAAAAGTACAAACAAATTCAGATCTAACAAATACATCACAAAATCCCACAAGCGAACCAAGTAAATATGATAGATCTGATCGATTGCTCAAGTTTATCAAGCCTTCAGCTGATTGTGTCATTATTCCAGAACAAATCTACAAAAAATCAAATGAAGCTTGGATTAACACGATAGCTTTAATACCGATTCATTTCAGACTATCTTCGATCAAACTCAAGGATTACATTACAAAAGTGTGGAAACCACAGGGTAACTTTCATATCCATGTTTCTCCTCTATTTGATTTTGTTGTTCAGTTTGAGCTTCAATCAGATTACACTCGTATTTTGGAAACATCTACTTACTCCTATTTTGGAAGATTACTACTGATTGATTCTTGGTGCCCAGAATATGATTTTTCTAAAAAACAAAGTAATACAGTTCAGATCTGGGCTAGGCTAGTTGATCTACCTATGGAGTATTGGACTATTGAAGCTATTCAAATGATAGCAAGTTTTATAGCTAAACCAGATCTAGTTGATGAAAATACAGCATACAAACGTTTTACAAAATATGCTAGGGTATTACTAACAATAGATACAGCTACAGATCTTAAAACAGTAATACCCATTTTAATGCATGACGGAGTTAAGATCAACTTATCTGTAGAATATGAGTTCATCCCATCCAGATGTCTTCAATGTAATCAGTTTGGTCATGATGATTTATTTCATGAAGTTTCAAATGATCCAAGATGGCATCCACCTGATAGTCAAAATGAAAATAATGAAATAAAAGAAGAAAATGCAGAACAAGAAAACACAGAAGTTATGGAAAAAACAGATTTAGCAGGCAGTTCAACATCCAATCTAGAGGACCTTTTGGATGTTAATCTTCCTAAAACAGTTTTGCCAGATGATTTAAATATTGTAGCTAAAGCAATCTTAGCTAGTGACAAAGAAATGCAGATGGATAAGGGTAAACAGGTTGATGTCTCAAGCATGGTGGATAAGAATGAAAATTATGGCAAAAATGGCAATGCAACAACTAATACAACAGTTATTCCTCCTTCTAAAAGAGCAACAAGGAGTTCTTCTTCAATTAAATGACGATGCTTACATGGAATGTTAGGGGGATGAACACTATATTTCGTATGAAGGAAGTGTTATCTCTCCTAAATTTCACTAAATCAACTTTGGTTGGTTTAGTTGAAACTAAACTGTCTTCTAATAATTTAGTTTTGTTTGCATCTATGTTACCAAGCTCTTGGAGATATCTAACTAATAACTCTGCTCACTCTTCAGGAAGAATCTTACTTATATGGGATACAAATGTGTGGGATGTTATGTTAACATCATTTTCCTTTCAACATATGACTCTTAATGTAAGTAATAAAGGAGGCTTAGAGTTAATATTTTCTATCATTTATGCAAGCAACTTATTTGCAGAGAGAATAACTTTGTGGGATAATTTGGCAAATGAAGCTTGTTTGATAAGTAAAGCCTGGATTCTAATGGGGGATTTCAATAATGTTTCATCTCCAAAAGATAAAAAAGGTGGATTAGCAGTACCTTTTCAACAAATTAGAGAATTTCAGAAATTTATATTGCAAGTATCATTATCTGAAATAAAACCTCTTGGGTTTAATTATACTTGGCGTAGAAAAGGAATTGCTACATGTATTGACAAAATTTTGGTAAATAATGACTGTTTGCATTTGTTTCTTAATATGAAAGCATTATCTTTTCCCCAGAAATCAAGTGATCATAATCCCTTAATGGTTGATCTTATTTCTACTCCAGAGGTAAAGGGATTTCCATTTAGATATAAAAATAATTGGCAATTTTTGGAAGGTTACAGTGTAGCAGTTCATAATGGGCTCAATTCAGAAGTTTGGGGTTTTCATGGATACAAGTTCATGCAAAAGCTAAAAAATTGCAAAATTGAACTTAAAAACTGGAATAAACTGAGAGATAAAAAGCAACATGACCTTAGTTTAGCTGAAGAAGTTGCAACTCAATTAGAGAAAGCTGCTGATGATGATCCAGAAGACTGCATCATCTATGATAACTACCTGTTGGCAAAAAAAGAAGTTCAGAATTTGCAAAAAATCCATTTCAAAGCATTTAGACAGCAAGCAAAGGTCACTTGGCTTCAGCAATCTGATACAAACTCAAAGTTTTTCTATTCCAGAATGTCAAACAGAAGATTTTTCAATCATATCAGGGCTTTAATTGATCAATCTGGAAATATATTGTACAAGGCTGAAGAAATTGAAGCACAGGCTATTAATTATTTTCAAGGAATGTTTAATGGTGCTAGGAATTCATCTTTTCCTGATTTTACCCCAATATCGACAATAAATTCAAAAGGGCGGGAATTTCTTCTACATCCTATTGATATTACAGAAATCAAGGAAGCTTTATTTTCAATAGATGATGAATCAAGTCCTGGGCCTGATGGAATTAATGCAAAATTCTTCAAAGTTCATTGGGAAGAGTTAAAAAGTGATCTGTTATTGGCAATCTCAGATATATTTAGGTCAGGTAAACTACCTAAGTCTGTAAATCATACATTCATTACATTAATTCCAAAAAATGACAGACCATCAGAGATAGCACACTATAGACCTATATCATGCTGCAATGTCTATTATAAAATCTTTGCCAAAGTTTTATGTAATAGATTGAAACATTTCCTGCCTTATCTAATATCAGAAAATCAGAGTGCTTTTGTGTATGGTAGATACATTGGGGAAAATATTTTACTAGCACATGAGTTGTTGAGGGACTTTAAGAAAAAAGGAATGCCAAAAATGTGTGTAAAAGTTGATCTGCAAAAAGCTTATGACTGTGTTAATAGAGAATTCATATGTTATATAATGTCCAAAATGAAGTTTCCTACACATTTCATAAACATCATCTATGAATGCATGTCAACAGCAACTTTTTCAATTATGATACAAGGTGTTCCTAAAGGGTTTATTACATCTAATAGAGGAATAAGACAGGGTGATCCCCTACCACCTTATCTTTTTACAATTGCTATGCAATTTTTTTCCTATATGATGGATGAAGTAACTCAACAGAAGATTTTTCAGCCTAGCAATGCAGTTCAGCCTATAGTTTCACACCTCCTGTATGCTGATGATCTTATGATATTTGGTAAATCATGCAATTCTAATGCTCAGATACTCAAAAAGATTTTTCAGAATTTAAGCTTTTATGCAGGACTTAATGTAAATGCAAATAAGACTAAAGTCTTTTTTAGTCATTCAGTAACAAATTCAGATCAGATTTTGCAAACTCTGGTTTTTCAACAAGGGAATTTGCCAATCAAATATCTAGGGGTGCCTATATCAGCCAATTATCTACATTATTCAGAATGTAATTCTCTCATACAAAAAGTTCAGAATAAAATAAAAGGTTGGGAAACAAAACTGTTAAGTTTTGCAGGCAGAGCTGAATTGATAAATTCTGTTATCACTCCCATTATTTTATACTGGATTTTTATTTACCAACTCCCAGAATATACAATAGATAAGTTGCAATCTATTTGTGCTGATTTTTTTTGGGGGGGGTGCCTCTCATAAAGTGTCACGGCAAAAACTTTGTAGACCTAAATCTGAAGGTGGAGTTGGTTTGAAATTGTTGACAGACCTTAAGAAAGCTGCTTGTGTGAAACTATTATGGAGATTTTTATCTAATTCATCACTTTGGAGTATATGGATGCACAATAGATACTGTAAAAAAGGATATTTTTGGACAATGGCTCAGGATAATAATGCATCTACAACTTGGAAGGCAATGTTAAAGTTAAGACCAAAGCAGCTATTTAACAAATCAATTGCAACAGGGAAAGGCACATTACTGTGGCATGAACCTTGGATTAATTGTAAAAGCTTGGTGGACATACTTGGTTTTGACAGATTAAATCTTATTGGCAATTCAGAACAGAAAGTAAGTTGCATTATCAGAAATGAAAACTTCATACCTGAAATCCACCCAGCTACGAGGGAATTGATAGAAGAGATAAGTGCCATCCCTATTTTCCCAAATAATCTGCATGACAGATACGATTGGTGTGAAGGTGGACAATTCTCCTTTCATAAAGCCTGGAACCATCTACGAAATCATGAGCAACAGGATAAAGATTTTTCTATAATTTGGCATGGGAAAAATAGTAAAAAAATGTCTTTTATAGCTTACCTTGCTTATATTGGCAGGTTAAACACGAAGGACAGGGTTCAACGCTACAGCAACCTCTCAGATCTGCTTTGTCCCTTATGCAACAACCACCCAGAATCAATAGAGCATATTTTTTTTTCTTGTGATTATTCAGCTTTCATATGGCTTTCTTTGAAGAAAAAGCTGGATCTTTCGTTGAATTTAGAAGAGCTGAAAGAAGAAACGATGCAGATCTATGATAATTTTAAGGAAAAGAATCAATTGAAGGACTTGGCGTGTGCTACCTTAACTTCAGCGATCTATTTCATCTGGAAAGAACGAAACTTGAGGACCTTTCATGGAAGAAAACTGGAAGCTTCGGACTGTCTTTGGAAAATTGAACGAGAGATTCAATTTCTGGTAAATTCCAATGGAAGTCGAAGTAAAAGGGATGGGAGAACTGAACTGATTCTGAACAGATGGGGTATAGAGCTTTGTGACACCGGATGACCTGGTGAATTGGTAGAGGATGAAGACAAATGAAGTCGGACTGGGCCTATTTGGGCTGTTTGGATTGATTGCGTTTTGTTTTATTTCCTTAAGCTTTATTTTGTTGTGTTTAATTTCTTTTGTAAAGACAATGAGAGATTTTATGTTGTATACTTATTTTATAAGTACTCTTTTTCCTTATAAGGTACCCACTAGGGGGATTATAAGGTTTTGACGAGGCTTATAAAATAAGTTTTTATTGGTTTTAGTAATAAAGAGAACCAATTTTCAAATATATATATATATATATATATATATATATATATGGATTTTTATTTACTAGTTAAATGAAGTTTGGATGTGTAATTTATATTTAATTTAAAACCAGCTCGTAACGTTGCGGTAGTTCGTAATATTAAGTTTTGAACTTCAACTAAATATATAGAATCCAATACAAGTCGGAGTTCTTTGAAATAAGAATCGTCCAGATCTATTTGATTATAATTTTCTAATGAAAGAAAAAAATCTAAATTTTATCTTGTAAATTGTAAGTTATATCCAAATCAAATTTTCAACAAAGTCGCTATGGAATCATTTATAAACCATAACATTTATTTAATAAATTAAAAAGGAATTTTTATATAACCTGAATATTGTTTAACCCGAAATTTTAAAACGTCAAGTTATAATTCTGTATTAATTAAATTGGAAGCGATGTATTTAATTTCGTTTGGATATATACAATGATAATAATTTATTATTATTAAACTGAATTATTTTGGAATCAAGTAATATTTTATCAATATTATATAAGCCTTAAGAATAGATATTTTTCCAACGACCTCTGTTTTCGATGAAATGGATTTTATTAAATCCATAATAGCTAATTATTGCTAGATTTCAAATTTGGTGCTAATTGGAGTTGTTTTGATAGCATGCAGAATTTAAAATGTGAATCGATAAATAAATTGAAATCCGAACAAAGCCATTTTGCTAACGGAGTCAGATATCGACCAAATGAATTTCATTGGGTCTAGAACGTCAAGACGCAGAGGTGCGTCCATTTTCATTTCGTTTGGAGTTCATGTATTTCGGTACAAATATAGAGTGTTCCACGTAAATACCGGTGGAACAAATAAATCGTACCAAAATAAAACGGAGCATCAAATAAAACAAATAAAATAATATAAAATTTATAACCTAAATTCTTCTGAAAACTTACCTTATCACTAACTGTGACACCGCACGTCCCTTAATGTCACCCATATGAGGATGCATTAAGTTTTGTGAAGCGCATAAGTATACAGTAACTAAATCTCACAAGATAGAATATAAAATGCAGAGGAAAGAAAACTTTTATTCATTATTTAAAAATCATTATTCAAATCCCAATTATAACATCACATCGTTACATTTCTCAAACACCAAAAACAATAGATAAAACCATTTGTCTCATGAAACAAACCATTAGAGTACAAAACCGTAAAAGCATATCCCTCCTCAGAAGCCATAACAAGATAGAATAAAAGTCAAGGCAATACATCAAACAAGAAGAAATCCAAGAATCCAAGCTGAAATCACGGTCACTGCTGAACATCACCATGAGAACCTGAGGAGGGAAAGGAAGACAGAGAAGGGAAACAAAATGGGTCAGACATAAAGTCTAGCGAGCATAAGCATAAGGTAAGAGGTATCAATACAGAAAAATAATACTGGATAAGAAGTTACACTAAAATATACAAGCACGAAGTAAGAGAGATAACAAGGCAAGGTAAAGATTAAGTAAGATTCTCATTTATATCCCAAGAACAAGTTTCTGCACCAACTACTAGTATATCAAGATTAGGTTTTACCCTAATTACTACCCATGCGGTCGGCTTCCTACTATGCAAATTATGACGGTCGCCCCATACCATGAGACATTTCCCCGAAATGCGCTGCGCCAATGCCCACCTAGCACGGGACGATCGTCAAAAGGGTTGAATCGATGAATTACCAAAGAACCTGTGGTATATCTCATAGCGCATGGAATAAAAGATAATAATAACATAACTTGATATAAAGCAGGCGAGACAGTACATAAGCTGAAAACTAAACCATATCCATCAGAATAGCAGAATCCAAAATACAGCTTCATATCCAATTATTACAACTTTAAAATACCGTCTCTAAAAGGAAATAAAAGAGACACACCACTAATTCCCAAAGTAGTGATCAACAACAACACAGAGAGAATATGTATAAAGAACGTGGAAGCCTCCTGCTCGTCTCCGGACAGCTACTCGTACATAACCACCTAACATGCCTCTAGTCTTCTCGTTAAGGAGCACCCAGAGTAATAAGAAGAGACATAAAACTCTGGGTCAGACGAAAGTCTGGTGTGAGTGATAGAAATTCTATATAACTAAATAGAGCAATAACAGGTATAAGTAATCATACCTGATCTGGACCTGCAACCAAAGAGTTAGCACAACACGATGTACAATACTCTAAGGTAAACACTGAATGTAAAATGGAAGTCTACATGTCATGGTGATAACAAACATCAAACATAGTAATCATCCTCACATCTCTCACTTAGTGCGTAAAGCATACGATATCCACCGCTTTGATCACCAAATCCATTGGAGCCATGACGGGTCCACACCACCCTGGACTCCGTACAATTATTACAATGACCTCACCACCCTAGTCTATAGTCAATAACCCTACCCAGTCCACACCGCCCTGGCTCTGGGGTACGGGCCAACCAGTCCACGCTGCCCTGGCTCTAGTTCGTCTACATGCCCCTCTCTCAATGGTGAACCAAAGTTATAGATATCGATAACTCCTTTGCACACGTCCCGCAACAAAGACCAACTCTTTAAGTTAACTCGTTAGTTCCCATCTGGATCCTGAGCGATAGCTTCCCACTTGGACTTGCTTTGCATCTCATGTTTTTGTCAAATTGGAGTTGGTCTTCAAAAGAGTTCACGATCGTCGTCGCATGGTAGTGGTAGAATCAGAAATCCAGTTCGGTTCGGTTCTCCGGTTCGACTATGGAGAAATCTTGACGAATACCAAGTCGCCTATGGAGAATTTCAAATACCTTCGTCTTTTATCAGCATAACTCTTCTACCTATCTTGGGAATCCTTCATTCGCTGTTGAATAACCTTGATTTTATCTGAAGTTTCTCTTATTACATCTGGCCCAAACACAAATTTCTCACCAATTTCCAACCAACATGATGGGAAGTTGCACGGTCTTCCGTACAAAGCTTCAAATGGAGCCATACCAATACTAGACTGATAACTATTATTATATGCGAACTCAACCAAATGCAAATGGTCATCCCATGACCCCCCCAAAATCCAATATACAAGCTCTCAAGATATCCTCTAATACACGATTCACCCTCTCTGTCTGACCGTCAGTTTGGGGATGGTTCGCGGTACTGAGATGTAACTCTGACCCTAAAGCCTCTTATAAGCTCTTCCAAAACCCACTAGTATATAATGGATCTCGGTCACTCACAATACTTTTAGGTACTCCATAAAATCTCACTACCCACTTCATATGCAGTTTCGCTAACTTAGTAGCTGTTTTATTTGACTTGACCGATATAAATCTTGCACTTTTGGTCAATCGATCCACAATCACCAAAATACTATCATGACCTGATCAAGTCCTTGGTAAACCATCGATGAAATCCATTGAGACTTGTTCCCATTTCCATTCAGGAATTTCCAACGGTTGTAAGAAACCCCTAGGCTTCTTTTTCTCGGCTTTAACTAACTGGCAATTCATGCACTTGGATATAAAATTCCCAACGTCTCTCTTCATCCCTTCCCAGTAGTTGGTCTGCTTCATGTATCGATACATCTTGTTACCACCGAGATGTATATTTAGTTTTGAGTGATGAAACTCTCTAAGCACTTCATCTCTCAATCCATTAACGTTGGGCACAACCAGTCACCCATTCTTTAGAAGCCATCCTTCTCGATCAAGCTCATACTTGTTCATCCCTTCGCCTTCGATACCCACCTCTACCTTGGAGATGATTTCCAATAGGTTAGGATCATCCCTATAACTGGAAACGATCCGCTCAATCAAAGTCGGTCTAATCGTCAAACATGCTAACATCTCTGGATCTATTTCACACTAAGGTCTGAAATCATATCTCGCGATATACTCCAGTTTCTTCCATTTCAGGAACATAGCCCCCAAATTGGCATGTCTCCTACTCAATGCATTAGCTACCGCATTTCCCTTCCCGGGTGTGTATGTGATATTGAAATCATATGAAGCCAAGAACTCTAACCATCTCTACTGACGAAGATTTAAATCCTTTTGATAGAAAAGATACTTAAATGACTTATGATCAGTAAACAACTCGAATCTTTCTCCCAAGAGATATTGTCTCCACATCTTCAATGCGAACACGATTGCTGCCAATTCCAAATCATGGGTAGGATATCTTTTCTCGTGTGGTTTCAGTTGTCGACTAGCATAAGTTACAACCTTACATCCTTGCATCAGTACAACACCTAGTCCGGTACCACAGGCATCCGTGTATATCATCATCTCTTCGTTCCCCTTAGGAATAACTAACACTGGTGCATGCATTAACTTCTCCTTTAGACTCTTAAATGCATTCTCACACCTTTTGTCCCAAACAAAAGCTTGATTCTTCTTGGTCAACTGAGTTAACGGTGCCGCTATCTTGGAGAAGTCTTGAACAAACTTACGATAATATCCAGCTAATCCCAAGAAACTTCTCATGTCTGTTGCATTCTTAGTTGTAGACCAATCTTGCACCGTAGCCACCTTCGCAGGGTCCACAACAATACCATTCTATGAAACAACATGGCCCAAGAATCTCATTTCCCTCCTCCAGAAGTGACACTTAGAAAATTTCGCATTCAATTGGTGTTTCCTCAACACCTCCATCACTATCCTCAAATGTTCTTTGTGTTCTTCCTCTATCCTTGAGTAAACCAAGACATCATCCACGAACACAAGAACAAACTTATTTAGTTGATCCCTGAAAACCCTATTCAAAAGATCCACAAAATATGCAGGTGCATTGGTCAACCCGAATGGCCTGACCAACCACTCATAGAATCCAGACGGCGTTCGAATGCTATTTTAGGTATACTCTTAGCTGCTACTCGGAGATGATGAAATCTTGTCGCGAGATCCAACTGGGAAAACACTCTTGCTCCATTTAGTTGACAAACAAATAACCTATCCGTGGAAGAGGATACTTATTCTTCCTATTCACCTTGTTCAACTGGCGATAGTCCACACATAAGCGGAGGGACCATCGACCTTGGTAGCAAAAACAACTGGTGCTCCCTACTCGGAAACACTTCTTCAGATAAATCCCTTCTTCAAAAGATTGCTTACTTGCACTTCGAGCTCTCGCTGCTCCCTTGGCGCCATACGACGAAGAGGCATCACTATAGGTCTAGCATCTTTCACTAAATCAATTAGAATCTCGATCTCTCATTGTGGTGTAATTCCGGTCACTTCCTCAAAGATGTCTGGATACTCATCAGCAATAAGCACATCTGATAACTCATCATGCGGGATGTCGAGGGAATTTAGAAAGCTAGCCATTACCCCATCACTAGGTAGGCAACCCAATACCACCCTCCTCCCATCATCCACTCTAATGGTCACTGAAGACCCCTCATAGTCTACCACCACCCCATACCTTTGGATCCAATCGGCTCTCAAAATAATATCGAACCCAGTAAAGCCCAAAACAAAGCAGTCACAAGAAAACATACATCCATGACTTGACAAGACCAAATTACGACAAATCAAACAAAGGCTAGTCGAACCACCGATCGGGTTCATCACAATTAAAGGTCTATCGACAATCTCCGGTTCCAATTTCAACCTATCTACCAGGTCACTAGATACGAAGGAATGGGAAGCTCCGTATCAAACAATACTCGAACAGGAACATCATAAATAGAAAAAATACCTTGAATAACGACACCCTTTCCCTTCTCTGCAGTAGTAGGGGCGTTCGACGAAGAAAGAACAGCGTTGATAGCATATGCTTTCACGATCTTCTTATCCTTTGGGGGTTACGGACATTCATTCTTGAAATGTCCCACTTGGTCACAGTTGAAGCACTTCTTCTCCTTGGCTTCGTTCGACAATCTCTGATATAGTGGCCCTTGTGACACCCCAAGTCCGTTAATGTCACTCACTAAGGGAATGCATTAAGTTTCGTGAAGCGCTGTAGGTAAACAAACACAGAATAATTACAAGACATATATAAATAAAGCAGCAGCGGAAAATTTAATTTTTTATTTCAACCATAAAGCATAATACCGTGGTCCACAATTTCATAAGTCACAAAAACCATTACAATAAAATAACTTCTGTCTTGCACCATCAGAGTACATAAGTAAATAAAAAGCATGATTCCCAAATTGAAAGAGTTAAGCCATAGTAGAGACAAGAGCTTGAGCCATACTTCAGAAGTAGCTCCTAGCAAGATGATATCTAAGTCCTGATTAAGTCTGAGTGTTTCCTCCCTGAGAACCTGGGGGGAAACAGAAGAAAGAAGAAGAAACAATAGGGTCAGACATAAAGTCTGGCGAGTCTAGTTACTTTTAGCCAGTAGATAAATAAAAGAAACATGATAGGCATGTAAAGTGGATAAGAGAGAGAGAGAGAGCATTACATTAATGATAGGTGTGACAAGGTAAGCAAGATAAGGTGTATGTGCCTCACTAATGATTCACTTTACACTATTAATAGTATAACTAAAATGAGATGATCCCTTTCACTATAAGTTGGAAGACTTAGGGCATACGTCCGAGTGTACCCTAACCACTACCCTAATCGATTGGCTTCCTAGCCCGTAGATATCATGTGCTGGACCCACAGTAGGAGGTATCAATCCCTAAAGTGGCAATCCTAAATTCCCAAGATGTGCACAACCATATCTACTGGTGTCATGGTCGTCTTATCCCCTTCTGCTCGACTCATGCACGCACATAGCCCGGTCGGTTTGCGCCGCCCACACCGCCCGTTCCATTTGGAACTCTTATATTCAATCAGTAAGCATGCCCCTTCTCCGCCTAGTACGGAGTTCTTTATTTGATACCCACTCTGGGTTACTGACTTGAAATGGGTCCCACACAATATGATACAAGCTCCCCCCTTTGTCTTGTATCCCACTACGTTTTTCACTGACTATAAATACCCTTAGGTGTCTTTAATTACATAGCCCTAGGTATATATATATATATATATATATATATATATATATATATATATATATATATATATTACCCAGCCCCTCTAATTTACTTAACCCATCCACTACCCATCCAATTTTACTTAATCCTAACTTAAGTTCATAATCATACAATCCTTAAGGATTAAATTAGGTTAAGTAGTCCAATTCATTACCATGTCCAATTATGGTTATAATGGGCTAGATCTCCCACATTAGGCCTACAACGTGTGGATGTTGGATATGCCGGTCGGGTCCAGGAAGTCTTATTCCATAGTTGGACCTAACTCCATGTCTCAGCCCGATTCGTATTTGTGCACCTAGACCTCTCACATTAGGTTCAGCATTAGTGGCTGCTAGATATGCCGGTCGGGTCCGAGCAGACTTCCGCCACTAATGCAACCTAACCTCGTGTCATAAGTACAATTACAATTCCTAATTGTAATTACTAAATATTCCATTATTATCCAAATCTACCTAAGTCATTATAGGTAATTATTTCTATGTTTCCCCATTTGAAATAAATGTCCAATATTACATAAATTATGCCAATTATATACCCTTTTTTCCCCGTTTCCTAACTAACGTATTCACACGTATTTTGGCGGCATCTAGGCTATAAAGTAGCCTAGCCACAATAATGAAAAAAGGAATATGATAAAGGTGATAGTTTTCAACATATCTTGGCACACACATAAACTTAACATGATAGCAAGGTGAATAGATATGTAATTAACATCATTACAAGGTGGCCATAAAGCTGATAACTTGTGACAGTTACTATGATGTCAAAGCAAACATGATGAGATCTAAATTAACCCTTTAGGTGTCCAACTATTTAGATCTAGCACAATTAGGGTCGCATAGTAACATGTTTAGATCTAAAAATGACTTTACATGTCAAGTTTACAACATATTAGATTGATCACAATATGAAAGGTGAAAGGTAATTTACATAAGGAACTAGATCTAGCCATTTTTATAATTGTCCAAATTAATAGATGTACATTCACCATAATATGGCTACAAGTCAAGATCCACATAGGCAATATAATAGAATAACTACAATTGTATTAGATCTAGGGGAATAGATCTATCCTAATACAGTATAGGACTTACACAAGCACATAATCATACTATACAACATATCCAAGTCACAGTATTTCACAATATACTTTTATTTATCTAAGCCTAAAAACAATTAGAAACTCACAGCTTTAGGTTTAGAGAATTGAGAAAGAATGGATCTAGAATTTCTGAATTTGGTTTGCAAAGTATATTGTTGTAGAAAACGGGTTAGTTTGCATTCTAGTAGCATATGGCGTCCATGACTTCCAATAAAGAAAATATGAGAAATAGCCACATATTTATAGCTGCAGAGCCCTCTGAAACCGACTGCCACCTTAGCTCTAGGGGTGTCGACACCCCTGTGGGTGGGTCGACCCCCTAGAGCTGGAATTTTGCCGCTCTGACGAATTTTTCGAATTTGAATCTTTCTAGATAAAATTCTGACTCATCACTGACTCAGCTCTGACTCATGTGTATATATATAATTCTTCTACGTGCATACAAGCTTAAAACCCTCATAACTTCCTCATACGGTGTCCGTTTTATGGAAACCAAATGTCTATCTTGACCAGAATTTCAAGACGGACGCAATGGTGCCGTCCTTTCCTTTAATTATGATTATTAAATTAATTATTATTTAATTTATTCTCTTTAATGTCGTTAAAAATTTGGGGTGTTACAATTGTCTAAATTAGCCCTTTAGGTGTCCAACTATTTAGATCTAGCATAATTAGGGTGACATAGTAACATTTTTAGATCTAAAAATGACTTTACATGTCAAGTTTACTATAACAAATCGGATTTTTGAAACCAATTTAAAATTTTTATTTTAGCAATTTTATTGGATTTTGAATATTTAAAATGATTTATTTTAAATAATAACGGCTAAAAATTTATTCAAATCGAAGTTAGAATGAATAAATTTATTTTAATTATAAAATGAGCCTAAAATGGCGCGGTAGTCTGAAAATTCAATTTCAAATTTCAAATGAATGTACAGGATTTAAAATAAATCGGATTTCAGTAAAACCAGAAATATTAGAATCTGTTTGAAAATATATTTCCAATGAATGTGAAAAATCCAGATTTCATAATGGGAATTGAAAATTATGTCTAGTTTAAAATTCAGAATAGTCGCTATGGAATTTATATATATATTTAAAAGGACCTGACGGAAGGGAAAATGGCGTCCGCTTCTTCTTCTTCCGTTGCGTTCATTAATGGCGTCAAGACTTTGGTCAGATCCGCTTCAAACTTTATATAATACGATTTGAAATTCACGCGTGCATCTTCTAAGCCTTCGGAGAATACTCACGTGCATTCTTTTAAAGAAATACTATTAAAAAATCCAGCTCCAAAGATCGAGAAACCGATTTCATCGATACCTGTGCACAAAGTCTCTTCATATTCTGATAATTTGAGCGATATTAAACTATAGAAAAAATGTTTTAGGTGTGGAGATGCTGGCCATTGGATCAAAGAGTGTAGAAATCCGATCGTTTGTTTCAAATGCAAAAAGATTGGGCATAAAGGTTATTAGTGTTCTTCTTTTTCTAAAACAGAGAATACTCAAAGAAACATGGCTGGCAGTAATGAAATCGATCTTTCGGAGCTCCTTTCGGATGACGATGTTCAGTGATTCAGTTTTTGGTCGACTATATCGGTTTTTTCTGGCGAGTTCTCGATTAACCATGTTGAACAGGCTCTGAAGAAGGAATTCTATTATCTTTACTCTTGGGAGTGGAAGGTGAAGAAACTTGGGAATGTCTTTGTGGTGAAATTTCTTAGGACTTTTTCTTGGGTGATTTCTATTCTATTTTTCTGATAGTGGTACCCTTAACATTCTCCCATGGAGTCTTGGCTATGGTTCCGCAAAATCGAAGGGTGCAGTTTCTGTGTGGATTACTTTAAAGAATCTCCTATTGTTTTTAGAAATCTTAAGATGGTGAAGATTATTCTTTCGAAAGTGGGCAGGGTTGTTCGTTCGCAAGAAAATGCTTGGGATGTTGCTGATTTTTCTTATCTGCATGTTGAAGTTGCAATTCCATCTCCGATTCACATTCCTTCGCTAATAAAAATTTTCACCAGAAGATCTTATCACGAGGTGGATGTTTGTCAATTCTTGGGTGATCCTAATGGCTCTTTTGAATCAGATGATTTCAAGAACCAGGTGTTCCGGAGAGATGGAGATGGCCTTCTAAAAGTCTGGAAACCTAAGAGGGCTTTGAAGAAGTCTGGTGGCTCAGTTGGTGGGACGTCTTCATCTAATCCCTTTGCTGCTCTGTTTAATATTGATGATGAGGATATTCACTCTAAGGATGATGAGATAGTCCTTTCTGATGTAGAGGAGGAAAATGTGGTTTCTAATGTCTAGGATACTAGTGAAGCTTTTCCAGTGGAGTATCAATCAGGTCTTGATGTGCATGCTTTGGAGGTTGGCCATGCGGTGGTTGTTGAGGCTCAAACGAAATCCAGGAAAGGCAAAGAAGTGATGGGTTCTTCTGGTGTTACTTTTCTGAGGCGCAGTGCTAGAAGAAGCTTGGAAGCGGGACACCCTCTGGAAGGTAGTGTTTTTGTACCTGCTTTTCTTAATAGTTTATCCAATGATCAGTTACATGCTTTAGCTGTTAATTCTGGTTTTGTGTTGAATATTGTTGAATCTAATATTGCTGAGTTTAAAATGAAGGAACTAGAGAGAGTTAACTCGTTAAAATGATTATAGTATCCTGGAATGTAAGGAGTTTAGGCAAACCCAAAAAATGCCTTAGGGTTAAAAAATTTCTTGCATCTTTTAACCCTGACATTGTGTTTTTGCAAGTGACTAAGATTGCATGCTATGATAATTTCTCTTTCTATTCTTTGGGAGGTGGTTTTCTTGATGGTTGGAGTTCGCTAAATGCAATTGGTAGTGCAGGTGGCTTGTTGATTGGTTGGAATTGCAACAAGTGAGAGTCTAAACAAGAATGCAAAGGAATTCATTGTTTGAGCATTGCATTGTGCTTTAAAAGCTTAGGGGTGGTTTATTACTTCACAAATGTATATGGTCCTCATACCAAAGATGAAAGAAAAGTGTTATGGGAAGAAGCTTGTCTTTTGATATTTCATTTCAAGGTCCTTGGCTGGTTGGTGGTGACTTCAATGTTACAAGATTCCCTTTTGAGAGAAATAGAAGAATGGAAGATTATGGTGAAGATATGGATGACTTTGGAGATTTTGTTAGAAACTGTAATTTAATTGATCTGCCTCTTTCTAATAGAAAGTTTACATGGAGCAATGGAAGGGAAGATCCAACTTTGGTCAAATTGGATAGATTTTTCATTAATCCAGCTTTTGACGATATTCATCCACTTGCATCTCAATGTGGCCATGCTTCCATTATTTCTGATCACTGCCCTATTATATTTGATTCGGGTGATGGAATTTTGAAGAAATCTGTTTTCAGATTCGAGAAGATGTGGTGTGTTAAAGATGGTTTTGATGATTTGCTAACTTCAAAGTGGGCAGAGTTCTCTAATCTTGGGGAAGCCGCTAGCTCTATTAGTAGAAAGTTGAAGTTGCTGAGAAACTTTCTTAAAAAACTAGTGAGTGGCCCGTGCTACGCACATGGGTAATGTGAAGTACAGAGTACAGTAGTTGTAACATTAACAAATTTATATAATTATGTATCTATGTACTATGGTTTTCTTTTAAGATTATTTGAGAGATAAGCAACAACATAAAATTCAAGTCAGAGTTCAAGTTTGAAGATATTACAATACAAAAACAATAAGTTTCCAAGAAAAATAGATAAACATGAAGAAAAAAGTTAAGATAAGAGGGCTGAAAATAGTAGAAAAATATTAGGCCTTCAGGTTGTCGTGGAACTTGCGCTTCCCCAAGGTGGTCTGGAAACGACCTTGTCCAAACTTGGTATATGTATCAATGAACTTAGCTTGATCTCCTCAAGAGTAAAATGAAATGTTCGCTTAAACAGAGACCAACGAAGTGTCACTACCCTCCCCTTTGGTCCCACACAGCAACCCTGTATTAGATTGTAATCGTCCTTTGTTGGTCTATAGAGAGGGAAGCCGCCCGTCAGTGTTATATCTTTCTCAATTCTGTAAAATTAAGTAGATGCAGTGCGTTCTTTTGGAGGTGAGAAAATGGAGAGAATGTGCAATAAACGGAACCCATACAAAATTTTGAATATGCCATTTACATCTGTTCAGTTGAGGAGATGGAAACATGGTGAGAACGCGTAAGAAATGAAGCCGCACAACAATTGTAAAGGAAAAATATGCTAGCATTTGCAAACTTCATCTTTTGTCCCTTCAGAAGTTCAATCCATGTTCTTTTAGTTCTTTTGTTTTCCATCCTAACACATGCATACTATCTATTTTAAAAAACTTTATTGAATAAAAGTACAGTAAATTTGATTATCTGTTAAATCTTGAAAATAAAAAATTCAAATGGAGAACAAATTAAACAATCAAGTATGAGCATCAATTTTTATTTAATATAAAAACAATTATCATCGATACGAAGAAGAAACATTCCCCCAGTGGCGACCCTGGCTGGCCTTAATGTGGCTCCGCCCCTGTATGACTCCAGTATTTTTCTTCGTTCCATAGAGAAAAGCCTATCCTTTAAATCAGATACAATATATTTTCTAAGTGTTCAGAGCAAACATTTTGTCTAAGCTATAATGAAACCAAAATCACTAAATTATACAATTTATGCAAAATGGCCAGTAATCATTCAAATATCCATAAACGAAAAATATCATTAAAATTATGAAAAATGGCCAATAAAATTGAATATGTATAAACGAACAATATGGCTGCCAATCCTAAGACAACAATCCTCGCTGGCAAATTAGGCTAATAAAAATGAGAGTAAATTTTGTTAACATCCTCTAGTGTCAAAATAACATTAAAATTAACTATAGATTTTCAAAAGGGGTGTCAAGTATATATTAAATCCGCCAATCACCTCATATAGTTATTTCAGCACCCTTAAATATAGTAGTAACAAAATTGAACCTTAACATCCAAGAAGCCATCACTTTTTTCTGTAGACATCTAGTACCCCACACTTTGTAGCAAAAAAATCCATATTTGCAGTATCATTAATTCATTTGCTTTATATGTCTTCTTTGGTTAGTGGAGTATTAAAGTGTTAACCCTGTTGTGAAAACACGGTTTAGAAAATAATACGTTGAGACCGTTTGAATCGTTTACACGACATGGATTCAAGTCGTTAGCGCAACATGGTTTCACGTCGGAGACGCGACTTGGTTCTAAGTCGTCAACATGACATGGCTCAAAGTCATTCGTATACCTTGGAGAGAAACCGTTCAGAGCGATATGGTCCGTAGCGTGTGTCGACAAGTGTTCAAACCACAAATACCCATATCGTTGCAACCAATCCGTCACTCTGCATGTCGTACAGTTGATATACACTATGTCGCAAGGCACATTATGCCGTAGACCAACTCATGTCGTTAGAATGCCATAGCTCAAAACAACCACACACGTCAGGGTGAACACGTGGCAGGTAAGAACGACATATGGTATTCACCACCATGTCGCTTGATAGCAAATAACCCCATGACATCTTCATGGCGTGAGGACCAGATCTAAAACCGTGTCGTTCCACCAATCTAATCATGACGTAAGGATGATCCATGTCATCGTACGTGCTCATACTCATGTTGTTAGTCTGAATACAAGACACTGGATTGCACCAAGATAGAAGACACGTGGCACAAACATGACGTTCAATATGATATGGCTGGAAACTAACGTTAAATATCATATAACTGGGGATGAAAACAAATGATGTCGTTACGTGTTGAAGTCAATCATCATGTCGCATGGCAGGTTGACAGCTGTAAAGGGGAAGCTTCCTCATTATATATTGAATCCATCCGCACAGCATAAAGAAGAACCCGGTTTCATCCATGTCGCTGGACCCCTTTTTGTCCATGCCCCAATACTTGATATACGAAGCATGTCATATCCTGCTAGGAAGACTCATGTTGTTCACCAGCTGACATGTCAGCACAACCCTGCCATGTGATCAAGTCACTAGTATGGATAGAATGATAACCATGTCGCTTCTTGTGATCGCCTGAGAACAATGTCGTCCATTTGGGCATGAGAGGTACAGACTAAAAATGGGTACGTGGCATAAGTAAATGCCAGCCGAGTTACCTACACATGAATTGTATAAAGAACCAGATGGTGCTAAAATATTAAGTCATGTCGCTCCAGATCGACATGGAGACACGTGGTTTCAGCAAATGAATAATGAGGACGGTTCTTTATTATAAAGTAACGACATTAAGTCATGGCAGCATCAGCATCCATGTCGTTAGTGCATGGAATAATGCCGCCTCCCAGCATCAACATCCATGTCGTTAGTGCATGGAATAATGCCGCATCCCAGCATCAGCATCCATGTCATTAGTGTATAATCATGACGTTCCTCATGTGAGATGGTCCAAAGTATTTCAGCCTACTCAAGTCGTAAGCCGCAAACAGCTGGCAGAGCGGGCCAAGTCATACCGTCAATTATTCATTCCGCAAACTATGGACACTTTAATCATGTCGCTCCATATCATCTGTTAAAGCATGCCGTGTACTGATGAATTCATACCGTGATGAGGAGCATGTTGCATGCCAGCCTGGAGCCAACCACGCATCAGCTATACACAGTTTGGATCCATTTACACGGATGGGTCATGTCGTGCATAGCTATTTGCCAATGAGTGATGCCGTGCGCTCATTATTTACCAAAGTGCCACCGAAAGTCATACCGTATCTCACCATGGCGAAATGGAGTCATGGCGAGATGAAGTCATGGCGAGTAGAGTCATGGCGTTTTTCTGCATAATTACAGAATTGCCACCCGGGGCTAAAATCACCTATAAATACCCCTCATAATTCAGTTGAGAGGGGGACCGAAAATTGATTCCTACAAGGAGACTCCGTCGAATTCAAGGCTCATCTACAACTTCCCTAATGGCCTCTATGGATTCATCAACACTTTTCCAACTTCATGAAGATCAAATCCAAATCAATGATCATGAGAGCTTTCTAAAATTGAATCTAAGCACCTTCAATCTCATTCAAGCTACAAGATGAATCACACCAACATCATTCAAGCAATTTATTATCTTCTCTAATTCATTCTAAATCCGGATCTAATGCAAAACTCTTACAAAATCACAAAGAAAGGCCAAAGCACTTAAAGGATTAAAGATCCATACTTCTACTACTATTAAACTAGAGACTCCACCAACTCCTCGCCAATTTTAGAGAAGTTAGATCATAAATAGAGTTGAAAGAGAGAAATGATTGTAATGAGGGAAAATTCATATGTTGTAAGCTTGAATATCATAATGAGAATTGATTGAAAGTGGATGTAGATCCATAGAGAATCGAACCACTATAAAAATTCCTTTGTGTCCTTGCTTGCTTTTTATCTGTTTATTTTGCAATTATGCGGTTCCATATTCTTACCGAATCAGTGAAGTGTAACTTTTACACCCTTGGTGTTTGATCCCAAATTTGGAGCAAACATTTGGCGCCCACCATGGGGCCGCGTTCGCACTTCTCTCAATCTTAAGAGCCTACCATTGAAGTTCTAAGCCTACTTCTACCGTAGATTCCATAAATCCTTGATCCAGACTAATCGACCGACTTTCTCTTCCAAATTCAAAAGGTCTCTACCAAAATCCGAAGAGTTGCACAAAGTTATGCCTCTAGCGAAAAAGTACGACAATAAGTCCACCGGATGTTAGGAAAGTGTCAATCATGACGCTATCACCACCCCATAAGCTAATCTTCCAAATATCGATCGATCTTTGGGAAGTGGAGTTGGCATAATTCAAGATCAATTAGATGCGATTATGGGCGACGTAAATCAACAAATGGCAATTTCAAACTAAGCCTTAATGGATAAGCTTGATATACTTCTGGCTACTCAAATGAATCTCATATCTATAAAAGTTGACTCACAAAAATGCTACAATGCTATAAACAATGTCTCTGCCATTCCACAAACCAATGACCCGACTGTCGCTGAAACTATGGAAGCTAGAATAACTCATGGCAGGTTTAAAGCTGTTGACACCGATTCCAATAAGAAAAATGGAACATTGGTGGATAAGGCGGAAACTCTCCTTGTTGCTCAAGCCAATCCGGTACCTCATAAAATTGAAATCGACCTAAATGGAAATGAACCCTCGTTGGTGTTAGATCATAACTACGATCACGACATAAAGGAAGTTGATGTTTAGTCGAAGATTGGTAATGAAACCGCCATTGAAGATTTCAAAACAGATCTCGAAGTGTTCAAGCAAGTCCCGTCAAAGAAAAGACACGGAAGCAAGTACGTTCCCCAGAAGGTTGCAAATCCTAATGAAGGGGCATTTCTTCAAACCAGAAGTACAGACCCTCATCTTGCTAGCTGTCATTGCCTTCCCGAACGAATGTCAAAGAAAAGGGCCGATATCTACCTCATGGGACAACATAATGACAAAGAACCTATCTTAGGAAATATCATTAAGCTTGTAGGAACCTTTAACAATGTTATTGTGGACACTTACGTCGTTTCCCAAGCCAACAACCTAACCACAAACGAAATTCCAAGGGATTATGTAACTCCAAAAGAGTTCGTTGCCGCTATGACCAATTTGCACCAGAAAATAGATGCTTCAAATGAGATGTTGCTGAATCAAATACGGGCTCTTGAAGCCACTCAAGCCAGCCTCACAAACCGTGTAGAACAACTTGGTGTGGAAAGGAGCATGTACCTTAATGTTTCAGATTTTCACATAAAGAATTATGGTCATCTTGATAATAAGGAAAACAAGTCCAAGCGACCTTTCTCCCCTACCTATCCAGTAAGCCACAAGAAGGATGTCGAAGGGCGAAAAAGAACATATGGAGACAAAGAGAAAAAAGAGAACAAGAGATTTCACTTTTTCAAGTCTAAAGAATTAACTCCACTAAATGATACCTCGGAGAACGTCTTCTTTGCCACTAAAGGCGCAGGATTCTTTCCAAAGCCACTACCAATATTAAAAATCTCAAACAAAGCAGCGACATCTGGAAGTTTCTGCCATTATCACAACCAACCTGGTCATGATACTAATGATTGCAGACATCTGAAAAGCTCAATCGAGATGTTGGTTAGGAAGATCAAGCTGCAAAAATATGTCAGGAAATCGCATACGACAAATCCTCTTTCAACTCCACAAAAGCGAAGCATATCCATCAAACGATCAAGCCCAAGTGGAGAGGCTCCAACGAGTAACCGTACAGAGTCAATGTTCAATATTACGACGAATAGTTCTCGCTCAGACAATAAAAGTTGGGGGAAGATGCAAAGATATGCAAGTTCTCAAGAGTATAACCCGACGGAGGCAATGATCCCAATGGAATTACAAGCTCCTATTCATCCAATGATCGCCCGACACTTCCATACCGAAACTCAGTAAAAGCTGATGTTGAAGTATTTGAGTCTAATCGGAAAAGGTCATATGTTATCAGCCAAGAGCATCTGAATGGCATCAACAAACTGTCGACCTTTGATGAAGTTTCAATACTGGGAATCCGGAATAACGACCGCTTGACGCTTACTGGCTCGCGGTCTTATAAATTCTGACGACCCTAGTTAACATACCCCATTTGGAAAGTCCAAGTGTTGGGTACCGAGAGCATCATATGGAGTAAACCCGGTGATGTGAAGTGCCACTTTGCAAATCAAATGAAAATTTTATCCAGAGTCAGACGATGAAAAGCATAACAAATGGGCACTGTGTCATAGAGCTGCATATTCCATTAAAGAGGTACTACTTAAAGTAGGAAGTTGGAAACATCAAATCTCCAACTTCAAGTCAGTTACCAAGATAAACACCATACGGTTCAAGGAATGTTGACTTCCTTGTGGTTCAACAAGTTTGAGTGATATTTATAACACGCTGCGACAATGATATTCCAAGCGTCGTGTACAACGAGCACCATTCCGCATGTAAAGCGAAGATGTAATGCATCATCCAGAAAATCGAAAGGGGAAGTCAAGAAGTGAATTTAACAATATTGCCAAAGCCGAATTTTCTCGGTCTAATTGTGAAAAATGACGCTTGTCGAGCGCTTATTCCGTAGAAAATCGACGATACTTCATGACCCCTAAAAACACCAGTCTAAGTGACAAATACACCTAAGTATAGAGATAAAAAGCACTACCTTGAAAAGTAGAAGGAATGGGTTGCGAAGGGTCGAATAGTGAGCAAGTGTCACAATAAACGAACTAAAGGGTTATAAGTTTCAGTCAAAGGACATTTCTCCAAGGAAAAATACCATGGCCAGCATACTACATTAACAAAAGGCTTACCGGGGCAAAACTGAACTATCCTAATTTAGAGAAGTTGACATATTGTCTGCTCATTGCCTCAAAGAAGAAAAGGCCACACTACAAAGCCCATTCTATCAAAGTTCTTACCGATGAGCCGCTAAAGCAAGTTCTCTTCCGCTCATAAGCTTCGGAAGGATAATTAAAGTAGGATATTAAGCTTAGCCAATATTACATCACTTACCATCCTCGAGGAACTATAAATGGATAGGCTTTAGCTAGTTTCATCGCTGAAGTTCACTGACAAGGGAGAAAAGAAGAAGGGAACAGTTGAAGCAACCGTCTTCTAAAAAGAACGTTAACACATCCGTATCCTAGCAGAACCTGGTGGCCATTGGAGCGCATCTCGAGTGGGATAGCTCAGGTGCTCACTGTTCAATACTTGAAACATTATTCACGGTAAACACGAAGGTGTGGAGCACTGTGTGGCAAATAAGGGGAATCAGGAACTGAACAACCAAATGATGTAACGTTCAGGTTACAAAACAAGTTGTAAGTTTCATCGAAGGGGTGCCTTCTTAATTGCAAGGTCCCTGGCCCTAGTTCTAACAAATCGTGGCAGAACCCGATAAATGAACTAGCGTCTGCCCCGTGAAACAATGCAACCCTAAACCAAAGACCTCCCCGAGGGGCACCTGGTTTATCGCCGACGCCATTAAGATATGGCTGGATAGCGATACAAACACCGGGCTTTTAAACCCAAGACCTCCCCGAGGGGCACCCGGTTCATCGCCAACGCCATTAAGATATGGCTGGAAGCGATACAAACACCGGGCTTTTAAACCAAAGACCTCGACGAGGGGAACCTGGTTCATCGCTGACGCCATTAAGATATGGCTGGATAGCGATACAAACACCAGGCTTTTAAACCCAAGACCTCCCCGAGGGGCACCTGGTTCATCGCCAACGCCATTAAGATATGGCTGGATAGCGATACAAACACCGGGCTTTTTAAACCAAAGACCTCCCCGAGGGGCACCTGGTTCATCGCCGATGCCATTAAGATGTGGTTGGATAGTAATACAAACACCGGGCTTTTAAACCCAAGACCTCCCCGAGGGGCACCAGGTTCATCGCCAACGCCATTAAGATATGGCTGGATAGCGATACAAACACCGGGCTTTTAAACCCAAGACCTCCCCGAGGGGCACCCGGTTCATCGCCGACGCCATTAATACATGGCCGGATAGCGATATAAACACCGGGTTTTTAGAGACCTCTTCGGAGGCATCCACTCATATGTTGGATCTTCCAAATCTAGCTATTGATTCTGGGTCTTCCAAACCCAGTTACTGACGGACCCAAAGACCTCTTCGCGGCGTCTGACAAGTTCGGCAAGCATCTGAATTATTCAGACTCAACGAACAACGGATCAAAGACCCCTTCGAGGGCATCTGATCATAAGCCGAATCCTCCAAATTCGGACGTGACGGACCCAAAGACCTTCTTCGAAGGCATCTGACAAATTCTACAAGCGACTGGCTTGTTCAGTTACAACGAATAACGGATTTCCGAAAAAACCAAGACCTCTCTGGGGGCACATGTTCAAATCTAATTTCCGAAAAGCCTGGACTGCCAAGTTGACGAGAAATATGATTGAACATGATGAAATATAAGACCTCTCCGGAGGCACATGTTTAAATCTAACCTCCAAAGGGCCTGAACTGTCAGGTTAGCGAGAAATATGATTGAACATATAAAATATAAGACTCCTCACGCAGGGGCACAAAAACAAGAATTCATCTTTATAAAAAAGGCATGAGTAGGATCGACCAAACTGGAAGCTTTTAATCGTAATCACGTCAAAAATTCAATAATGGAAAAAACACACGATCAAGAAATTCCAAATGAAGTCGAACACACAATGCCACACCTAATCTTCAAATCCTATGACAAATTTTGGTATCGGGGCATTACCACCGCATTAACCGCATTAAAGGATTCAGCAATGCTCACTTCTTAACACATACCACAAATCCGTCACAATTTTGAAGTTAAAGGTTCGTGGCTATAATTGAAAAAACCAACTCGCCAAAAGTACCACGGAATCATTATAACAATGTAAAGCATTGCAAAAACAAATGACTTCTAGTTTAAAATTTGTGTTGTGAGCATGAAAAGGAAACAGGTGCGGAATGCTAAACAAAAAAGCACAACAAGCAGAACATGTTTCCATCACGACATCACAAAAGCAAGTCTTAACAAAGCTCTCCAATGGAATTTTCCAAACACTTTTTCGATACAAACTCTCCAATGGAATTTTCCAATGCAGCACTTCTATCAGAGGCCTGGGGCATCCGATGCTTTGAACACACAATGAAAAGCAAAAATAATCCCTCGGGAAAGAAAGAATCGAGTCGGTGCAAGTAGTCTGAATTCACAAGAGATATCCGTCTGCGATAAGAAACCTCTTAGTTTTATCTTGCTCATTGATGGCCTTCAAAGACTCAAGCACATAGTCAGCTACTAAATCCAGGTTTCCTAAGTGCATTGGCATGCTCAGAAGTTCTAAATAAGTCGATAAAAGCAAAATACTTTTGCCAACAAGTTAAAAGCTTCTAGTACGACAATCTAAATCATGGAAATTTGGCAAAATTGATTGTATCCATCTTACGCAATTCGTGACAGCCTATGATAAAAGAGTAGCATGACCATACCGAGATCTGAACAATATCCGGAAGACATATCACGGGTTCACCACGACATCGCAATAAAAAAACCTTATTTATACTCAACAAAAAGGCAAGTATACTCAGAAGTACATAAGCCAAAGTGTGCAAATAACGGGAGATCCATCCTCAGAAGCTCGTAAAAAAAACGATCTAAGCAATATGACTTGATACGTCAATAAAAGCGACCTCGAAAATTCAATTAGTTAAACATCGACCGGTCCCGAGGAGAAGAAAGGGTAGGTACATTGGTCAAGGTAGATCAAAAACGATCTCTTGTGGGAATGAATCCCTTGGCCAAGAAATCTAAAGCGCCTCAACACGAAAGCCTCTTTGACTACAAAGCTCTAATCATATATAACTCAAAGAACCCGATAATACTCTGCTTCAAACCCGAAAATAAATGATGCTGAAAGCAATTACGCTAATATGACATAATCCCATAAAGCGATAGCTCTTCTCTAGGAATTGAAGCTAGTATCCATCAACATTGTCAACATGAGTTATAAGCAAGGTTGAGCAATGACCATGCGCTGGGGCAAACAAATGTGAGACGAAAATTCAAAGTTTTGTCCAACCTGGGATGATAAACTCTATCAAACACGATTGAAAGAAACAACAAAACCGCAAGGTTGCAATATACAACGGTGCTTCTCAGACTGCGAAAAAGCTGATACGGGCAAATGAAAAAGTAATGCAAGATGCAAATTTATTAATGAGCAACGTTCAAATTCCGAAAACCCAATTCCAAGACTCAAGGTCCTCAGGATGAATACCGCAAAAGCATTGTATGAAATGCTGATCTAGCACAACTTATTAAGTGATGCACATAAGCTACTCGATTTACCAAAAATCCTACGGTCATGACCACCCAAGAAGATTGGCTAAGAACACAAGTCAAGTGGACCGGGACATCACTAATAATTAAACAGGGCAAACCAAATTCGGACTTACATCAGACAAATGGTCAGGTGCGCACATTTCATAGGTACTGAACATAATACAGTGATAATTTGAAAGATAATACTTAGAATTCGCAGTCTAAAACTAGGACTGACAAATCTCGAGTATTGTCGCTGAGAAAATTAAGTGTATTATCAGTGTGAACTATATCTACCAAGTCATAAACTCCCAAATAAAAAGCAGCTTCACATTGATAACACATTCAAGTCTATGAATATTTCTCATGATTTGTCTCCTTTTACTAAACTAACCCGTTGTCGCCTTGAGCAATCGACAATGAATTTGCCGCCGAATGTGCGCAAAAGCTATTCATTACAGGTTCCCTAAAAGGTCCCCTATGCTAAGGGAGATCCTCTAATGAAATTGAGCCAGTGTTACACCACCATCCATCGAAATAAGACAAAGACAACATGTATCATTATCTTGTTCAGGAGTTATGTACAGAGATTTCTGAGTCCAACCAAATTATTGTGGCAAAGCTAAAAGGCGAACAATTACAAATTTCCAAAAGGACAATGGATCACCAAAAATCGGTCCATTAAAAATCCAAAAACTACACCTGTTTTAACCTTGGAAACCCAAGTTAAAGTTTCAGTCTAAGCAAAAGTGATCTACTTTCCGGAACAATGACCAAAAACTTCCGTCCGGTATCCACTCTGCGCATGGAACTTCATTTTTTAACAAAGTATGGATAGGAAACATAAGACATAGATGTAACGACCCGCATTCTACGCATCATAGGATCATAGAATATTTATTTCTTTCACATACGAAGTCGTATGGTCATGTAACTTTGGGAGACGACTATTGGGGTCATTTCCCATGTTCATGATTTTTCCCGATTTTTAAATGACCATTTTACCCCTAGTTGGCACTGTTTTGGCCATAACTTTTGACTGGAAAGGAATTTTGACCTGAAACCACTTCCATTAGATCCGGATGATGGTTTCTCTTTCCGTAGAGTGGTCACATTAGCCAAACGGACTCACCGTTTGGGAGATATGGCTGAAACAAGTTTCAGATGGTGAAAAACAGCTTAATTGGGCCTAACCGGGTGATTAGCAGCTAGGCCCAGAGGGGAATTTCGGGTTTAGAGGTATAGGAGGACTGATTAGGGTTAGGTTGTCACTTTCATTTCAGTTTTGAGCCGCCACAAACCTCCTTGAGACCTTAGTAATGGCTTCCATCCTCTAAAACCACTCCAAAACACATTTTTAGTGAAGATTAAGCCTAAACTACATCAAGACAAGGCCAAATAGCAACAAAGCAAGGTTGGAGCTGCTGTTATACATAGGAATTCGACCCAAACAGAGGATACTTCAGATTTGGTGTTTCATTTGTGATCAAGGTGAGTGATTTGCATAGTTTTTGCACTAATTACAGTGATTAAGGGTAATTAGTGAAGATTAGCGAATTTATACGTAAATAAATTCTGAAAAAATTCTTAAAATTCTAAAATAATGTTTTAAGGCTCTGTTAGAAATTTGGGTTAATTTCGATGTGTTTTGCTAATCGTATGCTTAAACATGATTATGAGGGGTTATAGGAAAATGTGAGGTTTTAGCCACTTTTGATCCATTTTGGTTCATTTGAATTATTGTTAGGTGTTTGTGGTTGTTCTTACATGTTGCTATGACTCTATGGTATGTTTTATGATTGATTAGAATAGTTAGATTGGTCGAAAATGCCGTCGAATGGCGTAGAAAGCTCGCTGGAAAGTTGCAGAAGTGTGCAGGTTCCGAACCGGTTCGGATCGGAGAAAGGGGTCGGATCGGATTTGTGAACTGACCAAGGGAATTCGAACTGGATTGGAACTTGTCACTGGAGGAGGCTTGGCGAGAAGGAAGGCTGTTTACTTGGAGTTGGAGTGGACAAGGGGATCGGATCGGAAGAATAATTGGAGGCCAGATCGGATCGACTTGGAGATGCAGGGCTCGGATCGGAAGTAAGCATTTGGGAGAACTAGCAAGAGGGAAGGCCACGCGGATCAGATGGAAAGGAGGGATCGGATCGGAGTACGTGAAGAAATAAGGGAGCGGATCGGAGCGCTGGAAGGAAGGACACCCGACCCGACCCGGAGGAGGACACCGACCCGACCTGAAGTGGAATACCCGACCCGAACCGAATGGAAAGATGACAAGGAAGGAGGACCGAACCGAACCGACGAGGGTAATGACCACCGAACCGAACCGTATTCTAGGGCTGCTATTGCACGACAACTCTTCTGAAGACCCACTCCAATTCGATTAAAACCCGAGATGCAAAGGAAGTCCAAATGAGGAGCTTTGACTCAGGATCCAGCTGGGAACCAATGAGTGGGCTTCATGATTGGGCTTTGCTGCGGGACGTGTGCCAAGGGGTTATCGACGTCTATAGCTTTGGACCACTATGGTAGGAGGTACGAAGGCGGATTCAGGGCCATTATGGCATCGGTAGAACCAAGAGCTACGATCAATGAAATGGGTCATTGAAATGTTTGGTCATGACTCCATATGTTTAGCTTGGTCATAGCAGGGTTTCTACAAGTCGGGATTCGTCGTTGCCTCAGTTTGTCTAGTGTTCCAAAGTGGTAGATATCGTATGCTTTACGCACTGAGTGAGAGATGTGAGGATGGTTGCTATGATTGATTTGTTTGCTATCATTATGACATGCACACCCCACCCCCGTATCCTTACACCCTTTATTATGGCACCCTAGAGTATTGTACGGTATGTGGTACTAACTCTTTGGTTGCAGGTTCAGGTATGGTTTAGTATACCTGTTATTATTCTGTTTAGATGCTTATCGCTCATACCAGGCTTTATGTCTGACCCAGAGTTTTATGTCTCCTCTTATTACTCTGGGTGCTCACACGAGCAGACTAGAGACAGGTTAGCTGGTGATGCACGGGTAGATGATCCGGAGACGAGCAGGAGGCTTCCACGTAATATATATAGTATTCTCCCTGTGTTGTTGAAGATCACTGCTTGGGCATTGGTGGTGCATCTTCTGCTTTGGTTTTCTTTTGTTAGAGACAGTAAATTTGGAAAGTTGTAATAAGCTATATTTGGATTTCCGCTGCTCTGATGTTGACATTGATTATTAGTTATCAGCTTATGCACTGTCTCGCCTGTTTTATGTCAAGTATGTTATTATTATATTTTATTCCATGCGCTGTGAGACATTCTACAGGTTCCTCGTTTAGTTCATTTCCCTTCTTCCTTTTCCTTCTAACGACCCGTTCCGTGCTAACTGGACATGTGTACAGCGCACTTTTGGAGTAAATGTCGGTTGGTGCGGGGCGGGCCGTCACACTTGGTATCAGAGCTCTAGGTTGCGTAGTTAACCTAGGGGAGTTATCAGCGAGAGATAAGATACGTATACGAGAGAGCGTATTTGTGATTATTTTGGTTTTTAAAAGCTATATATATACTATTAGTAGTATAAGGATGAAGTCGTACTGCCCTAGCACCACTATGGAGTCGTTAATCGTTTCCTTTTTCAGATTGACGATGAGCCGATATACTAGAGGTGCTGGTAGGGGAGCCAATAATGGGAATGTTGCTGACATGAGGACGATGTTTACTGACCTCATGAGAGAGATGCTTAGAGATGTGCAGAGGGTAGCTCCCAATGGTGGAAATGGTGGTGGTCCAATAGTGCAGGCGCCAAGAGTCGACTTCGCCAAGTTGAATAAGGATTATACTAGCCTTGGTGGTAAGCCGTTCCACGGAACAGAGTCGGCCACGGATGTTCAGGATTGGTTGGATAGTTGCGAACGTATCTTCGAGGATTTGGGTATCGAGGATGCGATGAAAAGAAAGTTAGCATCCCGTCAGCTGCAAGGGCGGGCAATGAATTGGTGGAATGCTATAAAGGCAGCTACTCCCGAAGATCAGATTACTTGGGAGCAGTTTAAGGCTCGCTTTAGCGAGAAGTTCATTCCAGCTGCTCAGAAGTCAGTGCTGTTTAAGAGATTCTTGGAGCTCAAGCAGAATGGCAGAGCTGTCTCGGAGTACATCGCTGAATTCGACACTTTGTCGAAGTATGGGTTATCTCTTATTGATACTGCCGAGAAGAAGAATGAGAAATTCATAACTGGTTTGGATCAGTACTTAAGGGAAAAGCTTATTAACCACATCGATGAGACGTTTGAGTCGATTGTGGGGAAAGCATTAAGATCAGAAAGTCTCTACCCTAAGTCGAAGACTGAGGTTGCATCTGCAGAAGAGCCAAAACCACAAGCAAGTGGTGGAGGCAAGGGTGGTTCCCAGAATAAGAGAAAGCAGAACCAAGCTAAGGATGGCCAGAAGAAAAAGAATAAGCAAGATGTTGAGTGCTTCAGCTGTGGTAAGAAGGGCCATTATGCTAGTAATTGTCGGGCCAAGCCAGCGGATAGGAAGTGCTTCAACTGTGGCCAAATGGGACATCACAAGGACAAGTGTCCACAGCCCCCTAAGGAAAAGCAAATGGTGAAAGCCTACGCTCTTAATGCTATTCCTTCTTCGTCGAATGCCCCAACAGCGGCGAAGAAGGGAAAGAATGTCGTCATTCAAGGTATGCTTTCTGTTTATGATGTTCCTGTTAGAGTTTTGTTTGATACCGGAGCTTCTAGTTCTTTTATATCTAGTGACCCGGTAGATAGATTGGGATTGGAGCCCGAGATTGTCGATAGACCTTTAGTAGTGACGAACCCGATTGGTGGTTCGACTAGCCTTAGCATGATTTGTCGTAATGTGGTCTTATCGAGTCATGGATGCATGTTTGTTTGTGATTGCTTTGTTTTGGGCTTTACTGGGTTTGGCATTATTTTGGGAGTAGATTGGCTCCAAAGATACGGGGTGGTGGTAGACTGTGAGGGCTTGTTGGTGACAGCTAGAGCGGATGATGGGCGGAGGATAGTGTTTGGTGGTCTACCCACTAAGGGGGTATTGGCTAGTTTTCTAAACTCCCTCGACATTCCGCATAGTGAGTTGTCAGGTTTGCCCGTGGTTGGCCAATATCCGGAGGTTTTCGAAGAAGTGACCGTACTTCCACCACACCGAGAGATTGAGTTCCGTATTGATTTGGTAAAAGATGCCAGGCCTATAGTGATGCCACTTCGTCGTATGGCACCAAGGGAGCAGCGAGAGCTCGAGGTGCAAGTCAGCGATCTTTTGAAGAAGGGATTTATCAGAAGGAGTGTTTCTGAATGGGGAGCACCAGTTGTGTTTGCTACCAAGGCGGATGGTTCCCTTCGTTTGTGTGTAGACTACCGCGAGTTGAATAAAGTGACGAGGAAGAACAAGTATCCTCTACCGCGGATAGATGATTTGTTTGATCAGCTGAGTGGCGCGAGAGTATTTTCTCAGTTGGATCTCGCGACAGGTTTTCATCAGCTTAGAGTGGAAGCTGAGAGTATAGCTAAAACGGCATTTCGGACGCTGTCTGGGTTTTATGAGTGGTTGGTCATGCCATTCGGGCTGACCAATGCCCCAGCATATTTTGTGGATCTTATGAATAGGGTATTCAGAGATCAGTTGAATAAGTTTGTCCTTGTGTTCGTTGATGATATTTTGGTCTACTCGAGGACAGAGGAAGAACACAAGGAACATTTAAGAATAGTGATGGAGGTGTTGAGAAAACACCAATTGAAAGCAAAGTTTTCTAAGTGTCACTTCTGGAAGAGGGAAGTGAGGTTCTTGGGCCATGTTGTATCAGAAAATGGGATTGCCGTGGACCCGGCGAAGGTGGCTACGGTACAGGATTGGCCTACGCCCAAGAATGCAACAGATGTAAGAAGTTTCTTGGGGTTAGCGGGATATTATCGTAAGTTTATCCAAAGTTTCTCCAAGATAGCAGCACCATTGACCCAGTTGACCAAGAAGAATCAAGCTTTTGTCTGGGATGGAAGGTGCGAGAATGCATTCAGAAGTCTAAAGGACAAGTTGACAAGCGCACCAGTGTTAGTCATTCCTAAGGGGGATGAAGAGATGACGGTATACACGGATGCCTGTGGTACCGGACTGGGTGCTGTATTGATGCAAGGCGGTAGGGTTGTAGCTTACGCAAGTCGGCAATTGAAACCGCACGAGAGAAGATACCCTACCCATGATTTAGAATTGGCAGCAATCGTGTTCGCGTTAAAGATGTGGAGACACTATCTCTTGGGGGAAAGATTTGAGCTGTTTACAGATCATAAATCGTTAAAGTATCTCTTCTCTCAGAAAGATCTGAATCTCCGTCAGCAGAGATGGTTAGAGTTCTTAGCTTCCTATGATTTTGACATCGCATACACACCAGGAAAGGGCAATGCGGTGGCTGATGCATTGAGCAGAAGGCATGCCAGCTTAGGGGCTATGTTCCTTGAATGGAAGCAACTGGAGTTTATCGCGGGGTTTGATTTCAGACCAAAGTGCGAATTGGATCCAGAAATGTTAGCAAGTTTGACGATCAGACCCACTTTGATTGAGCGGATCGGCTCTAGTCAGAGGGACGATCCTAACCTATTGGAAATCATCTCCAAGTTAGAGATGGGTATCGATGAGGAGATGAACAAGTATGGGCTTGATCGAGATAGATGGCTTAGAAAGAATGGAAAGCTTGTTGTACCCAATGTCAATGGATTGAGGGATGAAGTGCTTAGAGAATGTCATCACTCAAAGCTAACTATACACCCCGGTGGTAACAAGATGTATCGAGATATGAAGCAGACTTACTACTGGGAAGGAATGAAAAGAGACGTTGGGAAGTTTATATCCAAATGCATGAATTGCCAGCTAGTTAAAGCCGAGCAAAAGAAGCCTAGTGGGTTGTTACAGCCTTTAGAAATTCCCGAATGGAAATGGGAGCAAGTCTCGATGGATTTCATTGATGGTTTGCCAAGGACTAGATCGGGACATGATAGCATTTGGGTAGTTGTGGACCGACTGACTAAAAGTGCAAGATTTATACCAGTCAAATCGACCAGAACGGCAGCTAAGTTAGCAGAATTGTATATGAAGTGGGTAGTGAGATTTCATGGAGTACCCAAAAGCATTGTGAGTGACCGAGACCCGTTGTTCACTAGTGGGTTTTGGAGGAGCTTACAAGAGGCTCTAGGGTCAGAGTTACATCTCGGTACCGCATATCATCCTCAGACCGACGGTCAGACGGAGAGGGTGAATCGTATTTTGGAAGATCTCTTGAGAGCAAGTATATTGGATTTTGGTGGATCGTGGGATGACCATTTGCATCTAGTAGAGTTTGCATATAATAATAGCTACCAATCCAGTATTGGTATGGCTCCGTTTGAAGCTTTGTACGGAAGACCGTGTAACTCACCATCATGTTGGATAGAGACTGGCGAGAAGTTTATGCTTGGACCAGATGTGGTGAGGGAAACTTCAGATAAGATCAAGATCATTCAACAACGAATGAAGGCAGCCCAGGATAGACAGAAAAGTTATGCTGATAAGAGAAGAAGAGACTTAAAATTCTCCGTTGGTGACTTGGTGTTTGTCAAGATCTCTCCGTTGAAGAGCGTAATACGATTTGGCAGGAGAGGCAAGTTGGCACCAAGATTCGTTGGCCCATTCCCTGTTCTTGAACTAGTCGGGAATTTGGCATATAGAATTGACTTACCAGAGAAAATGGCGGGAGTTCACAACGTATTTCATGTTTCCCAACTAAGGAAGTTCGTCCACGACTCAGATATGACTATTTCACCTGATCAGTTAGAGGACTTCGAAGTAGAACCCGAGGCGGTTGGGAACCGCAAGCCGGCCCGTATTGTCGAGCACGACATGAAGCAACTTCGAAGGAAGGCGGTGAAGCTAGTCAAGGTACAGTGGAGCGAGGACGAGAGTGATTGTACTTGGGAGACAGAGGAGGACATTAGGAAGACACACCCAGAACTCTTTGCCTGGTAAGATTTTGACTTCGATTTAGTTTTCCGCATGCTAGGATAGGCTTGTTTGCTTGTTTTGCATGTTTGATTGTTGTACGTGGCTGTTAGGCATGCGGGATCCTTTGTATGTTTTGGGTTAAGGAATTTCGGGGACGAAATTTCTTAAGGGGGGGAGAGTGTAACGACCCGCATTCTACGCATCATAGGATCATAGAATATTTATTTCTTTCACATACGAAGTCGTATGGTCATGTAACTTTGGGAGACGACTATTGGGGTCATTTCCCATGTTCATGATTTTTCCCGATTTTTAAATGACCATTTTACCCCTAGTTGGCACTGTTTTGGCCATAACTTTTGACTGGAAAGGAATTTTGACCTGAAACCACTTCCATTAGATCCGGATGATGGTTTCTCTTTCCGTAGAGTGGTCACATTAGCCAAACGGACTCACCGTTTGGGAGATATGACTGAAACAAGTTTCAGATGGTGAAAAACAGCTTAATTGGGCCTAACCGGGTGATTAGCAGCTAGGCCCAGAGGGGAATTTCGGGTTTAGAGGTATAGGAGGACTGATTAGGGTTAGGTTGTCACTTTCATTTCAGTTTTGAGCCGCCACAAACCTCCTTGAGACCTTAGTAATGGCTTCCATCCTCTAAAACCACTCCAAAACACATTTTTAGTGAAGATTAAGCCTAAACTACATCAAGACAAGGCCAAATAGCAACAAAGCAAGGTTGGAGCTGCTGTTATACATAGGAATTCGACCCAAACAGAGGATACTTCAGATTTGGTGTTTCATTTGTGATCAAGGTGAGTGATTTGCATAGTTTTTGCACTAATTACAGTGATTAAGGGTAATTAGTGAAGATTAGCGAATTTATACGTAAATAAATTCTGAAAAAATTCTTAAAATTCTAAAATAATGTTTTAAGGCTCTGTTAGAAATTTGGGTTAATTTCGATGTGTTTTGCTAATCGTATGCTTAAACATGATTATGAGGGGTTATAGGAAAATGTGAGGTTTTAGCCACTTTTGATCCATTTTGGTTCATTTGAATTATTGTTAGGTGTTTGTGGTTGTTCTTACATGTTGCTATGACTCTATGGTATGTTTTATGATTGATTAGAATAGTTAGATTGGTCGAAAATGCCGTCGAATGGCGTAGAAAGCTCGCTGGAAAGTTGCAGAAGTGTGCAGGTTCCGAACCGGTTCGGATCGGAGAAAGGGGTCGGATCGGATTTGTGAACTGACCAAGGGAATTCGAACTGGATTGGAACTTGTCACTGGAGGAGGCTTGGCGAGAAGGAAGGCTGTTTACTTGGAGTTGGAGTGGACAAGGGGATCGGATCGGAAGAATAATTGGAGGCCAGATCGGATCGACTTGGAGATGCAGGGCTCGGATCGGAAGTAAGCATTTGGGAGAACTAGCAAGAGGGAAGGCCACGCGGATCAGATGGAAAGGAGGGATCGGATCGGAGTACGTGAAGAAATAAGGGAGCGGATCGGAGCGCTGGAAGGAAGGACACCCGACCCGACCCGGAGGAGGACACCGACCCGACCTGAAGTGGAATACCCGACCCGAACCGAATGGAAAGATGACAAGGAAGGAGGACCGAACCGAACCGACGAGGGTAATGACCACCGAACCGAACCGTATTCTAGGGCTGCTATTGCACGACAACTCTTCTGAAGACCCACTCCAATTCGATTAAAACCCGAGATGCAAAGGAAGTCCAAATGAGGAGCTTTGACTCAGGATCCAGCTGGGAACCAATGAGTGGGCTTCATGATTGGGCTTTGCTGCGGGACGTGTGCCAAGGGGTTATCGACGTCTATAGCTTTGGACCACTATGGTAGGAGGTACGAAGGCGGATTCAGGGCCATTATGGCATCGGTAGAACCAAGAGCTACGATCAATGAAATGGGTCATTGAAATGTTTGGTCATGACTCCATATGTTTAGCTTGGTCATAGCAGGGTTTCTACAAGTCGGGATTCGTCGTTGCCTCAGTTTGTCTAGTGTTCCAAAGTGGTAGATATCGTATGCTTTACGCACTGAGTGAGAGATGTGAGGATGGTTGCTATGATTGATTTGTTTGCTATCATTATGACATGCACACCCCACCCCCGTATCCTTACACCCTTTATTATGGCACCCTAGAGTATTGTACGGTATGTGGTACTAACTCTTTGGTTGCAGGTTCAGGTATGGTTTAGTATACCTGTTATTATTCTGTTTAGATGCTTATCGCTCATACCAGGCTTTATGTCTGACCCAGAGTTTTATGTCTCCTCTTATTACTCTGGGTGCTCACACGAGCAGACTAGAGACAGGTTAGCTGGTGATGCACGGGTAGATGATCCGGAGACGAGCAGGAGGCTTCCACGTAATATATATAGTATTCTCCCTGTGTTGTTGAAGATCACTGCTTGGGCATTGGTGGTGCATCTTCTGCTTTGGTTTTCTTTTGTTAGAGACAGTAAATTTGGAAAGTTGTAATAAGCTATATTTGGATTTCCGCTGCTCTGATGTTGACATTGATTATTAGTTATCAGCTTATGCACTGTCTCGCCTGTTTTATGTCAAGTATGTTATTATTATATTTTATTCCATGCGCTGTGAGACATTCTACAGGTTCCTCGTTTAGTTCATTTCCCTTCTTCCTTTTCCTTCTAACGACCCGTTCCGTGCTAACTGGACATGTGTACAGCGCACTTTTGGAGTAAATGTCGGTTGGTGCGGGGCGGGCCGTCACAATAGATGTGGATGGTTCAAGTTCTAGAGTGCTCAAATATAACGTACTTCAAAACAAGCATCGAGTATCAAATAAATCTCCCAACGACCTAACAATTAGGTCGCTCCACGGCTTAAAGCCCAAATTTTTCAACAACCTAAAAGTCTTAAGTCGTTTAAAGGCTTAAAAGCTTAGGCCGCTCAAAGGATAGGTCACCCAACTATTCCAAGGTTAAGGGTGTTGCAACATTTCAAGCTCATAAGACGTTCGGTCATCTCAAGGCCCCATATCGTGAGCCGAGCAAATTGTTCAAATCACTCAAAGGCTTGGGTTGCCCCATAATTGAGGAGTTTGAGTCGTCCCATGATTTAAAAGGTTATATTGACGAGTGAAAACTTTAGGCCACTAACGACCTAAAGCATAGGACGCAATGACGACCTTGACTGATTTAACGACCTAAGAGCCCCAAACCTGGTAGCGATCTAAAGCTTAAGATCGCGACATCAATCCAAAGCCTCAAAGTGTCTATTAAGCTAAAGCTCGGGTGGTGTGTTGACATGAGGGAGTTCACAACATATAAAAAGCTGCGACTAAATCTCGACACGACAAACATATGATTACCAGATTTAAAGCAACCCAGTATCAAAGCACGCTGCAGATACCAAAGTACCTATTGGTATGCAAGGCCATTTTGTGAATCCATCTACAACATTGAATGGCCAAAGCTGATTCCAAACTTACTCCAGCGAATTAGTAATTCGACAAGGCTTGAGGATGCATATCAAAATCATGATCTATAGATTAAGATCATCTTATTTGACCTCTACAAGTTATCAAAAGACTATACTACTTCAAATTGGAAGCTTGTAGCTTTTAAATATAGATTACAGCTCTAGTTTTAAACTATTACGCAGTGTTCAAGCTATGAAAGGGAAAATTTGCCCTATTATTGCAAGTTAATGCTTTCCGGCATTACGGGCCCCAAACAAAGTTTAGCAGTACAGAAAATTCGATGATGAACAAAGGCTCTAACACAAGAAAATATTCAAAAATGTGCATGCTCAAACCAATATATGTTCAAACATACTTGAACCCAATACGGGTCGAGCATGCTTAAACTAACATGTTGGCCAAGCATGACTGAATGATGAGCTCAAGCACGAGCGATTATAAAAGTTTGAGTAGACAAATTTGGAAATTGTCAGACCATGTTAGCAAGCTTCTAGATAGTCAAGTTTATGTGATCATCGGGGGCATCCACTGAAGTCTCCGATGTCAGAACTAACTAACAAAGCAGACAAACATTCAACGATAGAAATTCTTCCCATGGAGAAGACTAATAACGACTTCCTAAGCAAAGGGCATGAATATCTGGAGCTTCTCCAAGAAGAAGCAGGGAATGAATCACAGATAAGTATTTCCCAAATATGAAATACCGTACTCCATCATATAAGTCATTAAAACAATAACGTTTGAAATCCACAGTCGACTTTAGTCGATTAGCATATTTTAAGGGTTAATGCGAATTCGATTTAGAATACCGTGTTTGTACAAACAATATTTGACGGATTATAAAGCGTTGAATTAAACAGTCCTATACAGACACTTTATTCAATTCGAAAATGAAATTCGCTGAAATCCATTTTCTAATGATTGAACTAATCTGTTATTGATATGGACGATCAATAACAAGGTATAAGTCCAAGATCATGCAAGTGTTTGTTTTAACTACAGAACAGGTGGCGAGAAGCAATTCACTCTCCAATGCAGTGTCGGAAATCAACTAGTTAAATCAAAGTTCTGGCAAACCATTAGAAGTGCAAAAATACACTGGAATTTATGCTATCAGATCAAATGACATGAAGATGCAAGCAAATCCAGATTATAGTCTATTCTACAAGATCAATCAACGAAAAGTTACAACTGGATCTCAATGTAAAATTTATCAACGACAATGTTCATTTCGAAGTCCGCACTTCTTGCAAGCAAAAAATGCGAACTTCGAGGGGAAAATGTTAACCCCGTTATGAAAACGCGGTTTAGAAAATAATACGTTGAGACCGTTTAAATCGTTTACACGGCATGGATTCAAGTCGTTAGCGCGACATGGTTTCACGTCGGAACGCGACTTGGTTCTAAGTCGTCAACATGACATGACTCAAAGTCGTTCGCATAACTTGGAGAGAAACCGTTCAGAGCGATATGGTCCGTAGCTTCTGTCGACAAGTGTTCAAACCATAAGTAAACATATCGTTGCAGCCAATCCGTCACTCTGCATGTCGTACAACTGATATACATTATGTCGCAAGGCACGTTATGCTGTAGACCAACTCATGTCGTTAGAACGGCATAGCTCAAAACAACCATATACGTCAGGGTGAACACGTGGCAGGTAAGAACGACATATGGGATTCACCACCATGTCGCTTGATAGCAAATAACCCAAGGACGTCTTCATGGCGTGAGAACCGGATCTAAAACCGTGTCGTTCCACCAATCTAATCATGACGTAAGGCTGATCCATGTCGTCGTACGTGCGCATACTCATGTCGCTAGTCCGAATACAAGACAGTGGATTGCACCAAGATAGAAGACACGTGGCACAAACATGACGTTCAATATGATATGGCTGGAAACTAACGTTAAATATCATATAACTGGGGTGCAAACATATGATGTCGTTACGTGTTGAAGTCAATCATCATGTCGCATGGCAGGTTGACAGCTGTAAAGGGGAAGCTTCCTCATTATATATTGAATCCATCCGCATAGCATAAAGCAGAACCCGGTTTCATCCATGTCGCTGAACCCCATTTTGTCCATGCCGCAAGACTTGATATACGAAGCATGTCGTATCCTGCTAGGAAGACTCATGTTGTTCACCAGCTGACACGTCAGCACAACCCTGCTATGTGATCAAGTCACTAGTATGGATAGAATGATAACCATGTCGCTTCTTGTGATCGCCTGAGAACAATGTCATTCATTTGGGCGTGAGAGGTACAGACTAAAAATGGGTATGTGGCATAAGTAAATGCCAGCCAAGTTACCTACACATGAATTGTATAAAGAACCAGATGGTGCTAAAATATTAAGTCATGTCGCTCCAGATCGACATGGAGACACGTGGTTTCAGCATATGAATAATGAGGACGGTTCTTTATTATAAAGTAACGACACTAAGTCATGGCAGCATCAGCATCCATGTCGTTAGTGCATGGAATAATGCCGCATCCAAGCATCACATCCATGTCGTTAGTGCATGGAATAATGCCGCATCCCAGCATCAGCATCCATGTCATTAGTGTATAATCATGACGTTCCTCATGTGAGATGGTCCAGAGTATTTCAGCCTACTCATGTCGTAAGCCGCAAACAGCTGGCAGAGCGAGCCAAGTCATACCGTCAATTATTCATTCCGCCAACTGTGGACACTTTAATCATGTCGCTCCATATCATCCGTTAAAGCGTGTCGTGTACTGATGAATTCATACTGTGATGAGGAGCATGTCGCATGCCAGCCTGGAGCCAACCACGCATCAGCTATACACAGTTTGGATCCATTTACACGAATGGGTCATGTCGTGCATAACTATTTGCCAATGGGTGATGCCGTGCGCTCATTATTTACCAAAGTGCCACCGAAAGTCATACCGTATCTCACCATGGCGAAATGGAGTCATGGCGAGATGAAGTCATGGCGAGTAGAGTCATGGCGTTTTTCTGCATAATTACAGAATTGCCACCTGGGGCTAAAATCACCTATAAATACCCCTCATAATTCACTTGAGTGGGGGACCGAAAATTGATTCCTATAAGGAGACTCCGTCGAATTCAAAGCTCATCTACAACTTCCCTAATGGCCTCTATGGATTCATCAACACTTTTCCAACTTCATGAAGATCAAATCCAAATCAATGATCATGAGAGCTTTCTACAATTGAATCTAAGCACCTTCAATCTCATTCAAGCTACAAGATGAATCACTCTAACATCATTCAAGCAATTTCATATATTCTCCAATTCATTCTAAATCCGGATCTAACGCAAAACTCTTACAAAATCACAAAGAAAGGCCAAAGAACTTAAAGGATTAAAGATCCATACTTCTACTACTATTAAACTAGAGACTCCGCCAACTCCTCGCCAATTTAAGAGAAGTTAGATCATAAATAGAGTTGAAAGGGAGAAATGATTGTAACGAGGGAAAATTCATATGTTGTAAGCTTGAATATCATAATGAGAATTGATTGAAAGTGGATGTAGATTCATAGAGAATCGAACCACTATAAAAATTCCTTTGTGTTTTTACTTGCTTTTATCCGTTTATTTTGCGATTATGAGGTTCCATATTCTTACCGAATTAGTGAAGTGTAACTTTTACACCCTTGGTGTTTGATCCCAAATTTGGAGCAAACATAAAGGCTTTTGCCTCTCAAGGAAGAATTGATGTAGTCGCTTCCCATTTCATTCTGATTAGTGATACCATTTTTCATGACAGTAGCCAAGTGCTTTTCCCCTATCTGATGCTCTTCAAGCACAAGTTTGCTTGTCACTTTGGTAATGCAAAGAATGCATCTCAAATCAGTATTTTTTGCTTACACCTATGTATGTATATATGTGTATTTATACATATATGATTATGTATGTGTGCATATGTATACGTATATAGATACGAAGCTCATATCCTAAGACAATTGCTCGCTTAAACACGTGTGTGTGTGTGTGTGTGGACGTTTGTGTTTATATATGTACCTACGTGTATATATATGTACATAGGCATACTTATGTTTATGTATACATATATACATTATGCGCATGTATACCTTAGAAAATAAAGACAAAGAGAACCAAATCGATAAGCATATATCGAAATTACAACACAGATTGAAACTTCGTGTCATTTTTAAAATTATTTATCTTTTGTGTAGCGAAACTATTTTTCCTTGATAACCAAACTAACATTCACCCCACTACTTTTTTGAACAATTTTGTTTGGCTATTTCTGCCATTTTGAAAAAAAGTAGTGAAGGCAGATCCATTTTCCATGTTCTCGTCCGTTTATCAAACAACGGTTGCCACTTCGACGGTTCGTAAATAATCGCAATTTCTTCTTTCTTCGGTAGATCTTAATGATGCAAACGGTGTCTTTTTGATATAATCAAACGGTCGATAGATTCAAAACTACACTTCCTTATGATGAAAATAGTGAGCCTTTGTAATAATCAAATCCTAACCGCAGCTCCTTCTTTAGCTGGTCTTCACTATGCAAATAATGTCCTTTTGCTATAATCAAACCTGTATTTTCAGGTTTTTATGAATGTCTTTACTTTTGATTTTCGTTTCTTCTGTGGTTTGAATTTCTGTGCCAATCAACTCCATTTTTAATGTAAGTACCGGGCTGTAATATTATTGGTTTTCCATTATTTTTAGATTTTTCCCCTAAGCGTGGATTATTTTGTTGAGCATTATTATGTAGGATGGAGACGTTCTAGTAAGAACGAAAAAAAAATTGAATAGAAGGAAGCAGATAGAAATAGACAACATAAAGTTTGTATTGTGTATCTAGAAATATGAATATTTTAAGCGATGTTTTCCATATATATAGACATTTAATAAACCAAATACAAATTAAAGTATCAGTAGCGGAAACATGCATATAATACTCAAGTAAAACATACTCACATGTAGGGTATAGTTTTATTTTACGTATTTTTTTCTATTACTGGATTATTTTCCTAAGAGTTATTGGGTGAAGATGGAGACATTCTAATAAGAACAGAAAAACATATTGAAAAGAAGCAAGCAGGAAAAAATAGACAACATAAAGTTTGTATTATGTATACAAAAACATGAATATTTTAAGCAATGTTTTCCGTATATATATAGACATTAAATAAACCAAATACAGATTAGAGTATCAGTAGCGGAAACTTTCCTATAATACTCAACTAAAACATATTCAATTGTAGACTATAAGTGTTTTGAGACATTCTCCAATTCATCAGACTATGTATTAAAATTGAGATAAAAATAATTACTTAAAAGACATGCTCCAATGCAGATATCAAAATCCAACCTTAAAAAAATCAATCGATGATAAAACCAATTTATTTGTAGTACTAAAGTTCAAACTCACGCACCCAATCTCATCTTTTTTCACAGTAAACCCTAAATTGAAAAAAAAAATCAGAAAAGACTGTTGTCTGCTTACAGATTCAAATATCCTAGAAATAAATCATTTCAGTGATCAATAAAATAAATCTAACACAAAAATAAATCATCAAAAAAAAGCCCAAAGTAAATCAATACAATAGTAGATACAATGTACTATTATATACTGATGTTGCAGCTATATAGCCACATCAACCCAATTTTCCAATTTCTTAGACGATGAACTTTGGGCTTTGGTGAAAACGTTGCACCAAAAAATGACAATCATGAAAGAATCATAGTAGGTTGTATGCAATAAAAAAATGATCAAATTAAGGAAATTTTAAGGTACAACCAAAAAAAAAAGGAAAAAAAGGTATTGAGGTAACAGTATGCATGGGTATATGGTATATCCAGATGTAGTACTCAACTTAATTAAGCATTGAAAACCACGTATAACGACAATAGACCTTATCATACATGGAAAAGTTTGTCACTTATGAAAGTGAGTCTATAAAGTCATCAGATCTGTTGTGATTATTTAATTGGATTAGCCGAAGAAAACATTAAAGCTCAAAACAAAGTAAGAATACAAAAATGCTTTCTAAAAGGACTCACTTCAGTGAAAATTTGAAATCCAACCTATAATAAAATCAAGCAATAATGAAAGTATGAGCACACAAGCGGGTTTTCATTTTTAGTTAATATAACTAAATTATGACAATAATGTTGAAGTATTGAGCATGATTGATTTTCCAACGTTCGGTTATCCTATATATCTGTAATCATAATTCAATGTTCATTAATGACACCAACAAATGCAACAGATGAATGAAAATATAAAACAAAATGGGATCTTACAATTTAGTTTTTGAGATGGGTGGATCGACCAAGGATAGGTTTCCTGGAATGGCTTCTTTTGATTTGGCGGATTCTAGTGGCATTTTTGATGCGTCGAAGATATTACTACTGAGATTGCAACCATAGAAATCAATGCAACTAGAGATTCAGATACGGTGTCACCAAAGTTTGCATCATGAAGACTGACCTAAATAGAACAAACTGGAGGTTTATAGCACACAAATTCGGTTTTTTCCCGAAGCATTAGAAGAAATATGAAATTAAACGTTCATAAACATTACAAAATTACAACGATAAGAAAGATAATTGGTTGAACCAAATCGGCAGTATAATATCGATGTTAAAGCGAACGTCAGCAGATGTAATCATCGGAGAGAAGTAAGAAGCACGGTCCGCAAGAATGACAACATGAAACATGTAAAATAAAAGCAAAATCAAACTCATCAGCGAGCACAGAGAGAAATCGCGAAGAAGTAAACAAAATCTGAGTGATGAAATTAAATTCATAAGGTGCACTTTTTAGGGGAACGACTCGTTTTATGGTGGACGAAGCGCAATGTTCAAATTTCTGGTTTTGAAAGAGTCGGAATAGAAGGCCGTTGAATTGAAATCGACGCGAGCGGGTAGGAAAAATGGGAAGAAGAAAGAGGGGAGAAGGTTAGCGGTTTTGAGAAATCGTGGATCTGTACAGAGTGGAAGTTACTACTAATTCGGAGACCGTGCATTTGTTTGGCAGTTGGTACGAAAGTAAGAAAAAAAACGGTGAATCCAGGATAGAGCGCTATTTTGAAATATAGAGCTACGAATGAGTCCAATCAGAATTGTCATCTTCCTGTTTTACAATTTAAGTAATAGATGGAATAAAGAAGTTTTTGGTTCTCTTAGAAAAAGAAAAGAAGCTTTGGAGAATGAAATTCTAAATTTAAATATCATTGTTGAGCAACGTCCATTAATTGTTGTTGAAGGATGTTATCTCAAAGACAAAGAGAAAAAACTTTTGAAACTTATTGATCAAGAGGAAATTTACTGGAAGCAGAGATGAAGAAAGCAATGGTTAAAGAAGGTGACAAAAATACAAGATACTTTCATCGTATTACTAATGGGAGGAGGAGATCCAATACGATTTGTAGTATTTTTCAAGATGGGGTTGAAGTGAGCAAGCAGGAAGATTTAAGCAAAGTGTTCACTGACTATTTTAAGTTGATTTTTGGGTCTCGAAGTGGATCGAGAGTCAGTGTGAATTGGAATCTTTTGTATCCTGTTAATTCTGATCTCTCGAATCTTGATACAAATTTTTCAGAGGAAGAAATTTGGATAGCCTTAAATGATATGCCTAATGGTAAGGCTCCAGGACCGGATGGTTTTCCAATTTTCTTCTTAAAAAAATACTGGAGGTGGATTAAAGTGGATATTTTAAGGCTTTTTAAAGATTTGGAGGATGGGACTCTAAATTTTGGGAAAATTAGTTATGCTAATGTGGTTTTTATCCCTAAAAAGGAAGGTTGCACTTCTCCTTCAGATTTTAGACCCATTAGTCTTCTCAATTGCACTTATAAGCTGATCACTAAATTGTTGGCAAATAGGCTCAAGCTGGTGATGGATGATTTGATCGACAGGTCTCAAACTACTTTCATTAAAGGAAGATATATTTTAGAGGGTGCTGCTTTGGTGCAGGCGGTGGTTTCATATTGTTCCAACAATTCTATTCCTTGTATAATTTTGAAGTTGGATTTCGCAAAAGCCTTTGACACGGTGGACTGGGATTTTATTACTGATCTTTTGGCTGCTAGAGGATTTGGAGCTAGATGGATTTCATGGATAAAGGGTATCTTTGCTGCAAGTAAGGCTAATATTTTTGTTAATAGTGTAGCTGGTAAGAAAATTAGCTCTAAAAAAGGTTTGAGACAGGGTGATCCTTTGTCTCCGCTCTTATTTGATCTTACAACTGATGTTTTTACTCAAGTTTTGAGAGTTAGTTGTGATAATGGACTTCTTAAAGCCTTTGGGGATAATTTCATAGTTGGTGGAATTTCTTCATTACACTATGCTGATGATACCATTGTTTTTAGTAGTCCGAAGTGCAAATTCATCGCTTCTTTGAAATTTATTCTCTATGCTTTTGAGAGTTTATATGCTCTTCAAATTAATTTTCATAAGAGTTCAGTTTTGACAATTGAGACAGATGAAGAAGTGAGCTGCAATATTGCTGACATGTTAAATTGTAAGGTTGGCTCTTTCCCTTTAAATTACTTGGGTCTATGCATCAGACTAGGTAAATTGTTGAAGGATGATTGGTATTCTTTGATTAATAAAGTTGATTTGAGATTGCCTAATTGGAAGGGTAATTCTCTCTCAAAAGCTGGAAGGTTGATTTTGGTGAATTCAGTGCTTTCAGCTGTTCCATTGTATTGGCTGTCAAAATAAAATTGATAGTATTAGAAGATGTTTTCTTTGGTCAAGAAAAATAATGCAAGTGCTACTGTTTGTTTGGTATCTTGGAATCAAGTTTGTAGAGCAAAATCTCAGGGCAGTCTGGGGGTTATGAATTTGAAGGGGATGAATTGTGCATTGTTATGCAGATGGTTATGGAGCATTATGTCTTGGGAAAATGCATTGTGGTGTGAATGGGTGTTAAACACTTACTATAATGGTACTTCTCTTTATATGTAAATGTAGGACATCCATCAGTTTTCTGGAAAGGGGTTCTCAGTGCTATTCATGTTTTTAGATTTAATGTCAATCTAAAGGTCAACAATGACAAATGGTGTTCTTTTTGGCATGATAGATGGTTGCTACCAATTTCTCTATCATCAGAGTTTGCTGAGTTGTTCGTGATTTCGAGTGATAAATGTGCGAGAGTTGCAGATGTAAATGACTCCTCTTTAACAGACTTTAAATGGACTTTGAGTTTCAACCGTATAATTGAAGGAAGAGCTTTATCTCAACTCTCTGTTTTGTTTAATTTGCTGTATTCAGTGATGATTACTGAAGATAATGACTTGGTTTGGTGGGGAGAAAAGAAGAGGTTCTCAGCGAATAATTGTTATAAACTTCTTAATTTATCTGGTGGAAAATTGTTTGGTTTTGAATATATGTGAAGTTTTTCTAAAATTCCTCCTAAAGTGAAGGTGCATATGTGGACTTTGATGCATGGAAAGCTTAACACTCTTCATATGTTGAAAAGAAAGAATCTGAACGTCATTGAAAAGTGTTGGTTTTGTGATGATCCTCTGGAAGATTACCTGCATCTCTTTTGTGATTGTGATGTTGCTTTTTACATTTGGAGTAAATGTTTGGTTCAGCTTAACATTGACTTGAGATGGAGAAGTTCTATTCGAGATCAGTTTGCTTTTTGGGATTCATGTTGTTCTAAAGGTTTGGCATACATTAATTTTTCGTATTATTGGGTGCTTTGGCATGAGCGAAATAATAGATGTTTTAAAAGTATTGCTAAATCCACTAATGCAATTCTGTTTCAAGTATTAAACTTTTGTTACAAATGGGCAGGTGTGGATAGCTGGAATTTCATGGATTTTCTTAAAGACTGAAGGGGTGTATGGGTTCATTGCTGACGGATGATAAAGTGGCTTTTATCTTTTGCTGTTTGTTTGCATGGATCTATCATATATTTTGGCCCCTACGTGGGTATGATGGTTGTATATATTGTTCCATGCTAGCTTATTTTGGATTGTAACTTTTATGTAGCCACTTTGTATTCATGTAGTTATTTAAGTATGGCATGAGGCTCTCTGGAACCTCACTACCTTTTGCCTCAAAAAAAAAATCCCTTAAAAATAAATATTTTGCAAACGACCTCCGTTTCCAACAAAACCACTTTTGTTGGATCGGGAATGTCAAATTATTACTAGATTCCAATTTTCATAATTTTTGAAATTAATATGTAAGCGTGGGAAATTTAAACGCATTTGGCAATTTGAATTTGAATTTAATCGACTGGAAAATGAACATTTTTCAAACGGTCTCCAAATTCGACGAAATTAGTTTTGTTAGGACCGTATCGTCAAAACATAGCCAGATTTATTTTTTTGGAATTTTTGGAGTCAGTATGTGGCCCCGGTAAATTAAAATGTATGTTGAAATCAATTTTGAAGGTTATATTAATTTATATTTTAATTTTGATAAAAACTAATCGAAACAGTCGAATTGGCTTACAGGACATATCCCGTTGTGTTCGAAATGGGGGTAATTAGCTAGAGGTGATAGTCGTTGGGGTCAAATTTGAGTTCGAATGTGAAATTCACTTTTTAGAATTAATTGAAATAAAATAATATTTAAAATATACCTATATATTACCCTTTCTCTTAACGAACCCTAATCCCTTACCCCATCAGTTTTGCGCCGTCACCACTGACTAAACGAACGAAAAACTCCTAAATAAATCCCTTAATTTTGTTCAAAATAGTTCGAATTAATTTATGATTTCAAAACCAAAGCTGAAGAGATTTTCATGCCCCTCGATTCAATACGGTTGTGATCTTGTTTCATTGCCTAATTCACTTGAAATTCATGCCCGAACTCAGAATGTTTGCGCGCTGTTCCAGACCAGAGGAGGGCGGCGAGTTTCACGATACTAAATGGGGTGGTGTGGTGCTCCTAGCTCGATATTGGGGAGGTTGGTGATCGTCGAACGACACGACAGTGGTGGAGCAAATTTGGAAACCCTAGATGGAGCGATAGGTTTGAATTCCGCCGACTTCAGGAAGAAGGAACGAAAGGGTTGAAACCCTAAACGATGTGATTGAGGTTAATTAATTACTGTAATTAATTAATTTAATTATATTATAATGTATTTAGTGATTAAACCATCATATCTTGCCATTTTAAATCAGAATTTCACGAAACCAGTTGCGTTGGAATCAGAAAAATGAAAGCTACACAATGGAATAGACCAGAATAGAAAGAGGACAGTGAGTTTTTATTTAAATTAACTTTATAAAATAACATTGTTTTTGAAAATATAAATAAACATTGTTTTTGAAAATATAAATAACATTGTTTTTTAAAATATAAATATACATTTGTTTTTGAAAATAAATATACATTGTTTTTGATAAAAATATAAATAGAATTGTTTTTAAATACAAATAGCTTTGATTAAAAAAATAAAAATAGCTTTGATTTAAAAAAATTAAAAATAGCTTTGATTTTAAAAATAAAAATAGCTTTGATTTTTCGAAATAAAAATAGTAGTAGTTTTAGAAATAAAAATTGAAATAAAATATGATTTATATATATAATAGCGGAATAAAAATATGATTTATATAGTGAAAATTAGGGACATATCCCTAAAACCAAAGTTAATTCACGCCACGTCCCCCCGCTTTTTTTTATATGTTTCCGGTCCCTAAAATTAGATGCCGCCCAAAAATTTTGATCCATTCGCCTGCTCCTCAAGTCCCCTTTGCCTTTTTCAATTTCTAGCAAAAAAAAAAAAAAAAAAAAAGCGCTCATGCATAAAAAATAATAATTCTAAATTCTGGAAATAATCCCAGGAGCCCACGCAAACTGAAAAAAAAAGTTGCATACATGTATGCAACTATTACTGATAGTTGCATACATGTATGCAACTTTTTAAATACACATGCAAAAAAGACCCGCAAGCCTGCTGAATAATTGCATACAAGTATGCTGTTATTCAAAATAGCTGCATACTTATATGCCGTAATGCGTTGAAAGCCGAAGGTGTGACAATATGTGCATACTTGAATGCATATTTTCTGCATAACTGCATACTCGTATGCACATATGCAAGCATGCGTGCTTTCCATGAAGAAATCGAATAGATGCATGAAATCATGCATGTATTTCGGAAAATCTGCATACATGTATGCATATATGCTGCTGTATGATGCGGAATTGAAATAGATGCATACATGTATGCGGCTATTTGAAATATGTGCATGTTTTCATGCATTTTATTGCATTTTTCGTTGTTTTGTGTATTTTTTGATTTTGACGTGTTTGCTGATTGATTTTCCACCTGATTTTTTTGGCGTAAACATGTTTTATTTAATTATGAATTTACGTGATTTATTTTATAATTTTTTTTAATGAATTTTCAAAAAATAGGGACCTAATTTACATGAAAAGTTGGACCAGATGTGAGCCTAATTTTGAAACTTAATAGGGACCTGTGACAAACGGACCCATATATATATATATATATATATATATATATATATATATATATGTATATATATATATGATGGCGTTATTTAAAAATATGATTTTTAATTTAAACCGCGTGAAACAGATTGCACTGGAACCGACTGGAAGCGAACATAATCCAAACCGTCTAGTAAAGAATGACGGAGTGGAAACCAAAGATGAGAACTCTTTCTCACTCAATTTATTTACAGTTAATTATATACTAGGATGCAGACGGTGCTTAGCAGCACCCGACACCATTGATTGTACAAACCATGATTGTTTGTTTGGATTGAATTGACTGTGTTGTTTTTATTGAATGAATAAAGTATATAAAATATTCATGTGTGGAATAAAATATTTGAATAATAAAAATATCAATTTTATTGAATGAATAAAATATATAAAATATTCATGTATAAAATAAAATATTTGAACAATAAAAATATCATTTTTATTGAATGAATAAAATATATAAAATATTTATGTATGAAATAAAATATTTGAACAATAAAAATTTCATTTTTATTGAATGAATAAAATCTATGAAATATTCATGTATGGAATAAACTATTTGAACAATAAAAATATAATTTTTTATTGAATATATAAACCATATAAAATGGTCATGTGCTAAAAATAAATATTCATTTACAAATCGGACAATTTGTTTATGTACACCCATTTAACTGATATTGATTGGGACAATAAATTTTACACATCGCCCAACTGCACGAATAATAATCAGTATTTGTTGTGTGAATACCCCACACGGGTATTGGGATGATATTGGACATACACTAATCCCAATATTTAGTTGTATGTCAATCGATTGGTTGACAGACTGTTGTAAGCGTCAATTATTTATATTTAATGCTTATGCCGTTGTGTGATGCACTCTGGATGCTGGTTGACTGTGTATAATTATTGTTGTGTACATGTGTGTATGAAATCCATATAAATAACATTATATGGTAATTGACTGTCTCTGATCCCAATTCAGAAAATAACGAACATTTTAAAATAATGAATACCATAAAATAATGAATATTTTAAAAATAATATTCAGTAAAGGATAAAAATATGATTTTGATGTCCGATTTGGGATGGACACGAAAATATTGAAATATATGAAGCCATGTTGTTTAGATTTGCGCCATTTTAACACGAACGATATTTATATCGATTTTATTCATTTTTATAATGAATATCGAAAAATAATTGATTTCGAAATATGATGTTTTGAAAATATTGTCATTTAATATTATAATGATATGGAACATTCAATTTTGATTTAAAATTGAAAAATGAAGTTAAAATTGTTTTAAAACAAATTTATAAACGATTTATAAAATACATTTTAAATGGAAATCGACGAAATATATATAATATACATTATATACATATATATACATATATATATATATATATATATATATATATATATATATTTAATGGCATGAATAGAACGCGCCGCGCCATGGCCGTTCGCGAATTTCGACCATTGACTTCGAATTGATATTACGGGAGATCTGACCGTTGGATTCTCCTAAAATCAGAACCGTTGGGTTCGCATCGAAAAGAGATTTCCAACAAATATAAGAGATTTGAAATCTAACGGTTGGATTTGGGGTTATGTCCAAATCAAATTTGGAAAAGGTCATGCTGTCCGATGGCCGTTTATGGAAATCGACTGAAAGGGCCATTATAAAATTATAAAAAATATCAATAATTTGTGTAAAATCATAATAAATGATTTGGAAAGAATTGGGATGAAAAATTCCATATTTGAAAAGATAAAAAAATATTTTTATTGAAATGAACTATTTATTAACTAGAATTATAATCCAACTATTTTTAAATAAATAAATTGGATTAAGAACGGGTTTTAATATAACCAAGAATTTCCAATATATGAATTGGAGTGTATTTGAATGGAAATAATCTTCGGAACATTTCGATGTTTGATTTCGTGATTATACAAATATTGTTATGGAAATTTGGAAGATATATTTATATCGTTATTTCCAATACGATATTCGTTGGTTTCAGAATTTGATATTTAATATAAGCTGATATAATTTCTATTCAGAGCCTTATATTTAATATCAAATGGGATTTTGGGTTTATCGTGGATGGTGTCTTTATTAACACTGTTCTTAAACCCAGTTGAGAAAAGAATAAATCTTTAATTTAAGACTTAGTGAAGTTATCCAATTAATTAATATTTAATTGGAATTGAATTAAAGAATTGGATTTTTGGGTTTATCGTGAACGATGTTTCAAACAACATTTGTTGTGACAACCCAAACTTCTGTAGTACAAAAGCAAGGATAATCATAGGAGCTTAACATAATTACAACAATAACAGATCTCAGATAATAGCATAACACATAAATCATTGCAGAGGAAATAAGAATGTCATCACAACATAACATCAAAGACATCAGAGTACGCAGTTACAGGATACACTTAGCAAATAGAAGTCTCAACAAAAAGAGAAATAAGTCTCAACTCCATCAAATACATCAAAGATCAATAATGCCTAAATGTATTAAGTATCAATAAAAAGACAAAAAGGAAAAGGTTCTTCATCTTCTTCCTTAAGCAAGCTCCAATCTAGGATATGCCCATACCTAAACCTATCATTTGGCTGCCCATATGGAAAGAGGACACCCGAGTTTGCAAAGTGAAACAAACTACGAGTCAGTCATGGGACTGGTATGAGAAATCTTTCTTAACTAACAATATGGCCAATCACAGGACCACGCCCCTAATGTGGAAATGGTTTACCCCATTGGATTGCCAGTGCATATGTTTAATAAATTTCAAAAACAATGCAATGCTTTTTAGAAAATGAAATCATTATAAGACTCAAGTCCCATCACACAATGCAACGCAAACCGGAGGATAGAGTTTTACCTTATAATGATAAAAAATGCTTGATACGTAGAAAATAATATTTAATATTATTATTAGTGCCTAATCAGTATCAAAAATACTTCAAAGTAAATGTAGCAATCCTAGACGGCATAGCTACCATATACCATGTCGTCATATATAGGTTTACAATCAAAACTGTAATGTTGTATTGGAGATTGGGTTTCCATCATGAGTCAAGGCAAGGGACGATCTCCTTACCGATTCGAGACACTCTAGCAATGTCTCAGGATTCCCCGCAGTGATCCCTTGGATCCTGCAGGGTCGGTCCACAAATACACCTTAGTGAATTGACAATTCCTGAACACACACAATTCCCGATCCTGTTGGACCTATAAAATGGTCACAATCAACCAATAAATCCGAGGCGCCTCATTCCATCAACCACATAAGTAAAATGTCAGGGCTTGCAAAACCCTGATACCACTTCTAGCTAGAAAGAAACGTGTGCACTCCCCATGTTCCCTTGTCTCGTTTCTGACTCTTACCGGGGTGTGAGGCTCGCGAAGTAACATTATACACAAAGCTATGCCAAAATAGGCTATGCTTTGATCATCATCCACAAGGCTCTGCTTTTCAACAAAAGCCTCGAACAATTGCATCTTGGCATGTCACATTGACAATTCACGCCATGCGATCGATAACTACAAATATATAACCTCTGAGCTCATGCGTCTCAGAGAAGGGTGTTGAGCAAGAGAATAAATTCTCTGCAACCAACAAATAAATATATATATATTAAATAGGAATCAATTTACATGGAATGAAATCCAATGTCGGACACATATCCATTTACAAGTCCATTCTGGGTCTGAACGAAACCGGAGTCACCATATTTACCGTCCCGTATGTCCAATACGGAAGAGAGGTGCTCGAATATCCGGACAATCAACAAGTACGTCCGGATAACTACCACTTTAACCCTTTACTGGGAGCTAACCAATGCCGTGCATCAGTAGTTATCCTTTCGATGTGAAGGTCGCCGGTCTTCAATCGTCGTCTTTAAGATCTTCAATTTAGATCGTCGTATAATCATTTGAAATGAGATTGAACTCGGTCTTTTCAAATGATTCTCACATATATATAGTTTAAAAACATTTCATATTGTTAATAGTATTTAATAACGATTTGTCACTATTTTTATTTATATAAAAATAGCTAAATTAATCTAACGACGCTTCGGGTCAATAGGCGGCCCTAGCGCTGTTTTTATAAAAATTTGATTTGCACTAATCTCAAAATCTAACCGTCGGATTTTAACAAAGTTTATATCGTTGGAAAGATCTTCCCAAAGCGGTCCTAACGGTTCCAGTTTTTGGAAAATTCGATGGTCGGATCATTCGGTATAATCGTTTAAAGTTGCGATTCCGAAACGCGAACTATCGTGCGTGATTCGTTTAATTTTAATTTTTATATATATATAAATATAAATCATTCGACGATTACTCTAACATGTTTCACATGCCAAAAAAATGTTTTTATTGGCGTATCAAATCTATGTCATGTCAAACAAAATATATCTCATTTACATGAAAACTGAACCAATGACAAGTTAACATTCCATATAAATCCTAATATATGCAAGGTAAATATAAATGTCGTTTTAACTATGCATATAAATTCTAATATATACATTGCATATAAAAATTGTGACGAGAAGGGATTTCGCTCGATCCGAATCAGTCGCTAAACCGACCCAGACCGTTCGAAACGCCCTATCGTTTGAGAACAGGACAAAACAGAACGCATACAGAAGAACATTTCATTGTATATTACAACAATGCATCAGATTACAAGAATATACAGAGTATAAATGAATAAATATTACACAGAAATATCAGAGATTTAAATAAATTACATAGCAGCGGAAAATAATACAATACACAACTAGAAGGAGATATACGGATACAAAGCTTTCCGGATATCGTTCCAGCTGTAAACCAGGATCCTGTGAATATAAATCTGCAAAACCAAAACTACTAGCTGCCCGTGTCAAAATAGGGGCACCCAGAGTTTAGGTTAAAACAATAAACTCCAGGTCAGTCATGGGACTGGTGTGAGAACTAAAACAGGTGTTAATCTTTATTTTAAATCATTAGGTAAATCAAGGGACCACGCCGTATAACACGGAACGGGTTTCCTCCCAAGAATACCAGTGCATAAAACAAACAGCGCAATGCTAAATAAAGAAAAATGAAGCTGTTATAAGACCCAGGTCCCATCACACAATGCAACGCAGCCGAGGATAGGGTTTTCCCTTATAACAGCCAAAGAATGCTTGATACGTTTAAAACAAATCATTTGATACTATTATAAGTGTATAGTGTATAAAACAACTTCAAATCATAAGTATCAATCATAGGCGGCATGGGTACCATATATCATGTCGCCATATATAGGTTTACAAATAAAACCGCAAATGTCACGTATTTGGAAATTGGATTTCCATCTATGAACCGAGGCAAAAGATAGTCCTCAACCGATTCGAGACGCTCTAGCCCGTGTCTCAGGCAAGTACTCAGTCAAGCCTTTGGATCGTCAGGGCCGGTCCACCGATGTGGATTAAAATGCCTGAACACTACGTTTCCCCACCCTATGGGGTGTCAATGAGCCAACAAATGACTCCATCGGACCCGGATCGTCCGATCAAACCGAGGCGCCTCGCAACAGCAACAACCACATAAGTCAAACTCGTCAGGGCGTGTAAAACCACTGACGCCACTTTTTAGCTAGAAGGAAACGCATGCCCTCCCTGAGGTCCGTCTCCCGTTTTTGGTTCACAACCGGGGTGTGAGGCTCGCGAATTCACGTTACACAAAGCTGTGCCACACAGGCTGTGCTTTGATCATCACCACGAAACTTTGCTTTTCAACAGAAGCCTCGATCAATTGCCACTTAGGCATGCCACACAGGCAATTCACTCCATGCGTTTGATATCCATCAATATATAACCCCTGAGCTCGTACGTCTCAGAGAAGGGCGTTAAGCAAGAGAATAAATTCTCCGCCGCCAAACAGATATATATTTAATAGAGATCAATCACACAGACTAAAATCCAATGTCAGACACACAGTCCATTTACAAGTCCGTTCTGGGTCTGAACGAAACCGGAGGCACCTAGTACCTCGCATCTCCATCGATCTCCAAGTACGTCTGGACGATCACAAACTGTTTCCATCTTCTTGGGTGTACAGCCCAATCAAGATCATAAGTAATCACCCAAACGACGTGAAGACTTCCGGTCTTCGACCACCGTCTTCATCTTCGACACCACGTCGAATCAGTTATTCAGAATGGGATAAACCCGGTCTTTCTGAATAACTCGCGTATATATTATAAAAGTGTTACACAAACACAACATACGCCTCATTCCAATTCAGAATATTCTTTTATTCAAATATTCCTATACTTTGGGAAAAGTTCCCATTAATTTTATCCAAGATAAATTCTTTAAATTTATTCTTTAATCTCCTTTGAATATCAATTCAAACTAGTCGGGATTAGCGAACCACACCGAAGTAATCATTTATTTTATTTCCCAATCCCAACCTATTCATCCCATGAAGTAAAACTGGTAATACTTCATATCTAACACCACAGTGTTATCGGTAAATTCAATTACCATTTCACGTTCAAATCTAATTAAAGATTTAACTATCGCCTGGAGTAAAACTGGTGATACTCCATTCTCGATCTTTTCAATCTATTTAAAGATTCATTAAAACTCCACTTAGTTTTAATCTTTAACTGGGTTAAAGAATCGGTGTCATTTAAAAACACAGTTCACGATAAACCCAAAGTCACTTTCATTAATTATCGGGTTAAAGAACGAGTGTTATTTAAAACACTGTTCACGATAAACCCAAAAATCAATATCAATTCAATTCCAATTAAATATCATTTAATTGGTACACTTCATTAAATCTAAAATAAAAAGATTTAATCTTTTCTCAACTGGGTTCAAGAACAGTGTTAGTGAAGACACCATTCACGACAAACCCAAATCACATTCGATATTCAATACAAGGCTCTGAATAGAAAATATATCGGCTTATATTCAATATCAAATTCTACGACTAACAAATGTCGTATTGGAAATAACGATATAAATATATATCTTTCAAATTTCCATAACAACACCTGTATAATCACGAATTCCAACATCGAAATACTCCAAAGACAATTTCGATTCAAATCCACTCCAATGCAATCATTGGAAATTCTGGTTATTTTTAAAACCCTTTTTCAAATTCAATTTATTTACTTAAAAATAAATAGAATTATAATTCTAGTTCAAAACTAGTTCAATTCGATAAAAATCTATTTTTCTCTTTTTAAATATGGAGTTTTTCATCCCAAACTTTCACAAATCATTTCTTATGATTTTACACAAATTATTACTATTTTTAATAATTTTATCAAGGCCCATACAGTCGATTTCCATCAACGGCCATCGAACTGCACTTACAGCGACCTTTTTCAAATTTGATTTGGACATAATTCCAAATCCAACCGTTAGATTTCAAATTTCTAACATTCGCTAGAAAGCTCTTTTCGATACGAACCCAACGGTTCCGGTTTTAGGAGAATCCGACAGTCGGATCTCCCGTAACGTCCATTTGAAATCAATGGTCGAAATTCGCGAACTGCCGCGGCGCGGCGCGTTCTATTCAGGCCATTATATTATATATATATAATATATATAATATATACTTTGTCGATTTCTATTTAAAACGAATTATATAAATAGTTTTAAAATTCGTTTCAAAATCTATTTCAACTTCCATCTCAATTCAAAGCAAAATTGAATTCTTCTCTATAAATTCGTTTTAAAATTCATTTCTATTCAATTCAAATTTCAATTCAATTTGAATTCATTTCAATTTGCTTTCAATTCATTTTGAATTCGTTTTTAATTCAATTCATTTCGAAATCATTTTCAATTCAATTCACTTTGAATTCGTTTTCAATTCAATTCATTTCGAAATCACTTTCAATTCAATTCACTTTGAATTCGTTTTCAATTCAATTCATTTCGAAATCACTTTCAATTCAATTCACTTTGAATTCGTTTTCAATTCAATTCATTTCGAAATCACTTTCAATTCAATTCACTTTGAATTCGTTTTCAATTCAATTCATTTCGAAATCACTTTCAATTCAATTCACTTTGAATTCGTTTTCAATTCAATTCATTTCGAAATCACTTTAAAATTGATATAAATATCGTTCACGTCAAAATGGCGTCAATCTAATCAACACGGCTTCATATATTCCTTTATTTTCAAATATTCTATTTCAAATATTTCTTTTTCAAATATTTCTTTTCAAATATTTCTTTTTCAAAACTGGAATGAGGCCCAATCAATTACCATATAAAATTAATTATATGGATTTTCATACAACACATGTATATAATAGCATTGAAAATAATCAACCATCAACCAAAGTGCACTACACTGTATAAGCATCAAATATAGATATTCAACGCTTATAACAGCCTGTCAATCAATCGATCGACATATTTAATCAATCAGGATGAGCGAACTTCAAATTTCATCCCAACACCCGTGTGGGGTTTCAAACAATCAAACACAGATTTTATTTGTGCAATTGGGCGATGTGTAAAATTTATCGACCCAATCAATATCAGTCAAATCAGTGTATATACAAACAAATCGGCCGATTTGTTTATAACTATTCATTTATTCACATTCACGTTAAAGATTATATTTTTAACGACAAAACATTTTATTTCAATCTATGAATTTCTATTCAATTCATTTACACAATAAAATGATATTTTTATTTTCTAACACATTTTAGAAAATTTCGGCGGCATAACGGCACGATACTAGAAACGGGACAAGGCCTAGCCTTATCCCCGGTCTAGTGAAGGCCCACGCCATTCACACATCAATCAAATCAATTTCAATTCACCCAACAATTCAATTTCAATTCAAACCAATAACCTAACCAACTACACAATCAAACAAACAAGTCCATGGTCTGTGGACGGGTGTCGGGTGCTACTAAGCACCGTCTGCATCCTAGTATATATATATAACTAGAAAAGAAATTGAGAGGTGAGAAATTCTCACATATAGCTATCCTAGCTCCACGGCACTTCATTGATAGAAATCTTCTTCGTCCTCGCCTTTTCGTCTCCTTCGTTGCTGCTTTCTCTACATACGTAAAAATCACATTTTTACTTCGAAGTTCAATATATAAAAATTCTATTTTTCTATCGAAGTTCAATATATAAAAATTCTATTTTTCTATCGAAGTTCAATATATAAAAATTCTATTTTTCTATCGAAGTTCAATATATAAAAATTCTATTTTTCTATCGAAGTTCAATATATAAAAATTCTATTTTTCTATCGAAGTTCAATATATAAAAATTCTATTTTTCTATCGAAGTTCAATATATAAAAATTCTATTTTTCTATCGAAGTTCAATATATAAAAATTCTATTTTTCTATCGAAGTTCAATATATAAAAATTCTATTTTTCTATCGAAGTTCAATATATAAAAATTCTATTTTTCTATCGAAGTTCAATATATAAAAATTCTATTTTTCTATCGAAGTTCAATATATAAAAATCGAATTTTTAGTTCGCTATTCAATATATAAAAATCGAATTTTTAGTTCGCTATTCAATATATAAAAATCGAATTTTTAGTTCGAAGTTCTATATATAAAAAATCGAATTTTTAGTTCGCTATTCAATATATAAAAATCTCTTCTCTGGTTTTAACATTAAATAAAATTCTGGTTTTAAACTAAATAAAAATTCTGGTTTTAAACTAAATAAAAATTCTGGTTTTAAACTAAATAAAAATTCTGGTTTTAAACTAAATAAAAATTCTGGTTTTAAACTAAATAAAAATTCTGGGTTTAAACTAAATAAAAATTCTGGTTTTAAACTAAATAAAAATTCTGGTTTTAAACTAAATAAAAATTCTGGTTTTAAACTAAATAAAAATTCTGGTTTTAAACTAAATAAAAATTCTGGTTTTAAACTAAATAAAAATTCTGGTTTTAAACTAAATAAAAATTCTGGTTTTAAACTAAATAAAAATTCTGGTTTTAAACTAAATAAAAATTCTGGTTTTAAACTAAATAAAAATTCTGGTTTTAAACTAAATAAAAATTCTGGTTTTCTACTTTTAACAAAATCAGTAAAGATAAAATAACAAAACACTTACAGAGGGTTTTCGCAGATCGACTGAGGGCTTCGAGGCGGCGGCTCGATTCGAACGGGGAGGCGCGGTCTTGACTGGAAGTGGCGGCGGCTCGTCGTTCGTTGGCCAGAGCTGCTAGGCGACGCGGGTCTCGCTCAATTCAGGGAACCGAAGAAGTGGGGAGAGAGGAGGTCGGGCGCGAGAGGGAGGGGAAGATCGACGTTGGCTTGGAGGGGCGCAACCGCCTGAGGCGCGACGGGTGGAGGATCGACGTGTTCTTCCCTCTTTCTTTTTTTTTTCTAAACCTAAATTGATTTGAATCGTGAAAAACAGGGGGGGGCCAGAGAGAAATAGGGGGAGAGGAGAGAGGATTTGATTTTTTTTATTTATTTTAATTATAAAAAGTTGACTTTTACATACGACCTCTAAACGAGGTCCACTGCCTGTCGTCCATAGCGTTTCACCCCCATTCCGAACACAATGGGATATGTATCGCAAGCTGATTTGATCGTTACAATCAGTTTTTGTTAAATTTACAATATAAATCTTTATATATTCAGTTTAAACGCACATTTCAATTTACCGGGGTCACATACTAACTAGAAAAATTCCAGAAAAATATTTTCTAGCTTCGTATTGACGATACGGTCCTAACAAAACTAGTTTCGTCGAATTCTGAGACCGTTAGAAAAATGGCCACTTTCCAGTCGATTAAAATCAACTGAAACTGGTCAAACGCGTTTTCCTTTGCCACGCTCACATATTGATTCGAAAAATTATGAAATTTGGAATCTAGCAATAACTTAACATCACGGACCCAACAAAACTGGTTTCGTCGAAATCCGAGGTCGTTTGCAAAATTGCTATTTTTAAGGGCCTTATATATATATAAAAATATATATAAATTCCACAGCGACTATTTCAAATTTTAAACTGGACATATCTTATCATTTCTAAGATGAAATCTCCGTTTGTTAACTTCGTTACAAAGATATAGTTATACAGATTCAAATATTTCTTGTTTCGTTCAATTCTGACTTATATTGAATTCTGTATATTCATTTGAAATTAGAAATCGAATTTTCGAACTACCGCGCCATTTTCTATTCTATTTATAAATATAAATAAATATTTATATTCTAACGACGACGCGTATATAATATATACGTTCGAATTATATTCAAAATAAATTTTCGTCGATATTATTTAAAATAATTCATTTTAAATAATCAAAATGCGCTATAATTGCCAAAATAAAAATTTCAAACTGGCTCGCATTTTACGGGTTGTTACAATCTCCCCCACTTAAAACTTTTCGTCCCCGAAAAGGAACAAAGTCGAAAGTGGTTTGATTATTCAGCTCTACGTTCGATCTGGCTTCCATTCTCTAACCTTTCAGTTTCTGAGAATTTTCTAAAATTTCAAAAATTTGGCTAACACCCTATATTTTTGAAAAATTTCGCCATAACCTCCCCTGCACCGGGAGCATCGGGGAATTTCAAATAGCTTCCCCGGTCCTTCAGATCTCAAAAAGAAAAAGAAAAAGCCAAGCGGCTAGCCAATAGGCTCATAAAATCATCATCACCCAAACAAAACAGTAAATTATGTATCAAACATGTACCTATTTGTCGGGCAAACAAATTTTATTCTCTGGCTCTAGCCTCCTTGCTATGACCTGTTCAATGATATATATGTATATGCAAGCAAATGCGACCAATTTTCAATATAATTCAATATTGGATTCAATTAGGCCAAATGGTTAAAAATTAGCAAACAAATAAACAAACAACACAAACATCAATCAATTAGTGAATTTAACTTTTCAAATTCATAATTTTGATATATATACAAAAATCCTGTTTTTGATGCCAAATCACAACAATTAGCCCTATCTAATTTTGGTTCTCACACCAGTCAATAGGAAGTATATAGATATTACACGTTCGTCACTCGAATATAAATTCTAATGATGGAGCTCCATCATCAAAATCATCTCCGGGCGATTAGAGTGTAATTCTATATCTATCCAATATATCAAAACTTCGAATACACGCTAGCTAGGCGCATACGCAAAAATCTTTATATTTTGGATTGTCCTAATCAATATAAAATAAATAATCAAATACGAATAATTGATTTAAATTTTCAAAACAAAAATCGTTTTCATTTTAAAAATATACTCTTCACACTCGTTCTAGGATACTACTGATCCCATCTCTAACGAGTCATTCTAATTGGATATTACTAATCCAATATCTGATGAATTCTTTCGTATGGTTCTAATGTGTCTTGTTCTCTAGCTTTGTAAACCAAAGCTCTGATACCAACTGTGACGAGAAGGGATTTCGCTCGATCCGAATCAGTCGCTAAACCGACCCAGACCGTTCGAAACGCCCTATCGTTTGAGAACAGGACAAAACAGAACGCATACAGAAGAACATTTCATTGTATATTACAACAATGCATCAGATTACAAGAATATACAGAGTATAAATGAATAAATATTACACAGAAATATCAGAGATTTAAATAAATTACATAGCAGCGGAAAATAATACAATACACAACTAGAAGGAGATATACGGATACAAAGCTTTCCGGATATCGTTCCAGCTGTAAACCAGGATCCTGTGAATATAAATCTGCAAAACCAAAACTACTAGCTGCCCGTGTCAAAATAGGGGCACCCAGAGTTTAGGTTAAAACAATAAACTCCAGGTCAGTCATGGGACTGGTGTGAGAACTAAAACAGGTGTTAATCTTTATTTTAAATCATTAGGTAAATCAAGGGACCACGCCGTATAACACGGAACGGGTTTCCTCCCAAGAATACCAGTGCATAAAACAAACAGCGCAATGCTAAATAAAGAAAAATGAAGATGTTATAAGACCCAGGTCCCATCACACAATGCAACGCAGCCGATGATAGGGTTTTCCCTTATAACAGCCAAAGAATGCTTGATACGTTTAAAACAAATCATTTGATACTATTATAAGTGTATAGTGTATAAAACAACTTCAAATCATAAGTATCAATCATAGGCGGCATGGGTACCATATATCATGTCGCCATATATAGGTTTACAAATAAAACCGCAAATGTCACGTATTTGGAAATTGGATTTCCATCTATGAACCGAGGCAAAAGATAGTCCTCAACCGATTCGAGACGCTCTAGCCCGTGTCTCAGGCAAGTACTCAGTCAAGCCTTTGGATCGTCAGGGCCGGTCCACCGATGTGGATTAAAATGCCTGAACACTACGTTTCCCCACCCTATGGGGTGTCAATGAGCCAACAAATGACTCCATCGGACCCGGATCGTCCGATCAAACCGAGGCGCCTCGCAACAGCAACAACCACATAAGTCAAACTCGTCAGGGCGTGTAAAACCACTGACGCCACTTTTTAGCTAGAAGGAAACGCATGCCCTCCCTGAGGTCCGTCTCCCGTTTTTGGTTCACAACCGGGGTGTGAGGCTCGCGAATTCACGTTACACAAAGCTGTGCCACACAGGCTGTGCTTTGATCATCACCACGAAACTTTGCTTTTCAACAGAAGCCTCGATCAATTGCCACTTAGGCATGCCACACAGGCAATTCACTCCATGCGTTTGATATCCATCAATATATAACCCCTGAGCTCGTACGTCTCAGAGAAGGGCGTTAAGCAAGAGAATAAATTCTCCGCCGCCAAACAGATATATATTTAATAGAGATCAATCACACAGACTAAAATCCAATGTCAGACACACAGTCCATTTACAAGTCCGTTCTGGGTCTGAACGAAACCGGAGGCACCTAGTACCTCGCATCTCCATCGATCTCCAAGTACGTCTGGACGATCACAAACTGTTTCCATCTTCTTGGGTGTACAGCCCAATCAAGATCATAAGTAATCACCCAAACGACGTGAAGACTTCCGGTCTTCGACCACCGTCTTCATCTTCGACACCACGTCGAATCAGTTATTCAGAATGGGATAAACCCGGTCTTTCTGAATAACTCGCGTATATATTATAAAAGTGTTACACAAACACAACATACGCCTCATTCCAATTCAGAATATTCTTTTATTCAAATATTCCTATACTTTGGGAAAAGTTCCCATTAATTTTATCCAAGATAAATTCTTTAAATTTATTCTTTAATCTCCTTTGAATATCAATTCAAACTAGTCGGGATTAGCGAACCACACCGAAGTAATCATTTATTTTATTTCCCAATCCCAACCTATTCATCCCATGAAGTAAAACTGGTAATACTTCATATCTAACACCACAGTGTTATCGGTAAATTCAATTACCATTTCACGTTCAAATCTAATTAAAGATTTAACTATCGCCTGGAGTAAAACTGGTGATACTCCATTCTCGATCTTTTCAATCTATTTAAAGATTCATTAAAACTCCACTTAGTTTTAATCTTTAACTGGGTTAAAGAATCGGTGTCATTTAAAAACACAGTTCACGATAAACCCAAAGTCACTTTCATTAATTATCGGGTTAAAGAACGAGTGTTATTTAAAACACTGTTCACGATAAACCCAAAAATCAATATCAATTCAATTCCAATTAAATATCATTTAATTGGTACACTTCATTAAATCTAAAATAAAAAGATTTAATCTTTTCTCAACTGGGTTCAAGAACAGTGTTAGTGAAGACACCATTCACGACAAACCCAAATCACATTCGATATTCAATACAAGGCTCTGAATAGAAAATATATCGGCTTATATTCAATATCAAATTCTACGACTAACAAATGTCGTATTGGAAATAACGATATAAATATATATCTTTCAAATTTCCATAACAACACCTGTATAATCACGAATTCCAACATCGAAATACTCCAAAGACAATTTCGATTCAAATCCACTCCAATGCAATCATTGGAAATTCTGGTTATTTTTAAAACCCTTTTTCAAATTCAATTTATTTACTTAAAAATAAATAGAATTATAATTCTAGTTCAAAACTAGTTCAATTCGATAAAAATCAATTTTTCTCTTTTTAAATATGGAGTTTTTCATCCCAAACTTTCACAAATCATTTCTTATGATTTTACACAAATTATTACTATTTTTAATAATTTTATCAAGGCCCATACAGTCGATTTCCATCAACGGCCATCGAACTGCACTTACAGCGACCTTTTTCAAATTTGATTTGGACATAATTCCAAATCCAACCGTTAGATTTCAAATTTCTAACATTCGCTAGAAAGCTCTTTTCGATACGAACCCAACGGTTCCGGTTTTAGGAGAATCCGACAGTCGGATCTCCCGTAACGTCCATTTGAAATCAATGGTCGAAATTCGCGAACTGCCGCGGCGCGGCGCGTTCTATTCAGGCCATTATATTATATATATATAATATATATAATATATACTTTGTCGATTTCTATTTAAAACGAATTATATAAATAGTTTTAAAATTCGTTTCAAAATCTATTTCAACTTCCATCTCAATTCAAAGCAAAATTGAATTCTTCTCTATAAATTCGTTTTAAAATTCATTTCTATTCAATTCAAATTTCAATTCAATTTGAATTCATTTCAATTTGCTTTCAATTCATTTTGAATTCGTTTTCAATTCAATTCATTTCGAAATCGTTTTCAATTCAATTCACTTTGAATTCGTTTTCAATTCAATTCATTTCGAAATCACTTTCAATTCAATTCACTTTGAATTCGTTTTCAATTCAATTCATTTCGAAATCACTTTCAATTCAATTCACTTTGAATTCGTTTTCAATTCAATTCATTTCGAAATCACTTTCAATTCAATTCACTTTGAATTCGTTTTCAATTCAATTCATTTCGAAATCACTTTCAATTCAATTCACTTTGAATTCGTTTTCAATTCAATTCATTTCGAAATCACTTTAAAATTGATATAAATATCGTTCACGTCAAAATGGCGTCAATCTAATCAACACGGCTTCATATATTCCTTTATTTTCAAATATTCTATTTCAAATATTTCTTTTTCAAATATTTCTTTTCAAATATTTCTTTTTCAAAACTGGAATGAGGCCCAATCAATTACCATATAAAATTAATTATATGGATTTTCATACAACACATGTATATAATAGCATTGAAAATAATCAACCATCAACCAAAGTGCACTACACTGTATAAGCATCAAATATAGATATTCAACGCTTATAACAGCCTGTCAATCAATCGATCGACATATTTAATCAATCAGGATGAGCGAACTTCAAATTTCATCCCAACACCCGTGTGGGGTTTCAAACAATCAAACACAGATTTTATTTGTGCAATTGGGCGATGTGTAAAATTTATCGACCCAATCAATATCAGTCAAATCAGTGTATATACAAACAAATCGGCCGATTTGTTTATAACTATTCATTTATTCACATTCACGTTAAAGATTATATTTTTAACGACAAAACATTTTATTTCAATCTATGAATTTCTATTCAATTCATTTACACAATAAAATGATATTTTTATTTTCTAACACATTTTAGAAAATTTCGGCGGCATAACGGCACGATACTAGAAACGGGACAAGGCCTAGCCTTATCCCCGGTCTAGTGAAGGCCCACGCCATTCACACATCAATCAAATCAATTTCAATTCACCCAACAATTCAATTTCAATTCAAACCAATAACCTAACCAACTACACAATCAAACAAACAAGTCCATGGTCTGTGGACGGGTGTCGGGTGCTACTAAGCACCGTCTGCATCCTAGTATATATATATAACTAGAAAAGAAATTGAGAGGTGAGAAATTCTCACATATAGCTATCCTAGCTCCACGGCACTTCATTGATAGAAATCTTCTTCGTCCTCGCCTTTTCGTCTCCTTCGTTGCTGCTTTCTCTACATACGTAAAAATCACATTTTTACTTCGAAGTTCAATATATAAAAATTCTATTTTTCTATCGAAGTTCAATATATAAAAATTCTATTTTTCTATCGAAGTTCAATATATAAAAATTCTATTTTTCTATCGAAGTTCAATATATAAAAATTCTATTTTTCTATCGAAGTTCAATATATAAAAATTCTATTTTTCTATCGAAGTTCAATATATAAAAATTCTATTTTTCTATCGAAGTTCAATATATAAAAATTCTATTTTTCTATCGAAGTTCAATATATAAAAATTCTATTTTTCTATCGAAGTTCAATATATAAAAATTCTATTTTTCTATCGAAGTTCAATATATAAAAATTCTATTTTTCTATCGAAGTTCAATATATAAAAATTCTATTTTTCTATCGAAGTTCAATATATAAAAATTCTATTTTTCTATCGAAGTTCAATATATAAAAATTCTATTTTTCTATCGAAGTTCAATATATAAAAATTCTATTTTTCTATCGAAGTTCAATATATAAAAATTCTATTTTTCTATCGAAGTTCAATATATAAAAATTCTATTTTTCTATCGAAGTTCAATATATAAAAATCGAATTTTTAGTTCGCTATTCAATATATAAAAATCGAATTTTTAGTTCGCTATTCAATATATAAAAATCGAATTTTTAGTTCGAAGTTCTATATATAAAAAATCGAATTTTTAGTTCGCTATTCAATATATAAAAATCTCTTCTCTGGTTTTAACATTAAATAAAATTCTGGTTTTAAACTAAATAAAAATTCTGGTTTTAAACTAAATAAAAATTCTGGTTTTAAACTAAATAAAAATTCTGGTTTTAAACTAAATAAAAATTCTGGTTTTAAACTAAATAAAAATTCTGGGTTTAAACTAAATAAAAATTCTGGTTTTAAACTAAATAAAAATTCTGGTTTTAAACTAAATAAAAATTCTGGTTTTAAACTAAATAAAAATTCTGGTTTTAAACTAAATAAAAATTCTGGTTTTAAACTAAATAAAAATTCTGGTTTTAAACTAAATAAAAATTCTGGTTTTAAACTAAATAAAAATTCTGGTTTTAAACTAAATAAAAATTCTGGTTTTCTACTTTTAACAAAATCAGTAAAGATAAAATAACAAAACACTTACAGAGGGTTTTCGCAGATCGACTGAGGGCTTCGAGGCGGCGGCTCGATTCGAACGGGGAGGCGCGGTCTTGACTGGAAGTGGCGGCGGCTCGTCGTTCGTTGGCCAGAGCTGCTAGGCGACGCGGGTCTCGCTCAATTCAGGGAACTGAAGAAGTGGGGAGAGAGGAGGTCGGGCGCGAGAGGGAGGGGAAGATCGACGTTGGCTTGGAGGGGCGCAACCGCCTGAGGCGCGACGGGTGGAGGATCGACGTGTTCTTCCCTCTTTCTTTTTTTTTTTCTAAACCTAAATTGATTTGAATCGTGAAAAACAGGGGGGGGGGGCCAGAGAGAAATAGGGGGAGAGGAGAGAGGATTTGATTTTTTTATTTATTTTAATTATAAAAAGTTGACTTTTACATACGACCTCTAAACGAGGTCCACTGCCTGTCGTCCATAGCGTTTCACCCCCATTCCGAACACAATGGGATATGTATCGCAAGCTGATTTGATCGTTACAATCAGTTTTTGTTAAATTTACAATATAAATCTTTATATATTCAGTTTAAACGCACATTTCAATTTACCGGGGTCACATACTAACTAGAAAAATTCCAGAAAAATATTTTCTAGCTTCGTATTGACGATACGGTCCTAACAAAACTAGTTTCGTCGAATTCTGAGACCGTTAGAAAAATGGCCACTTTCCAGTCGATTAAAATCAACTGAAACTGGTCAAACGCGTTTTCCTTTGCCACGCTCACATATTGATTCGAAAAATTATGAAATTTGGAATCTAGCAATAACTTAACATCACGGACCCAACAAAACTGGTTTCGTCGAAATCCGAGGTCGTTTGCAAAATTGCTATTTTTAAGGGCCTTATATATATAAAAATATATATAAATTCCACAGCGACTATTTCAAATTTTAAACTGGACATATCTTATCATTTCTAAGATGAAATCTCCGTTTGTTAACTTCGTTACAAAGATATAGTTATACAGATTCAAATATTTCTTGTTTCGTTCAATTCTGACTTATATTGAATTCTGTATATTCATTTGAAATTAGAAATCGAATTTTCGAACTACCGCGCCATTTTCTATTCTATTTATAAATATAAATAAATATTTATATTCTAACGACGACGCGTATATAATATATACGTTCGAATTATATTCAAAATAAATTTTCGTCGATATTATTTAAAATAATTCATTTTAAATAATCAAAATTCGCTATAATTGCCAAAATAAAAATTTCAAACTGGCTCGCATTTTACGGGTTGTTACAAAAATGTAGTTTTAACAATGCATATAAGTTCTAATTTATGCAATGTAAATATAAATGTCGTTTTAAAAATGCATATAAATTCTTGTAAGAACCCGTAACTTCCCCGCGAAGGAAAGCACGAATACTTTGAGAACAAGACAAAATAGAACACATACAGAAGAACATTTCATTGTTATTACAACAATTCCATCAGATACAAGAATATACAGAGGATAAATGAATAAATTACATTCGATAAATATCAGAGATTACATTTAAATACATCGCAGCGGAAAATATACAAAACACAACTGAAAGTGATACACGGATACATAGCTTTCCGAGCATCGTTCCAGCTGTAAACTAGGTTCCTGTGAATATAAATCTGCAAAACCAAAACTACTAGCTGCCCGTGCGGAAAATAGGGGCACCCAGAGTTTAGGTTAAAACAATAAACTCCAGGTCAGTCATGTGACTGGTGTGAGAACTAAAATAGTTATTAATATTGGTTTTAAAGTTAGGTAAATCAAGGGACCACGCCGTATAACACGGAACGGGTTTCCTCCCAAGAATACCAGTGCATAGAACAAATAGCGCAATGCTAAATAAAGAAAAATGAAGCTGTTATAAGACCCAGGTCCCATCACACAATGCAACGCAAGCCGGAGGATAGGGTTTTTACCTTATAACAGCCAAAGCATGCTTGATACGTTTAAAACACATTATTTGATACTATAATAAGTGTATAGTGTCAAAACAATTCAAATCATAAATATCAATCATAGGCGGCATGGGTACCATCTATCATGTCGCCATACTAGTTCTACAATTAAAACCGCAATACACGTATTGGAAATTGGATTTCCGTCATGAGTCGAGGCAAGGGTCAAGCTCCTCTCCGCGTTCGAGACACTCTAGCAAATGCCTCAGGACCCCACTATGATCCTTGGAATCGGCTGGGCCGGTCCTCTCTTACTTTTGAGGATTGGCAATTCCTGAACACACGTTTCCCGGTCCTTACAGACCTATATCCGAGGCGCCTCATATCCAACAACCACACAGGTGAAAAGTATATAAATGTCAGGGCTGGTAGGTCACTGGCACCACCCTAGCTAGAAAGAAACGTCGTGCTCTCCCAGCGGTCCATCTCCCGTTTTTGACTCATACCGAGGTGTGAGGCTCGCGAATTCACGCTATACACAAAGCTACGCCACACAGGCCGTGCTTTGATCATCAACCACAAGACTTTGCTTTTCAACAGAAGCCTTGATCAATTGCCACTTACGCATGCCACATTGGCAATTCACTCCATGCGACTGATGTCCATCGATATACAACCTCTGAGCTCGTATGTCTCAGAGAAGGGCGTTAAGCAAGAGAATAAATTCTCTGCCGCCAAACGGATGTATATTTAATAGAGATCAATCAACACAGAATAAAATCCAATGTCAGACACACAATCCATTTACAAGTTCGTTCTGGGTCTGAACGAAACCGGAGGCACTTTCCTCGCATATCCATCGATCTCCAAGTACGTCTGGACGATCACCAACTGTTTCCCTCATCTTGGGTGTACAGCCCAATCAAGATCATCAGTAATCACCCAAACGATGTGAAGACTTCCGGTCTTCAACCACCGTCTTCATCTTCGACATCTCGTCGAATCGGTTATTCAGAATGGGTATAACCCGGCCTTCCTGAATAACCCACGTATATGATAAACAAATGTTACACAAACACAACGAACGCCTCATTCCAATTCAGAATATTCTTTTATTCACAAAATCACATTCTTAGGGAAATGTTCCCATTAATTTTATCCAAGATAAATTCTTCTAAATTTATCCTATAATCTTCCTTTGGATATCATTTCAAACTAGTCGGGATTAGCGAACCACACCGAAGTAATTATTTGTTTTATTTCCCAATCCCAACCTATATATCCCATGGAGCAAAACTGGTGATACTCCATATCTAACGCCACGGTGTTATCGGTAAAATTAATTACCATTTCACGTTCATATCTAATTAAAGATTTAACTATCGCTTTGGAGCAAAACTGGTGATACTCCACTCTCGATCACTTTTCAGATTTTGATAATTTAAATTATCAATTCACTTTTTAATCTAATTAAAGATTCATTAAAACTCCATTTAGTTTTAATCTTCTCAAAAATCAATATTATGTCTTTAACTGGGTTAAAGAACCAATGTCTTCTAAAACACGATTCACGACAAACCCAAATCACATTTGATATTAAATACAAGGCTCTGAATAGAAAATATATCGGCTTATATTCAATATCAAATTCTGAAACCAACATATATCGTATTGGAAATAACGATATAAAATATATCTTTCAAATTCCCATAACAATATCCGTATAGTCACGAAATCCAACATCGAAATATCCCGAAGATAATTTCGATTCAACTCCAGTCCAATCCACGTATTGGGAATATTGATTATTTTTAAAATCACTTTCAAATTCAATTTATTTATTTCACAAATAAATTGATTTTAATTCTAGTTCAAAACTAGTTCATTTCGACAAAAATCTATTTTTATCATTTCAAATGTGGAATTCTTCATCCCAGTTCTTTCCAATTCACATGTTATGATTTTATACAAATTATTAATATTTTTAATAATTTTATCAAGGCCCGTACAGTCGATTTCCAACAACGGCCATCGGACTGCACTTACATCGACCTTTTTCAAATTTGATTTGGACATAATTCCAAATTCAACCGTTAGATTTCAAATTTCTAATATTCATTGGAAAGCTCTTTTCGATACGAACTCAATGGTTCCGGTTTTAGGAGAATCCGACGGTCGGATCTCCCGCAACGTCAATTCGAAATCAATGGTCGAAATTCACGAACTGCCGCGGAGCGGCGCGTTCTATTCAGGCCATTATATATATAATATATATATATATTATATATTCCATCAATTTCCTTTTAAAACGTATTTTATAAATCGTTTTAACTTCGTTTCAAAACCATTTCAACACTATTTCAATTTCTAATCAAAACTGAATATTTTATATCATTACTATATAAATGATAATATTTTCAAAACGTTATATTTTGAAATCACTTCTTTTCTATATTCATTATAAAAACGAATATAGTCGATATAAATATCGTTCACGTCAAAATAGCGCAACTCTAATCAACACGGCTTTATATGTTTCAATAGATTCGTTATTCTATTCAACAAATGAATATTTATTCCATTCAACACATGAATCTATATTTCTTCCAACACCTGACTAATCTCAACACATGAGTACTGTCAACACATCACTATTTTTGTTATGTAAAATATTTTATAAAACTATGGTATCTATCGTTTGATTTTTAATTAGACTTCTACTGGGAAGTAGTTCTAATATTAAATATGATAAAGATGTAAATTTCATTGTATAAAATATTTCACTCAACACATGAACATCGTCAACACATGACTATTTTTATATTCAACACATGAATTTTCTTTTATAATATTCATTGTTGTCCCGATTGGAATGAGGCCCAATCAATCACCATATAACGTTAATTATATGGATTCCATGCAACACATGTATATAATAGCTTTGAAAAATAATCAACCATCAACCAAAGTGCACCACACAACTGCATAAGCATCAAATATAAATAATCGACGCTTACACAGTCCGTTGAAGCGACCCGAAACTTCCCCGGTCTCCGAAGAGATGAGAAAGAACGAATTACTGTGAGGACAAGACAAATCAGAACACAAACAGAAGAACATTTCACTGTTATTACAACAATGCATCAGATTACAAGAATATACAGAGTATAAATGAATATTACACAGAAATATCAGAGATTTAAATTACATTTAAATACCTAGCAGCGGAAAATAATACAATACACAACTAGAAGAGATATACGGATACAAAGCTTTCCGGATATCATTCCAGCTGTAAACCAGGATCCTATGAATATAAATCTGCAAAACCAAAACTACTAGCTGCCCGTGTCGAAAATAAGGGCACCCAGAGTTTAGGTTAAAACAATAAACTCCAGGTCAGTCATGTGACTGGTGTGAGAACTAAAACAGTTATTTAAAACTTTACTTTAAAAGAGAGTAATTCAAGGGACCACGCCGTATAACACGGAACGGGTTTCCTCCCAAGAATACTAGTGCATAGAATAAACAGCGCAATGCTTTTTCGAAAAATGAAGCTATTATAAGACCCAGGTCCCATCACACAATGCAACGCAAGCCGGAGGATAGGGTTTTACCTTATAACAGCCAAACATGCTTGATACGTTTAAAACAAATCATTTGATACTATAATAAGTGTATAGTGTCAAGAACAATTTCAATCATAAATATAAATCATAGACGGCATGAGTGCCCCATCCCACTATGTCGCCATACTAGGCTCTACAAATAAAGCCGAAATACACGTATTGGAAATTGGATTTCCATCATGGTGGATCCTGATTCGAAAGATCGATCGCGTAGTACAAATCACCGCGGCTTACGTCTCAGCGAGAGAAAACACCGCTATGCACATCCGCACTTTTGGGACTCAAGTATCACCGCGGCTTACGTCCCAGCAAGAGAAAACACCGCTTACTCTATCCCTCCGAGCATGAAGCTCAATATCGGTCGACCGAATCCACTACACTAAAAATGTATACTGATCAAACCATCAGTTTACCACCATTCCGGGCTGTGAGGCTCGCGGATCAACGCTATACACAAAGCCATGCTATATCAGCTGCGCTTTGATCATCAACCACCAAACTTGGCTTTTCAACAAAAGTCTGGATCACTGCATCTCAGTATGCCACACTACCAATCCATATCGTACCACTGATTTCTGCCAATATATAACCTCTGAGCTCATATGTCTCAGAGAAGGGCGTTAAGCAAGAGAATAAATTCTCCACCGCCAAACAGATATATATTTAGCAGAGATCAACAAATACAATATAAAGGAATACAATGTCAGACACACCATCCATTTACAAGTCCGTTCTAGGTCTGAACGAAACCGGAGGCACTTTCCTCGCATATCCATCCATCTCCAAGTACGTCTGGACGACCGCCAACTATTTCCATCCTCTTGGGTGTACAGCCCAATCAGGATCGTCAGTAATTATCCAAACGATGTGAAGACTTCCGGTCTTCAACCACCGTCTTCATCTTCGACATCTCGTCGAATCGGTTATTCAGAATGGGTGTAAACCCGGCCTTTCTGAACAACCCACGTATATGATAAACAAATGTTACACAAACACATCAAACGCCTCATTCCAATTCAGAATATTCTTTTATTCACAAAATCACATTTTTAGGGAAATGTTCCCATTAATTTTATCCAAGATAAATTCTTCTAAATTTATTCTTTAATCTTCCTTTGGATATCATTTCAAACCATATCATGGTTTTCCAAACTAGTCGGGATTAGCGAACCACACCGAAGTAATTATTATTTTATTTCCCAATCCCAACCTATATATCCCATGGAGAAAACTGGTAATACTCCACATCTAACACCACTGTGTTATCGGTAAAATTAATTACCATTTCACGTTCTAATCTAATTAAAGATTTAACTATCGCTTTGGAGCAAAACTGGTGGTACTCCATTCTCGATCACCTTTCAGATTTGATAATTTAAATAATCAATTCATTTTTTTTTCAATCTAATTAAAGATTCATTAAAACTCCACTTAGTTTTAATCTTCTCAGAAATCGATATCTTGCCTTTAACTGGGTTAAAGAACCAATGTCTTCTAAAACACGATTCACGATAAACCCAAATCACATTTGATATTAATTACAAGGCTCTGAATAGAAAATATATCGGCTTACATTCAATATCAAATTCTGAAACCAACATATATCGTATTGGAAATAACGATATAAAATATATCTTTCAAATCCCCATAACAATATTTGTATAGTCACGAAATCCAACATCGAAATATCCCGAAGATAATTTCGATTCAACTCCAGTCCAATCCACGTATTGGGAGTATTGATTATTTTTAAAATCACTTTCAAATTCAATTTATTTATTTCAAAAATAAATTGATTTTAATTCTAGTTCAAAACTAGTTTATTTCGATAAAAATCTATTTTTATCTTTTCAAATGTGGAATTTTCCAGCTTAACTCTTTCCAATCCATATATTATGATTTTACACAAATTATAGATATTTTTAATAATTTTACCAAGGCCCGTACAGTCGATTTCCACCAATGGCCATCGAACTGCACTTACAGCGACCTTTTTCAAATTTGATTTGGACATAATTCCAAATCCAACCGTTAGATTTCAAATTTCTAACATTCGTTAGAAAGCTCTTTTCGATACGAACCCAACGGTTCCGGTTTTAGGAGAATCCGACGGTCGGATATCCCGTAATGTCCGTTTGAAATAAATGGTCGAAATTCACGAACTGCCGCGGCGCGGCGCGTTCAATTCAGGCCATTATATTATATATATAATATATATAATATATACTTCGTCGATTTCTATTTATAATGAATTATATAAATAGTTTCAAAATCGTTTCAAAAGCAATTTCAACTTTCTTTTTAATTCAAATCAAAATCGAATTCTTCTTTATAAATTCGTTTTAAAATTCCTTTCTATTCAATTCAAATTTCAATTCAATTTGAATTCATTTCAATTCACTTTCAATTCAATTCGAATTCGTTTTCAATTCAATTCATTTCGAATTCGTTTTCAATTCAATTCATTTCGAAATCGTTTTCAATTCAATTCATTTCGAAATCGTTTTCAATTCAATTCATTTCGAAATCGTTTTCAATTCAATTCATTTCGAAATCGTTTTCAATTCATTTCGAAATCGTTTTCAATTCAATTCATTTCAAAATGAATAAAATCGATATAAATATCGTTCACGTCAAAATGGCGTCAATCTAATCAACACGGCTTCATAAATTTCTATTTCCAAATATTCTATTTCGAATATTTCTATTTTAAAACTGGAATGAGGCCCAATCAATTTCCATATAATGTTAATTATATGGATTTTCATACATTACACCCATATAATAGCATTGCAAAATAATCAACCATCAACCAAAGTGCACTACACTGTATAAGCATCAAATATAGATATCTAACGCTTATAACAACCTGTCAATCCATCGATCGACATATTTAATCAATCAGGATGAGTGAACTTCAAATTTCATCCCAACACCCGTGTGGGGTTTCAAACAAACAAACACAGATTTTATTTGTGCAGTTGGGCGATGTGTAAAATTTATCGACCCAATCAATGTCCTTCAAATAGGTGTACATAAACAAACCGTCCGGTTTGTAAATGAATATTTTATTTCATTTACTTTCACTATATTCATATTCATGTTAAAAATCATATTTTTAACGATACTACCTTTTATTTTAACATATGAATTTCTATTCAGTTCATTCTTTAAATAAAATGATATTTTTATTTTTCTAACATATTTTAGAAAATTTCGGCGGCATAACAGCACGATACTAGAAACGGGACGAGGCCTAGCCTTATCCCCGGTCTAGTGAAGGCCCACGCCATTCACACATCAATCAAATTCACCAAACAACCAAATTCAAATCAAATCATATAACTAAGCTATGCAACCAAACAAACAAGTCCATGGTCTGTGGACGATTGTGTCGGGTGCTACTAAGCACCGTCTGCATCCTAGTATATATATATAAATAGAAATGAAATGGAAAGGTGAGAAATTCTCACCAATAGCCATCCAATTATCTTGACTCTTCTTTTGCAGAATTCTTCGTCGACCTCGCCTTTTTGTCGCTTTCACCCGTATTCTCTACATATGTAAAAATCGAATTTTTACTTCGCTATTCAATATATAAAAATCGAATTTTTACTTCAAAGTTCAATATATAAAAATCCCATTTTTATTTCAAAGTTCAATATATAAAAAATCCCATTTTTATTTCAAAGTTCAATATATAAAAATTCTATTTTGAAGTTCAATATATAAAAATTCTATTTTTCTTAGTTTAAAAATCGAATCTTTTCTAGTTTAAAAATCGAATCTTTTCTAGTTTAAAAATCCGATCTTTTACATTTCAAATTAAAATTATATTTTTATTCAATCTTCTATATAAAAATCATATTCTTATTTTGCTATATTTCCTATATTTTAAAAAAAACAAAGTGGTATATTTTTCTCTAAAAACAATGCTATATACGAATTTAAAAACCAATTTTTAACAATGCAAAATTCATATCAAAACTGATTTTAAAGAATGAAAAATATATGTAAAATCTACTTTTAAAATGATGCGGTATTTACTTTTTTTTTTTTTTTTTTAAGAACAATGACATATATATATTTTAAATTTCTGATTAATTCCTTAAGTAAAATTGGTTAAAATATATATTACCTTAATCATCTTCACTGTTTAAAACCCTTTTGGGCCGTCGCTCAACACTAGCTCGAAGATAGGGTTCCAAATTCCTCATAAATCGAGCCGCTTGATGATGATCTAACTGCGCCTCGTCGTCGGCCTTCGAGAGAGCTTCAAGCCGCTACCCTCCTCCGTGAACTTGACGGCGACTGGATGGAGCAAATTTCCGGCGAACGGTAGTACTTTGCGGGCACGGTTCTCCTCGAATACGCCTCTCCCGATGACTAGTCTAGCATGGATTTAAAGAGGGTGAAACTCTGTATGAAATCGCTAGTGTAATCGTTGGTTTTCATTAATTGGATTCAAGAGAAATCGAGGAGAGAAGTCTCCAATGTTTTCCGTCGTTCGTTCTTGGGGGAGGGAGAGGCGGATTTGACCCGTTTGACTTTGAAATGAGAATGGTAGGTTTTAATTTCTATTTATACCTTTTTTTTATATATTTAATTCGGAAAATGAGATTTTTACATATGAACTTCAATTCGAACCCAACGACTATCGCCCCTAGCTAAATACCCCCATTCCGAATACAATGGGATATGTATTGTGAGCTAATTCGCTTGTTACGATCAGTTTTCATTCAAATTAAAATATAAATCAATGTATATTGAATTTGAACGCATATTTCAATTTATCCGGGCCACATAAAGACTTTAAAAATTCCCAAAAAATATTTTCTAACTTCGTATTGACGATACGGTCCTAACAAAACTAGTTTCATCAAATTCTGAGACCGTTTGAAAAATGGCCATTTTCCATTCGATTAAAATCAACTGAAACTGGTCAAACGCGTTTTCCTTCACCACTCTCACATATTGATTCGAAAAATTACGAAATTTGAAACCTAGCAATAACTTTACATTATGGATCCAACAAAAGTGGTTTCGTCGAAATCCGAGGTCGTTTGCAAAATGGCTATTTTTAAGGGCCTGAATTCCATAGCGACTATTCAGAATTTTCAACTGGACATATCTTTTGATTCCCGCTATGAAATTTCGATTATCCGGATTCGTTGGAAAGATACTATCAAATAGATCCTAATGTTTTTGGTTTCACTAAAATCTGGATTGTTTTGCACCCGGTACATTCAATTGAAGTTTGAAATCGAATTATCGAACTACCGCACCATTTTCAATTCTATATATAATTATATATAAATATTTATATTCTAACGACGGCGTATATAATATATACGTTCTAATTATATTCAAAATAAATTTCTCGTCGATATTATTTAAAATAATTCATTTTAAATAATCAAAATTCGCTAAAATTGCCAAAATAAAAATTTTAAACTGGCCCCGATTTTCGGGTTATTACATTCTCCCCCACTTAAAACTTTTCGTCCCCGAAAAGGAACAAAGTCGAAAGTGGTTTGATTATTCAACTCTACGTTCGATTTGGCTTCCGTTCTCCAACTTTTCAGTTTCTGAGAATTTTCAAAATTTTCAAAAATTTGGCTAACACCCTAAAATTTTGAAAAATTTCTCCATAACCTCCCCTGCACCGGGAGCATCGGGGAATTTCAAATAGCTTCCCCGGTCCTTCAGATCTCAAAAAGAAAAATAAAAAGCCAAGCGGCTAGCCAATAGGCTCATAAAATCATCATCACCCAAACAAAACAGTAAATTATGTAGTAAACATGTACCTATTTGTCGGGCAAACAAATTTTATTCTCTGCTCTAGCCTCCTTGCTATGACCTGTTCAATGATAGATATGTATATGCAAGCAAATGCGACCAAATTTCAATATTCATTATCCGATCAAATTAGGCTTAATGGTTCAAAATTTTCAAACAAATAAACAAACAACACAACCCTCAATCAATTAGTGAATTATCATTTCAAATTCATAATTTTGATATATAGTCAAAAATCAGATTTTTGATGCCAAATCACAACAATAAGCCCTATCTAATTTTGGTTCTCACACCAGCCTAATGGAAATATATAGATATCACACCTTCGTCACTCGAAAATAAATACTGGTAACGCTGCAGCATTATCAGAATCATCCCCGGGCAACTAGAATGTGATTCTATATCTACCCAATATATTAAAACTTTGAATACACGTTTGCAAGACATATATGCAAAATCTTTATATATCGGATTGTCCCGATCAATATAGAATCAATAATCAAATACGAATAATTGATTTAAATTTTCAAAACAAAATTTGTTTTCATTTTAAAAATATACTCTTCACAATCGTTCTAGGATACTACTGATCCCATCTCTAACGAGTCATTCTAATTGGATATTACTAATCCAATATCTGATGAATTCTTTCGTATGGTTCTAATGTGTCTTGTTCTCTGCTTTGTAAACCAAAGCTCTGATACCAAATGAAGCGACCCGAAACTTCCCCGGTCTCCGAAGAGATGAGAAAGAACGAATTACTGTGAGGACAAGACAAATCAGAACACAAACAGAAGAACATTTCACTGTTATTACAACAATGCATCAGATTACAAGAATATACAGAGTATAAATGAATATTACACAGAAATATCAGAGATTTAAGTTACATTTAAATACCTAGCAGCGGAAAATAATACAATACACAACTAGAAGAGATATACGGATACAAAGCTTTCCGGATATCATTCCAGCTGTAAACCAGGATCCTGTGAATATAAATCTGCAAAACCAAAACTACTAGCTGCCCGTGTCGAAAATAAGGGCACCCAGAGTTTAGGTTAAAACAATAAACTCCAGGTCAGTCATGTGACTGGTGTGAGAACTAAAACAGTTATTTAAAACTTTACTTTAAAAGAGAGTAATTCAAGGGACCACGCCGTATAACACGGAACGGGTTTCCTCCCAAGAATACTAGTGCATAGAATAAACAGCGCAATGCTTTTTCGAAAAATGAAGCTATTATAAGACCCAGGTCCCATCACACAATGCAACGCAAGCCGGAGGATAGGGTTTTACCTTATAACAGCCAAACATGCTTGATACGTTTAAAACAAATCATTTGATACTATAATAAGTGTATAGTGTCAAGAACAATTTCAATCATAAATATAAATCATAGACGGCATGAGTGCCCCATCCCACTATGTCGCCATACTAGGCTCTACAAATAAAGCCGAAATACACGTATTGGAAATTGGATTTCCATCATGGTGGATCCTGATTCGAAAGATCGATCGCGTAGTACAAATCACCGCGGCTTACGTCTCAGCGAGAGAAAACACCGCTATGCACATCCGCACTTTTGGGACTCAAGTATCACCGCGGCTTACGTCCCAGCAAGAGAAAACACCGCTTACTCTATCCCTCCGAGCACGAAGCTCAATATCGGTCGACCGAATCCACTACACTAAAAATGTATACTGATCAAACCATCAGTTTACCACCATTCCGGGCTGTGAGGCTCGCGGATCAACGCTATACACAAAGCCATGCTATATCAGCTGCGCTTTGATCATCAACCACCAAACTTTGCTTTTCAACAAAAGTCTGGATCACTGCATCTCAGTATGCCACACTACCAATCCATATCGTACCACTGATTTCTGCCAATATATAACCTCTGAGCTCATATGTCTCAGAGAAGGGCGTTAAGCAAGAGAATAAATTCTCCACCGCCAAACAGATATATATTTAGCAGAGATCAACAAATACAATATAAAGGAATACAATGTCAGACACACCATCCATTTACAAGTCCGTTCTAGGTCTGAACGAAACCGGAGGCACTTTCCTCGCATATCCATCCATCTCCAAGTACGTCTGGACGACCGCCAACTATTTCCATCCTCTTGGGTGTACAGCCCAATCAGGATCGTCAGTAATTATCCAAACGATGTGAAGACTTCCGGTCTTCAACCACCGTCTTCATCTTCGACATCTCGTCGAATCGGTTATTCAGAATGGGTGTAAACCCGGCCTTTCTGAATAACCCACGTATATGATAAACAAATGTTACACAAACACATCAAACGCCTCATTCCAATTCAGAATATTCTTTTATTCACAAAATCACATTTTTAGGGAAAGGTTCCCATTAATTTTATCCAAGATAAATTCTTCTAAATTTATTCTTTAATCTTCCTTTGGATATCATTTCAAACCATATCATGGTTTTCCAAACTAGTCGGGATTAGCGAACCACACCGAAGTAATTATTATTTTATTTCCCAATCCCAACCTATATATCCCATGGAGAAAACTGGTAATACTCCACATCTAACACCACTGTGTTATCGGTAAAATTAATTACCATTTCACGTTCTAATCTAATTAAAGATTTAACTATCGCTTTGGAGCAAAACTGGTGGTACTCCATTCTCGATCACCTTTCAGATTTGATAATTTAAATAATCAATTCATTTTTTTTTCAATCTAATTAAAGATTCATTAAAACTCCACTTAGTTTTAATCTTCTCAGAAATCGATATCTTGCCTTTAACTGGGTTAAAGAACCAATGTCTTCTAAAACACGATTCACGATAAACCCAAATCACATTTGATATTAATTACAAGGCTCTGAATAGAAAATATATCGGCTTACATTCAATATCAAATTCTGAAACCAACATATATCGTATTGGAAATAACGATATAAAATATATCTTTCAAATCCCCATAACAATATTTGTATAGTCACGAAATCCAACATCGAAATATCCCGAAGATAATTTCGATTCAACTCCAGTCCAATCCACGTATTGGGAGTATTGATTATTTTTAAAATCACTTTCAAATTCAATTTATTTATTTCAAAAATAAATTGATTTTAATTCTAGTTCAAAACTAGTTTATTTCGATAAAAATCTATTTTTATCTTTTCAAATGTGGAATTTTCCAGCTTAACTCTTTCCAATCCATATATTATGATTTTACACAAATTATAGATATTTTTAATAATTTTACCAAGGCCCGTACAGTCGATTTCCACCAATGGCCATCGAACTGCACTTACAGCGACCTTTTTCAAATTTGATTTGGACATAATTCCAAATCCAACCGTTAGATTTCAAATTTCTAACATTCGTTAGAAAGCTCTTTTCGATACGAACCCAACGGTTCCGGTTTTAGGAGAATCCGACGGTCGGATATCCCGTAATGTCCGTTTGAAATAAATGGTCGAAATTCACGAACTGCCGCGGCGCGGCGCGTTCAATTCAGGCCATTATATTATATATATAATATATATAATATATACTTCGTCGATTTCTATTTATAACGAATTATATAAATAGTTTCAAAATCGTTTCAAAAGCAATTTCAACTTTCTTTTTAATTCAAATCAAAATTGAATTCTTCTTTATAAATTCGTTTTAAAATTCCTTTCTATTCAATTCAAATTTCAATTCAATTTGAATTCATTTCAATTCACTTTCAATTCAATTCGAATTCGTTTTCAATTCAATTCATTTCGAATTCGTTTTCAATTCAATTCATTTCGAAATCGTTTTCAATTCAATTCATTTCGAAATCGTTTTCAATTCAATTCATTTCGAAATCGTTTTCAATTCAATTCATTTCGAAATCGTTTTCAATTCATTTCGAAATCGTTTTCAATTCAATTCATTTCAAAATGAATAAAATCGATATAAATATCGTTCACGTCAAAATGGCGTCAATCTAATCAACACGGCTTCATAAATTTCTATTTCCAAATATTCTATTTCGAATATTTCTATTTTAAAACTGGAATGAGGCCCAATCAATTTCCATATAATGTTAATTATATGGATTTTCATATATTACACCCATATAATAGCATTGCAAAATAATCAACCATCAACCAAAGTGCACTACACTGTATAAGCATCAAATATAGATATCTAACGCTTATAACAACCTGTCAATCCATCGATCGACATATTTAATCAATCAGGATGAGTGAACTTCAAATTTCATCCCAACACCCGTGTGGGGTTTCAAACAAACAAACACAGATTTTATTTGTGCAGTTGGGCGATGTGTAAAATTTATCGACCCAATCAATGTCCTTCAAATAGGTGTACATATACAAACCGTCCGGTTTGTAAATGAATATTTTATTTCATTTACTTTCACTATATTCATATTCATGTTAAAAATCATATTTTTAACGATACTACCTTTTATTTTAACATATGAATTTCTATTCAGTTCATTCTTTAAATAAAATGATATTTTTATTTTTCTAACATATTTTAGAAAATTTCGGCGGCATAACAGCACGATACTAGAAACGGGACGAGGCCTAGCCTTATCCCCGGTCTAGTGAAGGCCCACGCCATTCACACATCAATCAAATTCACCAAACAACCAAATTCAAATCAAATCATATAACTAAGCTATGCAACCAAACAAACAAGTCCATGGTCTGTGGACGATTGTGTCGGGTGCTACTAAGCACCGTCTGCATCCTAGTATATATATATAAATAGAAATGAAATGGAAAGGTGAGAAATTCTCACCAATAGCTATCCAATTATCTTGACTCTTCTTTTGCAGAATTCTTCGTCGACCTCGCCTTTTTGTCGCTTTCACCCGTATTCTCTACATATGTAAAAATCGAATTTTTACTTCGCTATTCAATATATAAAAATCGAATTTTTACTTCAAAGTTCAATATATAAAAATCCCATTTTTATTTCAAAGTTCAATATATAAAAAATCCCATTTTTATTTCAAAGTTCAATATATAAAAATTCTATTTTGAAGTTCAATATATAAAAATTCTATTTTTCTTAGTTTAAAAATCGAATCTTTTCTAGTTTAAAAATCGAATCTTTTCTAGGTTAAAAATCCGATCTTTTACATTTCAAATTAAAATTATATTTTTATTCAATCTTCTATATAAAAATCATATTCTTATTTTGCTATATTTCCTATATTTTTAAAAAAACAAAGTGGTATATTTTTCTCTAAAAACAATGCTATATACGAATTTAAAAACCAATTTTTAACAATGCAAAATTCATATCAAAACTGATTTTAAAGAATGAAAAATATATGTAAAATCTACTTTTAAAATGATGCGGTATTTACTTTTTTTTTTTTTTTTTTTAAGAACAATGACATATATATATTTTAAATTTCTGATTAATTCCTTAAGTAAAATTGGTTAAAATATATATTACCTTAATCATCTTCACTGTTTAAAACCCTTTTGGGCCGTCGCTCAACACTAGCTCGAAGATAGGGTTCCAAATTCCTCATAAATCGAGCCGCTTGATGATGATCTAACTGCGCCTCGTCGTCGGCCTTCGAGAGAGCTTCAAGCCGCTACCCTCCTCCGTGAACTTGACGGCGACTGGATGGAGCAAATTTCCGGCGAACGGTAGTACTTTGCGGGCACGGTTCTCCTCGAATACGCCTCTCCCGATGACTAGTCTAGCATGGATTTAAAGAGGGTGAAACTCTGTATGAAATCGCTAGTGTAATCGTTGGTTTTCATTAATTGGATTCAAGAGAAATCGAGGAGAGAAGTCTCCAATGTTTTCCGTCGTTCGTTCTTGGGGGAGGGAGAGGCGGATTTGACCCGTTTGACTTTGAAATGAGAATGGTAGGTTTTAATTTCTATTTATACCTTTTTTTTATATATTTAATTCGGAAAATGAGATTTTTACATATGAACTTCAATTCGAACCCAACGACAATCGCCCCTAGCTAAATACCCCCATTCAGAATACAATGGGATATGTATTGTGAGCTAATTCGCTTGTTACGATCAGTTTTCGTTCAAATTAAAATATAAATCAATGTATATTGAATTTGAACGCATATTTCAATTTATCCGGGCCACATAAAGACTTTAAAAATTCCCAAAAAATATTTTCTAACTTCGTATTGACGATACGGTCCTAACAAAACTAGTTTCGTCAAATTCTGAGACCGTTTGAAAAATGGCCATTTTCCAGTCGATTAAAATCAACTGAAACTGGTCAAACGCGTTTTCCTTCGCCACTCTCACATATTGATTCGAAAAATTACGAAATTTGAAACCTTGCAATAACTTTACATTACGGATCCAACAAAAGTGGTTCCGTCGAAATCCGAGGTCGTTTGCAAAATGGCTATTTTTAAGGGCCTGAATTCCATAGCGACTATTCAGAATTTTCAACTGGACATATCTTTTGATTCCCGCTATGAAATTTCGATTATCCGGATTCGTTGGAAAGATACTATCAAATAGATCCTAATGTTTTTGGTTTCACTAAAATCCGGATTGTTTTGCACCCGGTACATTCAATTGAAGTTTGAAATCGAATTATCGAACTACCGCACCATTTTCAATTCTATATATAATTATATATAAATATTTATATTCTAACGACGGCGTATATAATATATACGTTCTAATTATATTCAAAATAAATTTCTCGTCGATATTATTTAAAATAATTCATTTTAAATAATCAAAATTCGCTAAAATTGCCAAAATAAAAATTTTAAACTGGCCCAAATTTTCGGGTTATTACATCTGTCGACCAATCGATTGACAATAATTAAATAATTGGGATTAGTGTACGCCAAATATCATCCCAACACCCGTGTGGGGTTTCAAATCAACAAACACATATTTTTGTTTGTGCAGTTGGGCGATGTGTAAAATTTATCGACCCAATCAATATCAGTCAAATCAGTGTATATAAACAAATCGGTCGATTTGTTTATAAATATTTATTTATTCACATTCACGTTAAAAATTATATTTTTAACGATAAAACATTTTATTTTAACACATGAATTTCTATTCAGTTCATTTATTCAATAAAATGATATTTTCATTTTTCTAACATATTTTAGAAAATTTCGGCGGCATAACGGCACGATACTAGAAACAGAACAAGGCCTAGCCTTATCCCCGGTCTAGTGAAGGCCCACGCCATTCACACATCAATCAAATCAATTTCAATTCACCAAACAATTCAATTCAACCCAAATCATCTAACTAATTTATGCAACCAAACAAACAAGTCCATGGTTTGTGGACGATTGTGTCGGGTGCTACTAAGCACCGTCTGCATCCTAGTATATATATATAACTAGAAAAAGAAGTTGAAGAGTGAGAAGTTCTCACCGAAAAGCTATCCAATCATCTTGACTCTTCTTTTATAGAAATCTTCTTCAATCTCGCCTTTTTATCATCTTCGTTTGTCCGTAGCCACTACATATATAAAAATCACATATTTTTATATTTTGATGTCTTTAAAATAAAAGTCACATTTTTATTTGTTCACTCTCAATTTAAAAATCATATTTTTACTACTACAAAGATATAATCTTTTCGCTAGTCAAAATCCAAACTTCATCGTTTTAAAAATCTTATCTTTCAATTGAAAAATATAAATAAAAATCGAATCTTTATTTCAATGACATTCATATAAAGATCGCATCTTTATTTTAACGATACATATATAAAGATCATGTTTTTATTTTAGACAAGGTTATATATATTAAAAATCATTTTTTAATACCATTTTCTATAAATAACATTGATCTAACTACGTTATATAAATAAAAACAAAATCAGAAAATCAAACAATGAATATACTTAAACTAAAAGCAAAAATAAAAACTAAACTTACAGCGTTTTAATCGAAGGGGGGGGGGTTTGCTGTTGAACTGAGGAGGAGGGGGGGGGGGGGGGGTGAATGAATGGTGGTGGCGGCTCTGGGTCTCGGCGTCGGCGGCTAATGGGTTTGCGGTGGCGATTTGGGGCGAGGGGGGGTTTCTTTTCAGAGGAAGAAGAAGGAGGAGAGGAGGGAGAAGGAAGCGGCGGTGGCTCATCGAGGGGGGGGTGGGATGCGGCTGATGCTGCGGTGGAGAGAGAAGAAAGGAAGAGGAGGAAGAAGAGGAGAGGGCAGCTACAGGGAGGAGGTGGGCATCGCGAGGTCAGGGGAAGAGGGGGAGGCGGATGTGGTGGCCCACCAGGCCGCGGCGGCGTCGATCATCTTGGGGGGGGGGGGCGACGAGTTCCCCCCCCCCCCCCGCGTCTGCCTCTTCCTTTTTTTTCCTGTTTTGAAAGAAAAGAGGGGGGGCAGAACGTATAGGAAGAGGGAGGGATATTTTTTTATTTTATTTTATATTATTTAATTTCTAAAAGTTGACTTTTACTTACGACCTCTAAACGAGGCCCACCACCTGTCGTCCATAGCGTATTACCCCCATTCCGAACACAATGGGATATGTTTCGTAGGTTGATTTGATCGTTTGAATCAGTTTCCGTTGAATTTACATTTAAATCACTATATTGAATTTTAAACGTACATTTCAATTTACCGGGGTCACATACTAACTAGAAAAATTGCAGAAAAATATTTTCTAGCTTCGTATTGATGATACGGTCCTAACAAAACTAGTTTCGTCGAATTCTGAGACCGTTGGAAAAATGGCCAATTTCCAGTCGATTAAAATCAACTGAAACTGGTCAAACGCGTTTTCCTTTGCCACGCTCACATATTGATTCGAAAAATTATGAAATTTGAAACCTAGCAATAATTTGACACTGCAGATCCAACAAAAGTGGTTTCGTCGAAATCCGAGGTCATTTGCAAAATGTCCATTTTTAAGGGCCTGAATTCCACAGCGACTATTCAGAATTTTCAACTGAACATATCTTTTGATTCCCGCTATGAAATCTCGATTTTTCGAATTCGTTGGAAAGATATTTTCAAATAGATTCTAATATTTTTGGTTTCACTAAAATCCGGATTGTTTTGCACCCGGTATGTTCAATTGAAGTTTGAAATCGAATTATCGAACTACCGCGCCATTTTCAATTCTATTTATAATTATATATAAATATTTATATTCTAACGACGACGCGTATAATATATTCGTTCGAATTATATTCAAAATAAGTTTTTCGTTGATATTATTTAAAATAATCTATTTTAAATAATCAAAATTCGCTAACATTGCCAAAATAAAAATTTTAAACTGGCCCAGATTTTCCGGGTTATTACAATCTCCCCCACTTAAAACTTTTCGTCCCCGAAAAGGAACAAAGTCGAAAGTGGTTTGATCAATCAACTCTACATTCGATCTGGCTTGCATTCTCCAACTTTTCAGTTTCTGAAAATTTTCAAATTCTTCAAAAATTTGGCTAACACCCTAAATTTTCGAAAAATTTCGCCATAACCTCCCCTGCACCGGGAGCATCGGGGAATTTCAAATAGCTTCCCCGGTCCTTCTAATCTCAAAAAGAAAAAGAAAAAGCCAAGCGGCTATCCAATAGGCTCATAAAATCATCATCACCCAAACAAAACAGTAAATTATAGTAAACATGTACCTATTTGTCGGGCAAACAAATTTTATTCTCTGCTCTAGCCTCCTTGCTATGACCTGTTCAATGTAAGTATATGTATATGCAAGCAAATGCGACCAATTTTCAATATAGTTCAATATTTGATTCAATTAGGCATAAATGGTTAAAATTATCAAATAAATAAACAAACAACACAAACAACAATCAATTAGTGAATTAGAGTTTCAAATTCATAATTTTGATACATATACAGAAAATCATGTTTTTGATGCCAAATCACAACAATGTATTCTAGCTATATTAGTTTTGGTTCTCACACCAGTCTAATGGAAATATATAGGTATCACACCTTCGTTACTCGAAAATAAATACTGGTAACGCTGCAGCATTATCAGAATCATTCCCGGGCAACTAGAATGTGATTCTATATCTATCTAATATATTAAAACTTCGAATATACGTTCATGACGCGTATATGCAAAACCTTTATATACTAGATTGTCCATATTCAAAATAAATAAATATTCAAATACGTAAAAAGTGATTTAAATTTCTAAACAAAATTGTTTTCATTTGAAAAATATACTCTTCACACTCGTTCTAGGATACTACTGATCCTATCTCTAACGAGTCATTCTAATTGGATATTACTAATCCAATATCTGATGAATTCTTTCGTATGGTTCTAATGTGTCTTGTTCTCGAGCTCTGTAAACCAAAGCTCTGATACCAACTGTGAGAACCCGTAACTTCCCCGCGAAGGAAAGCCCGAATACTTTGAGAACAAGACAAAATAGAACACATACAGAAGAACATTTCATTGTTATTACAACAATTCCATCAGATACAAGAATATACAGAGGATAAATGAATAAATTACATTCGATAAATATCAGAGATTACATTTAAATACATCGCAGCGGAAAATATACAAAACACAACTGAAAGTGATACACGGATACAGAGCTTTCCGAGCATCGTTCCAGCTGTAAACCAGGTTCCTGTGAATATAAATCTGCAAAACCAAAACTACTAGCTGCCCGTGCGGAAAATAGGGGCACCCAGAGTTTAGGTTAAAACAATAAACTCCAGGTCAGTCATGTGACTGGTGTGAGAACTAAAACAGTTATTAATATTGGTTTTAAAGTTAGGTAAATCAAGGGACCACGCCGTATAACACGGAACGGGTTTCCTCCCAAGAATACCAGTGCATAGAACAAACAACGCAATGCTAAATAAAGAAAAATGAAGCTGTTATAAGACCCAGGTCCCATCACACAATGCAACGCAAGCCGGAGGATAGGGTTTTTACCTTATAACAGCCAAAGCATGCTTGATACGTTTAAAACACATTATTTGATACTATAATAAGTGTATAATGTCAAAACAATTCAAATCATAAATATCAATCATAGGCGGCATGGGTACCATCTATCATGTCGCCATACTAGTTCTACAATTAAAACCGCAATACACGTATTGGAACTTGGATTTCCGTCATGAGTCGAGGCAAGGGGCAAGCTCCTCTCCGCGTTCGAGACACTCTAGCAAATGCCTCAGGACCCCACTATGATCCTTGGAATCGGCTGGGCCGGTCCTCTCTTACTTTTGAGGATTGGCAATTCCTGAACACACGTTTCCCGGTCCTTACAGACCTATATCCGAGGCGCCTCATATCCAACAACCACACAGGTGAAAAGTATATAAATGTCAGGGCTGGTAGGTCACTGACACCACCCTAGCTAAAAAGAAACGTCGTGCTCTCCCAGCGGTCCATCTCCCGTTTTTGACTCATACCGAGGTGTGAGGCTCGCGAATTCACGCTATACACAAAGCTATGCCACACAGGCCGTGCTTTGATCATCAACCACAAGACTTTGCTTTCCAACAGAAGCCTTGATCAATTGCCACTTACGCATGCCACACTGGCAATTCACTCCATGCGACTGATGTCCATCGATATACAACCTCTGAGCTCGTACGTCTCAGAGAAGGGCGTTAAGCAAGAGAATAAATTCTCTGCCGCCAAACAGATGTATATTTAATTGAGATCAATCAACACAGAATAAAATCCAATGTCAGACACACAATCCATTTACAAGTTCGTTCTGGGTCTGAACGAAACCGGAGGCACTTTCCTCGCATATCCATCCATCTCCAAGTACGTTTGGACGATCACCAACTGTTTCCCTCATCTTGGGTGTACAGCCCAATCAAGATCATCAGTAATCACCCAAACGATGTGAAGACTTCCAGTCTTCAACCACCGTCTTCATCTTCGACATCTCGTCGAATCGGTTATTCAGAATGGGTATAACCCGACCTTCCTGAATAACCCACGTATATGATAAACAAATGTTACACAAACACAACGAACGCCTCATTCCAATTCAGAATATTCTTTTATTCACAAAATCACATTCTTAGGGAAATGTTCCCATTAATTTTATCCAAGATAAATTCTTCTAAATTTATCCTATAATCTTCCTTTGGATATCATTTCAAACTAGTCGGGATTAGCGAACCACACCGAAGTAATTATTTGTTTTATTTCCCAATCCCAACCTATATATCCCATGGAGCAAAACTGGTGATACTCCATATCTAACACCACGGTGTTATCGGTAAAATTAATTACCATTTCACGTTCAAATCTAATTAAAGATTTAACTATGCTTTGGAGCAAAACTGGTGATACTCCACTCTCGATCACTTTTCAGATTTTGATAATTTAAATTATCAATTCACTTTTTAATCTAATTAAAGATTCATTAAAACTCCATTTAGTTTTAATCTTCTCAAAAATCAATATTATGTCTTTAACTGGGTTAAAGAACCAATGTCTTCTAAACCACGATTCACGACAAACCCAAATCACATTTGATATTAAATACAAGGCTCTGAATAGAAAATATATCGGCTTATATTCAATATCAAATTCTGAAACCAACATATATCGTATTGGAAATAACGATATAAAATATATCTTTCAAATTCCCATAACAATATCCGTATAGTCACGAAATCCAACATCGAAATATCCCGAAGATAATTTCGATTCAACTCCAGTCCAATCCACGTATTGGGAATATTGATTGTTTTTAAAATCACTTTCAAATTCAATTTATTTATTTCACAAATAAATTGATTTTAATTCTAGTTCAAAACTAGTTCATTTCGACAAAAATCTATTTTTATCATTTCAAATGTGGAATTCTTCATCCCAGTTCTTTCCAATTCACATGTTATGATTTTACACAAATTATTAATATTTTTAATAATTTTATCAAGGCCCGTACAGTCGATTTCCAACAACGGCCATCGGACTGCACTTACATCGACCTTTTTCAAATTTGAATTGGACATAATTCCAAATCCAACCGTTAGATTTCAAATTTCTAATATTCGTTGGAAATCTCTTTTCGATACGAACCCAACGGTTCCGGTTTTAGGAGAATCCGACGGTCGGATCTCCCGCGACGTCAATTCGAAGTCAATGGTCGAAATTCACGAACTACCGCGGAGCGGCGCGTTCTATTCAGGCCATTATATATAATATATATATATATATTATATATATTTCATCAATTTCCTTTTAAAACGTATTTTATAAATCGTTTTAACTTCGTTTCAAAACCATTTCAACACTATTTCAATTTCTAATCAAAACTGAATATTTTATATCATTACTATATAAATGATAATATTTTCAAAACGTTATATTTTGAAATCACTTCTTTTCTATATTCATTATAAAAACGAATATAGTCGATATAAATATCGTTCACGTCAAAATAGCGCAACTCTAATCAACACGGCTTTATATATTTCAATAGATCCGTTATTCTATTCAACAAATGAATATTTATTCCATTCAACACATGAATCTATATTTCTTCCAACACCTGACTAATCTCAACACATGAGTACTGTCAACACATCACTATTTTTGTTATGTAAAATATTTTATAAAACTATGGTATCTATCGTTTGATTTTTAATTAGACTTCTACTGGGAAGTAGTTCTAATTTTAAATATGATAAAGATGTAAATTTCATTGTATAAAATATTTCACTCAACACATGAACATCGTCAACACATGACTATTTTTATATTCAACACATGAATTTTCTTTAATAATATTCATTGTTGTCCCGATTGGAATGAGGCCCAATCAATCACCATATAACGTTAATTATATGGATTCCATGCAACACATGTATATAATAGCATTGAAAAATAATCAACCATCAACCAAAGTGCACCACACAACTGCATAAGCATCAAATATAAATAATCGACGCTTACGCAGTCTGTCGACCAATCGATCGACAATAATTAAATAATTGGGATTAGTGTACGCCAAATATCATCCCAACACCCGTGTGGAGTTTCAAATCAACAAACACATATTTTTGTTTGTGCAGTTGGGCGATGTGTAAAATTTATCGACCCAATCAATATCAGTCAAATCAGTGTATATAAACAAATTGGTCGATTTGTTTATAAATATTTATTTATTCACATTCACGTTAAAAATTATATTTTTAACGATAAAACATTTTATTTTAACACATGAATTTCTATTCAGTTCATTTATTCAATAAAATGATATTTTCATTTTTCTAACATATTTTAGAAAATTTCGGCGGCATAACGGCACGATACTAGAAACGGAACAAGGCCTAGCTTTATCCCCGGTCTAGTGAAGGCCCACGCCATTCACACATCAATCAAATCAATTTCAATTCACCAAACAATTCAACCCAAATCATCTAACTAATTTATGCAACCAAACAAACAAGTCCATGGTTTGTGGACGATTGTGTCGGGTGCTACTAAGCACCGTCTGCATCCTAGTATATATATATAACTAGGAAAAGAAGTTGAAGAGTGAGAAGTTCTCACCGAAAAGCTATCCAATCATCTTGACTCTTCTTTTATAGAAATCTTCTTCATTCTCGCCTTTTTATCATCTTCGTTTGTCCGTAGCCACTACATATATAAAAATCACATATTTTTATATTTTGATGTCTTTAAAATAAAAGTCACATTTTTATTTGTTCACTCTCAATTTAAAAATCATATTTTTACTACTACAAAGATATAATCTTTTCGCTAGTCAAAATCCAAACTTCATCGTTTTAAAAATCTTATCTTTCAATTGAAAAATATAAATAAAAATCGAATCTTTATTTCAATGACATTCATATAAAGATCGCATCTTTATTTTAACGATACATATATAAAGATCGTATTTTTATTTTAGACAAGGTTATATATATTAAAAATCAAATTTTTAATACCATTTTCTATAAATAACATTGATCTAACTACGTTATATAAATAAAAACAAAATCAGAAAATCAAACAATGAATATACTTAAACTAAAAGCAAAAATAAAAACTAAACTTACAGCGTTTTAATCGAAGGGGGGGGGGGATTTGCTGTTGAACTAAGGAGTAGGGGGGGGTGAATGAATGGTGGTGGCGGCTCTGGGTCTCGGCGGCGGCGGCTAATGGGTTTGCGGTGGCGATTTGGGGCGAGGGGGGGGGTTTCTTTTCAGAGGAAGAAGAAGAAGGAGAGGAGGGAGAAGGAAGCGGCGGTGGCTCATCGGGGGGGGGGGATGCGGCTGAGGCTGCGGTGGAGAGAGAAGAAAGGAAGAGGAGGAAGAAGAGGAGAGGGCGGCTACAGGGAGGAGGTGGGCATCGCGAGGTCAGGGGAAGAGGGGGAGGCGGAGGTGGTGGCCCACCAGGCCGCGACGGCGTCGATCATCTAGGGGGGGCGGCGACGAGTTCCCCCCCCCCCCCCCGTCCGCCTCTTCCTTTTTTTTTCTGTTTTGAAAGAAAAGAGGGGGGGGCAGAACATATAGGAAGAGGGAGGGATATTTTTTTTATTTTATTTTATATTATTTAATTTCTAAAAGTTGACTTTTACTTACGACCTCTAAACGAGGCCCACCGCCTGTCGTCCATAGCGTATTACCCCCATTCCGAACACAATGGGATATGTTTCGTAGGTTGATTTGATCGTTTGAATCAGTTTCCGTTGAATTTACATTTAAATCACTATATTGAATTTTAAACGTACATTTCAATTTACCGGGGTCACATACTAACTAGAAAAATTGCAGAAAAATATTTTCTAGCTTCGTATTGACGATACGGTCCTAACAAAACTAGTTTCGTCGAATTCTGAGACCGTTGGAAAAATGGCCAATTTCCAGTCGATTAAAATCAACTGAAACTGGTCAAACGCGTTTTTCTTTGCCACGCTCACATATTGATTCGAAAAATTATGAAATTTGAAACCTAGCAATAATTTGACACTGTGGATCCAACAAAAGTGGTTTCGTCGAAATCCGAGGTCATTTGCAAAATGTCCATTTTTAAGGGCCTGAATTCCACAGCGACTATTCAGAATTTTCAACTGAACATATCTTTTGATTCCCGCTATGAAATCTCGATTTTTCAAATTCGTTGGAAAGATATTTTCAAATAGATTCTAATATTTTTGGTTTCACTAAAATCCGGATTGTTTTGCACCCGGTATGTTCAATTGAAGTTTGAAATCGAATTATCGAACTACTGCGCCATTTTCAATTCTATTTATAATTATATATAAATATTTTTATTCTAACGACGACGCGTATAATATATTCGTTCGAATTATATTCAAAATAAAATTTTCGTTGATATTATTTAAAATAATCTATTTTAAATAATCAAAATTCGCTAACATTGCCAAAATAAAAATTTTAAACTGGCCCAGATTTTCCGGGTTATTACAATTCTAGTATACGCAATGTAAATATAAATGTCAATTTAACAATGCATATAAATTCTAATATATGCAATGTAAATATAAATGTTGTTTTAACAATGCGTATAAATTCTAATATATGCAATGTAAATATAAATGTCGTTTTAACAATGCATATAAATTCTAATATATGCAATGTAAATATAAATGTCAATTTAACAATGCGTATAAATTCTAATATATGCAATGTAAATATAAATGTCAATTTAACAATGCATATAAATTCTAATATATGCAATGTAGATATAAATGTCGTTTTAACAATGGATATAAATTCTAATATATGCAATGTAAATATAAATGTCAATTTAACAATGCATATAAATTCTAATATATGCAATGTAAATATAAATATCGATTTAACAATGCATATAAGTTCTAATTATGCAATGTAAATATAAATGTCGTTTTAAAAATGCATATAAATTCTAATATATGCAATGTAAATATAAATGTAACTTTGACAATATTTCCAATAATCAAACTATACATTATAAGTTACGATTTTAACGATTCAACACACTTATTCAAACATGAATGTAACACATGTTTTCATCTTAAAACATGCATCTTTTTTCTAAATTCTATTATTACATAAAAAGTGAAATTTTAATGTAAAACATGTATCTTTTTCTACATTTCTATTATCACATTAAAAAGTGAGTTTTTAATGTAAAACATGTTTTCTTTTTAAAAACGAATATTTTTCACTAATTTCTAACATTACATTAAAAAGTGTATTTTTAATGTAATCATGTTTTAATTTTAAAACATGAATACTTTTCTTATTTTTGTAACATTACATTAAAAATGTAAATTTCAAGGTAATCATGTTTTTATCCTGAGCATGAACATTTTTCTATATTTCATTCTTGACACTACAATATGGATTTTTAATGAAATCATGTTTTTATTCAAAACATGAACATTCTCTAATTTTCTATTCTTGACATTAAAAATGTAATTTTTTTATGAAATCATGTTTTTATTCAAAACATGTACATTTTCTATATTTTAACATTACATTAAAAATGTGAACTTTTTAATGTAATGTTCTTATTTTTTTTTTAAACATGAACATTTCTATTTCTATAATAATTCCATAAAATGATAGAAATTTATATTTCATTTTTGTTGAAAATTCTAATTCAACAAAATTACAAAATTTGATATTTCATTTTGATTGAAAATTCTAACTCAATCAAATAACCAAGTGTATAATTCATTTTTGTTGAAAATTTTGATTCAACAAAATATATAAAAGGGAATATTTCATTTTGATTGAAAATTATAATTCAATCAAAGTGACAAAATGTATGATTCATTTTTATTGCAAATTTAATTCCAACAGAATATAATAAAGGTGATATTTCATTTTTGTTGAATGTTTTGATTCGTCAAAAACAACAAAGATGTTTTGATTCATTTTTATTGCAAATTTAATTCCAACAAAATATAATAAAGGTAATACTTCATTTTTGTTGAATGTTTTGATTCAACAAAAATAACAAAAGTGTTTGATTCATTTTTATTGCAAATATAATTCCAATAAAATATAATAAAGGTTATGTTTCATTTTTGTTGAATGTTTTGATTTAACAAAAATAACAAAAGCGTTTGATTCATTTTTATTGCAAATTCAATTATAACCCAATATCACCCAAACTAACAGATCTACATAACACATCAATCACAGATCAAATCACGTAGCATAGGATGTAGAGATTCACAGCGGATCGATGACAATAAAATCATAATTAATTCTAATTATTTTAAAAAAATAAAAATAAAAATAAAATAGAATTCGCATAGTCGTTTAAATCTGAATTGTTCAGATCTACAATTTTGGCCAAAATTTGATCAGCTCAGAATTGGTTCTTTTCAGTCTAGAAACGCAGATCTCGGGCTCACGATCGCAACGCTTCGAAAATCGTTCAGTTCTGAGTTCATATGAGTGAGTTATGATTTAATTTGTATTAATAACATTTTAAAATTAAATTAAATAAATAATATAATTTCAAAACCACCTTCTTCTACACTCAGAAACACAGGCCGACGGTTTTACCCATTTGCTCAATCCTACGGCTTCCATTTTCTTCCAAATTTCTCAGCTTCATCTCGATCCGACACTGCAATGTCGAAGAGGGGGAAGAGGCACCTCAAATGGGACCCACCAAAACAGGTGCGATCACACCTATGGAGCACGGCAGCGGGTACTTCGGGGTCCTGGAACTTGTCGGTTGTTCGACTTTGGGGGGTGTTAATCGTACGGATGGAAAGAGGAGAGAAATCTCTTCGATAATGTCAAAAGGAGTGGAGGGTTTTGATGTGTGGATCAATGGATTTTAATGGGGGAAGGAGGAAGCAATGTTGGCCATGGGATGTAGGAGATGGCGGCTACTGTAGTGAATAGTATTAGGGGTTTGAAAAATGAATGTATTTTTATAATATTTAATTACCCATTTTGCAAATAAGCCCGTAAATCCATAATAACTCCAATTTCAGTCCAACAGGAGTTGTTCCTACCTAATTGCCCCTATTTCGAAACTAATGGGTTAGGTCCCGTCAGCCCGAACGATTGTTTTTGGCCTGATTTCTTTAATTTAAAATTTAAATCCTTTATTAAATTAATTCGATCGTACATTTAAATTCACTGGGGCTACATACGGACTCCGAAAATTCCCTAAAAATAAATCTAGCTATGTTTTGATGATACGGTCCTAACAAAATTAATTTCGTCGAATTTGGAGACTGTTTGAAAAATGACCTTTTTAACGGTCGATTAAATCATCAGAAAATATCAAATCAGAATTTAATTTATTACGCTCAACTTAGCAATAATTTGACATTCCGGATCTGAAAAAAGTGGTTTCGTCGAAAACGGAGGCCGTTTGTATAATGGCCATTTATACGGGCTATAAATTATACTATATTCCATAGCGACTATTCTGAATATTCAACTGGCCATAACTTTTTATTCCCGCTATGAAATTTTGATTTTTTGGATTTGTTGGAAAGATATTTCTAAACAGATTTAGATATTTTTTGATTTCACTAAAATCCGTTAAAATTTGAATCCAGTACATTCAGTCAAAGTTCAGATTTGACTTTTCAAACTACTATGCTATTTCTAATTCCTTTAGAAATTAAAATAAATATATTCGTTCTAACTTCGATTTAAATAAATTTTTAATCATTATTATTTAAAATAATTTGTTTTAACTATTCAAAATTCAATGAAATAGCCGAAAAAAAAATTTTAAATTGGTTCTGATTTTCCGGGTTGTTACAATCTCCCCCACTTAAAAGCTTTTCGTCCCCGAAAAGGAAACAATAGTAAAGTAGGAAACAAAACGGAAAATGCAAGGTATTGTAAATGTACCTTGACACAAAGTTACTCGGAGATGTCCACTCTGCACTTGGAATAAGCCTGTTTGATGTTATCCTCAGTCTCCCATGTACAGTCTCTAGGATCCCCGCTCCACTGCACTTTGACTAGGTGGATCCTCTTGTTCCTCAGAACTCGAGTCTCTTTGCCAAAAAATTTCACTAGCTCCCTCCTTACTGCTAAGCTCGGGTTAATCTCCAAATCTTGTTGTGCTGCTTCGTCCACAACTAAGTCTGGATCATGGACATGCTTTCTGAGTTGAGACACATGTAATACATCGTGAACCCCTGGCAACCAGTCAGGCAACTGCACCCTATAAGCGAGAGTTCCAATCCTTTCGAGAATAGGGAATGGACCAATGAATCTTGGCGCCAATTTCCCAGTCTTCCCAAATCGAATTACACTTCTCAGTGGGGAAACCCTCAAATATACAAGATCACCAACAGAGAATTCTAAATCCCTTCTTCGTGAGTCTGCATAGCTCTTTTATCGGCTCTGAGCAGCCAATAGTCGCTTCTTAATAAAATCAACTTTATCTGATGCTTCACGAATCATGTCGGGACCCAATACTAATCGATTTCCAGGTTGCACCCAACATGCGGTAGATCGCATGGCCTACCATATAAGGCTTCGAATGGCGACATTTTCAAGCTTTCTTGGTAACTATTATTATAAGAGAACTCAACCAAGTGCAAGTGATCTTCCCATGACCCACCAAAATCAAGAATGCATGCCCGTAACAAGTCTTCCAGTATGCGGTTCACCCTCTCAGTCTGGCCATCTGTCTGAGGATGATAAGCGGTGCTCATATTCAATTTGGTCCTAAGCTCCTCTTGGAAAGCTTCCCAGAATTTGCTAGCAAATATCGGATCGCGATCACTAACAATGCTACTGGGAACTCCATGTAGTCTGACAATCTCTCTGAAACAAAGCTGTGCCAGACTTTGAGCTGTTCTATTAGATTTGACAAGGATAAAATGGGCAGTTTTTGTGAAGCGAACTGCAATCACCCATATACTGTCATCCCCTTTTCTAGTTTGAGGCAAGCCATCAATAAAGTCCATAGAAATTTGGTCCCACTTCCAACCTGCACCTCTAGCGGTTGCAACAATCTTGCTAGCTTCTGCTGATCGCTTTTGATTTGCTGGAAGGTGGGACATCTAGCAACATTTATAGAAATGTCTCTCTTCATAAATCTCCACCAAAATGTGCGCTTAAGATCATGATACTTCTTGCTCACCCCTGGATGAATACCGAGCTTAGATTTGTGACATTCATCCATTACTTCCTTTGTGAGCTCAGGAAGGTTCGGAACACATATTCGGCCTAATAGCCTCAAAACCCCTTTGTTTCAATTTGGAAACTTGTGGGTTCGCCATCCCTAACTCTCTTGCTAATTCTCTAAATAAATTCATCATTCTTTTGAAGATCAGAGATCTTATCAATCAAGGAAGGTGTAATAATGAGATTGGCGAGGATAAGATTAGTGCTGGCCGTATTCTTCCCGCTGAGTGCATCTGCTACAACATTGGCTTTCCCTGGAGTATATAGGATGTCCCGGTCATAGGCCACAAGAAATTCAACCCAACGTTGCTGCCTCAAGTTCAAATCCCTTTGGGTGAACAGATACTTCAAGGATTTGTAATCAGTATACAGTTCGAACTTCTCACCCAAGAGATAGTGCCTCTATATCTTTAGAGAAAATACGATGGCCATCAACTCAAGATCATGAGTGGGGTATTTCTTCTCATGCGGTTTCAACTGATGGCTAGCATATGCAACTACTTTGTCCCTTTGCATTAGCACCGCACCAATACATTAAATAGATAAAAGGATAACATGTTAAAATGAGATTTGTCATTAAAAATGTCATCTCTGACATGTTTATTGAGATAAAAGGAATAATCTTCAATAGAAGCATCTATCCAAACTTTCAAATCCTGATTTCCATCAATAATGGTCAACACAGGAGCAGTGGTCAACCTCCGTTTCAGCTCTTGGAAAGCTGCTTCACATTCAGGTGTCTAAATGAACTTTGTACGCTTCTTAGTCAGCTTCATCTATGGACAAGATAATTTCGAAAAGTCTTTAATGAATTTCCGATAATAGCCAGCCAATCCTAAGAAAATTCTGACTTCTGTAGGAGTGCTCGGCTGCTTCCAATCTTGGATGACTGAGATCTTTCCTGGGTCTATTGAAATGCCTTCCTTTGATACAACATGGCCGAGGAATTTCATCTCTTCTTACCAAAATATACATTTAGAGAACTTGGCTTTCAGCACATTCCTTCGCAAAATCTCCAAGACTTCTTTCAAATGTTTTTCGTGTTCAGTAGTGGATTTAGAAAAGATTAGGATGCCATCGATGAACACCAGCACAAATTTATTTAAAACATCTCGGAATACTCGGTTCATCAAATCAACGAAGTATGCTGGATTGTTACATAAGCCGAAGGGCATTACTAGCCATTCATAGAATAAGTCTGGCCCTCTGAAAGCTGTCAAAGGAACACATTCTTCGGCAATGCGTAATTGGTGGAAACCTGTAGTTAGGTCCATCCTAGAGAATACTTGCGCTCCATTCAAGCAATCCAATTGATCATCAATGCGTGGCAGTGGATATTTATTTTTCAGTGTCTGCTTATTTAGGTCACGGTAGTCCACACATAGTCTGAGGGTACTATCTGACTTTGGGACAAACACCACCGTTGCACCCCAATTTGAGAATCTAGGCCTGATCAGACCCTTCCACAAAAGTTGTTTAGTTTGATTGCTCAGCTCCTCCTTTTCTTTCAGTGTCACTCTACGAATAGGATGCACAACAGGCCTTGCATTAGGAACAAGTCCATCCTGAAGTCGATTTCTCTGCGCGGAGGTAAGCTGTCAACTTCTACAAACACATCTGCATAATCTCTAATGACAGGAATATCCTCAATAGAAGCAGGAGTGGCTTCTAGAGAAGACCAGATTTCTTTCCTATCTATGGCTGAGTCGTGGCATGGAATAGCAATAATATCCCCGAATTTGGTTTTAATTCTGACAACTCTTTCAGTGCACAGTAACTCAGCCTCATACTTTGTTAGCTAATCTTGCCTAAGTATGATATCGTATCCAGAAAAACTCATAACGATCAAGTCAAAAGGGAACTGGAAGTAGGAATAAGAAACAAGCACTTACAATACCGATCGAGCATAAGTGAACCTCCTATCGGACTATGGGCCCTTATCGATTTTTTAAGTTTTCTTGGTTTCAGTTTTAACTTTTTTATTGTGTCACTAGATATGAAACTTCTTGATGCACCAATGTCAAACAAAACTGTAATAGGCATGTTCTTAATATTAAGAGTATCTCCTAAAACATCAGGTTTACCTGCTCCTTCGGAAGAAGCCGGTGCAGCCGCCCCATCATAAACATGTGCCACCTGAGAATTCTTCAGCAACGGGCAGTTTGGCTTGATGTGCCCCTTATGTTGACAATTATAGCACTCCCAACTTTGACTAGGCCAAGACTCATTTCTCCTTGGCCTCTTGGGAGCTCGGCATTCATAGTCGAAGTGCCCCATCTTCTAGCAATTGAAGCATTTTAGCTTGGATTTGTCCTTTTCTTTTTCCCTTGGGGCTTGGCGGTAGAAGAATCGCTCGCCTCAGCTTTCTTGTCAGCTTGCTTTCTTTTGTTGTTATTATGATTCTTTTCATGCTCTTACTGTGCATTTCTATCATTATCCTCCTAACGGCAGCCATTTCGATCACTTCATTAAAATGGAGCTTGATGTGAGCAGTGACGTTGTTTAGATGTTTTTTGGAAAGGCCATTGATAAATCTTTTGTTCTTCTTCACTAGTTCCTGAACTAACTCTGGGACGTAGCGCGAGAGTTCCTCGAATTTCCGCACATATTCTGAAATAGTCATTTCTCACTGCTGCAAATTGGCAAATTGATCATGGAGTCGCTCTACTTCCTGTAGAGGGATATACTTATCGTTGAAGAGTTCTTTAAATCTGGCCCAAGACATATTGGCCACATTATTGAAATTTTGACTGTATCCCACCAAATTTCAGCTTCGTCTTTCAATAACCATGTTGCCAAAAAGCGCTTGCGTTGATCTTCCAATTCCAAGCCTTCAAATATTTTCTCGCGGTTCTTCAGCCATGCCTGTGCCTCAATCACAGTCTCTCGCTCGGTAAAGGATATACCCCCAAAGTTTTAGTACTTCTTGGACATTTTATCCTAGTCAAACGGCTGTGGGGGTGGAGGTGGTGTAACAGCCCCTGAAGTGGGCTGCCCCTGAGCTGTGGGAGTCTCATCTCTAGCTGGTCCTCTAGCCCTACATCTACCTCGGGCTCTAGCTCTTTCTCTTTTGCTCATTTTCTAGTTAGTTCTGTACCATCAAGGAAAGAGTCAAACTAATCGAAACGATAATTTTAAAGGAAAAGTTAAAAGTAGAGACATATGATGAGATGATAATGATGTAATGACTGATTAATATGTGCTATTCTGCTATGCTCATTCTAGGACATTACTAATCGTATCTCTAATGAGGTACTCGTCTTAGAATACTACTAATTCTACCTAGACGAATTGTTCTAAAAATGTTATACTCCAAAGCTAAGGTTAACCTTTAACTCTGATACCAACTGTGACGACCACAAACTTTCGTAGTACGAAAGCAAGGATAATCATAGGAGCATAACACAATTACAAAAATAACAGATCTCAGATAATAGCATAACACATAAGTCATTGCAGTGGAAATAAGATTGTCATCACAACAAAACATCAAAGACATCAGAGTACGCAGTTACAAGATACACTCAGCAAATAGAAGTCTCAACAAAAAGAGAAATAAGTATCAACTCCATCAAATACATCAAAGATCAATAATGCCTAAATGTCTCAAGTAGCAATAAAAAGATAAAAAGGAAAAGGTTCTTCATCTTCTTCCTTAAGCAAGCTCCAATCCAGAATGTGTCCATACCTAAACCTGTCATTTGGCTGCCCGTGTGGAAAGAAGGCAACCGAGTTTGCAAAGTGAAACAAACTACGAGTCAGTCATTGGACCGGTATGCGAAATCTTTCTTAACTAACAATATGGCCAATCATAGGACCATGCCGCTAATGCAGAACGGGATTACTCCATTTGGATTGCCAGTGAATATGTTTAATAAATTTCAAAAACAACGCAATGCTTTTTAGAAAATGAAATCATTATAAGACTCAAGTCCCATCACACAATGCAACGCAAACCGGGGGATAGAGTTTTACCTTATAATGATAAAAAATATTTGATACATAGAAAATATATATTTAATATTATTATTAGTGCCTAATCAGTTTCAAAAATACTTCAAAGTAAATGTATCAATCCTAGACGACATAGCTACAGTATACTATGTCGCCATATATGAGTTTACAATCAAAACCGTAATGTCGTATTGGAGATTGGGTTTCCATCATGAGTCAAGGCTAGGGACGACCTCCTTACCGATTCGAGACACTCTAGCAATGTCTCATGATTCCCCGCAGTGAACCCTTGGATCCTGCAGGGTCGGTCCATAAATATACCTTAGTGGATTGGCAATTCCTGAACACACGCTTCCCTATTCTATTGGACTTATAAAATGGTCACAATCGACCAATAAATCTGAGGCGCCTCATTCCATCAACCACATAAGTAAAGTGTTAGGGCTTGCAAAACCCTGATACCACTTCTAGCTAGAAAGAAACGTGTGCACTCCCTACGTTCCCTTGTCCCGTTTCTGTCTCTTACCGGGGTGCGAGGCTCGCGAAGTAACGTTATACACAAAGCTATGACAAAAGAGGCTATGCTTTGATCATCATCCACTAGGCTCTGATTTTCAACAAAAGCCTCGATCAATTGCATCTTGGTATGTCACATTGACAATTCACGCCATGCGATCGATAACTACCAATATATAACCTCTGAGCTCATGCGTCTCAAAGAAGAGTGTTAAGAAAGAGAATAAATTCTCCGCCACCAATAGATATATATTAAATAGGAATCGATTTACATGGAATGAAATCCAATGTCAGACACACATCCATTTACAAGTCCGTTCTTGGTCTGAACGAAACTGGAGTCACCTTATTCCTCATCCCGTATGTCCAATACGGAAGAGAGGTGCTCGCATATCCGGACAATCAACAAGTACGTCTGGATAACTACCACTTTAACTCTTTACTGAGAGTTAACCAATGTCGTGCATCAGTAGTTATCCTTTCGATGTATAGGTCGCTGGTCTTCAATCGTCGTCTTTAAGATCTTCAATTTAGATCGTCGTATAATCATTTGAAATGAGATTGAACTCGGTCTTTTCAAATGATTCTCGCATATATATAGTTTAAAAACATCTCATATCGTTAATAGTACTTAATAATGATTTATCACTATTTTTATTTATATAAAAATAGCTAAATTAATCTAACGACGCTTCGGTCAATAGGCGGCCCTAGCGCTGTTTTTATCAAAATTTGACTTACACTTATCTCGGAATCTAACCGTTGGATTTTAACAAAGTTTATATCGTTGGAAAGATCTTCCCAAAGCGGTCCTAATGGTTCCAGATTTGGGAAAATCCGACGGTCGGATCTTTCGGTATAACCGTTTAAAGTTATGACTCTGAAACGCGAACTACCATGCGCGATTCGTTTAATTTTAATATATATATATATATATATATATATATATAAATCATTCGAAGATTCATCTAACATGTTTCACATGCCAAAAAGAATGTTTTTATTGGTGTATCAAATCTACGTCATGTCAAACAAAATACATCTCATTTACATGAAAACTGAACCAATGACAAGTTAACTTTGCATATAAATCCTAATATATGCAAGAAAAATATAAATATCGTTTTAACTATGCATATAAATTCTAATATATACATTGCAAATAAAAATGTAGTTTTAACAATGCATATAAGTTCTAATTTATGCAATGTAATTATGAACATCGTTTTAACAATGCATATAAATTCTAATATGTGAAAACACGTAACTTCCTCGGTGAGGAAAGCGCGGATAGTTAGAGAACAAGCCACAACAGAACACATACAGAAGAACATTTCATTGTATATTACAACAATGCACCAGAATACAAGAATATACAGAGTATAAATGAATACACATTACACAGAAATATCAGAGATTTAAATTACATTTAAATACATCGCAGCGGAAAATAATACAATACACAACTAGAAGAGATATACGGATACAAAGCTTTCCGGATATCGTTCCAGCTGTAAACCAGGATCCTGTGAATATAAATCTGCAAAACCAAAACTACTAGCTGCCCGTGTCAAAAATAGGGGCACCCAGAGTTTAGGTTAAAACAATAAACTCCAGGTTAGTCATGGGACTGGTGTGAGAACTAAAACAGTTATTAATCTTTATTTTTAAAGTTCGGTAAATCAAGGGACCACGCCGTATAACACGGAACGGGTTTCCCCCCAAGAATACCAGTGCATAAAACAACAGCGCAATGCTAAATAAAGAAAAATGAAGCAATTATAAGACCCATGTCCTATCACACAATGCAACGCAAGCCGGGGGATATGGTTTTTACCTTATAATAGCCAAGAATGCTTGATACGTTTAAAACAAATCATTTGATACTATTATAAGTGCATAGTGCATAAAACAACTTCAAATCATAAATATCAATCATAGGCGGCATGAATGCCCCATACCACTATGTCGCCATATATAGGTTACACAATCAAAATCGCAAAGTCCCGTATTTGGAAATTGGGTTTCCATCTATGAACCGAGGCAAAAGTTAGTCCTCAACCGATTCGAGACTGCCTAGCCCGAGTCTCAGGATCAGAGCTCGAGTGGCCCTAGGAGCGACAGGGCCGGTCCACCGATGTGGATTAAACTTAAATCCTGAACACTGCGTTTCCCCGCCCTTTGGGGCGTAAACGAGCCAACGAATGACTCCATCGGACCCGGATCGTCCGATCAAACCGAGGCGCCTCGCAACAACAACAACCACACAGGTGAAAAGTATATAAATGTCAGGGCTGGTAGGTCACTGACACCACCCTAGCTAGGAAGAAACGCATGTCCTCCCTGAGGTCCTTCCTCCCGTTTCTGGTTCACAACCGGGGTGCGAAACTCGCGAAGTAAACGTTACACAAAGCTACGCCACAAAGGCCGTGCTTCGATCATCAACCACAAGACTTTGCTTTTCAACAGAAGCCTTGATCATTTGCATCTTAGCATGCCACACAGGAAATTCACTCTATGCTTTTGATATCCATCAGTATATAACCCCTGAGCTCGTATGTCTCAGAGAAGGGCGTTAAGCAAGAGAATAAATTCTCTGCCGCCAAACAGATATATATTTAATAGAAATCAATCACACAGACTAAAATCCAATGTCAGACACACAGTCCATTTACAAGTTCGTTCTGGGTCTGAACGAAACCGGAGGCACCTAGTACCCCGCATATCCATCGATCTCCAAGCACGTCTGGACGATCACTAACTGTTTCCATCTTCTTGGGTGTACAACCCAATCAAGATCATCAGTAATTACCCAAACGACGTGAAGACTTCCGGTCTTCGACCACCGTCTTCATCTTCGACTTATCGTAGTATCAGTTATTCAGAATGGGATAAACCCGGTCTTTCCGAATAACTCGCGTATATTTTAAATAAGTGTTACACAAACACAACATACGCCTCATTCTAATTCATCAGTCACTAACCGTAAATTAATCAAGAGAATAATTCCCCAAATATTAACCCCGAAAGCCGAAACCAACATCAGATCAATATTCAGAAAACCATTCTACTTGGCTAACCGACAGTTAGTTTCTAAATTTCACATTCATAGGGAAAGGTTCCCATTAATTTTATCCAAGATAAATTTCTTGAATTTATTCTTTAATCTATTTTTGAATATCAATTCAAAACTAGTCGGGATTAGCGAACCTTACCGAAGTAATCATTTGTTTTAATTTCCCAATCCCAACCTATTCATCCCATGAAGTAAAACTGGTAGTACTTCATATCTAACACCACGGTGTTATCGGTAAATTCAATTACCATTTCACGTTCAAATCTAATTAAAGATTTAACTATCGCCTGGAGCAAAACTGGTGATACTCCATTCTCGATCATTTCAATCTAATTAAAGATTCATTAAAACTCCACTTAGTTTTAATCGTTAACTGGGTTAAAGAATCCGTGTCTTTTAAAACACGGTTCACGATAAACCCAAAGTCACATTCCATTAATTATCGGGTTAAAGAATGAGTGTTATTTAAAACACTGTTCACAATAAACCCAAAAATCAATATCAATTCAATTCCAATTAAATATCATTTAATTGGTACACTTCATTAAATCTAAATAAAAAGATTTAATCTTTTCTCAACTGGGTTCAAGAACAGTGTTAATGAAGACACCATTCACGACAAACCCAAATTACATTTGATATTCAATACAAGGCTCCGAATAGAAAATATATCGGCTTATATTCAATATCAAATTCTACGATTAACAAATGTCGTATTGGAGATACCGATATAAATATATCTTTCAAATTTCCATAACAACATCTGTATAATCACGAATTCCAACATCGAAATATTCCGAAGACAATTTCGATTCAAATCCATTCCAACGCGATCATTGGAAATTCTGGTCATTTTCAAAACCATTTCAAATTCAATTTATTTATTTAAAAATAAATAGAATTCTAATTCTAGTTCAAAACTAGTTCATTTCGATAAAAATCTATTTTTATCTTTATAAATATGGAGTATTTCATCCCAATTCTTTTTAAATCATTACTTATGATTTTACACCAATTATTACTATTTTTAATAATTTTATCAAGGCCCGTACAGTCGATTTCCATCAACGGCCATCGAACTGCACTTATAGCGACCTTTTTCAAATTTGATTTGGACGTATCTCCAAATCCAACCGTTAGATTTTGAATTTCAAATATTCGTTAGAAATCTCTTTTCGATGCAAACCCAACGGTTCCGGTTTTAGGAGAATCCGACGGTCGGATCTCCCGTAATGTCCGTTTGAAATAAATGGTCGAAATTCACGAACTGCCGCGGCGCGGCGCGTTCTATTCAGGCCATTATATTATATATATAATATATATAATATATATATATATATCGTCGATTTCTATTTAAAACGAATTATATAAATAGTTTTAAATTCATTTCAAAAGCAATTTCAACTTCCATTTTAATTCAAATCAAAATTGAATCTTTCCTTATAAATTCGTTTTAAAATTCATTTCTATTCAATTCAAGTTTCAATTCAATTTGAATTCATTTCAATTCGTTTTAAATTCAATTCGAATTCGTTCTATATTCAATTCATTTCGAAATCGTTTTATATTCAATTCATTTCGAAATCGTTTTCAATTCATTTCATTTCGAAATCGTTTTCAATTCATTTCATTTCGAAATCGTTTTCAATTCATTTCATTTCGAAATCGTTTTATTTCAAAATTACTTTTCAATATTCATTTTAAAATGAATAAAATCGATATAAATATCGTTCCCGTCAAAATGGTGTCAATCTAATCAACACGGCTTCATATATTCCTTTATTCTATTCAACAAATGAATATTTATTTTTGTCAACACACGACTAATCTCAACGAATGAGTACTGTCCACGTGTGACTATTTTTGTTAAATTATTTCGTTCAACACATGACTAATCTCAACGGATGAGTACAGTCCACACATGAATCTTTATTTTATAATATTCTTTATTCTCTAAATTGGAATGAGGCCCAATCAATCACCATATAAAAGTAATTATATGGATTTTCATACATCACATGCATATAATAGCATTGAAAAGTAATCAACCATCAACCAAAGTGCACTACACTGTATAAGCATCAAATATAGATATCTAACGCTTATAACAGCCTGTCAATCAATCGATCGACATATTTAATCAATCAGGATGAGTGAACTTCAAATTTCATCCCAACACCCGTGTGGGGTTTCAAACCATCAAACACATATTTTATTTGTGTAGTTGGGCGACGTGTAAAATTTATCGACCCAATCAATATCAGTCAAATCGGTGTATATAAAAAAATCGGCCGATTTGTTTATAAATATTTATTTATTCACTTTCACGTTAAAAATTATATTTTTAATGTTAAAATATTTTATTTCAACACATGAATTTCTATTCAGTTCATTTATTAAATAAAATGATTTCTTTATTTTTCTAACTTATTTTAGAAAATTTCGGCGGTATAACGGCACGATACTAGAAACGGGACAAGGCCTAGCCTTATCCCCGGTCTAGTGAAGGCCCACGCCATTCACACATCAATCAAATCAATTTCATTTCACTAAACAATTCAATTCAAACCAATTAATCTAATCAACTACACAACCAAACAATTAAACAAACAAGCCATCCATGGTCTGTGGATGACGGGTGTCGGGTGCTACTAAACACCGTCTGCATCCTAGTATATATATATAACTAGAAAAATTAAATTGAAAGGTGAGAAGTTCTCACCGATAGCTATCCTAATCTCCACGGCACTTCTAATGCAGGAAATCTTCACTGTTCTCGTCTCTTATCACTTTCCTCGCCCGTAGCCACTACATATATAAAAATCGAATTTTTACTTCGCTATTCAATATATAAAAATCACATTTTTACTTCGATGTTCAATATATAAAAATCACATTTTTACTTCGATGTTCAATATATAAAAATCACATTTTTACTTCGATGTTCAATATATAAAAATCACATTTTTAATTCGATGTTCAATATATAAAAATCACATTTTTACTTCGATGTTCAATATATAAAAATCACATTTTTACTTCGATGTTTGATATATAAAAATCACATTTTTTTTCAGTTTTAAAAATCTAATCCTTTCAGTTTTATAAATCTAATCTAATGCTAAGTTTCATCTTCTCAAAAACATTGTATATTTTCAAAAAGAATGCTCCTTTGTTATTCAAAAACAATATATGTTTATTTTTCAAAAACAACTCTATTTCCTTTAAAACAATGCTATTTTAAACAAATTCCAGATTTTTTTTCATTGCTTTTTCTATAGATTTCTGATTTAAAACAATGTAATTTAAATATATAAAAAGAATAAAAATTGCTCACTGTATATCGTCGAACTGTCTTCACGAGCTAGGGTTCGGAACTGTCGTCGCCTGGAGCCGCCTGGAGTTGATCGGAGGGCGCCGGAGAGGGTTCCAGGAGGGGGAGGCGGTGCAGTCGGAGGCGGCAGGTCCGTTGGTGGTGCGGTGGGTGTCTGCAGCGTCGGTCTTCAACGTAGGGGGTTTGCATCGTGGTCCGCGAGATGGAGCGAGGTGGGAGGGAGTAGGCGGAGGATTGAGAGGAGGGTACTGGAGGGGCCGCGCCACCAAGGCCGTCGACGATGGGAGGCTGAACGGGGAGGAGCTGATCGGATTCGTTTTTGGGGAAATGGTTTTTTTTTTTTACTGAAGTGTGTTCTGAAGGGAGAGAGAGGGGTAGGGAGAGTTTTATATTATTTTATTTTATTTTATTTTTAATTTTAAATCCAAAGTTACTTTTTCATTCGAACGCCGAATCGAACCCAACGACTGTCGTCCCTAGCGTTTTACCCCTATTCTGAACACAATGGGATATGTATCGTAGGCCGATTCGATAGTTACAATCAGTTTCCGTCAAAATCAACATATAACTCTATATATTGAATTTGAACGCACATTTCAATTTACCGGGGTCACATACTAACTATAAAAATTCCAGAAAAATATTTTCTAGCTTCGTATTGACGATACGGTCCTAACAAAACTAGTTTCGTCGAAATCCGAGGTCATTTGCAAAATTCCCATTTTTAAGGGCCTGAATTCCATAGCGACTATTCAGAATTTTCAACTGGACATATCTTTTGATTCCCGCTATGAAATTTTGATTTTTCAGATTCATTGAAAAGATATTATCAATTAGATCCTGATGTTTTTGGTTTCACTAAAATCCGGATTGTTTTGCACCCGGTACATTCAATTGAAGTTTGAAATCGAATTATCGAACTACCGCGCCATTTTCAATTCTATTTATAATTATATATAAATATTTATATTCTAACGACGACGCGTATAAATATATACGTTCGAATTATATTCGAAATAACTTTCTCGTCGTTATTATTTAAAATAATTCATTTTAAATAATCAAAATTCGCTAAAATTGCCAAAATAAAAATTTTAAATTGGCCCAGATTTTCCGGGTTATTACAATCTCCCCCACTTAAAACTTTTCGTCCCCGAAAAGGAACAAAGTCGAAAGTGGTTTGATTAATCAACTCTACTTTCGATCTGGCTTCCATTCTCTAACTTTTCAGTTTCTGAGAATTTTCAAATTTTCAAAAATTTGGCTAACACCCTAAATTTTCGAAAAATTTTGCCATAACCTCCCCTGCACCGGGAGCATCGGGGAATTTCAAATAGCTTCCCCGGTCCTTCTAATCTCAAAAAGAAAAAGAAAAAGCCAAGCGGCTAGCCAATAGGCTCATAAAATCATCATCACCCAAACAAAACAGTAAATTATGGAGTAAACATGTACCTATTTGTCGGGCAAACAAATTTTATTCTTCGGCTCTAGCCTCCTTGCTATGACCTGTTCAATGAAAGTATATGTATATGCAAGCAAATGCAACTAATTTTCAATACAATTCAATATTTGATCAAATTGGCTATACGGTTAAAATTTATCAAACAAATAAACGAACAACACAAACATCAATCAATTAGTGAATTAGAGTTTCAAATTCATAATTTGATATATATACAAAAATCATGTTCTTGATGCCAATTCACAACAATAAGCCCTATCTAGTTTTGGTTCTCACACCAGTCTAATGGAGATATATAAATATCACACCTTCAACACTCGAACACTAATTCTGATGATGTAGCTACAATCATCAGAATCATCTTCGGGCGACTAGAGTGTGAATCTATATCTATCCAGTATATTAAAATTTCGAATATACGTTTGCAAGGCGCATATGCAAAATCTTTATATACCGGACTGTCCAAATCAATATAAAATAAATAATCAAATACGAATAATTGATTTTAAATTTTCAAAACAAAATTGGTTTTCAATTTTTATTTTAAAAAAATTTACTCTTCACACTCGTCCTAGGATACTACTGATCCCATCTCTAACGAGTCATTCTCATTGGATTTTACTAATCCAATATCTGATGAATTCTTTCGTATGGTTCTAATGTGTCTTGTCCTCGAGATCTGTAAACCTGGCTCTGATACCAACTGTGAAAACCCGTAACTTCCCCGGTGAGGAAAGCGCGGATAGTCAGAGAACAAGCCACAACAGAACACATACAGAAGAACATTTCATTGTATATTACAACAATGCACCAGAATACAAGAATATACTGAGTATAAATGAATACACATTACACAGAAATATCAGAGATTTAAATTACATTTAAATACATCGCAGCGGAAAATAATACAATACACAACTAGAAGAGATATACGAATACAAAGCTTTCCGGATATCGTTCCAGCTGTAAACCAGGATCCTGTGAATATAAATCTGCAAAACCAAAACTACTAGCTGCCCGTGTCAAAAATAGGGGCACCCAGAGTTTAGGTTAAAACAATAAACTCTAGGTCAGTCATGGGACTGGTGTGAGAACTAAAACAGTTATTAATCTTTATTTTTAAAGTTCGGTAAATCAAGGGACCACGCCGTATAACACGGAACGGGTTTCCCCCCAAGAATACCAGTGCATAAAACAACAGCGCAATGCTAAATAAAGAAAAATGAAGCAATTATAAGACCCAGGTCCTATCACACAATGCAACGCAAGCCGGGGGATATGGTTTTTAGCTTATAATAGCCAAGAATGCTTGATACGTTTAAAACAAATCATTTGATACTATTATAAGTGCATAGTGCATAAAACAACTTCAAATCATAAATATCAATCATAGGCGGCATGAATGCCCCATACCACTATGTCGCCATATATAGGTTACACAATCAAAATCGCAAAGTCCCGTATTTGGAAATTGGGTTTCCATCTATGAACCGAGGCAAAAGTTAGTCCTCAACCGATTCGAGACTGCCTAGCCCGAGTCTCAGGATCAGAGCTCGAGTGGCCCTAGGAGCGACAGGGCCGGTCCACCGATGTGGATTAAACTTAAATCCTGAACACTGCGTTTCCCCGCCCTTTGGGGCGTAAACGAGCCAACGAATGACTCCATCGGACCCGGATCGTCCGATCAAACCGAGGCGCCTCGCAACAGCAACAACCACACAGGTGAAAAGTATATAAATGTCAGGGCTGGTAGGTCACTGACACCACCCTAGCTAGGAAGAAACGCATGTCCTCCCTGAGGTCCTTCCTCCCGTTTCTGGTTCACAACCGGGGTGCGAAACTCGCGAAGTAAACGTTACACAAAGCTACGCCACAAAGGCCGTGCTTCGATCATCAACCACAAGACTTTGCTTTTCAACAGAAGCCTTGATCATTTGCATCTTAGCATGCCACACAGGAAATTCACTCTATGCTTTTGATATCCATCAGTATATAACCCCTGAGCTCGTATGTCTCAGAGAAGGGCGTTAAGCAAGAGAATAAATTCTCTGCCGCCAAACAGATATATATTTAATAGAAATCAATCACACAGACCAAAATCCAATGTCAGACACACAGTCCATTTACAAGTTCGTTCTGGGTCTGAACGAAACCGGAGGCACCTAGTACCCCGCATATCCATCGATCTCCAAGCACGTCTGGACGATCACTAACTGTTTCCATCTTCTTGGGTGTACAGCCCAATCAAGATCATCAGTAATTACCCAAACGACGTGAAGACTTCCGGTCTTCGACCACCGTCTTCATCTTCGACTTATCGTAGTATCAGTTATTCAGAATGGGATAAACCTGGTCTTTCCGAATAACTCGCGTATATTTTAAATAAGTGTTACACAAACACAACATACGCCTCATTCCAATTCATCAGTCACTAACCGTAAATTAATCAAGAGAATAATTCCCCAAATATTAATCCCGAAGGCCGAAACCAACATCAGATCAATATTCAGAAAACCATTATACTTGGCTAACCGACAATTAGTTTCTAAATTTCACATTCATAGGGAAAGGTTCCCATTAATTTTATCCAAGATAAATTTCTTGAATTTATTCTTTAATCTATTTTTGAATATCAATTCAAAACTAGTCGGGATTAGTGAACCTTACCGAAGTAATCATTTGTTTTAATTTCCCAATCCCAACCTATTCATCCCATGAAGTAAAACTGGTAGTACTTCATATCTAACACCACGGTGTTATCGGTAAATTCAATTACCATTTCACGTTCAAATCTAATTAAAGATTTAACTATCGCCTGGAGCAAAACTGGTGATACTCCATTCTCGATCATTTCAATCTAATTAAAGATTCATTAAAACTCCACTTAGTTTTAATCGTTAACTGGGTTAAAGAATCCGTGTCTTTTAAAACACGGTTCACGATAAACCCAAAGTCACATTCCATTAATTATCGGGTTAAAGAACGAGTGTTACTTAAAACACTATTCACAATAAACCCAAAAATCAATATCAATTCAATTCCAATTAAATATCATTTAATTGGTACACTTCATTAAATCTAAATAAAAAGATTTAATCTTTTCTCAACTGGGTTCAAGAACAGTGTTAATGAAGACACCATTCACGACAAACCCAAATCACATTTGATATTCAATACAAGGCTCCGAATAGAAAATATATCGGCTTATATTCAATATCAAATTCTACGATTAACAAATGTCGTATTGGAGATACCGATATAAATATATCTTTCAAATTTCCATAACAACATCTGTATAATCACGAATTCCAACATCGAAATATTCCGAAGACAATTTCGATTCAAATCCATTCCAACGCAATCATTGAAAATTCTGGTCATTTTCAAAACCATTTCAAATTCAATTTATTTATTTAAAAATAAATAGAATTCTAATTCTAGTTCAAAACTAGTTCATTTCGATAAAAATCTATTTTTATCTTTATAAATATGGAGTATTTCATCCCAATTCTTTCTAAATCATTTCTTATGATTTTACACCAATTATTACTATTTTTAATAATTTTATCAAGGTCCGTACAGTCGATTTCCATCAACGGCCATCGAACTGCACTTATAGCGACCTTTTTCAAATTTGATTTGGACGTATCTCCAAATCCAACCGTTAGATTTTGAATTTCAAATATTCGTTAGAAATCTCTTTTCGATGCGAACCCAACGGTTCCGGTTTTAGGAGAATCCGACGGTCGGATCTCCCGTAATGTCCGTTTGAAATAAATGGTCGAAATTCACGAACTGCCGCGGCGCGGCGCGTTCTATTCAGGCCATTATATTATATATATAATATATATATATATATCGTCGATTTCTATTTAAAACGAATTATATAAATAGTTTTAAATTCATTTCAAAAGCAATTTCAACTTCCATTTTAATTCAAATCAAAATTGAATCTTTCCTTATAAATTCGTTTTAAAATTCATTTCTATTCAATTCAAGTTTCAATTCAATTTGAATTCATTTCAATTCGTTTTAAATTCAATTCGAATTCGTTCTATATTCAATTCATTTCGAAATCGTTTTATATTCAATTCATTTCGAAATCGTTTTCAATTCATTTCATTTCGAAATCGTTTTCAATTCATTTCGAAATCGTTTTATTTCAAAATTACTTTTCAATATTCATTTTAAAATGAATAAAATCAATATAAATATCGTTCCCGTCAAAATGGCGTCAATCTAATCAACACAGCTTCATATATTCCTTTATTCTATTCAACAAATGAATATTTATTTTTGTCAACACACGACTAATCTCAACGAATGAGTATTGTCCACGTGTGACTATTTTTGTTAAATTATTTCGTTCAACACATGACTAATCTCAACGGATGAGTACAGTCCACACATGAACCTTTATTTTATAATATTCTTTATTCTCTAAATTGGAATGAGGCCCAATCAATCACCATATAAAAGTAATTATATGGATTTTCATACATCACACGCATATAATAGCATTGAAAAGTAATCAACCATCAACCAAAGTGCACTACACTGTATAAGCATCAAATATAGATATCTAACGCTTATAACAGCCTGTCAATCAATCGATCGACATATTTAATCAATCAGGATGAGTGAACTTCAAATTTCATCCCAACACCCGTGTGGGGTTTCAAACCATCAAACACATATTTTATTTGTGTAGTTGGGCGACGTGTAAAATTTATCGACCCAATCAATATCAGTCAAATCGGTGTATATAAACAAATCGGCCGATTTGTTTATAAATATTTATTTATTCACTTTCACGTTAAAAATTATATTTTTAACATTAAAATATTTTATTTCAACACATGAATTTCTATTCAGTTCATTTATTAAATAAAATGATTTCTTTATTTTTCTAACTTATTTTAGAAAATTTCGGCGGTATAACGGCACGATACTAGAAACGGGACGAGGCCTAGCCTTATCCCCGGTCTAGTGAAGGCCCACGCCATTCACACATCAATCAAATCAATTTCATTTCACTAAACAATTCAATTCAAACCAATTAATCTAATCAACTACACAACCAAACAATTAAACAAACAAGCCATCCATGGTCTGTGGATGACGGGTGTCGGGTGCTACTAAACACCGTCTGCATCCTAGTATATATATATAACTAGAAAAATTAAATTGAAAGGTGAGAAGTTCTCACCGATAGCTATCCTAATCTCCACGGCACTTCTAATGCAGGAAATCTTCACTGTTCTCGTCTCTTATCACTTTCCTCGCCCGTAGCCACTACATATATAAAAATTGAATTTTTACTTCGCTATTCAATATATAAAAATCACATTTTTACTTCGATGTTCAATATATAAAAATCACATTTTTACTTCGATGTTCAATATATAAAAATCACATTTTTACTTCGATGTTCAATATATAAAAATCACATTTTTACTTCGATGTTCAATATATAAAAATCACATTTTTACTTCGATGTTCAATATATAAAAATCACATTTTTACTTCGATGTTCAATATATAAAAATCACATTTTTTTTTCAGTTTTAAAAGTCTAATCCTTTCAGTTTTATAAATCTAATCTAATGCTAAGTTTCATCTTCTCAAAAACATTGTATATTTTCAAAAAGAATGCTCCTTTGTTATTCAAAAACAATATATGTTTATTTTTCAAAAACAACTCTATTTCCTTTAAAACAATGCTATTTTAAACAAATTCCAGATTTTTTTTCAATGCTTTTTCTATAGATTTATGATTTAAAACAATGTAATTTAAATATATAAAAAGAATAAAAATTGCTCACTGTATATCGTCGAACTGTCTTCACGAGCTAGGGTTCGGAACTGTCGTCGCCTGGAGTTGATCGGAGGGCACCGGAGAGGGTTCCAGGAGGGGGAGGCGGTGCAGTCGGAGGCGGCAGGTCCGTTGGTGGTGCGGTGGGTGTCTGCAGCATCGGTCTTCAACGTAGGGGGTTTGCATCGGGGTCCGCGAGATGGAGCGAGGTGGGAGGGAGTAGGCGGAGGACGGAGAGGAGGGTACTGGAGGGGCCGCGCCACCAAGGCCGTCGACGATGGGAGGCTGAACGGGGAGGAGCTGATCGGATTCGTTTTTGGGGAAATGGGTTTTTTTTACTGAAGTGTGTTCTGAAGGGAGAGAGAGGGGTAGGGAGAGTTTTATATTATTTTTATTTTATTTTATTTTATTTTTAATTTTAAATCCAAAGTTACTTTTTCATTCGAACGCCGAATCGAACCCAACGACTGTCGTCCCTAGCGTTTTACCCCCATTCTGAACACAATGGGATATGTATCGTAGGCTGATTCGATAGTTACAATCAGTTTCCGTCAAAATCAACATATAACTCTATATATTGAATTTGAACGCACATTTCAATTTATCGGGGTCACATACTAACTAGAAAAATTCCAAAAAAATATTTTCTAGCTTCGTATTGACGATACGGTCCTAACAAAACTAGTTTCGTCGAAATCCGAGGTCATTTGCAAAATTCCCATTTTTAAGGGCCTGAATTCCATAGCGACTATTCAGAATTTTCAACTGGACATATCTTTTGATTCCCGCTATGAAATTTTGATTTTTCAGATTCGTTGGAAAGATATTATCAATTAGATCCTGATGTTTTTGGTTTCACTAAAATCTGGATTGTTTTGCACCCGGTACATTCAATTGAAGTTTGAAATCGAATTATCGAACTACCGCGCCATTTTCAATTCTATTTATAATTATATATAAATATTTATATTCTAACGACGACGCGTATAAATATATACGTTCGAATTATATTCAAAATAACTTTCTCGTCGTTATTATTTAAAATAATTCATTTTAAATAATCAAAATTCGCTAAAATTGCCAAAATAAAAATTTTAAACTGGCCCAGATTTTCCGGGTTATTACATAATATATGCAATGTAAATATAAATGTCAATTTAACAATGCATATGAATTCTAATATATGCAATATAAATATAAATGTCGTTTTAACAATGCATATAAATTCTAATATATGTAATGTAATTATAAATATCAATTTAACAATGCGTATAAATTCTAATATATGCAATGTAAATATAAATGTCAATTTAACAATGTATATAAATTGTAATATATGCAATGTAAATATAAATGTCGTTTTAACAATGCTTATAAATTATAATATATGCAATGTAAATATAAATATCTTTTTAACAATGCATATAAATTCTAATATATGCAATGTAAATATAAATGTCGATTTAACAATGCATATAAATTTTAATATATGCAATGTAAATATAAATGTCAATTTGACAATGCATATAAATTTTAATACATGCAATGTAAATATAAATGTCGATTTAACAATGCATATAAATTCTAATTATGCAATGTAAATATAAATGTCGTTTTGACAATGCATATAAATTCTAATATATGCAATGTAAATATAAATGTAACTTTGACAATATTTCCAATAATCAAACTTCACAATAAATGTTATGATTTTAATGTTTCAACACTCTTATTCAAACATGAATCTTTTTTATATTAATCATTCTTTTATAAAAATGATATTTTTAATGTTAACATGCCTTTGTTTCAAAAATGAACATTTTCTAATGATTTATTTATTTCATTTAAAACAAAGTTTTTAATGTAAACGTGTTTTATTTTAAAACATGCATGTTTGTCCAACTCCTAATATTACATTAAAAAAAATGAATTTTGAATGTAACACATGTTTTCATCTTAAAACATGCATCTTTTTTCTAAATTCTATTATTACATAAAAAGTGAAATTTTAATGTAAAACATGTTTTACTTTAAAACATGTATCTTTTTCTACATTTCTATTATTACATTAAAAAGTGAGTTTTTAATGTAAAACATGTTTTCATTTTAAAAATGAATATTTTCACTAATTTCTAACATTATATTAAAAGTATATATTTAATGCAATCATGTTTTGATTTTAAAACATGAATACTTTTCTTATTTTTATAACATTACATTAAAAATGTAAATTTCAAGGTAATCATGTTTTTATCCTACATGAACATTTTTCTATATTTCATTCTTAACACTAAAATATGAATTTTTAATGAAGTCATGTTTTTATTCAAAACATGAACATTTTCTAATTTTCTATTCTTGACATTAATAAAGTAATTCTTTTTATGAAATCATGTTTTTATTCAAAATTTGTACATTTTCTATATTTTAACATTACATTAAAAATGTGAACTTTTTAATGTAATGTTCTTATTTTTTTTTTTAAACATGAACATTTCTATTTCTATGATAATTCCATATAATGATAGAAATTTATATTTCATTTTTGTTGAAAATTCTAATTCAGCAAAATTACAAAATTTGATATTTCATTTTGATTGAAAATTCTAACTCAATCAAATAACAAAGTGTATAATTCATTTTTGTTGAAAATTTTGATTCAACAAAATATATAAAATGGAAAAATTTCATTTTGATTGAAAATTCTAATTCAATCGAAGTGACAAAATGTATGATTCATTTTTATTGCAAATTTAATTCCAACAGAATATAATAAAGGCGATATTTCATTTTTGTTGAATGTTTTGATTCGACAAAAACAACAAAGATGTTTCATTCATTTTTATTGCAAATTTAATTCCAACAAAATATAATAATGGTTATACTTCATTTTTGTTGAATGTTTTGATTCAACAAAAATAACAAAAGTGTTTGATTCATATTTATTGCAAATATAATTCCAATAAAATATAATAAAGGTGATGTTTCATTTTTGTTGAATGTTTTGATTCAACAAAAATAACAAAAGTGTTTGATTCATTTTTATTGCAAATTCAATTATAACACAATATCACTCAAACTAACAGATCTACATAACACATCAATTACAGATCAAATCACATAGCATAGCATGTAGAGATTTACATCGGATCGATGATAATACAATCATGATTAATTCTAATTATTTAAAAAAAAATAGAATTCTCACAGTTGTTTAAATCTGAATGGTTCAGATCTGCAATTTTGGCCAAAATTTGATCAGCTCAGAATTGGTTCTTTTCAGTATAGAAACGCAGAACTCGGTCTCACGATCGCAACGCTTCGAAAATCGTTCAGTTCTGAGTTCATTTGAGTGAGTTATGATTTAATTTATATTAATAATATTTTAAAATTAAATTAAATTAATATAATTTCAAAACCACCTTCTTCTACACTCAGAAACAAAGGCCGACGGTTTTACCCATTTTCTCAATCCTAGGGCTTCCGTTTTCTTCTAAATCACTCAGCTTCATCTCCATCCGACACTGCAACGTCGAAGAGAGGGAAGAGGCGCCTCAAATGGGACCCACCAAAACAGGTGCGATCGCACCTAAGGATCATGGCGGCGGATGATGCGCAAGCACTTCGGGGTGCTGGAACTTGTCAGTTGTTCGACTTTGGGGGGGTGTTAACCGTGCGGATGGAAAGAGGAGGGAAATCTCTTCGATAATGTCAACAGGAGTGGAGGGTTTTGATGTGTGGATCGACAGATTTTTATGGGGGAAGGAGGAAGCAATGTCGTCCATGGGATGTAGGAGATGGCGGCTACTGTAGTGAATAGTATTAGGGTTTTTGAAAAATGAATGTATTTTTATAATATTTAATTACCCATTTTGCAAATAAACCCGTAAATCCATAACAACTCCAATTTCAGTCCAACAGGAGTTGTTTCTACCTAATTGCCCCAGTTCTGGAACCAATGGGCTAGGTCCCGTCAGCCCAAACGAATGTTTTTTGCCTAATTTCTTTAATTTAAAAATTTAAATCCTTTATTAAATTAATTCGATCGTACATTTAAATTCACCAGGGCCACATACGGACTCCGAAAATTCCCGAAAAATAAATCTAGCTATGTTTTGATGATATGGTCCTAACAAAATTAATTTCGTTGAATTTGGAGACCATTTGAAAAACGGCCTTTTTAACGGTCGATTAAATTCAACAGAAAATATCAAACCAGAGTTTAATTTATTGCACTCACAAATAAATTCCAAAAATTCTGGAAAATTAAACTTAGCAGTAATTTGACATTCTAGATCCGAAAAAAGTGTTTTCGCTGAAAATGGAGGCCGTTTGTATAATGGCCATTTATATGGGCTATAAATTATACTATATTCCATAGCGACTATTCTGAATATTCAACTGGCAACAACTTTTTATTCCCGCTATGAAATTTTGATTTTTCGGATTTGTTGGAAAGATATTTTTAAACAGATTTAGATATTTTTGGTTTCACTAAAAGCCGTTAAAATTTGAATCCAATACATTCAGTCAAAGTTCAAATTTGACTTTTCAAACTACCGTGCTATTTCTAATTCCTTTAGAAATTAAAATAAATATATTCGTTCTAACTTCGATTTAAATAAATTTTTAACCGTTATTATTTAAAATAATTTGTTTTAACTATTCAAAATTCATTGAAATAGCCAGAATAAAAAAATTTAATTGGTTCTGATTTTCCGGGTTGTTACATTTGTTCTTTAACCCGATTAACAGTGAAATATGATTTGGAATTTATAAATCTTTTTAATTAAGATTTAAAGGAAATTTTCCTAAGTAAATTTTTCCAATTTAATACAGTAAATTGGAATGGAATTCAATTTGATAATAATCGAAGTGAGCTTCTGTGGAGGAAGACTGTTAATATATATGGAATTTAAAAGGCTTTGTCGTTATTCCATTTGTATTATTAGTCGGATACGGAAATTGATATCGACTATATATTGTTCTGTTTTCCATGAAGATTTCATAATTATTGGAATGTGATTTTGGGTTTATCGTAAATAGTGTTTTTAACGACATTAGTTCTTTAACCCAGTTAAAGACAGGACTACATGTCTAACATTGTATTTCGAACTGTATGATTGATCTATGATAAATATATATCTGTATGGTGGTAGAGAATTTATTCTCTTGCTTAACACCCTTCTCTAAGACGTACGAGCTTAGAGGTTGTATATCGGTAGAAATCAATAGTACGGTGTAAATTGTCGATGCGGCATGTTTGTGTTTCCAAAGTTAAATAATCATTAATATTGTTTTTTGGGAAGATTAAAACTAAGTGGAGTTTTAATGAATCTTTAATTAGATTGAAAAGAGAATGTGATAATTTAAATTATCAAATTCGGGAAATGATCGAGAATGGAGTAGCACCAGTTTTGCTCCAAGCGATAGTTAAATCTTTAATTAGATTTGAACATGAGATGGTATTTAAATTTATCGATAACACTGTGGTGTTAGATATGGAGTATTACCAGTATTGCTCCATGGGATGAATATGTTGGGATTGGGAAATTAAACAAACGATTACTTCGATAAGGTGCGCTAATCCGGACAAGTTTGGGTAAACTTTAATTTAGTTTGAATTGATATCCAAAGGAAGATTAAAGAATAAATTTAAAGAATTTATCTTTGATAAATTTAATGGGAAACTTTCCCTTATGAAGTGAATATTTGAATAAAAGAATATTCTGAATTGGAATGAGGCGTATGTTGTGTTTGTGTAGCACTTGTTTATAATATATGCGAGTTATTCGAAAAGGTCGGGTTTGTACCCATTCTGAATAACTGATTCGACGATAAGTCGATGATAAAGACGGTGGTTGAAGACCGGAGGTCTTCACATCGTTTGGATGATTACTGATGTCTTGATTGGGACGTATACCCAAGACATGGTAATAAGTGGTGATCGTCCAGACGTACTTGGAGATCGACCGGATATGTGAGGACCTCTCTCCTGTATTGGACATATGGGACGAGGAATAAGGTGCCTCCGGTTTCGTTCGGACCCAAAACAAACTTGTAAATGGATGTGTGTCTGACATTGGATTTTATTCTGTGTTGATTGATTTCTATTAAATATATATCTGTTTGGTGGCGGTGAATTTATTCTCTTGCTTAACCCCCTTCTCTAAGACGTACGAGCTCAGAGTTTATAAATCAATAGGCATCAGTCGCATGGTGTGAATTGCCTATGTGGCATGCTGAGATGCAAATGATCAAGGCTTTTGTTGAAAAGAAGGGCCTTGTGGTTGATGATCAAAGCACGGCCTTAAAGGGCATAGCTTTGTGTAGCGTTAATTCGCGAGCCTCGCACCTAGGTGTGAACCAAAAACGGGATAGTGACTCCATGGAAATGGATATATGTTAGTTCTAGCTACGAGTAACGTCATGGTATGGAGCCTAGACTGTTTACTCATATCGATGTTGCATACTATTATTACTTGATGGGAGACGAGGTATGTAACACCCCGTAATTCTGTAACATTGAGTTTCACAAATTAAAGTATAATTAAATTTTAAAATAAGAATCAAGGGAAACGGGTTGCGCCATTGCGTTCGTCTCGAAATTCTTCTTGGAAACGAGTCCGAGTTTTCGAGAAACAGAGTCCGTATGAGGGAGATATGAGCCTCCAAAGTTTCAAGATTTTCAGAACTGAAAAACAGCTCGAAATTTGAATTCAAATTCGAATTCAAAACCCAGAACAGACTGGGCGGGAAATTTCCCGCCCAGGACCAGGTCGACCTAGGGGTCGACCATTGTGTCGACCTCCCAAGGACCAGGTCGACCATAGTGTCGACCTGGGGGTCGACCTGGTGCCGAATTCCAGTTTTTGAACCTGATGCATTGCGATGTATTTAGACATGTTTTCTGACTAGATTCGTAATCCTAAACCTATATAAACCTCCCCTAATCCCCACTAATCCTCACACCATTCTTCTCTATCCTTATGCTGCACAAATTCTTAATGAACAAGATGACTTCTTCTTCTCCAAAGACAACATGATTCAATTAAAACAAGATTAATCAAATTAAGAGAGTCCTTATACCTTCTTCTTCAAGCAACGCGAGATTCACAAATTGGAGATTCTAATAAAGTTAAAGCTTCAAGAAGGGAAGCAAAGGCTAATTCAACGGCTTCGAGCAACGTTGCGCGAATCATAGCAAATCACCTCAGCGTTATTATCCTTTCTAAAACCGATCAATGTAAATCAGTTACTTTTTAGATTTGAACGCCTAGATCTATTTGTGACATGTAATTAAATGGATATGAGAATATGCCTAATCCTTTCGTTTGAATCGGTGCTTGTATATACCTTTGGATTTGATTCTCGATTATGGCCTAGAACTTTTTGTGGCTAATTGTCAATGACTATGATTATGGGACTTTTTGCCTAAGACTATGACCATGAAGCCATGGTCTATGAAACTAGTGCCTATGACTATGAACATAAGACAATGCCTATGCCTATGACTTTGAACATAAGACTATGTCTATGACTATGAACATAAGACTATTGCCTATGACTATGATTCATAACTATGAGACCATGACTAGGACTATTTTGTGGTTAATTGCCTAGGACTATTTTGTGATTAATTGCGTAGGACTATTGTGGTTAATTGCCTATGACTATTATGGTTAGTGGCTTATGCCCATAACATTATAGTTACAAATCATGATTGTATACCGAACTGGCATTATGTTGGATCAAATCACCTATGTCTCCCTTGATTTTGTTGGATCTCATACTTAGGGTGTAATTTGCTTAGTTTATTCTGGTTCTCTATTATGTACACCAAACCCACTGGATCCATTATCTTTGTATTTGTGTATTTTTGTTCGCTTTTTTGTGCCTATTCTCTTATGTCAATTCTCGTGCTTATCCCCTGTTCCTTTTGTTAGTTTCATTTCATGAGTACCTAGAAACTTGTGAAATCATGTTATATGTACGAATACGATGGGGGAATTTGGGCGTAGCTTAATTAAGATGATTTGGCATAACAAATATGTTAGCATAATCTGAATTGGCTATAATAGTAAATATTACATGCATATTAGACTTGGGCGTAAAATGGTAAATTGTTAATTGATCGCAAAGTATGTAATTGGCATATAAGCCAAGTTTGGATATAAACTATAAACTAGAATATTAAATCTAGTTTTGACATGAACTGATCTAATTTGGCATAAACTGCAAGTTGGGTTAAATGATAGGTAAATCAAGATTTGGGCCTAGAATATAGGTATTTTAGTGGGCATGACAAATGAACATGATATAGGCCAAATTTGTTTAAAAGAGTTGTTAGCAATTTACATATAGACAAAAAGGATAAATATGTAAATCTAGGAAAGACGAATATGCCTAACCCGAGGTTAGATTGGGTTATGGTATAAGACTGCCTGGAACCGCCCGGAAAATCCAGCAACCGTAACAATACCTATCTAATGTGGGTGGTTAGAGTATTGAGCCCAAAAAGGACCCGAGGTTAGACTGAGTTGCGGTGTAAATCTGCCCGGAACCGACCGGCACATCCTGTGACTGCAACAACATCTGTCTAATGTGAGTGGTTGGTGCTTTAAATGAATAATTTAAAGCTAAGAAACATTTAAGTTAGAATGGGAGGGTTAAGTCCATAGGAACACTTAACCAATTTAACATGTTAACTAGACTAGAAGGTGGGGTTAAGTAAAATACACTTAGCCAATTTAACATGTTAACTAGACTAGAAGGTGGAGTTAAGTAAACTTAGAACACTTAGCCATCATAGTGTGCCAAATGAACAAGGTTAAGTTAAAACATGAAGGGACAATACTTAACCATTAGGGCATGTGAATTAAACAGATGTTAGGGTTAAGTTAACTAAGAGAACACTTAACCATTATAACATGTTAGCTAAATAGATGGGCAGGGTTAAGTTAAAGGGAACACTTAACCAATACAAGATGAAGGGGTGGGGTTAAGTAATAAGAAATAGTTAACCAATATAACTTGATTTGTTGTAGGGTTAAGTCAACATGAACTACTGATAACACTTAACAAGTTTAACATGACAAATGAATGGGTTAAGTTAACTTGAATTGACTAATGACACTTAACCAATCCAACTTGACGAGAAAAAGAACTAAGTAGTGAACCTTAATTAAGAGGACTAAGTTGTAAACCTTATTTAAGAAAACGATGATTCAAGAACTAAGTAGTAAACCATAATTAAGGGAACTAAGTAGCAAACCTTAGTAGAACACGAGAAGGAGCGAACGTCCATCTGATCTTAAAGAAGGCTCCAACTAACTGGGTTACAAAGCACGCGTCTTCGAGGGGACGTGAGGGTACTCTTGGTATCCCTCTATGACGCTGCAGATGATCCGCCTGGGCTCACAGAGGTTAAGGTCTGCGTTAGAAGAACCAATGGTTTGCCTTGGTTGCAATATAAGGCAACTTAAAGACTAGGATGGGCCAGCGTGATTCGGCGAGACCAGTAGCCCTGTGATAGCAACTCGTCGTCTACCTACCATCTTGAGTCAGTCGAGATATGTACAGCGGAAAGGCGGAGAACTCCAAAAGACCATATACTTGCTATCTAGTTATGGGTGCGGATGGCCATAGGTTAGTGGGGACATAGTGGGCCTGCGTATAGCTCTCATTTTTCAAGGAGTGTCTTTCATTAGTTGAGGGAGGGGTCAAGTGGGACCATATCCACTAGAAAAACAGACCTTGGCATCTATATCGACATATATCTGAAAGCTCCCGACCGAGTTCCGTGTTTCTTGATTTGCCCTGCCACGAGACTCGGGTCGCACATATAGAGGACATGTGCATCTAGATAGCGATAACGATCCACGACACATACGTGGGGAAAGTCTAGGAATATATACCACTTTGGGTAGTGTGTCCTAGATTAGGGGCGCCGTTCGATAGGTAGCATAATCCCTAGTTGGACCTAGGTCGCGTAAACCCTAAAATTCGAGAAACGTTCAATATGTAGCATAAACCCCAGTTGCCCTAGGTAGCGTAAACCCTGGTTGGATCTAGAATGCGCTCGATAGAAAACCCTAGATTAGATCTAGGTCATAAATAATAGATGTACACCTGAAACAACCACAATTGCGGGAATTGGGGCCACGTATCTGTTCTTATGAGTTTATATAGATTACTAGTTTGGTGGTGCAGAGATATAGAAATTAGAATAACAAGGTAGTAGCGAAGCAGAGAAAGTATAGAAGTGCATCCAGTTTATCTTACCTTATCATATCTTGTGCTAACCTTATAATTCCCATCATCATGGTGTTGTCTTGTATTCAGTTAAATTCATGTCATGTTGCTTTTACCTGTTCACATGCTGAAAGTTACTGAACATACCAAACTTTAAGTTTGACTCTGTTTTATTTCGCTTTCTTGTCTTCCATTCCCCCCCCAGGTTCGCAGGGAGAGAATATTACTACTTAGTCCAGTTTTCTTTCCAAGCTGAAGATTAATCGAAGTTTTGCTGAGATTCTCTTTTCCATTGCTATGGCTGGCTCACGCTACATTGGGGAATATAAATGTTATTTTATGCTTCTTTATTTTGTAAGGAAGATATTCTGGTATTGGAAAACAATTGTTGTACAAACTATTTTATCAATAAAGTAAAGTCCTATTTTCCTCTGTTTTAATTTAATTTTGTCTGTCTTGTAATTTATCTGTATCTTTTACCTATAACTCTCCACCGAAGTTAAGGCAATCCCTTTGTGAGTGACCTTAACGGATGTGGGATGTTACACGTGGTATCAGAGCTGAAGGTTACCGGATCAGATAAAAGATTTGAAAAAATATATATTTTCAAAACATTTTTTAAAGAAGCATTTTTCAAAAGAAAAGTTTTGTTTTAAAGGCATATTCCCCAAAAGCCATACGAACTATCTTCTGATCCTCTGTTTGAATTCTTGTCCCCTTCTTTCTTGAGTCTTCGGGGCTCCTGGCTTTCTGGGGGGTAACCTCATCGCAGCACGGTTCCGTAGACTTGATAAGACTACAATACCTATCGAAGGGCAAAGTAGTGCCCGACTCCCATCTATAGCCATAGTAGTTTCACCTACAACTAGTTTTCTTTCAAGCTTTGGAGGGTTTTCCGTGCGATGGAGGCAGCTTTTGAGAAACTTGTCAATATGATTACACAGGGATGGTAAAGATCAGGATGAGGGAGTTTGGCTAGGGAGCTCAACGCAAGGATGAGAAATTCATGGATATAAACTCGACTCACAAAGAAAAAAGGAATTATAAAACCTAAGACGAGAGGAAGTATCTTTTCCATGGTATAATGGGGCATATAATTAAGGACAAGGGCATGGACGAGGGACAGGATTTTCAGAAGGGAGGGTGCATGCTTCCACCACCAGAATACCTAAGAGAGAGATAATAAAAGTCTCTATTGGAAAAGTTTAGCTTTTCGTTTTGATCAACCAGTTAGTACTCTTTTGATCTTAGCGCTTCGCATTTGTTCATATGTACTTCCATAACTGAGTCTCTGCACCTTAGTACTTGTATAGTAGAATATCCCATTTAGTCTCAAATCCAATTAGTGGTTCGACTCATTTATCTTTGGTTTGTAAGGATTTGAGAATAGCTATAATTAAGTGTTGGGTTTAAGCGTAATGCTTATGTTTTTGGGTTTCATAGGCTATGGGTTGATTCTAGGCATGGGTTGGTTAGCTAGTAATTGTGAAGGGAGGGTAGTTAGACTTTTGATTCGCCTCAGAAATACCCTCGAGATTTCGTGTAAAAAAAAACCAGTTAGGCTTTGCTAGCTAAAATCGCTTAATGCATTTATCGATGATTTGCAATCCGTTAGGGTAGTCCATGAGTACGCAGATGTTTTTGATTAGGTTAGGAGTTTACCCCTAAAACGCGGGATAGACTTCCGCATGTATCCAGTTGACAATGAAAAGCCAACTATCCGATCAACGACAGTTTTGGGAACGGAGGCTAAGAAGCTTCGCAATCGTGAAGATTAATTAGATAAGGTACAGAATAGTGAAGCTCAAGAAGATGCGACTTAGAAGACTGAAGACTAGATACACGCATCATACCCTTTTTCTTAAGGGTACATCCTTGATCTCTTTTTCTAGGAATTCTATGCATACTTTCTAGCTTTTAAGGTATATCCTCTAGGGCGTATCATCGATCCTTAGGTAGAAGCCAATGGATGTAAACATGTATTTGAAACATGTTATGATTTATGGTTGCAAATGGTTGCTCGTGGATGCATATACACACCATAGGCGCTAGAATGACTCAGTCACTTTCATATTGCATTCGCATATATGTATTTGCTTAACAGATTTAATTTGATATGTTATCATATGGATGAATGGCTATGCACACATGTAGTATTTACATAACTAGGGATGCTTGCATACATGATTGGACGCATGGCACGGACATAATTCGCATTAAGGAGGTCAACTGAATCAGTAGACCGCCTGATTTTGCATTAGATAAAGACATATATACACACTATGCATAAGAACATGAACGCATTAGAAATCTTTTTAAGGACAATGAATGCCTGTGATTGAATGGTTGAGTAGAGGGGTGATTGGATGGTAGGATACATTCTTCCTAACTTGAAGATTTCGGGGACGAAATCCTTTTAAGAGGGGGAGAATGTAACACCCCGTAATTCTGTAACATTAAGTTTCGCAAATTAAAGTATAATTAAATTTTAAAATAAGAATCAAGGGAAACGGGTTGCGCCATTGCATTCGTCTCGAAATTCTGCTTGGAAACGAGTCCGAGTTTTCGAGAAACGGAGTCTGTATGAGGGAGATATGACCCTCCGAAGTTTCAAGGATTTTCAGAACAGAAAAATAGCTCGAAATTCAAATTCAAATTTGAATTCAAAACCCAGAACAGGCTGGGCGGGAAATTTCCCGCCCAGGACCAGGTCGACCTGGGGGTCGACCATAGTGTCGACCTCCTAGGCACCAGGTCGACCATAGTGTCGACCTGGGGGTCGACCTGGTGTCGAATTCCAGTTTTTGAACCTGATGCATTGCGATGTATTTAGACGTGTTTTCTGACTAGATTCGTAATCCTAAACCTATATAAACCTCCCCTAATCCCCACTAATCCTCACACCATTCTTCTCTATCCTTATGCTGCACAAATTCTTAATGAACAAGATGACTTCTTCTTCTCTAAAGACTACATGATTCAATTAAAACAAGATTAATCAAATTAAGAGAGTCCTTCTACCTTCTTCTTCAAGCAACGCGAGATTCGCAAATTGGAGATTCAAATAAAGTTAAAACTTCAAGAAGGGAAGCAAAGGCTAATTCAACGGCTTCGAGCAACGTCGCGCGAATCATAGCAAACCACCTCAGCGTTATTATACTTTTCTAAAACCGATCAATGTAAGTCAGATACTTTTTAGATTTGAACGTCTAGATCTATTTGTGACATGTAATTAAATGGATATGAGAATATGCCTAATCCTTTCGTTTGAATCGGTGCTTGTATATGCCTTTGGATCTGATTCTCGATTATGGCCTAGAACTTATTGTGGCTGATTGTCAATGACTATGATTATGGGACTTTTTTCCTAACACTATGATTATGAAGCCGTGGCCTATGAAACTAGTGCCTATGACTATGAACATAAGACTATGCCTATGACTATGAACATAAGACTATGCCTATGACTATGATTCATAACTATGAGACCATGACTAGGACTATTTTGTGGTTAATTGCCTAGGACTATTTTGTGGTTAACTGCCTAGGACTATTGTGGTTAATTGCCTATGACTATTATGGTTAGTGGCTTATGCCCATAACATTATAGTTACAAATCATGATTGTATACCGAACTGGCATTATGTTGGATCAAATCACCCATGTCTCCATTGATTTTGTTGGATCTCATACTTAGGGTGTAATTTGCTTAGTTTATTCTGGTTCTCTATTATGTACACCAAACCCACTGGATCTATTATCTTTGTATTTGTGTATTTTGGTTCACTTTTTTGTGCCTATTCTCTTATGTCAATTCTCGTGCTTATCCCCTGTTCCTTTTGTTAGTTTCATTTCATGAGTACCTAGAAACTTGTGAAATCATGTTATACGTACGACTACGGCGGGGAAATTTGAGCGCAGCTTAATTAAGATGATTTGGCATAACAAATATGTTAGCATAATCTGAATTGGCTATAATAGTAAATATTACATGCATATTAGACTTGAGCGTAAAATGGTAAATTGTTAAATGACCGCAAAGTATGTAATTGGCATGTAAGCCAAGTTTGAATATAAACTATAAATTAGAATATTAAATCTAGCTTTGACATGAACTGATCTAATTTGGCATAAACTGCAAGTTGGGTTAAATGATAGGTAAATCAAGATTTGGGCCTAGAATTTAGGTATGTTAGTGGGCATGACAAATGAATATGATATAGGCCAAATTTGTTTAAAAGTGTTGTTAGCAATTTACATATAGACAAAAAGGATAAATATGTAAATCTGGGAAAGACGAATATGCCTAACCCGAGGTTAGATTGAGTTACGGTATAAGACTGCCTAGAACCGCCCGACAAATCCAGCAACCGTAACAATACCTATCTAATGTGGGTGGTTAGAGCATTGATCCCAAAAGGACCCGAAGTTAGACTGAGTTGCGGTGTAATTCTGCCCGGAACCGACCGGCACATCCAGTGACCACAACAATATCTGTCTAATGTGAGTGGTTGGTGCTTTAAATGAATAATTTAAAGCTAAGAAACAATTAAATTAGAATGGGAGGGTTAAGTCCATAGGAACACTAAACCAATTTAACATGTTAACTAGACTAGAAGGTGGGGTTAATTAAAATACACTTAGCCAATTTATCATGTTAACTAGACTAGAAGGTGGAGTTAAGTAAACTTAGAACACTTAGCAATCATAGTGTGCCAAATGAACAAGGTTAAGTTAAAACATGAAGGGACAATACTTAAGAATTAGGGCATGTGAATTAAATAGATGTTGGGGTTAAGTTAACTAAGAGAACACTTAACCGTTATAACATGTTAGCTAAACAGATGGGCAGGGTTAAGTTAAAGGGAACACTTAACCAGTACAAGATGAAGGGGTGGGGTTAAGTAATAAGAAATAGTTAACCAATATAACTTGATTTGTGGTAGGGTTAAGTCAACATGAACTATTGATAACACTTAACCAGTTTAACATGACAAATGAATGGGTTAAGTTAACTTGAATTGACTAATGACACTTAACCAATCCAACTTGACGAGAAAAAGAACTAAGTAGTGAACCTTAGTTAAGAGGACTAAGTTGTAAACCTTAGTTAAGAAAACGACGATTCAGGAACTAAGTAGTAAACCATAATTAAGGGAACTAAGTAGTAAACCTTAGTAGAACACGAGAAGGAGCGAACGCCCATCTAATCTTAAAGAAGGCTCCAACTAACTGGGTTACGAAGCACGCGTCTTCGAGGGGACGTGAGGGTACTCTTGGTATCCCTCTGTGAGGCTGTAGATGATCCGCCTGGGCTCACATAGGTTAAGGTCTGCGTTAGAGGAATTAAGGGTATGCCTTGGTTGCAATATAAGGCAACCTAAAGACTAGGATGGACCAGCGTGATTCGGCGAGACCAGTAGCCCTGTGATAGCAACTCGTCGTCTACCTACCATCTTGAGTTAGTCGAGATACGTACAGCGGAAAGGCGGAGAACTCCAAAAGACCATATACTTGCTATCTAGTTATGGGTGCGGATGGCCATAGGTTAGTGGGCCATAGAGGGCCTGCTTATAGTTCTAATTCTTAAGGTGTGCCTTTCATTAGTTGAGGGAGGGGTAAAGTGGGACCATAGCCACTGGAAAAATAGACCTTAGCATCTGCATCGGCAGATATATGAAAGCTCTCGACCGAGTTCCGTGTTTCTTGATTTGCCCTACCACGAGACTCGGGTGGCACATATAGAGGACATGTGCATCTAGATAGCGATAACGATCCACGACACATACGTGGGGAAAGTCTAGGAACATATACCACTTTGGGTAGTGTGTCCTAGATTAGGGGCGTCGTTCGATAGGTAGCATAATCCCTAGTTGGACCTAGGTCGCGTAAACCCTAAAATCCGAGAAACGTTCAATAGGTAGCATAAACCCTAGTAGCCCTGGGTAGCGTAAACCCTGGTTGGATATAGAATGCCCTCGATAGAAAACCCTAGATTAGATCTAGGTCATAAATAATAGATGTACACCTGAAACAACCACAATTGCGGGAATTGGGACCACGTATCTGTTCTTATCAGTTTATATAGATTACTAGTTAGGTGGTGCAGATATATAGAAATTAGAATAACAAGGTAGTAGCGAAACAGAGAAAGTATAGAAGTGCATCTAGTTTATCTTACCTTATCATATCTTGTGCTAACCTTATGATTCCCGTCATCATGGTGTTGTCTTGTATTCAGTTAAATTCATGTCATGTTGCTTTTACCTATTCACATGCTGAAAGTTACTGAACTTACCAGACTTTATGTCTGACTCTGTTTTCTTTTGCTTTCTTGTCTTCCGTTCCCCCCCAGGTTCGCAGGGAGGGAATATTACTACTTAGTCTAGTTTTCTCTCCAAGCTGAAGATTAGTCGAAGTTTTGCTGAGATTCTCTTTTCCATTGCTATGGCTAGCTCACGCTACATTGGGGAATATAAATGTTATTTTATACTTCTTTATTTTGTAAGGCATATATTCTGGTATTGGAAAACAATTGTTGTACAAACTATTTTATCAATAAAGTAAAGTCCTATTTTCCACTGTTTTAATTTTGTCTGTCTTGTAATTTATCTGTATCTTTTACCTATAACTCTCCACCGAAGTTAAGGCATTCCCTTTGTGAGTAACCTTAACGGATGTGGGGTGTTACAAGGTACCTTGGGTATATCGGTCACTGCGGGGTTGATGGATATTATATCGGTCACTACGGGGCTGATGGATATGGTCGACATACCGACCATTTTAGAGGTTCGATAGAACCGGCTAACATATAGTTTATGGTATAACTGATCATCGACGGATGACTGGCCATGAAGATCCAAGGGGTTCACTGCGGGGGATCCTGAGGCCCTTGCTAGTGTGTCTCCAAATCAGTGAGGATAATCCCTTGCCTCGGTTCATAGATGGAAACCCAATTTCCAATACGTGATATTCGGTTTTAGTTGTAAATATATATATGGCGACGTAGTATAATGGTACCTACATCGCCTATGATTGATACATTTATATTTGAAGTTGATTTCTTCACTTATAGTAATAATAGAAGATGAAATTTCGTGTATCAAGCATATCTAGCTATTATAAAGGAGAACTCTATCCTCGATTGCGCTCATTTTGTGATGGGACCTGAGTCTTATAATAGCTTCATTTTTCTCTTTAGCATTGCGCTGTTTGTTTTATGCACTGGTATCCTTGGGGGTAAACCCGTTCCATGTTATAAGGCGTGGTCCTTTGATTTACCTAACTTTAAGATCAAATTAATAACTGTTTTAGTTCTCACACCAGTCACATGACTGACCTGGAGTTTATTGTTTTAACCTAAACTCTGTGTACCCCTATTTTCCATACGGACAACTAGTAGTTTTGGTTTTACAGATTTCTAGTTTACAGGATCCTGGTTTACAGCTGGAGCTATATTCGAAACGCTCTGTATCCGTGTATTTCTTACAGTTGTGTTATGTATTACTTTTCTGCTGCTATGCAATGTATTTTTATCTCTGATATTTTCCAATGTGTAATATTTATTCATAATCTGTTATATTCTTGTACTCTGATGTAAATTGTTGTAATAAGCAATGAAATGTTCTATCGTTTGTGTTCTGATATTTCGTGTTCTCAACTCAATCCGGGCTTTCCCATAAGGGCGAGTTTGGGTCGCTTCCTTTACAACATATTATATTGATCACAATATGAAAGGTAATTTACATAAGGAACTAGATCTAGCCATTGTTACAATTGTCCAAATTAATAGATATACATTCACCATAATATGGCTACAAGTCAAGATCCACATAGGCAATATAATAGAACAACTATAATTGTATTACATCTAGGGGAGTAGATCTATCATGACACAATATAGGATTTATACAAGCACGAAATCATACTATACAACATATCCAAGTCATAGTCTTTCACAATTTACTTTTATTTATCTAAACCTAAAAACAACTAGAAACTCACAACGTTAGGTTTAGAGAATTGAGAAAGAACAGATCTAGAATTTCTGAATTTGATTTGCAAAGTATGTTGTTGTAGAAAACGGTTCAGTTCGCACTCCAGCAGCAAATGGCCTCCATGACTTCCAATGAAGAAAAAAAAATGAGAAATAGCCATATATTTATAGTTGCAGAACCCTCTGAAACCGACTGCCACCTCAGCCCTATAACAGATCTAGAATTTCTGAATTTGATTTGCAAAGTATGTTGTTGTAGAAAACGGTTCAGTTTGCACTCCAGCAGCATATGGCCTCCATGACTTCCAATGAAGAAAAAAAATGAGAAATAGCCACATATTTATAGTTGCGGAACCCTCTGAAACCGACTGCCACCTCAGCCCTAGGGGTGTCGACATCCCTATGGGTGGGTCGACCCCTAGGTCGACACCCGTCTAGGGGGGTCGACCCCCTAGAGTGGGAATTTTGCCACTCTGACTAATTTTTCGAATTTGAATCTTTTTGGATAAAATTCTGACTCATCACTGACTCACCTCTGACTCATGCGTATATATATAATTCTTCTACGCGTATACAAGCTTAAAACCCTCATAACTTCCTCATACGGTGACCGTTTTACGCAAACCAAATGTCTATCTTGACCAGAATTTTGAGACGGATGCAATGGTGCAGTCTGTTTCCTTTAATTCTGATTATTTAATAAATTATTATTTAATTTATTCTCTTTAATGTCATTAAAAATTTGGGGTGTTACATTCTCTCCCACTCAAAGGATTTCGTCCCGAAATCTCTAAGTTGAGAAGAATGCACATCTTACCATCCATCATCCATCTACTCATCCACCAACCACTGACATCCATTGTCCTTAAAGATTTCTAATGCTTATATGAATTTATGCGAAGGTGTGTGTATATGTCCCAACAATAATGTGTAGATCAGGCGGTCTACTGATTCAGTTGATCTCCTTAATGCAATGTATGCTAGTGCCATGAATCCAATATGTGTGCAAATAATCCTATGGTATCATATAAGCTCTATATGTGTGCACAACCATCCGTCCAAATGCAACATCCATGTGCTAGTTCATCCATTTTCATCCATAAAAGAAAAGAAAATGCAAATACATCCATATGCAATATGAAAGTGATTGAGCCGATTTTAGTGCCTAATGTGTATGTATATGCGTCCACAGGCAACCACTAGCAAACACTTGCATCCATCAAACATAACATGTTTTAAACACATGTTTACATCCATAGGATTCCTATCTAAAGGTCAAAAATACTATGGATAAGATATACTCTATTGACAGAAACAAGTACTAATAAAACTTAGGAAAAGGAGTTAAGAACATACCCTCGAAAAGAAAAGGGAACGAAGCACGAATCTTATCTTTGGTCTCCCAAGTCGCATCTTCTGGGTTATCTCCCCCATTGAACCTTTAGCCATTTGATCTTCTTATTGCGCAGCTTCTTAACTTTTGACCCAAGAATACGGGTAGGGACTCGTCTGACTGTCGCTTCCCGTTCCACTTCGACTTCTTCCAACATACTCGGCTCAATAACTTCTGCAGTGTCATGTAGGCACTTCCGCAGATGAGAGACGTGGAAAACGTCGTGAACGCCGGATAGATTTTCTGTGAGCTTTACTCGGTCATTTGGCCAATCCTCTCGGTTATAGGAAATGGTCTTACAAATCTAGATGCCAACTTCCCTATTGATCCAAAGCGAACTACATTCCTTAAAGGCGATACTTTGATAAAAACTATGTCTCCCACTTTGAATTCGTTGTCAGTCCTTCTCTTGTCTGCATAGGACTTCTTCCTATCTTGAGCTATCTTTATCCGCCGTCGAATAACGTCAATCTTTTTGGACGTTTCCCTAACCATATTAGGTCCAAGTAATAATCTTTCTGTAGATTCCCACCAACAAGTTGGCGATCTACAGGGTCGTCCATACAATGCTTCGAAGGGTGCCATACCGATATTGGCCTGATAGCCGTTATTATAGGCAAACTCTACTAGAGGAAGATGCTCTTCCCAAGTCCCTCCGAAGTCTAGGATACACAGCTTGAAAAGATCTTCTAGAATTCTATTCACCCTTTCCGTTTTCCCGTCAATCTGAGGATGATAAGCGGTGCTCAAACACAACAGTGTACCTAATGCTTCTTGCAAACTCCTCCAAAATTGACTGGTAAAGATGGGGTTACGATCGGTCACGATGCTGGAAGGTACTCCATGAGGACGAACTATCTTTCAGACATAAATTGCTGCCAACCATGATGCCGTCCTCTTACTCTTAACCGGAATAAAGTGAGCGCTCTTATTGAGTCTATCCACTACTACCCAAATGTTGGTGTTACCTTTCTTCGATCTAGGCAAACCATCTATGAAGTCCATAGAGATGCTCTCCCATTTCCACTGCGGAACCTCCAACAGATGAAGTAATCCACCGGGCTTCTTTTGCTCATCTTTGACTTACTAGCAAACTAAACATTGGGAAACAAATTCGGCCATATCTTTCTTCATCCCAGCCCAGAAGAAAACCCTCTTCATGTCCCTGTACATCTTATCACCGCCTGGATGAATGGTAATCTTAGAATGATGGGCTTCTTCTAGGACTGCCTTTATCAAGCTTCCAGTTTGAGGAACACAAAGCCTTCCATCCCATCGCAACCACCCTTTTTCAATTATGGCATATCTACTGAGGTGACTAGAAGTCTCCCCTTTTCTGAGCTTATCCATGATGTCTAGAATCTATGGGTCACCTTGTTGCGAAGCTCCTATCTGGTCCATAAGGGTCGGTCGTATCTCCAAGGATGCAAACAAATTAGGCAAAATCTCGATGGAGGGTCAAAATCAAAAGCTGATATGAACACCAAGCTCTTCTTCTCCACAAACAGAGGACTCAAGGCCATCCTCTGCCTACTTAGTGCGTCTGCCACCACATTACCCTTGCAGGGATATAAGAAATCTCAAAATCATATGAAGCTAAGAACTCCATCCACCGTTGTTGCCTTAAGTCGAGATCCTTCTGTGAGAATAAATACTTGAGAGATTAATGATCGATGTATAACTCGAACTTTTCTCCAAGTAAATAATGACGCCATGTCTTTAACGCAAATATTATGGCATCTAGCTCTAGATCATGGATGGGGCAGTTCTTCTCAACAATTCTCAACTGTCTACCCCCATAACATATTACTTTCCCTTCTTGCATCAGAACCGCACCGAGCCCTGTACCGCACGCATCAGTGTAACCTAGTAAACACTTTACTTCCATCAGGCACGATCAAGACTGGGCCTGTTGTCAGAGCCCTTTTAGTCGTTGGAAAGCAACGTCACATCGTTACAGTCTATGTCCTATGAGAATGCCAAATTCCTCTTTGTCAGCCTGGTGAGAGTGGCTGATATCTTCGCGAAGTCCTTAATGAACTTCCTGCAATAACCTACCAACCCAAAAAAGCTTCTCACCTTGATTGCATTTTTTAGGAATCTGCCAATCTTGCACTGCGACCACCTTCGCGGGATCTACAGATATCCCTTCTTTGGAGACTACATGCCCCAAGAATCTCACCTCCTTTCTCCAGAAATGGCACTTGGAAAACTTTGCTTTTAGCTGATGGTCACGGAGAGTTTTCAAAACTTCTCCCAAATGTTGGGTATGCTCTTCTTCATTCTTGGTGAAGATCAAAATGTCATCAACGAAGACTACGATGAATTTGTTTAGGAACTCCCGAAACACCCTACTCACCAAGTCAACAAAATAGGTGAGTGCATTTTTCAACCCAAAAGGCATAACTAGCCATTCAAAGAAACCGTCCGGAGTTCTGAAAGCAGTCTTATCTATGCTGTCCTCAGCCACCCTCAACTGATGGAACCCCGTAGCCAAGTCCAACTGAGAAAATACCGAGGCACCAACAAGCTGATCAAATAAATCATCAATCCTCAGAAGTGGGTGCCTATTCTTTTTGGTGAGCTTATTTAATTCTCTATAGTAAACACACAAACGAATTGAACCATCCACTTTACTTGCGAATACTACTGGAGCACCCCATTCCGATATGTTTCTTTTGATAAACCCATTCTCAAGTTGCTCCCCTACTTGCTTACTCAGCTCCCTCCTTTCCCTTGGAGCCACGTGGCGCACTGGCAATGCAACTGGCTTTGCATTGTCCACCAGATATATGCGGAAGTCAGTCTCGCGCCTTGGAGGTAAACCCCGTACCTCATCAAAAACATCGGAATAATCTCGAACCACTGGAATAGATTGCAAATCATCTATGGATGCATCTAGAGACTCTAGGAAGCTAAGCATAACAGACCCTTGGGGGTCACAAGAAACTTCGAGGGTCTTCCGATGACAAGTCAGGAGTCTAACAACCCTCCCCTCACAATCCAGAATGGCCCCATACGTGTTAAGCCAATCCATTCCTAGAATAGACGCCTAACACAGATATTTTCAAACCCTGACAAATCATTGATAAATGAGCCAAACCACTAATGGGGTTTGAAACAACTATGGGATCTACTACCATACTAGTAATTAAGTGTAGAGATTCAACCACATAACTAGATATAAACGAGTGTGAAGCACCAGAATCAAAAAGTGTTCTAACTGGATGGTTTGAAAGAGAAACTATACTTTCTACAGAAATTTTTCTACCTCTTTCAGGAGCACTGATCGCGAGAACATGCACTTTCGCTCCAGAAGTCCCTGCTCTTTGACCTTGTCCCTGCGATCCCTGTTTCTTTGGGCACTCTTTAGAGAAGTGATCGACCTCTCCGCAATTAAAGCAATTGGCCTTTCTTCTCTTACAATCCCTGATCAAGTGACCCTCCTTTCCACAATTGTGACATTTTCTCTTATCCCTTCCTTTTTCATCTTTCCCTCCTTTCTTCTGCTGTTGCTGCTATGGTTGCTATTGTTGCGTCCCCTTCTTCGGCCACACCTTCTTATTCTGCGGTGTCCCCTCAGTATTTGCTTCCTCCTTCTCTCCCTTATCCTCCTCATGCATTATCAAACCACAAAGCCCTTTTGTGCGGTGTATCCACCCACTCTAACCCGAACCTTGCTAACTGGTTGAACTTGTTCACATACTCCTTCACCGTCAAATTTCCTTGTTTGAGTGTTAAGAACCTCTCTATCTGTATGCTTCTCTCAGCTTGGGAAAGAAATTTCATTTCGAACCTCTATCTAAAGTCTTCCTAAGTTTCCACCAAACGTCCAGCTTGGTTGACTTCCCACCAAAATGAGGCTTCGTACTTTAACAGCCAAGCAACTAACTGGATTTTTCTTCGGTCCTCCACTTCAAAGATTACGAATAAGTTCTCGGTCTCCTTAAGACAAATCCGAGCTTCTACGAATGTCTCGTTCCCATGGAATGGCCTTCCTCCCATAGTTCGGAAGTCTTTGCAGATCTTGGCAAAGTTATCAGCTCTTGGAGGGGGAGGCGGAGGAGGAATAATTGGTGCAACTGGGGAGGAACATTTCCTTGGACTTCGGCAGGGGCCGTGGCCTCCAAATACCTACGGAACCATCCGGGTGTTGTGATGCCCTTGGGGATATTAGGGATGTTTTGTTCCCCAGACATGCTGAAAAAGGGAAAAGGAAGAAATTTAGATAAAGGACCGAAGGATACTACATATGGTTTTTTAGGAATGTTTTTCAAAACATACTTTTCTTTTGCATCATCCATATAAGTAAAAATATTTGGGCTTGTAAGACCTAGACACCACTTCTAGCTAGAAAGAAACGCATGTTCTCCCTGGACCCTTCTCCTGTTTCTGGTTCATACCGGGGTGTGAGGCTCGCGAAGTAATGATATACACAAAGCTATGCTACAGTAAAGCTATGCTTTGATCATCAACCACAAGGCTCTGCTTTTCAACAATAAGCCTTGATCATTTGCATCTTATCATGCCACACTGACAATTCACGCTATGCGACTGATATCTATCAATATATAACCTCTGAGCTCGTACGTCTCAGAGAAGGGTGTTAAGCAAGAGAATAAATTCTCCTCCACCAAACAGATATATATTAAATAGAAATCAATCAGCATAGAATAAAATCCAATGTCAGACATACTTCCATTTACAAGTCCGTTCTGGGTCTGAACGAAACCGGAGACACCTTATTCCTCGTCCCATATGTGCAATACGGAAGAGAGGTGCTTGCTAATCCGGACAATCAACAAGTACGTTCGGACAACTACCACTGTAACCCTCTCAAGGCAACAACTCCAATCAAAGGCATCAGTAGTCATCCATTCGATGTGAAGATCGCCGTCTTCAATCACCGTCTTCAAATCTTCGACTTCCAATCGTCGTATAATTATTTGAAATGAGAGTTAACTCGGACTTTTCAAATAATTCTAAAATATATATAATTTAAATCAATTCATTTCATTCCATATCATTTATAATAATTTATAACGATTTATCGCTATTTTTATTTATTTAAAAATAACCATTTTTTATTAAACGACTCTTCGGGTCATTACATGACCCTGGCGCTGTTTCCATCAAAATTTGATTTACACATTTCTCAAAATCTAACTGTTGGATCTTAGCAAACTTTATATCGTTGGAAAGATCTTTCCAAAATGAACCCAACGGTTCCAGTTTTAGGAAAATCCGACGGCCGGATCTTTCGGTATAATCATTTGAAGTTACGATTTCAAAATGCGAACTGCAGCAGCGCGATTCGTTTTATTTTAATATATATATATATATATATATGTGTATATATATATATATGTATCGTTCAATGATTTCATGCCATTATCATTTGAACATTGATTTCTTTTATATATGAAATCATATATTACAAAATGAAATTTTAATGTTAAAACAATTTCTTCCAACATTGAATCTTTTATATGATTCACACTTATATAAAAATGTGAAATATTTTATTTCAATGTATTATAACATTGCAAATTGAAATCTTTTATTTCAATGTATTATAACATTGCAAATTGAAATCTTTTATTTCTTTTCATTGATTACAAATAAAAATGTAATCTTTGATTTCAATATATTATTACATTGAAAAATGTAACTTTTCTTTCATTCTTTATTTACATTGAAAAATGAAAATTTCTCTTTCATTCTTTGTTTACGTTGAAAAATGTAAATTTCTGTTACATTCTTTATTACATAAAAAAATGTAATCTTTCTAATGAAATCTTTAATTTCATTAAAAATGTAAACATTAAGGAAAAACATATTTTAAATAGAAATGGACATTTTTAATGTTTCATTTACATTAAAAATGTAAATCCTAATGTCAATATATTTTATTTTCAAAATGTTTATTTTTAATATTGCATTTACATTAAAAATGTATATGTCAATGCCAATACATTTTATTTATCAATGTTTATTTTTAACGTTGTATATACATTAAAAATATAAATTCCATATCAATACATTTCTTTTTCAAATGTGTTTATTTTTAATGTTGCATTACATTAAAAATGTAAAATTTCATATCAATACATTTCCTTTTCAAATGTGTTTATTTTTTTTTATGTTGTATTACATTAAAAATGTAAATCTCCAGTGTAAATACATTTTTATATAACAAATTTTTATTTTAATGTTTCATATACATTAAAATGTAAACCTAATGTAAATACATTCTTTATTTCACAATGTTTCATTTTTAATGTTGTATATACATAAAAAATGTAAAATCCAATATCAAAACATTTTTATTTCAAAATGTTTATTTTAATGTTGCATTTACATTAAAAATGTAAAAATAAAATATAAATTCATATCTAAATGTTATTTTTTTAATGTCCCATTTACATTAGAAATGTTAAAATCAAATATAAATTCATTTTATAAGACAAATGACCATTTTTGATTTACAGCAAATATATAGATTTTATGTTGATATATAATGATCATTTTCATATTCATATATATATTAATAAAAAAAATATAATTTTCATATTATTTAAACAATCAATAAATAATAACATGAATATTTTGTAACACAAGGATATTTCAGAAAATTTCGGCAGCATAATGGCAGGGTAATTAAAACCGACACCGTCTCAATGTACAGCTCCTCGCACTACCTTAGGCCTCGCAGCGTTTACAAGGTGTTTAATTTCCTAATACATTTTTCTAGGCAATCTAATGCCACAATATCAATCAATTTCATTTCAACCACAATTAATCACCCAAAATCAACCAATTCACATCACAATACAATCAAGTCGTCCATGTTCTATGGACGATGGGTGTCAGGAGTTTCTAAACTCCGTCTACATCCTAATATTATTTTATTTAATTAATTCGGATTCAGAAATCTCACATTGCTTTCGGCGTCGCCAAAAATTGTAGCGAGCTCTAAAAATTCAGCGGTCTCCTCTAGAATGTTGAGAACGTCCTCACTGTCCCGATGTCTCTTGTTTCACTGGATTTCGACCACATATGAAATAGATATGATTTTTGTTAGTTAATCGAACTTTGCAACGGTTTTAAATGTTGAAAACAGTTTATTTTATATAAATCATATACCTTTCCAGTCAATTCAAATCTAGGTTTTGATTTAGCGTTACATCCGTGTATCGATTTGTCGATCAGTCTTCACCACGAGGTAGAGCTCCGGGAGGCGCACGCAACCGTGGTGGTGGGGTCCAACTCGCGGCGGCGGTGACGCTCTGAACGTCGGCGCTTCAGGAGCTCAGATCTCCTTGAATTCTCGACGATAAAATACAAGGCTGGTATGGATTGAAAGCTTGAGAGACGCTCTCCAAAATCCTCAACAGGAGATCGCAATTTTATTGAGCGATTTGGAAGAAAAAGAGGAGAGATGCTGGGAAGTTTTTCCTTCGTTCGCCAGTGAGAGGCGGCGTATAACGATGTATAGGGTTTTGGGTATACAGCTTATTTATACGTATTTTCATTTTATTTTTATTTTATTTAATTCTTTTAATTTCTATATCGCTCCTAACTCCAAATCAAACCCAACAAGTGATAACCCTTGCTAAATACCCCCATTCCGGACACAATAGGATATGTCCTGTAAGCCAATTCAATTGTTTCGATAGGTTTTCCTTTAAATTTAAATATAAAACACTTAATTATTTAATTAATCTTACATTTTAAATTACCGCGGCCACATACTGACTCTAAAAATTCCCGAAAAATAAATCTAGCTATGTTTTGACGATAGGTCCTAAAAAAATTAATTTCATCGAATTTGGAGATCGTTTGAAAAATGGCCATTTTCTGGTCGATCGAAATTGAATAAAATTGACAAAACACATTTCATTTACCACGCTCACATATTAATCCCAAAAATTATGAAAATTGAAATCTTGCAATAATTTGACATTCCGGATCCAACCAGGGTGGTTCATCGAAAACAGAGGTCGTTTGCAAAATGGCTATTTATACGGGCTATATATTATATTAAATTCCATAGCGACGGTTTTGAATATTCAACTGGCCATAACTTTTGATTCCTGCTATGAAATTTCAATTTTTCGGATTCGTTGGAAAGATATTCTTAAACAAATTTAAATATTTTTGGTTTCATTAAAATCCGATTTATTTTGCATCCTGTACATTCAGTCAAAGTTCAAATTCAAATTTTCAAACTACCGCGCTATTTCTAACTCCTTTTAAAATAAAAATAAATGTGTTCGTTCTAAATTCGATTTAAATAAATTTTTTAATCGTTATTATTTAAAATAAATTATTTTAACTATTCAAAATTCAGTAAAATAGCCAAAATAAAATTTTTAAATTGGTTCTGATTTTCCGGGTTGTTACAGGTATATAAATATCATTCTTCCTAGTAGTTGAAACTATAGACGCTCATTTAATTGAATTATTTAAATCGGTTTATTTAAAGAAATTTGAATTTAAAACACTACAGCAAATCATCAATTTTACAACACTTTACATATGTGAACTTATAACACTGATAAATGTTATGAGCTGCCAACCATGAAAAAGTGTTAGCATAACCAAAAATGTGATAGTAAAATTTGTTTTTTTAATGTAAACTTCACAAAAGATTTGTTACCACAAAAATAAGCGTTATGGCTTTCGAAAAATCCATAAATATCTTTAACAAGTGTGGCTATGTGTAATGACCCAGATTTCCATAACATCGGAGTTGACTATATACATCATACGTCCAACCCAAATATCGCGAAAATACGGAACATTTTTTTTAGAAGAAAGAGATAGAAGAAGAACTTAAAGAACAACACAGAATCCCACATCGCAGCGGAACAAAATATAATATATCATATCTTTGAAATACAAAATCTTCACTGTATAACATACACTTATCAGAGTACAACAGTTACAACACAACGGAACAACACTATAACTAGATGACGCTGAAGCCTCCTGCTCCAAGCTCCTTTAGATATATCTGAAAAATCCTGAACTACTTGACTGCCCGTACAAATTTAGGCACCCAAGAGTTTAGGTAGAACAAAACAATAAACTCCGGGTCAGTCATGGGACTGGTATGAGTAAACAGTTTAAAACAGTTTCAGAAAACTAAATGATATCTCATAAGACCACGCCATATAACACGGAACGGGTTTTTCCCTTATGAGAATCCAAACACTTGATTTAACTTTCAAAAATCCGTTTTGAAAGGAACGATAGCTTTATATCAAAACTCCTTTGATATTATAATAGTAATCAAGTAAATACAATCTAGTGGAACGTTTGCATCTCACGTTTCACATATGTAATATACAATCATAAACCGCAAGCACGTATTGGGTAATGGATTTCCAACTATGACAAGGTATGGAACCACCTTCCGCTGGTATATCTCTAGAGGAGAATACACCGAGTTCAACAAGAACATCTTGCAACTCAGCCACACATGACCGACCACTCATTTCGCTTGAGTGTATCAAATGTATATCACCAACGATTGGGATCAGCAACCGTTTCCCGAATGGGACAGCATCGACAATAGATTTTTAGAAGTAAATGAAACTCTAGATCAGGTGATTATACAGCCTAATAGGTGCGACCTACATAGCCATGCTGCTTGCCCGATTTTTGTCATTTACCGGTTGATGATGCTTGAAGCTACGCTTTATCATCACACCAGATTCACTTCGAATGCCACATCGTCAAATCCATCAAATCACCGATTGACGTCCTCAACAGTACATTACGTGTTAGCTGAAAGAAGTTTCCTTCTCCGCTTCCACTCTTGGTACGGTTGAAGAAATCAATGTACGTGACCATTCTGGAAATACTCTGTCAGACATTCATCCATACACGTCACCCAGGAACAGGATGAACTGAAGGCACTATTTCTATTAATAGAAAAAGTCCTTGCGCTCTACTCCGTCTTCGATTATCTTTATATAATCTGATTCGCACGCTACTGCCGATATGGAGTGGTTCTTCGGATAATAATCCAACCGGTCTCTCCATATTGACAACGATGGTCAAAACTTCGATAGTCTGTGATTTAACTATCGAATAAAAACAAGTATTTCGATAGTCGATGATTTAACTATCGAATAAAACAAGTGTTCATCCAAACATCCAACAATCACTAAACCTTTATTTAATATTCCATTAATTAAATCTCTTCTCTATTTCTTTATCAATATTTGTTAACCAAATATTTTCAATAACCATATTGGCCTTATCCGTTATTTGGAAAACATTTCCATATATCGCCTACTTTTATTTTCTAAACTTTTAGAAAATATCTTTTATTTATAATTGGAAAATACTCCAATTACTTATCTCTTTTTCCGACTCGTTTATTTCTATACTTAGGAAACGTTCATTATTCTATTTCCAAGCTTTGCACATATTTGGGTTAAAACAGATGTTGTGTAAAACATCGTTACGACAACCCAAATACAGTATTTAACTAATTCTTATTCCATATTGATCTTCGAGCCTGAATCTTGCTACTTATCGGTATATCATGAAATCAATCAAGTTGGGGTATAATTACCTCTCAGACCTTGACTGAATAACATTTAACGTCAAACCAGACAAGACTACTTACTCGAATAATCAATACCATACAACTGATTATTCACCTTTAAACACATAAACACTTTCTCTTTCTATTCCTACGAGATTTTATTCTTATACTTCCCTTTTTAATTATACTATTCTATTTCTAAGTTCGTTTCCTTATCGACTTCTATATATTTTGATATGTTAATTTCTAACTATCAAATTATCTTAAAAATATTCTATCTCCTTAAATTCCCGGAAAAATTCGCCATAACCTCCTTTGTACTGGGAGCATCGGGAAATTTCAAATAGCTTTCCCGGTCCTTCTCATCTCAAAAAGAAAAAGAAAAAGCCAAGCGGCTGGCCGATACGGCGCATAAAATCTCATATGGAAATTAAATACGTACCTTTTTGTCGGGCATTCTATTTATTTCACTTCTATACTTTATTCCATACCTGTCTCCTGTATATTTATGCCTGTCCAATCTATTTTAACTATACCAATCGTTTTAACTCAATTTGTTAATTAAATCTATTACTTAACTTTTCAGTCTATTTCACCTTCATATTTGAACATGACATGTTCAAATATATTTTCTGCATATTAACAAATTCTAATTATACTCATACTCTCATTTCCTTATCGACTTCTTATTCAAATTCCAATTCAATTCTATTTGAATTCTCTTTATTTAAAATTCATTTGAATTCTATTTTCAAATACTATAGTTTAAAGTCCATTTGAATTCTATATTCAAATTCTATAGTTTAAAGTCCATTTGAATTCTCTGCATTATTTATAAACAACGTTTATAACTTCAATTCAAATCCCACCTTTACATTTATAAACACGTTTATAAATTCAATTCAAATCCCATATTTTCATTTATAAACAAAGTTTATAAATTCGATACAAATCCCATATTTTCATTTATAAACAAAGTTTATACATTCGATACAAATCCCATATTTTCATTTATAAACAAAGTTTATACATTCTATACTCGTTTTATATATCTTCAAAACAAGTAAATATTTCCTATAGTTCATTAAAAATTCAAATCCTATTTATAAAAATAGAATTCAATTTTTAAATCTCAAATACCCTTTCAGGGTATTTTATAAACCAATATCCCAAGCCCCAATGATTATTTAAACAATCAAATCAACCAATTTTCAATCATTTGATTTTTAACACATCATATATGAATATATATGAAATCAAACAAACAACAACAGATAATATATTTTTGAGGAATCCAGTTGGATTCCTCCAACCTGTTTTCCTGCATCCACAGACGTTAGTCAACATAGTAATACCCATCCTGCTTCGAGGCAGGATATCGCGGTATAGAAGGTCATCCACTATCATAGCGTGGGGCGCATAGGGTAATCATCCGCTAATGAAACTGCGGGCATCCGCTAATGATACTGCGGGAATCCAACCAATCATCAACCCAATATATATATATAATAGTCAACCAATCCTAGATAACTAATATATTTTTAACAGCAATAAATAAATATTTAAAGCATCCAACAATCAACAAAACCGTTATTTTTAACTGATAAAAATAATTCTAAATAAAACAGAGTGAGATTTACTCACCAGGATTATTATTTTTATGTGTTATCCATTTTGATTTCAAATTGTCCTTCTCTTGTATCGCAGCTACAAATGCACATGATTACCTCCGATAGATTTTACCCTTTACTAAAGCCGCTGCTTTTTCTCAGTTCATCACAGACCTTGTCGCCCACTCTGAAGGTCGAGCTCCACCCCCCTTCCTATTGCAAAATCCCAATCGACCCCTGGTGAACACCTGCTGCCCCTTTACCATGTTTATACCTTACCCGAGCCACCTTGTCATCTCTATGTGTATCACGATCCAGTTTGTCCCCATGTCCGAGAAGGAAGACAACATCAAACTGCCCCTATTCCTGATCGCACCCTTCTTCTTCACGATAGCAACCACCAAATTTAAACTCCGGTCCCTCTTCTTCCTACTTTCGAACGCTAACCAATCCATCGCCAATACCCAGTCCACCCATCGGACTTCAATACCAGAGTCGTACCCTCAAAATCGCAGGTGCTTTCCCCCTCCCTGAACGTTGCGCTACTCCACTTCCATGACCATCGATCCCCAGAACACTCGCACCTCACTTCCGTTCTATCGTCGCTCCCAAGACCTAAAGCCCTTAATCCTCGATCGACCTAAATAAGCGTTGATCCCAAAAATAGGAGTACAGTGTTGAGGAGGGAGCTCCTTCGAGTTCGCAGGATCGAATACTGAACAATTTGGTTGCGGAATTGAATTGATTTTCAATACTGAGGAAGGAAAATTAAAAGGAGAACCAACGGGGGGTATCATGATTAAATAGGAACGGGGTGTGGGTTTTTAAATGAACAACGAGTCCTTCATTTTTGGGTGTGCTGGAAGCTTTGGATCCATTTGAAGAAGAATGAAATGAATGGTTTGAAAAGGGGGAGACATGGTCTAAGAGGGGACAAACATTTTATTTTAAATTTCAGTTAGTTATGAACCGGTTTTTATTTGATTTAAATTACCCTGTTTCTGAACCCCTTTCTGAACCCAACAACTGTCAATTCTAAGGTAAAACCACTATTCTGAACCCACTGGGATAAGTACAGAGGTCCAGTTCGATTATCTGAAGGAGATATTAATTTAAATCAATATAAGTTAATTTCAGATAATTAATTTCCTCGAAAATAAATAAATGTTATTGTCGCTATAAATTCAAAACAAAATTTCCTGTTATTTTATTTGAACTGTATTTAATTCAAATTAAATTTTGAATTCAACTAAATCCAATTTTGTATTCTGACAATTTAATATATTCACTATTAAATTGAAATTGATTTTTAATAATTGATAACTAAATACAAATAATTCCATTTATTTTATCACCTTAATATTTAAAAGAAATATTAAATATTCAAAAATTAACCCATAAGGATCCGGGTCATTACACTATGTGTAATTTATCCATATGCCTTCTTTCCTCGCACTTACGTCCTTTTCCAACTGTATAATTTCAGTTTAATTTAGAGTTTTCCTTCTACTCATATAATAACAACGACTACAATTTCTCGATGTTGACTTCAATAGATCATTAACGCCAACTTCAACATCGACTACATCTTTCCAATGCAGACTTCAAAACTATAAGGAACCACCATTTTAAATGGTTCAAATCGCCAATAATCCACATATGTTAGACTTGAATTGCACAAAAAAGTAGAATGTTATATAAATTTTAAAATACTTAACATATACAATAAATATATCAATCATAGATCACAAAAATGGATTGATACAACAGTAAACAGTGGAAATAGGAAAAAAATATAGTCTATGTAGTTACATCACAACATTATGGCCTATAGCAAATACAAAATAAGTCCTAAATAAAGACAAGTCTGCTAATACATGAGTAAATAGAAAAGTCCAAAGGAAAATATTAATAACTAAACTATAGAAGCTAAGTAAATAGATTGATAAAGATCCAAGCAAACTCCAAGCACCATAAGAGATTGCAAAGCTGATATCCTCAGGCTAACCCAAGCATCCAAGTAAAACGAAAACACTCGAATCGGGTTACATTCTCATATAAGGGATAACTCGAATGGAATGTCAAACGAAATGCAAAGTTACTTAAAGGATGCAAGGATCCGTGAAACGACCCGAAATCCCCCTTACGGGAAATCACGGATTGAGTTGAGAACAAGCCACAGCAGAACGCAGACGGAAGAACATTTCATTGTTAATCACAACAATTCCATCAGAATACAAGAATATACAGAGTATTAACAAATAATATACATTATAAAATTATCAGAGATTACAATACATTACATAGCAGCGGAAAATAATACAAAATACAACTGAAGGAGATATACGGATTCAAAGCTTTCCGGATATCGTTCCAGCTGTAAACCAGGATCCTGTAAATATAAATCTGCAAAACCAAAACTACTAGCTGCTCGTGTCAAAATAAGGGCACCCAGAGTTTAGGTTAAAACAATAAACTCCAGGTCAGTCATAGGACTGGTGTGAGAACTAAAACAGTTATTAATCTTTATTTTAAATCAGGTATATCAAGGGACCACGCCGTATAACACGGAACGGGTTTCCTCCCAAGAATACTAGTGCATAAAACAAACAACGCAATGCATTTTTGAAAAATTGAAGCTATTATAAGACCTATGTCCTATCACACAATGCAACGCAAGCCGGGGGATAGGGTTTTCCCTTATAATAGCCAAACATGCTTAGTACGTTTAAAACAAATCATTTGATACTATTATAAGTGCATTGTGTATAAAACAACTTCAAATCATAAGTATCAATCATAGACGGCATGGGTACCATATATCATGTCGCCATACTAGGCTCTACAATCAAAACCGCAAATGCCACGTATTTGGAAATTGGACTTCCATCTGTGAACCGAGGCAAAAGATAGTCCTCTACCGATTCGAGACAATCTAGCCTACCATGTCTCAGGATCAGAACGCATCGACCCTTGGAGCGACAGGGTTGGTCCACCGATGTGGATTAGACGAAATCTTGAACACTATGTCTACTCGCCCTATGGGGTGCAAATAAGCCAATGAATGACTCCATTGGCTTCACATAGTCACCGATATATCCGAGGCGCCTCGCAACAGCAACAACCACATAAGTCAAACTCGTCAGGGCGTGTAAAACCACTGACGCCACTTCTAGCTAGAAAGAAACACATGTCCTCCCTGAGGTCCTTCTCCCGTTTTTGGTTCGCAACCGGGGTGTGAGGCTCGCGAATTCACGCTACACAAAGCTACGCCATAAAGGCCGTGCTTTGATCATCAACCACAAGAATTTGCTTTTCAACCGAAGCCTTGATCATTTGCATCTTAGCATGCCACACAGGCAATTCACGCTATGCAATCGATATCAATCACACAGAATGAAATCCAATGTCAGACACACAGTCCATCTACAAGTTCGTTCTGGGTCTGAACGAAACCAGAGGCACCTAGTACCCCGCATATCCATCGATCTCCAAGTACGTCTGGACGGCCACTAACTGATTCCCTCCTCTTGGGTGTACGGCCTAATAAAGATCATCAGTAATCACCCAAACGACGTGAAAACCTCCGGTCTTTGACCACCGTCTTCATCTTCGACTTATCGTCGTATCAGTTATTCAGAATGGGATAAACCCGGTCTTTTCGAATAACTCGCGTATATATTAAACAAGTGTTACACAAATACAACATACGCTTCATTCCAATTCATCAGTCACTAACCATAAATTAACAAGAGAATAATTCCCCAAATATTAACCCCGAAGGCCGAAACCAACATCAGATCAATACCCAGGAAACCGTTCTGCTTAGCTAACCTACCGTTAGTTTCTAAATTTCACATTCTGAGGGAAAGGTTCCCATTAATTTTATCAAAGATAAATTCCTTTAAATTTATTCTTTAATCTTCTTTTGAATATCGATTCAACTAGTCGGGATTAACGAACCTTACCGAAGTAATCATTTGTTTTAATTTCCCAATCCCAACCTATTCATCCCATGAAGTAAAACTGGTCATACTTCATACCTAACACCACGGTGTTATCGGTAAATTCAATTACCATTTCACGTTTAAATCTAATTAAAGATTTAACTATCGCCTGGAGCAAAACTGGTGATACTTCATTCTCGATCATTTCAATCTAATTAAAGATTCATTAAAACTCCACTTAGTTTTAATCTTTAACTAGGTTAAAGAATCAATGTCATTTAAAATGCGGTTCACGATAAACCCAAAATCACATCACATTTCAATCAGTCCCTAACCGTAAATTAGCAAGTGAGCAATTCCCTAAGTATTAACCCCGAAGGCCGAAACCAACATCAGATCAATACCCCAGGAACCATTCAACTTAACTAATCTCCAGTTAGTTTCTGATTTTCTTAACTCCATTGGGCCTAAGAACAGTATTACTGAAGATACCGTTCACGACAACCCAAAATCGTATTCCATTAATTATCGGGTTAAAGAACAAGTGTTATTTAAAACACTGTTCACGATAAACCCAAGAATCAATTCGAATTTAATTTCAATTAAATACTATTTAATTGGTACACTTCATTAAATCTAAATAAAAGATTTAATCTTTTTCTCAACTGGGCTTAAGAATAGTGTTAATGAAGACACCATTCATGACAAACCCAAATCACATTTGATATTAAATACAAGGCTCTGAATAGAAAATATATCGGCTTATATTCAATATCAAATTCTATGACCAACAAATATCGTATTGGAAATAACGATATATATATATCTTTCAAATTTCCATAACAACATCTGTATAATCACGAAATCCAATATCGAACTCTTTCGAAGACGATTTTGATTCAAATCTATTCCAATTCAATTATTGGAAATTCTGGTTACTTTGAAAACCCTTTTCAAATTCAATTTATTTATTTAAAAATAAATAGAATTATAATTCTAGTTCAAAACTAGTTCATTTCGATAAAAATCTATTTTTATCTTTTCAAATATGGAGTTTTTCATCCCAATTCTTCCCAAATCATTTCTTATGATTTCACACAAATTATTACTATTTTTAATAATTTTATCAAGGCCCGTACAGTCGATTTCCATCAACGGCCATCGAACTACACTTACAACGACCTTCTCCAAATTTGATTTGGACATAATTCCAAATCCAACCGTTAGATTTCAAATCTCTAATATTCATTAGAAAGCTCTTTTCGATACGAACCTAACGGTTCTGGTTTTAGGAGAATTCGACGGTCGGATCTCCCGTAATATCCATTCGAAGTCAATAGTCGAAATTCGCGAACTGCTACGGCGCGGCGCGTTCTATTCAGGCCATTATATTGTATATATAATATATACTTCATCGATTTCCTTTCGAAACGAATTTTATAAATCGTTTTAAATTCGTTTTCAAAACGATTTCAACTTCATTTCAAATTCAAATCAAAATTGATTTTTTTTTATAAATTCGTTTTAAATTCATTTCAAATTGATTTCAATTCAAATCGATTTTTAATTCAATTTCAGTTCGTTTTCAATTCAATTTCAATTCGAATTCATTTCTATTCAATTTCAATTCGAATTCGAATTCATTTCAATTTGATTTCAATTCGAATTCAATTTTAATTTGAATTCAATTCTATTCAATTTTAATTCGAATTCAATTCTATTCAATTTTAATTCGAATTCAATTCTATTCAATTTCTATTCGATTTTGAATTTATTTCAAATCGATTTCTATTCAATTTCAGATCAATTCAAATCAAATTACTTTTCAATTTAATTCAATTCGAATTTCTTTTCAATTAAATTCAATTCGAATTTCTTTTCAATTCAATTCGAATTCATTTTATATTTTCAAAATATTTGATTTTGAAATCACTTTTCGATATTTATTATAAAACGAATAAAATCGATATAAATATCGTTCACATCAAAATGGCGTCAATCTAATCGACACGGCTTTATATATTTCTATTTCAAATATTTCTATTCAAATATTTCTATTCAAATATTTCTATTTCAAATAGTTCATTTCAAATATTTTAAAATATTCGATAATTCTGAACTGGAATCAGGCACAGTCAATTACCATATAATTGATTATATGGCTTTCACACAACAAATGTGTATAACAACAATGAAAACAGCAATCCATCATCTAGAGTGCATTCTACACTGTATAAGCATTAACCATAAATATTCAACTCTTATACAGCCTGTCAATCAATCGATTGACATACAACTAATTATTGGGATTAGTGTATGCCCAATATCATCCCAATACCCGTGTGGGGTTTCAAACAATCAACCACAGTTTTTATTTATGCAGTTGGGCGATGTGTAAAATTTATCGTCCCAATCAATATCAGTCAAATCAGTGTATATAAAAAAATCGTCCAATTTGTTTATAAATATTTATTTCATTTCATATACACGTTAAAAATTCTATTTTTAACTATATAAATATTTTATTTCATTTCACATCATCAATTTTCACAACAACATGCAATCAAACAAACAAGCCGTCCATGGTCTGTGGACGACAGGTGTCGGGTGCTACTAAACACCGTCTGCATCCTAGTATATATTTCAACTAGAAATAAAATAAATTAAAAGTAAGGAGTTCTCACCGAGGGTTCCACTCCTCCGTTCTCTATTTCTGAACGGTTCGGAATTGAATTTGATTCCAGTCGGTTCCATCACAGTTTATTGCACTCTGTTCATTGTAAAAATCACATTTTTATTATTCAGTTTTATATATAAAAATCATATTTTTACCTCGCTACTTCATTATAAAAATTATATTTTTGTATCTCTCTTCTTCAACTAAAGATTATATATATATATTTATTTTCATACCATTCACATAAATATCGTATTTTTCCTTCGCTAATGAATATATAAAAATCAGATTTTTCCTTCGCTAATGAATATATAAAAAATCAGATCTTCTTGTATATATATCTCTAATCTTTTTAGATCACAAAAATCTAATCCTTTCCTTTTATATAAATCATTTCTTTACTTTGTTCTTCACATAATAAAATCATACTTTTATTTCTAAACGATTACAGATTAAAAATCATATTTTTATAATTAAAAACACTTCCTTATGTAATAAAAAAACTGATTTTCTTCTATGTATCATATAAAATAAAAACTATGTTTTTAACTTAAAATAAAATCAAAATTAAAAACACAGTAAAAAGAACTCGCCTTTATTGGTGAAAACTGAATCTTGCGCCTGAGGGGGGGGGGCTCAGCGCGGATTGAAGGAGGGAAAAGAGGTCGCGACAGGGGGTTCAGGTGGAAGGCGGTGGGTTCCTAGCTTGGGGCGTGAGGTGCTGCGATCTCGAATTGGGCATGGCATTTTTGGAGAGGGGAGAGAGTAGGGGAGGGCGGCGCTTGAGGCGGTGGAGGCCGGGGAAGCCAGCAGTGGCGTGGCAGGGGGCGCGAGGCTAGCGGCGCGGCCATCAAGTGGGGCTAGGGCAAGATGCCCTCTTCTTTTTTTTATTTGATTTCGTTGAAAATAACCGTCAAGGGGGAGAGAGAATGAAGAAAAAAAAGGGGCTAGTTTATATATATTTAATTATTATTTTTCGTTTTATTCTCCCAAAAATGTTGACTTCTTATTCGAGCTCGAATCGAGACCCAACGACTGTCGCCCATAGCGTAATACCCCCATTCCGAACACAATGGGATATATTTCGCAAGCCAATTCGCTTGTTACGACCAGTTTCCATCAAATTTAAAATATAAATCAGTATATATTCAATTCGAACGTACATTTCAAATTACCGGAGCCACATACGGACCCGAAAAATTCCGGAAAAATTATTTCAAGCTTCGTATTGACGATACGGTCCTAACGAAACCAATTTCATCAAATTCTGAGACCGTTTGAAAAATGGCCATTTTCCAGTCGATTAAAATCAACTGAAACTGGTCAAATGCGTTTTCCTTTGGCACGCTCACATAGTGATTCGAATATTTTTGAAATTTGAAGCCTAGTAATAACTTGACATCACGGATCCAACAAAAGTGGTTTCGTTGAAAACCGAGGCCGTTAGCAAAATTTCCAATTTTAAGGGCCGAAATTTCATAGCGACTATTCTGAAATTTCAACTAGACATAACTTTTGATTCCCGCTATGAAATTTTGATTTTTCGGATTCGTTGGAAAGATATTCTCAATTAGATTCAAATATTTTTGGTTTCACTAAAATCCGGTTTATTTTGCACCCGGTACATTCATTTGAACTTTGAAATCGGATTATCGAACTACCGCGCCATTTTCAATTCCTTTTATAATTAAAATAAAATATTTATATTGTAACGACGATCTATATAAATATATACATTCTAATTCTATTCAAAATAAATTTCTTATCGATATTATTTAAAATAATTCATTTTAAAAATTCAAACTTCGCTAAAATTGCCAAAATAAAATTTTTAAATTGGCTTAGATTTCCGGGTTATTACAATCTCCCCCACTTAAAACTTTTCGTCCCCGAAAAGGAACGAAGCCGTAATTTGTTTTACAAATCAACTCAACTTTCATTATTTTCCTTACGGCTTAAGTTCTTCAACTTTTCAGTTTCTAAGAACTTTTCAAATTTTTCAAAAATTTGGCTAACACCCTAAATTTTCGAAAAATTTCGCCATAACCTCCCCTGCACCGGGGACTTCGGGATATTTCATATAGCCTCCCATGGCATTCTTCAATCAAAAAGAAAAAGAAAAAGCCAATCGGCTCATAAAATCATCATCACCCAAACAAAACAGTAAATTATAGTAAACATGTACCTATTTGTCGGGCAAACAATTTTATTCTTCTTCTCTAGCCTCCTTGCTATGACCTGTTCAATGTAAGTACATGTATATGCATGCAAATGCGATAAATTTTCAATACAACTCACTATTTGATTCAATTTGGCTAAAGGTTCAACATTTAATTAATCGAACAATAATCAAACAACACTATCATCAATCAATTAGTAAATTATCATTTCAAATTCATAACTTTGATATATAGTCAAAAATCACATTTTTGATGCCAAATCACAATAATAGGCCCTATATAATTTTGGTTCTCACACCAGTCAATTGGAAATATATAAACATCACACCTTCGAAACAAGAAAATAAATTCTGATGATGCTCGAGCGATCAGCAGAATCATCTTTTGAGCGACTAGAGTATGATTCTATATCTATCCAGTATATTAAAACTTCAAATACACGCGGATCAGACGTATACACAAAGTCTTTATATACTGGATTGCCCAAATTCAACACAAATAAATATTCAAATATGTTGAACAAAGTTTAAATTTTCAAAACAAAAATTGTTTTCACTTTAAAAATATACTCTTCACACTCGTTCTAGGATACTACTGATCCCATCTCTAACGAGTCATTCTCATTGGATATTACTAATACAATATCTGATGAATTCTTTCGTATGGTTCTAATGTGTCTTGTTCTCTGAGCTTTGTAAACCAAAGCTCAGATACCACGATGAAACGACCCGAAATCCCCCTTACGGGAAATCACGGATTGAGTTGAGAACAAGCCACAGCAGAACGCAGACGGAAGAACATTTCATTGTTAATCACAACAATTCCATCAGAATAAAAGAATATACAGAATATTAACAAATAATGTAACACCCCGAGAATTCTATAACTATGAAATTCAAAAATTCAAGTATAATTAATTTGAAATCAAAGAACTAAGGGAAACGGGATATGCCATTGCGTTCGTCTCGGAAAAATACGCGAAATAGAGTCCAAGTTTTCGAAAAACGGAGTCCGTATGGAGAAGATATGGCCTTCGGAAGTTTTGAATTAAATTTAAAATTCAAACAGAATAAAATAATTAAAAATCGGGCCCCATGGGCCAGGGCGGATAAACACCCGCCTAGGCCACCCAGGTCGACTGGGCTATCGACCTGGGCTACCCATGTCGACAGGGCTGTCGACAGCCCTGTCGACAGGGGTGTCGACCTGGTCGAGCCCAGCCAACCTGGCTGGCCAGGTCTGTGTTTGGCCGATTTTCTGTGGTCTGCTTTGTCACTAGGGCTAGGTGGCAAGTTTCAATTGGTCTCTCCTTAGAATGAATGGCTACGATCAATCCAAGCAACATCAATGGTCCTAATCAGTTCCTAACCTCTATATAAACAACCCTAGACTAAACCCTAATCTATTCATTCAAAAATAAGAACATAGCCGCCATGTTGCTGAGGAACGACTAGGAGTAGCCACCAAATTGGAGAGAGGATTAGGAGGAAGATTCTAAAGCTTAAAGCAACCTAAACAAATCAATTCAACAAAGGAATTTGCATCTTCAATCCCTAAACTAGAGAATTCATCACACCATTGTAAGTAGAGTATTACTTTGGTATGAATAAACAATTGTGTTGGTTTGTATGCTTGAATTGTGGCAATAAAGTTATTCATATTTGTGCGTTCTTATCAATTTGAAATGTTATATACGTTTGGATATTCTTGAATTATGTTATTCATGTTATAAAGAACTACATGCGGTGGTTCTATGCAAGTATACGTTTGGAATATTTCGCAAATTATGTAATCCATGTTGAAGCTACATGTATGTAGTTGATTTAAATTTATGCAAGTTTGGGATTTTGCTACTATGTCATCATGATGTATATTTTTGTGCATAAATCATTTTGTAAGTAATTAGAACAAGTTTGGTTATTATAATCCATAGGAAATTATGTTGAGAATTTGGCATCATGTATTAAGCCATGCTTTTGTACTAGAAAACCTATTTGCAAACTTATGAATATGGCTAGGCTATGAATGATATTTGGCATAATTGAAATCCATGATTAAGTCTATCTTGTTTACAAGAATTATATGATGACATATGTGGTACATGGCTAGGTTAGGTTCAAAAAAGTCCCTTTTGTAAGTTTACATGACTAAAGTAAGAATCATGATTTCATGTTAGAAATATTTATGCCATGGTTATGTGAACAAATTTAACTATACTTATGCCATGCTTATGTTTGATATTATGCCATGCTTATGTTTGACATTATGTCATGCTTATGCTAGAAATGTTTATGCCATGCTTATGTTTGACATTATGCCTAAATAAAAATATAGGTTCATGTGTCAATAATGATATCTCAATTACAAGTTCACATGCTTTGATTCATGTCACCTATGTTTTATGACCAAAGTATATGTCACTACTATGCAAGTACACCAGTTTCTATTTTGTATTTCCAACGTCATATTGCAAGTTCATGCGCTCACCTTCCCCTTTTTGTGTATGTAATCACGCTTTAAGCCTCCCCTTTCGCATGGCTAGGTTGGGCTTTAAAAGGCTAAGCCCAACATATATATAATAAACGGACGTGTTAAACGGGGGAAATAACGTTGGGTAAAAATTACTAATGAATGAAAATATAAAATAGAAGGGCCCAAATTCAAGTATGGGTTGGGCCCATGATTGGTGTAACCTTTACACCATTAACTTAATAATGGGCCGCAAATATTTACATATAAGAAAATAAAGAAGAAAGACAAAATATGTAAATGTAGAACATACGATGTGTTTAACCCGAGGTTGGATTGAGTTGTGATGTAAACCTGCCCGGAACCGCCCGGCTGTCCAGTAGTCACAACAATACCTATCCAATGTGGGAGGTTAAACATGGAGCCCAATAAGGACCCGAGGTTAGACTGAGTTGTGGCGTAAGACTGCCCGGAACCAACCGGCAACAGGCAGCCACAACAATACCTGTCTAATGTGAGAGGTCAGGGCCTTAATAAGACAATTAAGGCTGAGTCAGGATTGTTAGGATTAAGTGAACTAAAGACTTAATCAAAATGGAACATGCTAAACTAAATGGACTGGTGGGGGTTAGGTTAGAAAACACTTAACCAACTTAGCATGTTGGCTGGAGATAGAAAACCTAGTAACGGGGGACCCTTTTCAGCAGTAACCCTAGAAGGTGTATCAGGATACCCTGAAACTAGGCAGGGTGGGGCACGATTACTGGGCTGATTGTAAGAGGTCAAATCGACGGCGGTGGTGTAGCAGTGTAGGTTCTAACGGGGTGCGGGCGTGCACACACTCCGGCGCAGAAAAATAAAGCACTGGGCACCAGTAGCATACCTGTGCATTCTAAGGTTGTGTCGGGCCACCACCATGGGACTTGATACACCCCATGGTGGGACCAGCATAGGTAACTACAACATCGGGGGCCGTAAGACACATGTAACTATGCGAGTAGGAGCCGATCATCATAGAATGGATCACATCACCCTGATTATGGGGTGCCAGTTGGAAACTAGTTTATATGGGTTCAGAGATCAACATGGGGTACGATAGTATATTCGACCCTAGACAACTTAACCAAGTTTATAGTGCATGCCCACTTCTTGTTTATACTTATCATACCCAGTTCTTTATTCATAGACAAAATAGTACTAGACTTACTCAGGCTTTATGTCTGACTCTACTTTTCTTTCGTCTTCTTTCTTCCGTTTCCCCCCCAGGTCCTCAGGGAGGGAACACAGCAGCTTGACCAGCCTTAACATCCAGCTTGAAGAAGAGAAATGTATTGCTTGGACTTTCCTGTTTTGAACTATGGCTTTGGACAATCCACTATGGGGACTTTTGCAGTTTATCTATGTTTTATTTATGCTTCTTTAAATAATGTACTCAAGACAGATTATGAAAGTGTTATGTTATGTTTTTGGAAAGGATGTTGTTGTAACACGTATTTGACTTTATGAAATAAAGTTTGTTGTTCTTCCGCTGTTTACAAATATGTGTTCTTATATCTGTCTTGTATATCTGTGACTTGTACTTATAAACCTCCACCAAAATTAGGGCATTCCCTTTGAGAGTGACCCTAACGGAGGTGGGGTGTTTCACTTGGTATCAGAGCATAGGTTTACCAGATAAGATAAAAAGTTTTGAAAAATTATTTTCAAAAAGGAAATTTAAAGAAGCATTTTTAAAAGAAAAATATTATTTTATTTTAAAAAGGCAAAGTCCACTCCCCAAAGCCATAGGTACTATCTCTTATCCTTCGTTTTGAATCTATCCTTTTTGTTTCAGCATGTCCCAAGAACTTAACTTGCCAGAAGGGGTGCCAATACCTGGTTGGTTTAGACGGTTCTTAGAAGCAAGGGCCACTCAGCCAGGTCCTACCATTCCTCCTCCCCCAGCTGAAGGAAATCATCCAGCCGCAGCGGCACCTTTTCCTCCACCTCCTCCTCGGGGAAACACGTTTGCTAAGATATGTAAAGATTTTAAAGCTATGGGAGGAAGGGATTTCCATGGAACTGAGTCCTTCGTAGCAGCTAGAAATTGGATGAAAGAAACTGAGGACCTATTCATCATCTTTGAGGTAGAGGATAGACAAAAAGTACAATTGGCAGTGTGGCTATTGAAGGGCGAGGCTTCCTACTGGTGGGAAGTCACTAATGCTGAAAGACCAGTGGAGACATGGGAGGACTTTAGGGCAAGGTTTGAGACTAAATTTCTCTCAGATGCGGAAAGAAGTTTGCAGTTGGAAAAATTCTTATTTCTTAAGCAAGGGGACAAAACGGTCAGAGAGTATGTGAATCAGTTCGATGAGCTGGCTAGGTTTGGGCTTGACCTAGTCAACACCCCGCACAAGAAGGCTCTCCGTTTCGTCAAAGGGTTGAATGAGCCATTACACAGTTTGGCCATGACCCATATACCCATGGGAGCCACGTATGAAAGATTGGTGCAAATGGCATTGCTGAATGAAGAGGATAAGGGCAAGAAGAAAGAGGGTTTGCAGCCCAAGAAGACAGACTTTAAGAAGGGCGGGAAAGGCAACAAAGAGAAGAGGAAGTGCAATTTCTGTGGCAAAGTGGGGCACTTAGTAAAGGACTGCCGGAAAAAGAAGGCCAAGGAGAATGGTGGGTGCTTTTCTTGCGGTGAGACAAGCCATAGGGCTAAGGACTGCCCAAAGAAACGAGGACAGGGGCAGAGGGCTGGATCCACCCCAGGGGCACAGGTCCATGTGCTAGAAGAGCCACCTCTGCAACAGCGAGGTATAAATACTTCTATAGAAAGTGTAGTTTATCTTTATGATCACCCCATTCGCACTTTATTTGATTCTGGCGCATCACACTCCTTTATCTCGTCTGCTTTAGTAGAATCTCTGCACCTAAAAACTAGTATGGTAGAGGACCCCTTAATTGTTTCAAACCCAATTGGGGGCCTAGCTCATTTGTCTATGATCTGTGTGGGATTGAAAATTTCTATTCTAAGTGTAGAATTTCAATGTAGTGCCTTTGTTTTGGGCTTTTCGGGGTATTGTTTGATTTTGGGTATGGATTGGCTATCCAGAAATGGGGCCATCCTTGATTGTGAGAAAAGGGTTGTTAGGCTCCTAACCCAGCTCGGTAATACTTTGGAAATTTCTTGTAATCCCTCATATGCGGTTATGCTTAGTTATCTTGAATCGCTAGATGCCTCTGTTGAAAATTTGCAATCAGTTAAAGTGGTCCGGGAATATCCGGATGTCTTCGAAGAGGTGAGGGGCTTGCCTCTGAAGCGGGAAATAGACTTCCGCATATATCTTGTAGATAATGCAAAGCCCGTTGCGTTGCCCGTTAGACATATGGCTCCACGAGAAAGGAAAGAGCTCAGTAAACAGATTAAAGAGCTTCTAGAAAAGGGGTTCTTTAGGAGGAGCATTTCAGAATGGGGCGCTCCAGTATTGTTCGCTACAAAGGCGGATGGTTCACTCCGTCTATGTGTTGACTATAGGGAGCTCAACAAGCTAACGAAAAAGAATAGACACCCTCTCCCTAGAATTGACGATTTGTTTGACCAGCTTGTAGGAGCGTCTGTTTTCTCCCAACTCGATTTAGCAACCGGTTTTCATCAGCTAAGGGTGGCTGAAGATAGCATCGATAAAACGGCGTTCAGAACCCCAGACGGTTTCTTTGAATGGCTTGTCATGCCTTTCGGCTTGACAAATGCACCTGCTTACTTCGTGGACCTGATGAGTACGGTATTTAGAGATTTCCTCAACAAATTCGTAGTGGTCTCCGTAGATGATATCCTTATCTTCTCAAAGAGTGAAGAGGAACATGCTCAGCACCTAAGGGCAATCATGGAAACTTTGCGAGTCCATCAACTAAAAGCCAAGTTCTCCAAATGCCACTTTTGGAGAGAAGAGGTGAGGTTCCTTGGGCACATAGTATCCAAACAAGGGTTAGCAGTGGACCCTGCTAAGGTAGTGGCGGTACAGGATTGGAAGACACCAAGGAATGCAACTGAGGTCCGAAGCTTTCTAGGACTAGCAGGTTTCTATCGAAAGTTCATAAGGGATTTTGCGAAAGTCTCAGCTCCGCTCACGAAATTGACTAAGAAGAACCTAGCGTTCAATTGGAACTTGGATTGCGAGTTTGCTTTCCAACGACTAAAAAGGGCTCTCACAACAGCCCCAGTTTTGACGCTGCCAGATGGGAGCAAGATGTTCACTGTTTATACGGATGCATGTGGGACAGGGCTAGGCGCCGTCTTAATGCAAGAAGGAAGGGTAGTAGCTTATGGCGGGAGGCAGTTGAAAGTGCACGAAAAGAACTACCCAACCCACGATCTTGAGTTAGCCGCCATCGTCTTTACACTCAAGTCTTGGCGACACTATCTCCTAGGTGAGAAGTTCGAACTTTACACTGACCATAAATCGTTGAAATATCTTTTCTCGCAGAAGGATCTTAACTTGAGGCAAAAAAGATGGATGGAGTTTCTTGCCTCGTACGATTTCGAAATCTCCTATACTCCGGGCAAAGGCAACGTAGTGGCAGACGCGTTGAGCCGAAAGAAATTGACCCTAAGCCCGTTGTTTGTTGAAAGACAAAGCCTAGAGTTTATAGCCAGCTTCGACTTTAGGCCTTCCTCCGATTTCGTACCAGGCTTGCTAGCATCTCTCGAAGTGCGCCCAACTTTAGTGGATTCAGTAGGGACAGCACAACGCGAAGACCCTCAGCTTGTGGAAATAATTGATAGGCTAATTAGGGGTGAGACTTCAAGTCACCTCAACAGATACTCCATCGACGATAAGGGTTTGCTAAGGCGAGACGGAAGACTATGCGTCCCACAGACAAAAGATTTAATAAAGAAGGTTCTCGAGGAAGCACATCACTCCAAGATGACGATACACCCAGGCGGAGATAAAATGTACAAAGACATAAAGAGGACTTTCTTCTGGAACGGCATGAAAAAGGACGTGGCAGATTTCGTTTCTAAGTGCATGGTGTGCCAACAGGTTAAGGCGGAACAGAAAAAGCCTGGCGGACTGCTACATCCTCTGGAGGTCCCGCAGTGGAAGTGGGATAGCATCTCAATGGACTTCATCGATGGGCTGCCTAGGTCTAGGAGAGGCAACACTAGCATTTGGGTAATAGTGGATAGGCTTACTAAAAGCGCCCACTTTTTACCTGTCAAAAGTAAAAGAACTGCCTCATCCCTAGCATCACTTTACCTCAAGGAAATCGTTCGACTCCATGGAATACCATCTAGCATTGTTAGTGACCGAGACCCCATCTTCACCAGCGAGTTTTGGCGGAGTCTGCAAGAAGCAGTAGGAACGCAGTTATGCTTGAGCACAGCCTATCATCCCCAAACCGACGGTCAAACAGAGAGAGTGAATAGAGTTTTGGAAGACCTCTTAAGACTATGCGTCCTTGACTTCGGAGGGACATGGGAAGACCACCTTCCTTTGGTGGAATTTGCCTACAACAACAGCTATCAAGCAACCATCGGAATGGCGCCCTTCGAAGCTTTATATGGAAGACCGTGCCGATCGCCCACTTGTTGGTGGGAGTCCACGGATAAGCTCATACTTGGACCAGATATGATCCGAGAGACCTCAGAGAAAGTAGACTTAATACGAAGAAGGATGAAGACGGCCCAAGACAGACAAAAGTCCTACGCCGACAAGAGGAGGACCGACCTTGAATTTGAAGTTGGAGACAGAGTTTTTCTCAAGGTATCACCGCTAAGGAACGTTGTTCGTTTTGGAACCACAGGAAAACTGGCACCAAGGTTCATAGGGCCATTCCCTATTATCGAGAAAATTGGGAAAATGGCCTATAGATTAGAGCTACCCGAGAAGTTGGCTGGAGTCCACAACGTTTTTCACGTTTCACATCTCCGAAAATGTCTGCATGAGTCAGCTGAAGTGGTAGAGCCAAATATCCTCGAAGAGGCCGAAGTGGAACGCGAAGCGACCATAAGAAAAGTTCCAACCCGCATCTTAGGAACAGAAGTGAAGAAGCTACGCAACCGCGAAGTCAAGCTCGTCAAAGTTCAGTGGAGCGACGCCGAGGGAGACGCGACTTGGGAAACTGAAGCTAGAATACGTACTGCCTACCCTTTTCTGTTCGAGGGTACATCCTTGATCTTTCCTTTTTCCTTAAGTTGCGCTTTTATCTATCTTTTTAGGTATATTTCCTCGACCTTATCCTTTAGGTAGAATCTTTTTGGATGAAAACATGTAGTTGAAACATGTTATGGATGATGGTTGCAAGTGGTTGCAAGTGATTGCTAGTGGTTGCTCGTGGTTGCATATACACACACAATCTAGGTTTTAGATCGGCTCAGTCACTTCATATTGCATATGCATATATGTTTGCATTCGTATGTGGTTGAACTCTAATGTGTTGACATGTGGATGCTGCATTTGTATTGAATGATTGTGCACTCATGTAGAATCAAGAATAGGAAAATTTGCATACATAATGGATTCATGGCACTTACATAATTCGCATTAAGGAGGTCAACTGAATCAGTAGACCGCCTGATTTTGCATTAGATAAGTTCATGTACACACACACGTCGCATATGATCATGAAGCATTAGAAGTCTTTTGAGGACAATGGATGCTCGTGTTTGATGGATGAGTAGATGGATGATTGGATGTTAGGATATACATTCCTCCTAACTTGAAGATTTCGGGGACGAAATCCTTTTAAGTGGGGGAGAATGTAACACCCCGAGAATTCTATAACTATGAAATTCACAAATTCAAGTATAATTAATTTGAAATCAAAGAACTAAGGGAAACGGGATACGCCATTGCGTTCGTCTCGGAAAAATACGCGAAATAGAGTCCGAGTTTTCGAAAAACGGAGTCCGTATGGAGAAGATATGGCCTTCGGAAGTTTTGAATTAAATTTAAAATTCAAACAGAATAAAATAATTAAAAATCGGGCCCCATGGGCCAGGGCGGATAAACACCCGCCTAGGCCACCCAGGTCGACTGGGCTGTCGACCTGGGCTACCCATGTCGACAGGGCTGTCGACAGCCCTGTCGACAGGGGTGTCGACCTGGTCGAGCCCAGCCAACCTGGCTAGCCAGGTCTGTGTTTGGCCGATTTTCTGTGGTCTGCTTTGTCACTAGGGCTAGGTGGCAAGTTTCAATTGGTCTCTCCTTAGAATGAATGGCTACGATCAATCCAAGCAACATCAATGGTCCTAATCAGTTCCTAACCTCTATATAAACAACCCTAGACTAAACCCTAATCTATTCATTCAAAAATAAGAACATAGCCGCCATGTTGCTGAGGAACGACTAGGAGTAGCCACCAAATTGGAGAGAGGATTAGGAGGAAGATTCTAAAGCTTAAAGCAACCTAAACAAATCAATTCAACAAAGGAATTTGCATCTTCAATCCCTAAACTAGAGAATTCATCACACCATTGTAAGTAGAGTATTACTTTGGTATGAATAAACAATTGTGTTGGTTTGTATGCTTGAATTGTGGCAATAAAGTTATTCATATTTGTGCATTCTTATCAATTTGAAATGTTATATACGTTTGGATATTCTTGAATTATGTTATTCATGTTATAATGAACTACATGCGGTGGTTCTATGCAAGTATACGTTTGGAATATTTCGCAAATTATGTAATCCATGTTGAAGCTACATGTATGTAGTTGATTTAAATTTATGCAAGTTTGGGATTTTGCTACTATGCCATCATGATGTATATTTTTGTGCATAAATCATTTTGTAAGTAATTAGAACAAGTTTGGTTATTATAATCCATAGGAAATTATGTTGAGAATTTGGCATCATGTATTAAGCCATGCTTTTGTACTAGAAAACCTATTTGCAAACTTATGAATATGGCTAGGCTATGAATGATATTTGGCATAATTGAAATCCATGATTAAGTCTATCTTGTTTACAAGAATTATATGATGACATATGTGGTACATGGCTAGGTTAGGTTCAAAAAAGTCCCTTTTGTAAGTTTACATGACTAAAGTAAGAATCATGATTTCATGTTAGAAATATTTATGCCATGGTTATGTGAACAAATTTAACTATACTTATGCCATGCTTATGTTTGATATTATGCCATGCTTATGTTTGACATTATGTCATGCTTATGCTAGAAATGTTTATGCCATGCTTATGTTTGACATTATGCCTAAATAAAAATATAGGTTCATGTGTCAATAATGATATCTCAATTACAAGTTCACATGCTTTGATTCATGTCACCTATGTTTTATGACCAAAGTATATGTCACTACTATGCAAGTACACCAGTTTCTATTTTGTATTTCCAACGTCATATTGCAAGTTCATGCGCTCACCTTCCCCTTTTTGTGTATGTAATCACGCTTTAAGCCTCCCCTTTCGCATGGCTAGGTTGGGCTTTAAAAGGCTAAGCCCAACATATATATAATAAACGGACGTGTTAAACGGGGGAAATAACGTTGGGTAAAAATTACTAATGAATGAAAATATAAAATAGAAGGGCCCAAATTCAAGTATGGGTTGGGCCCATGATTGGTGTAACCTTTACACCATTAACTTAATAATGGGCCGCAAATATTTACATATAAGAAAATAAAGAAGAAAGACAAAATATGTAAATGTAGAACATACGATGTGTTTAACCCGAGGTTGGATTGAGTTGTGATGTAAACCTGCCCGGAACCGCCCGGCTGTCCAGTAGTCACAACAATACCTATCCAATGTGGGAGGTTAAACATGGAGCCCAATAAGGACCCGAGGTTAGATTGAGTTGTGGCGTAAGACTGCCCGGAACCAACCGGCAACAGGTAGCCACAACAATACCTGTCTAATGTGAGAGGTCAGGGCCTTAATAAGACAATTAAGGCTGAGTCAGGATTGTTAGGATTAAGTGAACTAAAGACTTAATCAAAATGGAACATGCTAAACTAAACGGACTGGTGGGGGTTAGGTTAGAAAACACTTAACCAACTTAGCATGTTGGCTGGAGATAGAAAACCTAGTAACGGGGGACCCTTTTCAGCAGTAACCCTAGAAGGTGTATCAGGATACCTTGAAACTAGGCAGGGTGGGGCACGATTACTGGGCTGATTGTAATAGGTCAAATCGACGGCGGTGGTGTAGCAGTGTAGGTTCTAACGGGGTGCGGGCGTGCACACACTCCGGCGCAGAAAAATAAAGCACCGGGCACCAGTAGCATACCTGTGCATTCTAAGGTTGTGTCGGGCCGCCACCATGGGACTTGATACACCCCATGGTGGGACCAGCATAGGTAACTACAACATCGGGGGCCGTAAGACACATGTAACTATGCGAGTAGGAGCCGATCATCATAGAATGGATCACATCACCCTGATTATGGGGTGCCAGTTGGAAACTAGTTTATATGGGTTCAGAGATCAACATGGGGTACGATAGTATATTCGACCCTAGACAACTTAACCAAGTTTATAGTGCATGCCCACTTCTTGTTTATACTTATCATACCCAGTTCTTTATTCATAGACAAAATAGTACTAGACTTACTCAGGCTTTATGTCTGACTCTACTTTTCTTTCGTCTTTTTTCTTCCATTTCCCCCCCAGGTCCTCAGGGAGGGAACACAGTAGCTTGACCAGCCTTAACATCCAGCTTGAAGAAGAGAAATGTATTGCTTGGACTTTCCTGTTTTGAACTATGGCTTTGGACAATCCACTATGTGGACTTTTGCAGTTTATCTATGTTTTATTTATGCTTCTTTAAATAATGTACTCAAGACAGATTATGAAAGTGTTATGTTATGTTTTTGGAAAGGATGTTGTTGTAACACGTATTTGACTTTATGAAATAAAGTTTGTTGTTCTTCCGTTGTTTACAAATATGTGTTCTTATATCTGTCTTGTATATCTGTGACTTGTACTTATAAACCTCCACCAAAATTAGGGCATTCCCTTTGAGAGTGACCCTAACGGAGGTGGGGTGTTTCAAATAATATACATTATAAAATTATCAGAGATTACAATACATTACATAGCAGCGGAAAATAATACAAAATACAACTGAAGGAGATATACGGATACAAAGCTTTCTGGATATCGTTCCAGCTGTAAACCAGGATCCTCTCAATATAAATCTGCAAAACCAAAACTACTAGTTGCCCGTGTCAAAATAAGGGCACCCAGAGTTTAGGTTAAAACAATAAACTCCAGGTCAGTCATGGGACTAGTGTGAGAACTAAAACAATTATTAATCTTTATTTTAAATCAGGTATATCAAGGGACCAAGACGTATAACACGGAACGGGTTTCCTCCCAAGAATACTAGTGCATAAAACAAACAGCGCAATGCATTTTTAGAAAAATGAAGCTATTATAAGACCCAGGTCCTATCACACAATGCAACGCAAGCCGGGGGATAGGGTTTTCCCTTATAATAGCCAAACATGCTTAGTACATTTAAAACAAATCATTTGATACTATTATAAGTGCATAGTGTATAAAACAACTTCAAATCATAAGTATCAATCATAGACGGCATGGGTACCATATATCATGTCGCCATACTAGGCTCTACAATCAAAACCGCAAATGTCACGTATTTGGAAATTGGACTTCCATCTGTGAACCGAGGCAAAAGATAGTCCTCTACCGATTCGAGACAATCTAGCCTACCATGTCTCAGGATCAGAACGCATCGACCCTTGGAGCGACAGAGCCGGTCCACCGATGTGGATTAGACGAAATCCTGAACACTACGTCTTCCCGCCCTATGGGGCGCAAATGAGCCAACGAATGACTCTATCGGCTTCACATAGTCACCGATATATCTGAGGCGCCTCGCAACAGCAATAACCACATAAGTCAAACTCGTCAAGGCGTGTAAAACCACTGACGCCACTTCTAGCTAGAAAGAAACACATGTCCTCCCTGAGGTCCTTCTCCCGTTTTTGGTTCACAACAGGGGTGTGAGGCTCGCGAATTGACGCTACACAAAGCTACGCCACAAAGGTTGTGCTTTGATCATCAACCACAACACTTTGCTTTTCAACAGAAGCCTTGATCATTTGCATATTAGCATGCCACACAGGCAATTCACGCTATGCAATCGATATCAATCACACAGAATGAAATCCGATGTCAGACACACAGTCCATCTACAAGTTCGTTCTGGGTCTGAACGAAACCGGAGGCACCTAGTACCCCGCATATCCATCGATCTCCAAGTACGTCTGTAACACCCCGTATTTCAGTTAATGCTAAGATTCACTAATTGTAGAATAAATAATCTCAAATGTGAGAATTGGGGGAAACGGGCTGCGTCATTGCGTTCGTCTCGGAAAAATACGCAGAATAGAGTCCGAAATTTTGTAAATCGGAGTCCGTATGGCCCAGTTAAGGCCCAAAGAAGTTTTCAGAAAATTCAAAGTTAAAAACAGATGTAAAATTCAGTTATAAAACAAGTTTGGAGCCAAAAGCGGAAAGGGCGGGAAAGTTCCCGCCTAGCCCCGTGTCGACAGGCATGTCGACAGGGGTGTCGACAGGCATGTCGACAGGGGTGTCGACAGCCCTGTCGACAGGGGTGTCGACACAGGGTGTCGGCCCTGTTGATCTGGGTGCACCAGATCTGGTTTTTGGTTGAGTCTTGGGCTGGGTTCTAGAGATTTCCGAAATCTAAGGGTCCTAATCTAATCTAGGGTTAATCTAAGGGCCTAAAACACTCACCTAATCTATAAATACACCCTAAACCTACCCTAATCCATACTAAAAATAGAATTGAGGGCTACATGCCGCCAAATTAAATCTTAGAAGGAGCCTCCACTAATTTATGAAGAGGTTTGCAAGCTAATCACTCTCTAATCAACCTCTAATCCATTCTAAGCATCTTAATCTTCTTCATTTGGAGTGCAAATTTGCTAGTTGTGAGTTTCTATCACTTTGATGATCAATTGCTAAATTAAGTAGATGAGATATGATGAGATCTATGGTTTTGCATGAGGATTAATGGGTTTTCAAGTCATATGATATGATGTGAATATGCTAATCTATGTTTAATATTAATCCTATGTTTATGCATGTTGAATATGTGAGTTTATGCATGTTGAATATGTGAGTTTATGCAAGTTAAGTATGTGGGTTTATGCAAGTTAAGTGGTGTGTTTATGCATAATAAGTAATTGATTCTATGCATGCTAAGTATGTGGTTTTATGCATACTAAGTGTTTGGTATTATGCATAAATCATGACATGCAAGTTTACCCTTTTAAATGTGATGCATACATATGCAAGATAACACCTTTATATGCTATGAATATATATATATATATATATATATATATATATATATATATATGCATGTTTACCCTCCTTTAAGATGCAAGTCATATATGCAAGTTCAACATGTTATGCAAGTTATGTGTATGCTTATATGCAAGTTCAACATGTTATGCAAGTTATGTGTATGCTTATATGCAAGCTCAACATGTATGCAAGTTATGTGTATGATATTATGTAAGTTATGTGCATGTTGTTATGCAAGTTCATATGCAAGTTATGTGTATGATATTATGTAAGTTATGTGCATGTTGTTATGCAAGTTCATATGCAAGTTATGTGTATGATGTTATGCAAGTTATGTGCATGATGTTATGCAAGTTATGTGTATGTTGATATGCAAGTTATGTTTATAATATTATGCAAGTTATGTGTATGATGTTATGCAAGTTAACATGTAACATGTTGTGCAAGTTCACACCTTTAAGACACATGCAAGTTCACCTTTGTATAACCTATGAACACTTATGCGAGTTGCCTTTATATATGACATATGTATGTTCATGCAAGTTGGGTTATTTAGTAATGCTAGTTGGGTTAATATCATGATGTAAGTGGACACCTTTTAACCCATGTTAATGCTAAGGTATGCTAAGTGAAACCCATGTTAATTGTGAAAGAATCTTCTCTTGGAAATATGTCGTGTTAGCATAAGTACGTGGGAAACGATGGGGTTAATAGACATGTTAATGAAATGGTGTGAAATGGTTATGATTAAGCATACCATAAAATGAATAAGCATAAGTGGGAATTTACCTATTGAGTTAGGTCTACCCCATGGGAATTTACCTATTGAGTTAGGTCTACCCATGTTATGGAATTGGGAATTTACCTATTGAGTTAGGTCTACCCATATTCTTGTAAATGTGAATATTAATTAGGGATAATTAATAAATATGGGGGTGATTACTTAGGTGTAATTAATCGACTAAGACACGAGGTTGGACTCATTTGTAGTGTAAAACTGCCCGGACCCTACCGGCTTAACCAGTTGCTACAAATGTTAGCCCAATGTGGGAGGTCTTAGGCACAAATTAAATACGTGATTAAAGTAAAGACACGAGGTTAGACTCTGTTATGACGTAAAACTGCCCGGACACTACCGGCTTAACCAGTTGTCATAAAAGCCAGCCTAATGTGGGAGGTCTTTATGGGAGATCACGGTCTTAATTAATTAAGAAACACTTAACCATATTAGCATGTAGTGGGACATGAGGGGTTAAGTGGGTGCCTTGGGTGGCATGAGGAGACTAGTGGGTTGACTTGGGTGGCAATAGAAAATATGATTAGAATACTTAACCAAAGTGAAACATGTAATTAAAACATGGTTAAAGGGTTAAGTAAGTGCTTTGGGGTGGCATGTGGAAATCTAGTGGGTACCTGGTATGACAACTAGAATATGATTAAATGACTTAGCCAAAATGTATAACATGTAGGTGGACATGGTTAAAGGGTTAAGTGGGATTCACTAGAAATAACAAGCTTAGGTGGTAGCTTGTGGGGGCCCATTTCAACCAATATCCCAAACGTATCTTAGTAGGCTCGACTCTAGTCGAGTGACGGGACACGCATATTGGGCTTGACTATAAGAGGCCAAACCGGGTTAGCGGTGGCAACGCAGGACCAACGGGTTTCATATGCGTGTGTGGACCCGGGCTGGTTGGTAAGTCGTTGTTGCATCGTGTAGATATAAAGCCGTGCACCGTTGATATTATCAGGTTGCCACTTTGGGTAATGATACACCCCATCGTGGGACCAGCACGGGTATCTACGTAAGGGAGCCGATCACTTGGGGAGTAGTGGGTACACCTATGTAGTCAGATAGGGGTACACGAAACTACTAAATTACTAAGTACACTTAGGGGGATCAACCTTTAAGTAGGAATGACTGGTGTGGTGCAGTGTAGTAATTATCCTTGGGTGGGTGGATGCGTCTTTACGGTTATCTTAGTTTATCCTAAGTCTACCAAGCTGCTTAGTGTAGCCATTCATCCCCAGACGTTACCGTATATCAAGCTTATGTCTTCTCTGGTTACTTTAATGATTGTATTGTTAAAGTTATAGGACTCGCTCAGACTTATGTCTGACCCCGTTTTTTTTTTATCTTTTTTTCCCAACCCTCAGGTTATCAGAGTGGGCTCAGTACGAGTAGGTATTGATCAGGCGGCATTATTCTCTTTTGGAGCTTGGATCATAGATGTAGAGCTCAGCCTACCCTTTCTTTTATGGCTATCAGTTCATGTATTGGGATTATGTACTTTTATTTATCAGGATGGATATTTTGTACTTGACTCTTATTATGGTTTTGTGATGTAACCAAACATGTTTTACTTTCCGCTGCAATGAAATGATGTTTTGAAATTTTCAAGTATTACTTATATCTGTCTTGTTGTAATTTTTCTGTTCTATATTCACTTAAAATACTCCACCGATGTTATGGCATTCCCTTAGAGAGTGACCATAGCGGGTGTGGGGTATTACACGTGGTATCAGAGCAAAGGTTACCGGAACAGATAAAATTTTTAGAAAACTATTTTTCTAAAAACATTTTTGGAAGAAATATTTTCAAAAACATGTCTTTAAAGAGAAAAGTTTTTGAAAGAAAAGCATAATCCCCGATAGCCATATCTTTATCTTTCGAATTCTCCGTTTTGAATCTTCTTTTTTTTTTCGTCTCAGCATGGCTGAAGATCTTTATCTTCCGGACGGTGTAGCGGTACCAGTATGGTATAGGAGGTTGTTAGAGGCTAGGGCCGCCGCTGCAGGTCCAGCAAATGTTCCTCCTCCACCCGTTGCACTCGTTCCTCCTCGCGCGGATACTTTTGCTATGACTTGTAGGAAGTTTAAGGCTATGGGAGGAAAACCTTTTGTGGGAGCTAGGGATTGGCTTAATGAGACGGAAGAATTGATGGAAATCTTGGAAGTGGAAGAGGGAAAGAAAGTCAGGTTAGCCGCTTGGTTAATGGAAGGAGAGGCCTCGTTCTGGTGGGAGGCCACTAATGGAGAACGCCCTGTTGATTCTTCGATGGATTTCAGGCAAAGGTTTGAGGCAAAGTTTCTCTCAAAAGCGGAAGAAAATATGCACGTGGAAAGGCTCTTGAACTTAAAGCAAGGGAACTTGTCGGTGAAAGAATATGGTAACAAGTTTAAGCAGTTAGCGAGATTCAGCATAGACTTGGTAAACACACCGGAAGAGAAAGCTTTGAGGTTCGTTAAAGGCTTGAATGAACCGATGCACGGGTTGGCTATGTCTCACATCCCTATGGGGGCCACTTTCGAGAAGCTAGTGGACATGGCACTTATGCATGAGGAAGAGAAGGGTCCCAATGCTAATAAAGCACTTGAGAAGAAAGGAGATCAGAAGAAACCTCAACAGCAACAGCAAAACAAGGGTGGGAAAGGCAACGGTGGCAAGGGAAAGAAGTTCTTCAGTTGTGGGACACTAGGCCACCTAAGCAAGGATTGTCGCAAGAAGAGGAAGGCTGGCTGCTTCCACTGTGACGAAGCAGGACATCTAGTGAAAAACTGCCCTAAGAAAGGGCAAAGGACGGGATCTACCTCAGGAGGACAGGTGCAAGTTCTTTTGGCACCAACTCAGGCAAGGGGGCAAGCTCAGGCTCTCGCGGTTCCACCGATTCAGGAAAGAGGTAGAACTATTTCCATTGAAAGTCTAGTTTTTCTGTTTGATTATCCGGGTCAAACTTTATTTGATTTTGACGCATCGAGTTCGTTTATTTCATTATTGTTAGTTGAGTCACTGCGCTGAGACACCAGTTAGTAGATGATCCCTTAGTTGTTTCAAACCCAATTGGGGCTCCATGATGTGTTTGGGTTTGAAAGTTGCTATACTTAGCGTTGAGTTTAGATGTGATGCTTTTTGGGCTTCACGGGCTATGGGTTAGTTTTGTGCATGGACTGGTTATCCAGTAACGGTGCCGTTCTTATTGTGGAAGGAGAGTTGTTAGGCTTATGACCCGCTAGGGTAACACTCTCGAGATCTCTTGTAATCCCATGGAATCTGTTATGCTAAGTTATCTAGAATCGCTTGACACGTCGGTCAAGAGTTCGCGATCTGTTAAGTGGTCCGGGAATACTCGGATGTGTTTGAGGAGGTGAAGGGCTTACCTCCGGAGCGGGAGGTTGACTTCCGAATATATCTTGTAGACAATACCAAACCAGTGTCTTGGCCAGTGTGCCACGTGGCTCCTCGTGAGAGGAGGGATCTCCATAAGCAAGTAGGCAATTTGCTTGAGAAGGGGTTTAGAAGACGAAGTATATCGGAGTGGGGTGCTCCGGTAGTTTTTTCTATGAAGGCAGATGGGTCCCTCAGACTTTGTGTAGGCTAAAGAGAGCTAAATAAACTCACAAAGAAGAATAGACACCCATTGCCGAGGATTGATGATCTTTTTCCAATTAGTTGGCGCCTCAGTAGTTTCATAAGCTGGACTTAGCCACGGGGTTTCGTCAGTTGAGAGTGGCTGAGGATAGTATAGAGAAGGCTGCTTTTAGGACTCCGGATGGCTTTAATAGGTGGAGCCGAGCCAGTTATGGAATAAACGGTGGTGTTGGAGTGAGACTGGAAAGGACATCCAGAGTTGGACAAGGGCTTAATTATTTAGCCGTTTTTACTAGTATCATCTCACGTAGGTCGTCTGAATTCGAAGGAGGTATCCCTTGGTTGTTTGTCTGATAGTGGTTTAGGCCTTTGGGGCTTGCATTTGGGGGATGTCGAGTTCGATTAGGGTGGTCTGCGTGAGAGATGGACAGTTTTGATGATTTTGGTATTATCCCGGTTTTCTCTAGAAGTGGAGAAAAGCATGCCCTACATCTTAGGGAAGTGTTGGAGACTCTTCGAGCGCATAGTCTTAGGGCAACAAAAAGTGGATGGGATTCTTGGCATCCTATGAGTTTGAGATAGCGTATACCCATGGCAAGGGTAACGTGGTGACGAATGCCTTAAGAAGAAAAAGGTTGTCCTTGAGTTCATTGTTCGTTGAACGACGGAGTTTAGAGTTGATTACTATGTTTGACTTTAGACCTTCCGTTGACTTTGTAACTGGTTTGCTAGCCTCCTTGGAGGTTAGGCCTACTCTTTTGGGACGTATTGGCGGAGCAGCGGGACGACCCACAGTTAGTTAAGTTGGTAGAGACGGTAGACTTTGCGTACCGCAAGACAGGGGTTTGAGGAAAGGTTATATTTGATGATGCACATCGGTCGAAGATGACCATTCATCCCGGTAGGGACGAGATGTACCAAGACATGAAGCGAGTTTTCTTTTTGGCCGGTATGAAGAAAGACATGGCCGAGTATGTCGCTAGATGCTTGGTGAAAGCGGAGCAAAAGAAACCAAGTGGGTTGCTTCACCCATTGGAAGTTCCGCTAAGGAAGTGGGATAGTGTCTCGAAGGATTACCGAAATCAAGGAAGGGTAATACGGGGATTTGGGTTGTGGTAGATAGACTTACTAAGTGTGCCCATTTCATACCCGTGAAGAGCAAGAGGACTATTCCATGTCTAGCTTCAGTTTACATTCGAGAGATTATTAGATTGCATGGTGTACCTTCCAGTATTGTGAATGATCAAGATCCTATCTTCACTAGTGAGTTTTGGAGAAGTTTGCAAGAGGCGGTACTCAGTTGTGTCTGAGCACCGCATATCATCCTCAGACGGACGGCCAAACTGAGAGGGTGAATCGTGTCCTAGAAGACCTTTTGAGGCTTTGTATCTTAGATTTTGGAGGTACATGGGAAGAGCATCTTCCATTGGTGGAGTTCGCATAATAATAACAGCTTTCAGTCCAGTATTGGTATGGCTCCTTTCGAAGCTCTTTATGGAAGGCCTTGTCGATCTCCTACATGTCGGTGGGAATCTACGGATAAGATCTTGTTTGGGCCAGATATGGTTAGAGAGACTTCAGAGAAGATTGATTTGATTCGAAGAAGGATGAAAGCAACGCAAGATAGACAGAAATCTTATGCGGATCGGAGAAGGACGGATCTTGAGTTTGAGGTTGGGGACATGATTTTTGTCAAAGTATCTCCGTTGAGAAATGTTGTTCGCTTTGGGTCCGTTGGGAAGTTAGCACCGAGGTTTGTTGGGCCGTTTCCTATTAAGGAAAGGATTGGACGGATGGCATATAGGGTGGAGTTGCCCGACAGACTTAGTGGTGTTCATGATGTATTCCATGTATCACATCTGAGGAAGTGCTTTCATGAGACCGCAGAGGTGGTAGAGCTGAGCTTGCTTAGAGATGTAAAGGTAGAGCGTGATGCGATGATTCGACGAGCTCCTACTTGCATCCTTGGATCAGAAACTAGGAAGTTGAGGAACAGAGAAGTTCAGCTAGTTAAAGTGCAATGGGGAGATGACGAAAGCAATGCTACTTGGGAGACGGAAGCGAAGATGCGTTCTTTGTATCCATTTCTTTTTGAGAGTATGTCTTTTAACTTCTCCTTTATCGCTTGCCTAGTACTTATCTTTAGTATGTCCTCTCGTTAGTACTGTTTGACCTTTAGATAGGGTAAACCTATGGTTGAAACATGTGTTTGAGACATGTTATGGTTGATGGATGCAAGTGGATGCAAGTGTTTGCTAGTGGTTGCTCGTGGATGCATATACACACACTCTAGGCACTAGATCGGCTCAGTCACTTCATATTGCATATTGCATAAAATTGTGTGTAGGAAGCTATATTTATGGATGTATAATGATTGTGTTATCATATGGATGATGCATTTTGGTGAATGATTGTGCACTCATGTAGATATTGTATGTGTCGATAGGGTTCTCTTGCATACATAATGGATGCATGGCACTATCATGGTTTGCATATGTTCATACATTAGATAGGGAACATATACACACACTTTTTGCATATGCTCATACATCATTAGAAATTGTTTTAAGGACAATGGATGCCCATGTTTGATGGATTGAGTAGATGGTTGTTTGGATGGTAGGATATGCATTCTCCTTAGCTTAGAGATTTCGGGGACGAAATCCTTTAAGGAGGGGAGAATGTAACACCCCGTATTTCAGTTAATGCTAAGATTCACTAATTGCAGAATAAATAATCTCAAATGTGAGAATTGGGGGAAACGGGCTGCGTCATTGCGTTCGTCTCGGAAAAATACGCAGAATAGAGTCCGAAATTTTGTAAATCGGAGTCCGTATGGCCCAGTTAAGGCCCAAAGAAGTTTTCAGAAAATTCAAAGTTAAAAACAGATGTAAAATTCAGTTATAAAACAAGTTTGGAACCAAAAGTGGAAAGGGCGGGAAAGTTCCCGCCTAGCCCCGTGTCGACAGGCATGTCGACAGGGGTGTCGACAGGGGTGTCGACAGCCCTGTCGACAGGGGTGTCGACACAGGGTGTCGGCCCTGTTGATCTGGGTGCACCAGATCTGGTTTTTGGTTGAGTCTTGGGCTGGGTTCTAGAGATTTCCGAAATCTAAGGGTCCTAATCTAATCTAGGGTTAATCTAAGGGCCTAAAACACTCACCTAATCTATAAATACACCCTAAACCTACCCTAATCCATACTAAAAATAGAATTGAGGGCTACATGCCGCCAAATTAAATCTTAGAAGGAGCCTCCACTAATTTATGAAGAGGGTTGCAAGCTAATCACTCTCTAATCAACCTCTAATCCATTCTAAGCATCTTAATCTTCTTCATTTGGAGTGCAAATTTGCTAGTTGTGAGTTTCTATCACTTTGATGATCAATTGCTAAATTAAGTAGATGAGATATGATGAGATCTATGGTTTTGCATGAGGATTAATGGGTTTTCAAGTCATATGATATGATGTGAATATGCTAATCTATGTTTAATATTAATCCTATGTTTATGCATGTTGAATATGTGAGTTTATGCATGTTGAATATGTGAGTTTATGCAAGTTAAGTATGTGGGTTTATGCAAGTTAAGTGGTGTGTTTATGCATAATAAGTAATTGATTCTATGCATGCTAAGTATGTGGTTTTATGCATACTAAGTGTTTGGTATTATGCATAAATCATGACATGCAAGTTTACCCTTTTAAATGTGATGCATACATATGCAAGATAACACCTTTATATGCTATGAATATATATATATATATATATATATATATATATATATATATATATATATATGCATGTTTACCCTCCTTTAAGATGCAAGTCATATATGCAAGTTCAACATGTTATGCAAGTTATGTGTATGCTTATATGCAAGTTCAACATGTTATGCAAGTTATGTGTATGCTTATATGCAAGCTCAACATGTATGCAAGTTATGTGTATGATATTATGTAAGTATTGTGCATGTTGTTATGCAAGTTCATATGCAAGTTATGTGTATGATATTATGTAAGTTATGTGCATGTTGTTATGCAAGTTCATATGCAAGTTATGTGTATGATGTTATGCAAGTTATGTGCATGATGTTATGCAAGTTATGTGTATGTTGATATGCAAGTTATGTTTATAATATTATGCAAGTTATGTGTATGATGTTATGCAAGTTAACATGTAACATGTTGTGCAAGTTCACACCTTTAAGACACATGCAAGTTCACCTTTGTATAACCTATGAACACTTATGCGAGTTGCCTTTATATATGACATATGTATGTTCATGCAAGTTGGGTTATTTAGTAATGCTAGTTGGGTTAATATCATGATGTAAGTGGACACCTTTTAACCCATGTTAATGCTAAGGTATGCTAAGTGAAACCCATGTTAATTGTGAAAGAATCTTCTCTTGGAAATATGTCGTGTTAGCATAAGTACGTGGGAAACGATGGGGTTAATAGACATGTTAATGAAATGGTGTGAAATGATTATGATTAAGCATACCATAAAATGAATAAGCATAAGTGGGAATTTACCTATTGAGTTAGGTCTACCCCATGGGAATTTACCTATTGAGTTAGGTCTACCCATGTTATGGAATTGGGAATTTACCTATTGAGTTAGGTCTACCCATATTCTTGTAAATGTGAATATTAATTAGGGATAATTAATAAATACGGGGGTGATTACTTAGGTGTAATTAATCGACTAAGACACGAGGTTGGACTCATTTATAGTGTAAAACTGCCCAGACCCTACCGGCTTAACCAGTTGCTACAAATGTTAGCCCAATGTGGGAGGTCTTAGGCACAAATTAAATACGTGATTAAAGTAAAGACACGAGGTTAGACTCTGTTATGACGTAAAACTGCCCGGACCCTACCGGCTTAACCAGTTGTCATAAAAGCCAGCCTAATGTGGGAGGTCTTTATGGGAGATCACGGTCTTAATTAATTAAGAAACACTTAACCATATTAGCATGTAGTGGGACATGAGGGGTTAAGTGGGTGCCTTGGGTGGCATGAGGAGACTAGTGGGTTGCCTTGGGTGGCAATAGAAAATACGATTAGAATACTTAACCAAAGTGAAACATGTAATTAAAACATGGTTAAAGGGTTAAGTAAGTGCTTTGGGGTGGCATGTGGAAATCTAGTGGGTACCTGGTATGACAACTAGAATATGATTAAATGACTTAGCCAAAATGTATAACATGTAGGTGGACATGGTTAAAGGGTTAAGTGGGATTCACTAGAAATAACAAGCTTAGGTGGTAGCTTGTGGGGGCCCATTTCAACCAATATCCCAAACGTATCTTAGTAGGCTCGACTCTAGTCGAGTGACGGGACACGCATATTGGGCTTGACTATAAGAGGCCAAACCGGGTTAGCGGTGGCAACGCAGGACCAACGGGTTTCATATGCGTGTGTGGACCCGGGCTGGTTGGTAAGTCGTTGTTGCATCGTGTAGATATAAAGCCGTGCACCGTTGATATTATCAGGTTGCCACTTTGGGTAATGATACACCCCATCGTGGGACCAGCACGGGTATCTACGTAAGGGAGCCGATCGCTTGGGGAGTAGTGGGTACACCTATGTAGTCAGATAGGGGTACACGAATCTACTAAATTACTAAGTACACTTAGGGGGATCAACCTTTAAGTAGGAATGACTGGTGTGGTGCAGTGTAGTAATTATCCTTGGGTGGGTGGATGCGTCTTTACGGTTATCTTAGTTTATCCTAAGTCTACCAAGCTGCTTAGTGTAGCCATTCATCCCCAGACGTTACCGTATATCAAGCTTATGTCTTCTCTGGTTACTTTAATGATTGTATTGTTAAAGTTATAGGACTCGCTCAGACTTATGTCTGACCCCGTTTTTTTTATCTTTTTTTCCCAACCCTCAGGTTATCAGAGTGGGCTCAGTACGAGTAGGCTTTGATCAGGCGGCATTATTCTCTTTTGGAGCTTGGATCATAGATGTAGAGCTCAGCTTACCCTTTCTTTTATGGCTATCAGTTCATGTATTGGGATTATGTACTTTTATTTATCAGGATGGATATTTTGTACTTGACTCTTATTATGGTTTTGTGATGTAACCAAACATGTTTTACTTTCCGCTGCAATGAAATGATGTTTTGAAATTTTCAAGTATTACTTATATCTGTCTTGTTGTAATTTTTCTGTTCTATATTCACTTAAAATACTCCACCGATGTTATGGCATTCCCTTAGAGAGTGACCATAGCGGGTGTGGGGTATTACAACGTCTGGACGACCACTAACTGATTCCCTCCTCTTGGGTGTACGACCCAGTCAAGATCATCAGTAATCACCCAAATGACGTGAAGACCTCTGGTCTTCGACCACCGTCTTCATCTTCGGCTTATCGTCGTATCAGTTATTCAGAATGAGATAAACCCGGTCTTTTCGAATAACTCACGTATATATTAAACAAGTCTTACACAAACACAACATACGCCTCATTCTAATTCATCAGTCACTAACCGTAAATTAACAAGAGAATAATTCCCCAAATATTAACCCCGAAGGCCGAAACCAACACCAGATCAATACCCAGGAAACCGTTCTGCTTAGCTAACCTATAGTTAGTTTCTAAATTTCACATTCTGAGGGAAAGGTTCCCATTAATTTTATCAAAGATAAATTCCTTTAAATTTATTCATTAATCTTCTTTTGAATATCGATTCAACTGGTCGGGATTAACGAACCTTACCGAAGTAATCATTTGTTTTAATTTCCCAATCCCAACCTATTCATCCCATGAAGTAAAACTGGTCATACTTCATACCTAACACCACGGTGTTATTGGTAAATTCAATTACCATTTCACGTTTAAATCTAATTAAAGATTTAACTATCGCTTGGAGCAAAACTGGTGATACTCCATTCTCGATCATTTCAATCTAATTAAAGATTCATTGAAACTCCACTTAGTTTTAATCTTTAACTGGGTTAAAGAATCAATGTCATTTAAAACACGGTTCATGATAAACCCAAAATCACATCACGTTTCAATCAGTCCCTAACCGTAAATTAGCAAGTGAGCAATTCCCTAAGTATTAACCCCGAAGGCCGAAACCAACATCAGATCAATACCCCAAGAACCATTCAACTTAACTAATCTACAGTTAGTTTCTGATTTTCTTAACTCCGTTGGGCCTAATAACAGTATTATTGAAGATACCGTTCACGACAACCCAAAATCGTATTCCATTAATTATCGGGTTAAAGAACAAGTGTTATTTAAAACACTGTTCACGATAAACCCAAGAATCAATTCGAATTCAATTAAATACTATTTAATTGGTACGCTTCATTAAATCTAAATAAAAGATTTAATCTTTTTCTCAACTGGGCTTAAGAATAGTGTTAATGAAGACACCATTCACGACAAACCCAAATCACATTTGATATTAAATACAAGGCTCTGAATAGAAAATATATCGGCTTATATTCAATATCAAATTCTACGACCAACAAATATCATATTGGAAATAATGATATATATACCTTTCAAATTTCCATAATAACATCTGTATTATCACGAAATCCAACATCGAACTCTTCCGAAGATGATTTCGATTCAAATCCATTCCAATTCAATTATTGGAAATTCTGGTTACTTTTAAAACCCTTTTCAAATTCAATTTATTTATCTAAAAATAAATAGAATTATAATTCTAGTTCAAAACTAGTTCATTTCGATAAAAATCTATTTTTATCTTTTCAAATATGGAGTTTTTCATCCCAATTCTTCCCAAATCATTTCTAATTATTTTACACAAATTATTACTATTTTTAATAATTTTATCATGACCCGTACTGTCGATTTCCATCAACGGCCATCGAACTGCACTTACAGCGACCTTTTCCAAATTTGATTTGGACATAATTCCAGATCCAACCGTTAGATTTCAAATCTCTAATATTCATTAGAAGCTCTTTTCGATACGAACCCAACGGTTCCGGTTTTAGGAGAATCTGACGGTCGGATCTCCTGTAATATCCATTCGAAGTCAATAGTCGAATTTCGCGAACTGCCGCGGCGCGGCGCGTTCTTTCCAGGCCATTATATAATATATATAATATATACTTCATCGATTTCCTTTCGAAACGAATTTTATAAATCGTTTTAAATTCGTTTTCAAAACGATTTCAACTTCATTTCCAATTCAAATTAAAATTGATTTTTTTATAAATTCGTTTTAAATTCAATTCAAATTGATTTCAATTCAAATTGATTTCAATTCAAATCGATTTTTAATTCAATTTCAGTTCGTTTTCAATTCAATTCAATTTCAATTCGAATTCATTTCTATTCAATTTCAATTCGAATTCGAATTCATTTCAATTTGATTTCAATTCGAATTCAATTCTATTCAATTTTAATTCGAATTCAATTCTATTCAATTTTAATTCAATTCAATTCTATTCAATTTTAATTCAAATTCAATTCTATTCAATTTCTATTCGATTTTGAATTTATTTCAAATCGATTTCTATTCAATTTCAATTCAATTCAATTCAATTTGAATTTCTTTTCAATTCAATTCAATTCGAATTTCTTTTCAATTCAATTCGAATTCATTTTATATTTTCAAAATATTCGATTTTGAAATCACTTTTCAATATTTATTATAAAACGAATAAAATTGATATAAATATCGTTCACGTCAGAATGGCGTCAATCTAATCGACACGGCTTTAAATATTTCTATTTCAAATATTTCGATTCAAATATTTCTATTTCAAATATTTTAAAATATTCGATAATTCTGAACTGGAATCAGGCACAGTCAATTACCATATAATTGATTATATGGATTTCACACAACAAATGTGTATAACAACAATGAAAACAACAATCCATCATCCAGAGTGCATTCTACACTGTATAAGCATTAACCATAAATATTCAACGCTTATACAGCCTGTCAATCAATCGATTGTCATACAACTAATTATTGGGATTAGTGTATGCCCAATATCATCCCAATACCCATGTGGGGTTTCAAACAATCAACCACAGTTTTTATTTGTGCAGTTGGGCGATGTGTAAAATTTATCGTCCCAATCAATATCAGTCAAATCAGTGTATATAAACAAATCGTCCGATTTGTTTATAAATATTTATTTCATTTCATATACACGTTAAAAATTCTATTTTTAACTATAAAAATATTTTTAACTATATAAATATTTTATTTCATTTCACATCATCAATTTTCACAACAACATGCAATCAAACAAACAAGCCGTCCATGGTCTGTGGATGACGGGTGTCGAGTGCTACTAAACACCCTCTGCATCCTAGTATATATTTCAACTAGAAATAAAATAAATTAAAAGTGAGGAGTTCTCACCGAGGGTTCCACTCCTCCATTCTCTATTTCTGAACGGTTTGGAATTGAATTTGATTCCAGTCGGTTCCATCGCAGTCTGTTGCACTCTGTTCATTGTAAAAATCACATTTTTATTATTCAATTTTATATATAAAAATCATATTTTTACATCGCTACTTCATTATAAAAATTATATTTTTGTATCTCTCTTCTTCTACTAAAGATTATATATATTTTTATTTTCATACCATTCACATAAAAATCGTATTTTTCCTTCGCTAATGAATATATAAAAATCGGATTTTTCCTTCGCTAATGAATATATAAAAAATCGTATCTTCTTTTATATATGCTCTAATCTTTGTAGATCACAAAAATCTAATCCTTTCCTTTTATATAAATCATTTCTTTACTTTGTTCTTCACTTAATAAAATCATACGTTTATTTCTAAACGATTACAGATTAAAAATCATATTTTTATAATTAAAAACACTTCCTTATGTAATAAAAAAAACTGATTTTCTTCTATGTTTCATATAAAATAAAAACTATGTTTTTAACTTAAAATAAAATCAAATTTAAAAACACAGTAAAAAGAACTCACCTTTATTGGTGAAAACTGAATCTTGCGCCTGAGGGGGGGGGGTGGCTCAGCGCAGATTGAAGGAGGGAAAAGAGGTCGCTGCAGGGGGTTCAGGTGGAAGGCGGTAGGTTCCTGGCTTGGGGCATGAGGTGCCGCGATCTCGAATTGGGCATGGCGTTTTTGGAGAGGGGAGAGAGTAGGGAAGGGCAGTGCTTGAGGCGGTGGAGGCAGGGGAAGCCGGTGGTGGCGTTGTAGGGGGCGCGAGGCTAGGCGGTGCGGCCATCAACGTGGGGCTAGGGCACGATGCCCTCTTCTTCTTTTTTATTTGATTTCGTTGAAAATAACTGTCAAGGGGGAGAGAGAATGAAGAAAAAAAGGGGCAAGTTTATATATATTTAATTATTATTTTTCATTTTATTCTCCCAAAAATGTTGACTTCTTATTCGAGCTCGATTCGAGACCCAACGACAGTCGCCCATAGTGTAATACCCCCATTTCAAACACAATGGGATATGTTTCGCAAGCCAATTCACTTGTTACGACCAGTTTCCATCAAATTTAAAATATAAATTAGTATATATTCAATTCGAACGTACATTTCAAATTACCGGGGCAACATACAGACCCGAAAAATTCCAGAAAAATTATTTCTAGCTTCGTATTGACGATACGGTCCTAATGAAACCAATTTCGTCAAATTCTGAGACCGTTCGAAAAATGGCCATTTTCCAGTCGATTAAAATCAACTAAAACTGGTCAAACGCGTTTTTCTTTGCCATGCTCACATATTGATTCAAAAATTTATGAATAGCAATAACTTGACATCACGGATCCAACAAAAGTGGTTTCGTCGAAAACCGAGGTCGTTAGCAAAATTTCCATTTTTAAGGGCCGAAATTCCATAGCGACTATTCTGAAATTTCAACTAGACATAACTTTTGATTCCCGCTATGAAATTTTGAATTTTCGGATTCGTTGGAAAGATATTCTCAATTAGATTCAAATATTTTTGGTTTCACTAAAATCCGGTTTATTTTGCACCCGGTACATTCATTTGAACTTTGAAATCGGATTATCGAACTACCGCGCAATTTTCAATTCCTTTTATAATTAAAATAAAATATTTATATTCTAACGACGATCTATATAAATATATACGTTCTAATTCTATTCAAAATAAATTTCTTATTGATATTATTTAAAATAATTCATTTTAAATATTCAAACTTCGCTAAAATTGCCAAAATAAAAATTGTAAATTGGCTCAGATTTCCGGGTTATTACAATCCGTCAAACTATTTACTGCATAGAATACGCTATATACTATAATTTCTATCAGTAAGACAAAATATATTACTCTAGCACGTTTATATATTCTCATAGTCTATACAGTACTGCAAGCCCCTTCAAATCAACGGGATACTCAACAAGCACTCCATAGATACGGTACAACCAAACTTGTAGTTGGAGCGATTAATAAAATATGACAAAGCATTAAAGGCAATACTCAGAGAGGGATTCCACTGTTTGCAGAATCAGACTGATTGTAACGCATAGCCGCAGCTACCGCCCGCCTAGAGACACACACCGAAAATCAAAGGCGTGCACCAAATCTAATCACAAAAGTAATATAATGGTTCCAAAGAAGCATGATTGATAGGGGGATGACCCCACTTGGTCATAGTATATTTCTTGTTTAAGCCATTTTAAGATAACCCGAAAGTCAAGCCTATCCATCAATGTTCTCTTACTTCATTCCAGTAGCGTTCGCCTAACCTACCTACTTCATTCTGGATTCTCCACTATATAAACAATTGTTAAAGTGGTTTTTAGTATTGATAAAGGGTATGACATTATCTGGTCTCCATCACTTTAACAACCAAATGCTTAATTCATACTATGGTCATTTTATAACATCGATTTAAATAGATCTCAAAATATTTTAAACCAATACTAAAATTTTAACTTCGAACATGTTTTAGTTTAAATATTTATTTCAGAATTCATGTTAAGTCAAATTAAAATAAATCTAAGTTCATATATATAGTAATTTCACTTAAATCAATTTAATCTCATATCTTAAAAATCAAATTTAATTAGTTAATATATCATTATTAACTATTTTGTTATACTTCAACTCAGCTTATGTATTTATTATTGAAGGTTATAAAATATTTATGATTATGAAAACTTTTAAGTTTTTGATATAAATTCCTTAATATTAAAATTGGGCTTTCTATAAAAAAAATATTTACAAAAATTTATTTTACCAAATCATATAATTTTTAAATCAATAAAATATAAGTGAAATCTTAAACAAAATATAACACCTCTTATTTAATTAAATAATAATTTGGGTAAGAAATAAAGATTATATATATATATATATTTATGTGTGTGTGTGTGTGCATGAATATAAATGTTGAAATGAAAAGTGTAAGTTAAAAACAAGAAGGAATAAATGCATAAATAAATACATGCATTAAAAAAGGAATAAAACAATGAATTAAATAGAGGAATAAAATAATGAATTAATAACGTCGTTAATTACATTAATGTAGCAGCTATAAAATGGAGATTGCATGGGAAAATTATTAATTAATTAATAATCAAAAAATTGCATGCATATATATACAAGCAAAACTAAAATTCAAACTTAAAGGTAAGTTATCTCTAGAATATTATAAATCAAATAAGTTATATAACGCAAGTAATTAAAGTTATTAACTAACATTAAAATCAGAAATCACAACGGCACAGGAAATCTGCTTGGACCCAAGATAGGTCGACCCTAGTTGGCCTGGGTCGACTTATGGGTCGACCCAGGGTCGATCCATTCAAAGGTGGTCGACACATGGGTCGATACTATCGGGCCCAAATTTGTTTTTATGTGGATTTCTTATACAAACAACTTAGATTTTAATCGATTAAATCTGATGGACCAGACTTTCTCGTACACCAATAAATAAAATAGCAGGGGCTAGCTTTAAACTCATATTTCCTAAGATGTTGTCCAGGCCCTACCATTCTCTTCTTCCTCCAAATCTTTTCATAAAATTAGAATATTAGTTCATAGAGGTTATGATTCAAGATTTGAAGATAAGCGATATGAATCTATAAATAGGTGTTCATATTTCTAATCGACATGAGGTAAGTTCTTGAATATGATTTATAAGGTTTCTCTCTTTCTTTCCATCTTATTTTTAACATCATATTTGTGAATCGGTGGTTGTTTTAATAATAGATTCAGTTAGGGATGCCACGGAACAACAAATCTAGGTCAGATTTGTGCATTGGAAAGTAGTCAGGTGAGTGGATTCAAATTATACCTTTTTAAACAATAGTATATCTATTGTTTGCATTCCCCGTTATATTTAATATGCTAAACATTTGGTAATTGTGGAAATTGGCTATTAAACCCGCTTGGAATAGGTTGAAATCATCACTATTGTAATAGACATAAATTTTATTATGTCCTCTGTTTGAACCGAGCAATTTCTATAATATTGTGATTGTGAAACTTGAATTAATAAGTAAAAATGAAAATAAAGATCAATATGCCAATTTTTGTTAAAAGAGAAGATTGCAGTAGTTATGAATACTAATTGAAACATAAATTCAATGTCTAACTTAGAAAATAAGAAAAGATGGTATGTAGTGGACCGAGTTAGTTGGATTTGGGGAAAAGTGATATAGTTCCATAAGTAACCTATTCCTGAAAATGTAGTTGCAAGAAGACCACAAAGAAAATAAAAGAAATAGCTTGCAACTACTGATCTAGAAAGGTGCACATTATGGAAATAAATCACTGTATCTTTCTGTAAATCAAACTAATAAGGTACGTGAAGTGTTTTCATGAAGAAACAAGGGACATACCTAAAGAATAGATATGCCTAATGTGTATGTAAAATTTACACTAATTGGGAAATTGTAGATAACTGCACTAAGACACGAGGTTAAGTTCAACTTGTGGTAGAAATTTTCTTGGAACTTCCCGGCAAATCCAGCATCCGCAAGTGGTCAGCTTAATGTGAGAGGTCTGGTGCATAAACATATATAAAAATATATGTGTGCAACATGAATATGTAAATGACATTAATTGTAACCGATGGAAATAAATGTTATGTGTGAAAATTTAAAAGACAGTAAAGAGATAAAGGTTACAACAGTAAGAGTTTGGTTAACATTAAAGAACCAAGAAAAATGTGATGAATGGGGATTATAACCTATTATAATTAACTACATGAATGAGAATGGAATATAATAGGTAGGTTTGTCTTAGTGACAAGTGGAAATTATAACACAGGTTATAATAAATGAAAAAGAAAACTTATTAATAAACCTTAGTTAAGAAGAACTAAGTTAATAAGTAAACAACTACAATAAGATGTGATAGTTATGATGGAATATGAAAGAGTAAAGTAAGAAGACTTATGGAATGAAATAAGTTGTACTTAATCATATATATTAAGTAACATGTTAACAGAAAACATATGGACTGAGATAGGATATACTTAATTATACATTAAGTAAAACATGTTATTATAACCTATAAACATGAAATTGGACAATGAACGACATGGTAATAATGTAAAGAGATTGTAGACTACTTTCGTTAATTACAATCTGTTGGAGAATGGATTTTTGATGACAACAACCTTATTTCAATATTAATTGATTATAAAATATATACTAACATCTCAATCTAGAATATACATGTGTGTATATATACATATATGCAGGATATGTATACAGGAACTAAAACTGTAGACTATACAGTTTTAGGGATTAAAGAGATTCAGAATTCAGAGAAGATTCAAGACTCATGTGTAATCAAGAAATCCAGAGTACAAGATAAATATAGTAATAGAGTCTGGTTTATTTAAGACTTTGAACAGCACTCCAAGTTCAAATTCAAATTTTGATTTTTAGATTTCAAATTCTATTTTCAAAATTCAAATTCTAATTAATTTTTTGTATCCAACCTTTAGTTAAACTTGGGATTTCAAAGAATATAAGTTTATACGTATTTATAGTTATATACTTTTATATTTTTATATGTATATAGTTTTAAACTTTATAATATTATAAATATGTTTATATAATTTATATTTATGATTTCATATGATTTTCTACTTTATAATACTTATTTATATCACTATGTTTTAATTCAAGAATTTCCAGAATTATATATATTAAAACACTTGAAAATTTTCAAATTTTAAACTGTTCAAAGAACATATGTCGACATACATATGTTGGCATGTTGACATATAACTAGGGGTTGATTTCGAATTTTTTTATTCATTCTTATTCTCCATCTTCATCCCTTTTCATTCCTCCATTGTTATTTCATATTTTTATGATTTCTATACTTATACTCTACCGATTTCACTTTTATTAATATAAAACTTCTTCTCTTCTCACTCTCTACTCATTACTCTTTGAATCGAAGTGCTATTGAAGAGTTATAGGGCTGTTATAATCATTTGGGATTGTTTTGGGATAGTATGGAAATGGTATGTACCTTATAACCATGAAATCAAGGAAGGAAATGGTGTTAACCTTGTATCCGTGGAAATCAAGGGTGGTGGAAATGGTGTTAACGTTGTAGCCATGAAATCAATGGGATTGTAATTGAATATTTATAGTAATAAAACTCTGTGCAATCTAGCGCTGTGAGAGACTGGATGTAGGAGTAATCCGAACTAGTATAAAATCTGGTGTGTTCTTTCCTTTCCAAATTTTACTTTTGTTTATTTCTTTGATTGTGTTTGATGTTGTGTTTGTGATTATCTCTGTGGTGTGTTATTCATGTAATAACCCGAAAAATCTGAACCAATTTAAATTTTTTATTTTGGAAATTTTAATGAATTTTGAATATTTAAAATGGATTATTTTAAATAATAACGACGAGAAATTTGTTTTGAATAGAATTAGAACAGAAATATTTATTTGAATGGACGTTAGAATATAAATATTTATTTTTAATTATAAATGGAATTGAAAATGGCGCGGTAGTTTGAAAATTCGATTTCAAATTTCAAATGAATGTACAGGATTCAGAATAAACCGGATTTTAGCGAAACCAAAAATATTTGAATCTATTTGAGAATATCTTTCCAATGAATCCAAAAAATTGGAATTTCATAGCGGGAATAAAAAGTTATGTCCAATTGAAAATTCAGAATAGTCACTATGGAATATAGTCCTTAAAAATGGAAATTTTGCAAACGATCTCTGTTTTCGACGAAACCACTTTTGTTGGATCCAAGATGTCGAATTATTACTAGATTCCAAAATTCATGATTGTTCGAATCAATATGTGAGCGTGGCGAAGTAAAACGTGTTTTAACAGTTTTAGTCAATTTGGATCGACCAGAAAATGGCCATTTTTCAAACGGTCTTCAAATTTGATGAAATTAGTTTTGTTAGAACTGTATCGTCAATATGAAGCTAGAAAATATTTTTCGGAAATTTTTAGAGTCCGTATGTGGCCCCGGTAAATTGAAATGTGCGTTCAAATTCAATATATAGATTTATATTTTGATTTTGACGAAAAATGATCGAAACAGTCGAATCAGCATGCGGGACATATCCCATTGTGTTTGGAATAGGGGTAATTAGCTAGAGGCGACAGTCGTTGGGTCTCGTTTGGAGATCGAATATTAAAGTTACTTTTTGGGATAATATAATATAATATAATAAATTATATATAGGCCCTTAACCTTCTTTTCCTCCACACCCAACGTTGAAATCGATCTCAGGAAATGAAATAAAAAAAGAACAAAAAGCAACAAAAAATCGATCGTGCCTCCCTCTCTCAACCTGCCACCACCGCACCGCGCCGCTGCCAGCGTCGAGACCCCCTCCCCTACTCCGACGACGCCACCACCTCCCCTCTTCTCTCGCCTCACTCCTCTCCAGCGCCAAATCGAGGAACCCCAAAGCTCTAGACCCACTGAAAACCCCATCGTGCAGCCGTCGCGACCCCCACCACGCTACCCCCTGTCACCGCGAGCACCCCCCTGCCTAAAGACCGCCGACGTGGACCCCCTGCTGCCACCTCCGACGAACAGCTGTAAACCCCCTCCTTCAATTGAAATTGTGAGTCTTTATTTTCAGTATTTTCTTTGAAGTAAAAATTTGATTTTTGAAGTATAAAAAGCTATGAATTTTATGTGATAAAAGTTGAATTTTTATTTTCAAAGTTTAGATTTTTAATGAATGAAAAGAATTGATTTTTAATGTAAATAAAGATAAGATTTTTGCTAGTATAAAGATAAGATTTTTAATTCATATCATGAAGATAAAGTAAAGATTTTATAGTGTTTCATGAAGATAAAGTAAAGATTTTTATAATGATTTCATGAAGATAAAGGAGCGATATTAAAAATGGAAAAGAATTGATTTTTAATTATATAAAAATACGTTTTTTATATAAGATGCAGCAGTAGGAAAATACGATTTTTATTATCTTGAAGGCAAAGTAAAAATATGATTTTTATGTATATAACATTAGAATAAAAATGTGATTTTTATTTATATAGTAACAGTATTAAAATGTGATTTTTAACAATCAACTGCGTGAAACAGATGGAGATGGATTAGACGGAAATCAAAATGAAATCCAAACCATTCAGAAAATAAAGAACTGGCGGAGTGGATCCCCAAGGTGAGAACTCCTCACTATAATTTTTCTATACAGTTATTTATTATGTAACTGCATATATGAACTGTTCCCCGTCGTCCACAGACCATGGACGACTTGTTTGTTTGGTTTTGTAGTTGATTGGATTATTGTTTTGAATTTGGTTGTTTGGGTGAAATGGAATTGATTAGATTGGCATGTGTATGGCGCAGGCCATTATTAGACTAGGGATAAGGCTAGGCCTTATCCCGTTTCTAGTATCGTGTCGTTATGCTCCGAAATTTTCTAAAAATATATTAGAACAATAAAAATATCATTTTTATTGTGTAAATGAACTGAATAAATATTTTATTGTTAAAAATATAATTTTTAACATGTATATGAAAGAGAATAAATATTCATTTACAAATCAGACGATTTGTTTATGTATACTGATTTAACTGATATTGATTGGGACGATAAATTTTACACATCGCCCAACTGCACAAATAAACTTGTGTTTGATTGTTTGAAACCCCACACGGGTATTGGGATGATACTGGGCATACACTAATCCCGATATTTAGTTGTATGTAGATCGATTGATCGACAGGCTGTTGTAAGCGTTAAATATTTATATTTAATGCTTATACAGTGTAGAATGCATTCTGGATGTTGGGTTGTTGTTTTCATTGTTGTTATACACATTTGTTGTGTGAAATCCATATAATCAAATTATATGGTAATTGACTGTGTCTGATTCTAGTTCAGAAAGAATGAATGTTTTATAATAAAGATTATTTTAAAATAACGAATATTTTAAAATATTATTCAGTAAAAGACCAAAATTTGATTTCGATGTCGGATTTGGGATGGACACGAATATATTTATATATATATAGTCGTGTTAATTAGATTAACGCCATTTTGACGTGAACGATATTTATATCGATTTTATTCATTTTAAAATGAATATAAAAAAGGAAATGATTTTGAAATATAATGTTTTGAAAATATTATCATTTATATATCGATGATATGGAATATTCAATTTTGATTAGAAATTGAATATGAAGTTGAAATCATTTTGAAAACGAATTTAAAACGATTTATAAAATACGTTTTAGAAGGAAATCGATGAAATATATATAATATATATATATATTATATATATAATGTCCTGAATAGAATACGCCACGCTGTGGTAGTTCGTGAATTTCGGCCATTGACTTCGAACGTACATTACGGAAGATCCGACCGTCGGATTCCCCAAAATCCGGAACCGTTGGGTTCGTATCGAAAAGAGCTTTCTAACGAATATTAGAAATTAGAAATATAACAGTTGAATTTGGAATTATGTCCAAATCAAATTTGGAAAAGGTCGGTGTAAGTGCAGTTCGATGGCCGTTTATGGAAATCGATTGTACGGGCCTTGATAAAATTATTAAAAATATCAATAATTTTTGGTAAAATCATAAGAAATGATTTGGAAAGAATTGGGATGAAAAATTCCATATTTGAAAAGATAAAAATAGATTTTTTTCTATCAAAATGAACTAGTATTGAACTAGAATTATAATCCATTTATTTTTTAAATAAATAAATTGGATTTGAAAGGGTTTAAAAATAACCAGAATTTCCAATAGTTGATTTGGAATGGATTTGAATCGAAATTGTCTTCGGAATATTTCGATGTTGGATTTCGTGATTATACAGATATTGTTATGGAAATTTGAAAGATATATTTATATCGTTATTTCCAATACGATATTTGTTGGTCGTAGAATTTGATATTGAATAAAAGACGATATATTTTCTATTCAGAGCCTTGTATTTAATATCAAATGGGATTTGGGTTTGTCGTGAATGGTGTCTTCATTAACATTGTTCTTAAACCCAGTTGAGAAAAAGATTAAATCTTTTTATTTAAATTAAATGAAGTATACCAATTAAATAATATTTAATTGGAATTGAATTGGAATTGATTTTTGGGTTTATCGTGAACGGTGTTTTAAATAACACTTGTTCTTTAACCCGATCGTTAATGGAATGTGAATTGGGCTTATCGTGAGCTGTGTTTTAGCGACATTCGTTCTTTAACCCGATTTATAGTGAAGTGAGATTTGGAATTTATAAATCTTTTGTTAAGATTTAAAGAAGATTTTCCAAAGTAAAGTTTTCCAATTTAATAAAATAAATTGGAATGGAATTCGATTTGGAAAAAATCGAAGTGGATTTTTGTGGATGAGGACTGCTAATATATATGGAATTTAAAAGGCTTTGCCGTTATTCCATTTATATTATTAGTCGGATAAGGAAGTTTATATCGATTATATATATCGATTGGTTTTCCATGAAGTTTCCATCGTTAATGGAATGTGATTTTGGGTTGTCGTGAATGGTATCTTTAATAATACTGTTCTTAGGCCCAACGGAGTTAAGAAAATCAGAAACTAACTGGGGATTAGTTAAGTTGAATGGTTTCCTGGGTAATGATCTGATGTTGGTTTCGGCCTTCGGGGTTATTACTTAGGGAATTGTTCACTTGCTAATTTACGGTTAAAGTTTGATGGAATAAAATGTGATTTTGGGTTTATCGTGAATCGTGTTTTAAATGACATTGGTTCTTTAACCCAGTTAAAGGCAAGATATGATTTCCCAAGTTAAACAATCATTGATATTGATTTTTGGGAAGATTAAAACCAAGTGGAGTTTTGATGAATCTTTAAATAGATTGAAAGGTGAATTTGATAACTAAGATTATCAAATTCAAGAAATGATCGAAAATGGAGTGTCGCCAGTTTTGCTCTAGGCGATAGTTAAGTCTTTAGTTAGATTTGAACGTGAAATGGTAATTGAATTTACCAATAACACCATGGTGTTAGATATGAAGTATTACCAGTTTTGCTTCATGGGATGAATAGGTTGGGGTTAGGAAATTAAAACAAGTGATTACTTCGGTAAGGTTCGCTAAACCCGACTAGTTTGCATAAACCATAATTTGGTTTGAATTGATATTCAAAAGAAGATTAAAGAGTAAATTTTAAAGAATTTATCTTTGATAAAATTAATGGGAACCTTTCCCAAAATATAAGAATATTTGAATAAAGGAATATTCTGGATTGGAATGAGGCGTAGGTTGTGTTTTATAACACTTGTTTATTATATACACGAGTTATTCAGAAAGACCGGGTTTATCCCATTCTGAATAACTGATTCGACGATGTGTCGAGGATGAAGACGGTGGCTGAAGACCGGAGGTCTTCACATCATTTGGATAATTACTGATGATCTTGATTGGGCTGTACACCCAAGAGGAGGGAATCAGTTGGTGATCATCCAGACGTACTTCGAGATCGATGGATATGCGAGGAATAAGGTTCCTCCAGTTTCGTTCAGACCTAGAACGGACTTGTAAATGGATGTGTGTCTGACATCGGATTTCATTCTGTGTGATTGATATCGATTGCATAGCGTGAATTTCCTGTGTGGCATGTTGAGATGCATATGATCAAGGCGTCTGTTGAAAAGCAGAGTCTTGTGGTTGATGATCAAAGCACGACCTTTGTGGCGTAACTTTATGTAGTGTTAATTCGCGAGCCTCACACCTCGGTGTGAACCAGAAACGAGAGTAGGACATCAGGGAAATGGACATATGCTGGTTTCTAGCTAGGAGTGGTGTTTTGGGTTTAACACACCCGGACATTTTAATTATGTGGATGTTGGATAGCGAGGCGCCTCAGTTATATCGGTCGATTCGGGGCCGATGGTGTCATTTGGCTCATTTATGCCCCATAGGGCAGACTAGCATATTGTTTACGGTATTATTAATCCACTCTGTATGGACCGGTCCTGACAATCCAAGGGTCACTCGAGCTCTGATCCTGAGGCTCGGGCTAGAGAGTCTAACGAATTCGGTAAGGACGATCTCTTGCCTTGGTTCACAGATGGAAATCCAACTTCCAATACGTGACATTTGCGGTTTTGACTGTAGAGCCTAGTATTTGCGATTTGATATATGGTACCCATGCCATCTAGAATTGATACATTTATATTTGAAGTTGTTTTATACACTATGCACTTATAATAGTATCAAATGATTTGTCTTAACGTACCAAGCATGTTTGGCTATTATAAGGGAAAACCCTATCCCCCAGCTTGCGTTGCATTGTGTGATAGGACCTGGGTCTTATAATAGCTTCATTTTTCCAAAAAGCATTGCACTGTTTTGTTATATGCACTGGTATTCTTGGGAGGAAACCCGTTCCGTGTTATACGGCGTGGTCCCTTGATTTACTTTATTTTAAAGTAAAGTATTAAATAACTATTTTGGTTCTCACACCACTCACATGACTGACCTGGAGTTTATTGTTTTAACCTAAACTCTGGGTGCCCTTATTTTGACACGGGCAGCTAGTAGTTTTGGTTTTGCAGATTTATATTCATAGGATCCTGATTTACAGCTGGAACGATATTCAGAAAGCTCTGTATCCATATATTTCCTTCAGTTGTTTTTTGTATTGTTTTTCCGCTGCTATGTAATGTAATTTAAATCTCTGATATTTTATGATGTATAATATTTATTCATACTCTATATATTCTTGTATTCTGATGAAATTGTTGTAATAAGAAATGAAATATTCTGTCGTTTGTGTTCTGATTTGTCTTGTCCTCAACTCAATCCGTTCTTTTCTTCACGGGGAAGTTCGGGTCGTGTCAATTCATATAGTAGATCATATTAGTTTTATATTTTCTTAAATACCTTGAAAACACTATTCACTCCCTCTAGTGTTAGTTTTCCCTTAACGAACCATTCCGCATTCCCTAACAATTGGTATCAGATCCTGGTCTTTCGAAAAGTTCATAATTTGATTTTTGAAAATAATAAATGGCAAATTTTGAAATGATTTATAACACTAGTTTAAACTCATAATCTAATTTTTGAAATTTGATTTTTTAAAATAATTTAAATTTTTGAAATTTTAAACTTTTTAAATTTTGAAAATTTTGATATATGGATATGTTACAAAACCATCATGATAATATTGTTTAAAATTGTAGTCAGTTATTTTGAAAAGTCATTTGATTATTTGAATGTCATTTGACTATTTGAAATGTTATTTGATTATTTGAAAAGTTGTTTTGTCTTGCAGGAGTAGAGTAATGACGGTTGGTGAAAAGACATAAAAAAGAAATGGATATAAATATAATGTAAATCAACAAAGAAACGAGTACCATATCAATTTATAAATTTGGAATTTCATCAACAAGTTATTTTCATACTATACTTCTCTACATTTGCTTCGTAATGCCGCTGGTTTCATGTGAATCCATCAAGAATTGACCAAGTAATGATCAAATGAAGTTTTGGTGAATAAAAGAGAAAAGGAAACCAAAACTATCGACGATTATCTTCATATTGCATCCATAGGTTAGAGTACTTTGTCCCAAATCCTTTTATAGATTGTAGTTCTTGTTCTCGCGGTCGTTTTGATGGGTAGATCATTGAATTCTGAACAAAACTGAGTGAGATATGACTATTTGAAGTTAGCAATGCAAAACTGAAAATTGTGTACAAGATTTCTTATTCTCTCCTACTGTTTAGACTTGCTGCACCCTAATACCATCAAAATTCATCCCCAAACTGTTACTAGAATGTAGTCCTTGCATTTGTTTTCGATTTGCCGCTGATATTGTCCAATTTCATTAAGAAGAAGAAGAGAAAAGATTGTGAAGAGAGATTACTTTTGGGCCTATTTATAATGGCTGAAGTGTTTTTTCATTCAAATTCAAAATTCAAATTCAAAATTTTAGCACCAAGTTGGTTGAACTACTAAATTTTCAATATCTTTCTCATACGGTGTTTAAATTCAGCAAATCAGTACACTATCCTGATCAGAAAAACAAGACTATCGCAATAAAATGGATTTCATCATCAAATTTTGGAAGATATTCATGGCAATGGAAGAAAAACAAAAGGAAGGATTGCAAAAATAGGTACGCTTTACAATAATTTCATAATTATCGGTATATTTAGGAATATAGACCTATGCACATAATTAGGTATAGAAATTTATCTCTTTTATGATTTTAGATAAGTTAGTTCAAATGTTGACACAACATTGTATACTTATCAGTATGCCAATGTAATTAAAATCTTTTCTTACTCTAAACTTAATTTTCATTACTATTTGATTTGTATTTGAAATAATTTAAAGGACATCTTTTCAATATGAAATATCTGTTCAAACGCTAATTATTAATTTTGTTTATCTACTTATGTTTCATATACGTTGTTTCAAAAATATATATATCGAAATTATAAAATTATTTATAGTACATAGATATATGGTTGAAATAATTTAAATTTAAAAAATATTTTATATTATTATAAAATACAAATTTACATATCTTTTATATATAGTTTAAACATACATAGTTTAACTTATATTTTTCATATAATTTCATAACAACTTTGGGTTACATTATGATAGATATTATTTGTAACTAAATACTAATTTTTATTTCTTGGTTTATTAAGATTTATAATACTTGTATATTTAACTTAATATTTGGTATATATATATATATATATATATCTCTTTTATGCCTTGAATATGTAGTTTAAATATATAGTTTTACATTTATATTACCAAGTTTCATAAAAAAATATTATTTTGTCATAACTATAGATTTCTTTTAATGTTTTAACATATAAATGATTCTTTAGCAAATTAATATATTTTGATTTCTAAAGTTTAAATTTAAAATTGATTTGTATTAAAAAATAAATAACAAATTAAATTTTAAGGCCTTTTAAACTCAGTTTTCATGTAAAATTATGAATATATGTTTATAGTTTATTTCAAATGCTAAAATTATTTTGAATATTTTACTGCTTATCGTGAATATATTTTTTAATAATCGTCTACACTATTCTTTCAATCTCTTTCACAAGTATCATTAACCTAAGTCTAAAAATTAATATATATTACCTTTGTTTGATTTGGATAATTTATAATATATATGTATATGTATAATAGTTATATATTACTAAGTATCTTTTATAGAAATACGTATCATCATCAAATCATTCTTATCTTATTACCATAATATCATTGCACATCTTATTTCATATCATACATCATTATTATGAATTACAGTGCATCTCAAATTAAAATCATTCACATCACAAGTTGCATTTCATTTAATATATCACTTCATATAATTTTGCATATGACATACTGCATTATAACTAACACATTGCATTACATGTTGACTTTAACTCCTCACATAACAAGTATACTGTATGAGGATTTTCTTTCTAACTAGAAATATAGGATTATTAATCAAATATATAACATATTTACTTTGACTTGATTGACTTGTTTGATTTGTTTGACTTGAATAACTTGATTTATTTGTTTGACATGGTTGAATTTCATTAATGGTTGATAGATGTGTTAGAAATATACTTATGCATTTGTGGTTAATAGGAGTTTTTAGGATAAATAGAAGTTACAAGAAATGTTTGGCTTTACGTTTGAATTTATTTGAATAGGTGTTTTGTGACAACAAAACTTAAATTGGTTGATTGTTTGGGTTAAATTGATTATTTGACTTATATTAATAGTTTTAAGGATATCTTATCAGAATTATTTCTTAGTCGTATTATAGTTTTAAGGGAATTGGAGTTTAGGCCAAGTTTAGTTTTGTATTAGATTAAGGGGGAGTTTTAGAGTTTCTAAGGATTAATTGAAGGTTCAGGAAGTGTTTTTGAATAGACATGTATTTTTCCTTTGGTTGACTCAATTGTTTAGATTGATTGTTTGAATTGCTTGTTTGGATTGATTTGTTTGTTTGAATTGATTGGTTTGCTTAGTTTATTATCCTTCTATTTAGTAGACTAGTGTAGTCATAGATTTAGGAGGAGTTATAGAAATTTATAGATATAAGGAGAATTATAGATTAAGGGAGAGTTATATATTAAGGGAGAGTTATTGATTTAGGTGAGTTATATATAGAATTAGTGTATTATATAGGCACAAACTTTGGGGGAGTCATGAATACTAGTATAGAATTAAGAATTATAACTTTAAAATAGATAGATAGGTATAGATTTAGGGGGAGTATGTTTAGAATTTCTTTTTGATAATGCCAAAGAAGGAGAAATTATAAAATATAGACTTAGCTTAAATAGAATATTTTGGATTCATAATGACAGGGGGAGTATTAGAAGGATTAACATCAATAGGTATGAATATTTTATAAACTAAGGTTGTCAACATCCAAAAGGGGGAGATTGTTGGAGAATGGAGTTTTGATAACAACAACCTTATTTCAGTATTAATTGATTATAAAATATATACTAAAATCTCTAAGTAGAATATATATACACACACATATACATATATGCAGGATATGTATACAGGAACTAATACTGAAGATTGTACAGTTTTAGAGTTTTAGAGATTCATAATTCAGAGAAGATTCAAGACTCACGAGGAATCAAGAAATCAAGAGTTCAAGATAAATGTAGTAATAGAGTCTAGTTTATGTAAGACTTTAAATAACACTCCAGGTTCAAATTCAAATTCAAGTTTTGATTTTCAAAATTCAATTTTCGAAATTCTAATTAATTTTGTGTATCTTACCTTTGATTTTAAACTAGAGATTTTAAAGATTATAAGTTTATATATATTTATAGTTATATACTTTTATATTTTTATATTTATATAGTTTTAAACTTTATAATTTTATAAACATGTTTATATAATTTATATTTATGATTTCATATGATTTTCTACTTTATAATACTTATTTATATCGCTATGTTTTAATTCAAGAATTTCCAGAATTATATATATATATATTAAAACACTTTAAAAAAAATCCAATTTTCAAATTATCAAAGAACATATGTCGACATACATATGTTGGCATGTCAATATATAACTGTCACTTTTTAATTTTGAAAGGAAGTGTCTTTTCACCATTTGTAACGTTCCAGAAGCGTTGCAACCTTTCAAATCTTATAAATAGGGGTTGATTTCGAATTTTTTTTATTCATTCTTCGTCTTCATCCTTTTTCATTCCTCCATTATTATTTCATATTTTTATGATTTCTACAATTATACTCTACCGATTTCAATTCTATTTATATAAAACTTCTTCTCTTTTCGCTCCCTACTCATTACTCTCCGAATCGAAGTGATATTGAAGAGTTATACTGCTGTTGTAATCATTTGGGATTGTTTTGGGATAGTCTGGAAATGGTATGTTCCTTATATCCATGAAATCAAGGAAGGAAATAGTGTTAACCTTGTAGCCAGGGAAATCAAGGGTGGAGGAAACGGTGTTAACCTTGTAGCCGTGAAATAAAGGGAATTGTAATTGAATATTGATAGTAATAAAACTCTACACAATCCAGCGTTATATGGGACTGGACATAGGAGTAATCCGAACCAGTATAAAATATGATGTGTTCTTTCCGTTTCTGCAATTTACTTTTGTTTATTTCTATGTTTGTGTTTGATTCTATGTCTATGATTATCTCTGTAGTGTGTTATTCACATAGTAGATCATGTTAGTTTTAGATTTTCTTAAATTCCTTGAAAACACTATTCACCCCCCTCTAGTGTTAGTTTTTCCTTAATGATCCATTCCTCATTCCCTAACACGATCTAGGGAATAACATGTTGTGGGCTTATTAATGAACTTAAATGGGTTAAGTTATATCACTAAATTATTAAGTGAGAAGGTTCCGTTCCTTAAAGATATAAGGGGCTCAAAGGAAACCTGGTAACTTAAGTAAAAAGATAAAATGTTGATAATCAAGTTAATTGGAAATCTGATAAGATAAGACAAGCGCACGATTAAAAGACTAGACATAGGGTATAATAACACGTTTGTGTGATGCGCTTGGGCCAGTCCGAACAAATTAATGTGAAGAACCCAACGAGGTAGATCGTCGGGGTGTCTAGAGACACGGAAGGAGCACGTACACTTGATTACTCGGCTCGACATGTGGCTTGATTTCTTGGTAGGACTAAAGGGAAGCACGCGGCTTCTGAGGGACGTGATAGGGTACTCTGTGGTGGTCCTCTGTTGCAGCACATGCTCAGGATGTACTCGTAGAGGTGAGGTCTACAGCCCGATGAGTATACCTTGACTGCAATTATAGCTTGGCAGTCAGAATACTATGGCGGATGACGTTGGGTGATTCGGCGATTGCCTCAGAAGGAGGTTGGGTTAGGACCAATACAGGATAGTAATCGTCGGGTACCCATCATCGGTAGTTAGTGGGATGCAAAAAGACTATAGCTAAACCAAGATACCAATGACCTTTCACTATCGAGGCATAGTGGTTGAGGGACACGCCAAATTGGATGCTAGATTGGTTGTTAGGGGCACATCATTTGCTCTTGATATAGTCTTTCACTAGTTGAGGGATGGGCCTGGGTGGGGCCATAGCCACCGTGAAAAAGCAGACCATACTGGATATTTGTATTATAGGCCCTTAAAGGTTGGCCTATACAGATATGGAAAGGCTCTCGACCGAATTCTGTGCATTGGATGCAGTCTTATTATGGGACTCAGGTTAAAGTGGACAGTAAGCACGTGTAAGGATCTAGGTATACACACTGGGTAGTGTATCATAAACGTTAGGGAATTACTGTGTACGCTTGCACGGCATAGCGAGGAGGGTTATGTACGGTAACGTGACATTATGATTCAGATTTCCATGTGTCGCTCACCGTAGGATACACTTCTGTGGCATGACTGTAGGGACTGTGCGAGGAGGATGCTATGGGAAGTACCTTGATATGGTTGGGATAATGACATATATAGTATGATTAGGTTAATCTATTGTGACATAGATGGGTACGACATGGGTGTAGAGCCTTGAGTGTTGTAAACCCAAAGTAACCTAATAAGTAATAAAATATAACTGAACGGTATATGTAGGGTTATTTCAAAATATATAATTTGTCCACTCACTAGAAATTTTGTGTTCTGACTCCCTCCTCATAACACACTTGCAGGTTAGGTTTGTGGCAGAGATAGGATAGCTTTGGATACTGGTTAGGCAGTATTATTACATTAACAAGGCTATATTTGATTATATATATTTTATCCATTCCGCTTTGAGATGTTTTCTGAGCTCTGATATATTTATTATCTCTGTCTTTTCTGTAGGATACTGGACAAGCCGACTCGTGCTTCGATATATTGGGATTTTTGAAAAAAAAATCAGTCTGTCTAAATTTAGGTTGTTACATCTAGTATCAGAGCTTAGTTTTAGGATTCCTGTATAGGTAGTGAGTGAACATATTTGTATTTTTAGAAATATAAATATATTATATAGATACACCTAGATCCTCAAAGGAACCCACTAAATAGGAGAAGTGACATATGCAAAGAAAACGGATTAGGGATATATATATATATATATATATATATATTAGAGAGAAGTGACTTTATGGGAACATTTAGGAAGGTCTAAGTATGTTACAAATCCACTTTGAGTCGAGGCCCATTGTTGAATTTTAAGAACTTGAAATTTTAAAGGCTTTTTTGTAATAAGTTACAATGTTTTGCAAGTTTTGACCTTAAAAGTTTGCAATTGTTAAAACATGTACTAGATAAATTGTTTAGAAATAATTTTTTTCATAAAAAGAGATACTTTTTACATTTGAAAAAAAATATGTGAGTAACATATTTGAAAAATATATATTGGTTTTTGGGGTATATTTTGGAAACAGTGATTTCTTATGAATTTTTTTCAAAATTTAATTCTTTCAAATGTGTACATAAAGAGCATGTATAGCTCGCTAGTTTTAAAGTATGAAGAATTAAATAGCAAAACATTAAAAGATTGCATTTTCTCAAAAACTAAAATTTTCGTTAAAGAAAATTTTGAAAATCTTTAATCTTTTGACAATATTTTTGACAAATGTTTTGACATAAACTTGGGTAGGTGGATAAAATAAGTTGTAAAAGTTTAAAATAAAGTAGATGTTTGCACCTAGTTATAAGTAAATATAACAACCCAGAAAATCAGAACCAATTTAAAAATTGTATTTTGCCTATTTTAATGAATTAAGCATATTTAAAATGATTTATTTTAAATAATAACGATTTAAATTTATTTAAATCGAAGTTAGAATGTATATATTTATTTTAATTATATAACGAGCCTGAAATGGTGCGGTAGTTTGAAAATTCGATTTTAAATTTCAACTGAATGTATAGAATTCAAAATAAATCGGATTTCAGTAAAAATAGAAATATTTGAATCTGTTTAATAATGTCTTTCTAAATGAATGTGAAAAATCCATATTTCATAACGGGAATAAAAAGTTACGTCCAGTTGAAAATTTAAAATGGTCGTTATGGAATTTAATACAATATATAGCCCTTAAAAATAGTCATTTTGCAAACGACCTCCGTTTTCGATGAAACCACTTTGGTTGGATCCGGAATGTCAATTATTGCTAGGTTTAAAATTACAAAATTTTTGGAATTATTATGAGAGTGTGGTAAATTAAAATGCATTTGGTGATTTCGGTTTGAATTGGATCGAGCAGAAAAAGTCCATTTTTCAAACGGTCTCCAAATTCGACGAAATTAATTTTGTTGAGACCGTATCGTCAAAACATAGCTAGAATTATTTTTCGGGAATTTTTGGAATAGTATATGGCCCCGAAAAAATTAAAATGTACATTCAAATCTAATATTGAATGTTTTATATTTTAATATGAAGAATAACTGACTGAAACAGTTGAATGGGCTTACAAAACATATTCCATTGTGTCCGAAATGGGTGTATTTAGCCATGGGCGACAGTCGTTGGGCTTGATTTGGAGTCCGTATAAGAAAACACTATTTTTGGAAATATACATATACATACATACATTCATACATATATACATATATACATATATACATATATATATATATATATCGGCCAATCAAAAAATTCCATTCATTAATTAAATTTCCCAACAAACCCCCTTAACCCTCGTTCTTGACGGCGAAAAACCATTCTGACCTTCTCTCCTCGATTTCGGCCAATCCACTCAATAAAATCAAATGATCCTGTTGAGGATTTTGTAGATCTCATCCTCCTCTTTAAATCCATACCTATTTTATTAATTATCGTGGAGTATTTCTCGAGATTCAACGCCCTGAAGTTTCGACATTCGAAGCGCCGCGGGGCCTCCGTCACCAACTCGAGTTCGTCGCGATTGGTACCCTCTAGTGTACCTTCCGTCGCTCTACGACATGGTGCAGGTGGATTGGCTTCATACTTCACGAATCAGAAGAATTTGGCAACCCTAATTTCGAACGAAACTACTGAGTTAAATTTAAATGGCTATAACACTTAAAAGTGTTGCGAAGTTCAATTTATTAATAAAAATCATATCTTTTTCATATGTTGTCGAATTCCAGTGAAATAAGAGACATTGGGACCATGACATCGTACACTACATTCTAGAAGAGACTAGAACACATTTGGAGCTCTCTACAATTTTAGAAGGAGTGGAACCCAATGCGAGATTTCTAAATTCAGATTGGAATGTATACGCGTTGTATAAATTATATAAGTGATGTATAAATTATATAAGCGTTGTATATCTCACATACAAGCATCGTATAAATTATATATGCGATGTATAAATTATATATACGTTGTATAAACCATATATGTGTTGAATGGAATTGAAATGGAAATATATATATATATATATATATATATATATATATATATATATATATTACATACTCCCCTCGTCCACAGACTATGGACGATATAAATTATTTGGATTGTGATTGTGAATGATTGATTTGCAAAAAAATTGGTTGTATTTGTGGTATATTCATTGTGGAGTGAAAATGAATTGTATTGTGGAAATTATGGAAATGAAAACGTTCTATTGCCGCAAGGCCTAGGATAGCAGAGGAGCCGTGCTGGACACGGTGCCAGTTTTAAATACCCTGCCGTTGTAATGCCGAAATTTTCTGAAATATTCGTGTACATGTTTGAAATAAATTGTTCGAACGATAAAAATCGCATTTTTATCTTATGTATGAAGTATATAAAATATTCATGTTTGAAAAAAATTGTTTGAACAATAAAATCACATTTTTATTGTATATACGAAGTGTTAAAAATATTCGTATGTTGAATAAATTGTTTAAACAATAAAAATCACATTTTTATTGTATATACGAAGTGTTAAAAATATTCGTATGTTGAATAAATTGTTTGAACAATAAAAATCACATTTTTATTGTATATACCGTATGTTGAATAAATTCTTTGAACAATAAAAATCACATTTTTATTGTATATATGAAGTGTTAAAAATGACCGTGTGTTGAAATAAATTTTTATGTGCTATAAATATTATTTTTAACAAGTTTATGAGCTAAATAAAATGGTCATGAGTTGAAATATATTTTTGTTTGCCAAAAATATTATTTTTAACATGCTAATGAAGTAATAAAAATAACCATGTGTTGAAATATATTTTTATTAGTTAAAAATATTATTTTTATCACATATGTAAAGTGTTAAAAATAACCACGGGTTGAAATAAATGCTTGTTTATTAGAAATATTATTTTTAACATGTATATGAACTGTTTACAATAGTCATGTATGGAGATAATTATTTGTTCGCTGAAAATATTATTTTTGGCGTAGATATGCATATATATACATATGCTAAACAGGTAAATGGATTTGCTGTAGAGTAAAGAATTTATTTGCGTGCCCGACAAATAGGTAAACCTTAATGAGTTGGCTGCAGAATTTTATTTATTATACAAACTCCTGTGAATGCCATTGGATTCGGTGTGCTGGTTGTTCTGTGTGAGGTTATAAACAATGCCACAGGATAGTAACAATTAATTTTGAACTACACTACATGACATACTTCATGAAAATAACATACTCTATCATATACCACATAAGCATTTGGAGCTTATGTGATGAGGTTGGAATTACCATACAAGCGAGACGCTTGTATGGAGATTACTGCATTTCAGGTTGAACCGAAGACGAACTATTGATGTCATAGCATATCATATTCCATATAAGCATTTGGAACTTATGTGACGAGGTTGGGATTACCATACGGGCAAGACGCTCGTATGGCTATGATTGAATTGCAGGTTGAACTGAGGACTGATATAGACTAAATAAAACATACCGGTAAATTGCCAGATTTAATAAAAACCCCACATGGGTCTGGAGTTGACAATAATCACGTCTCTCTAGTTATTAGATACGACACATGGATTATTTATTTCCAATACTGGACAAGGTGACGAGATTTATCTCTGGAGTTATTATACACACTCCCTTGGGCATAGATAGGTCACCAAAAATTGTGTGTGCTTATACTGGATTTATTGGGTGCCTAATACGGCCTAATAAATTTTCAAACCCATCTCCATACAAAGGAGGTAATGGCCAAATTTTTCGAAATTTAAAGGCATTAGCCAAATTTTTGAATTGAAAATGGTTTATAAATCGCCGAATGAATTATACTTATATGTATATATAAACTAAAATAAAACGAATATCGACGCTGTAGTTCACGTTTTGAAATTGTAATTTTAAATGATTATTACGGGAGATCCGACCGTCGGATTTTCCCAAATCCGGAATCGTTGGGTTCGCTTTGGAGAGTTCTTTAACGATATAAAATTTGTTAAGATCCAATGGTTAGATTTTGAGAAATGTTAAATTCAAATTTGGATGAGTGCAGCACTAGTGCCATTGAATGACCTGAAACGTCATTCGATGGAAACAGACTAATTTATATATATATATAAATAGTGAAAAATCGTTATAAAATATTGTAAATGATAGGGAATGGAAATAATCCGATTTTACTTGTTTTATTGGATATTCTGATGGTTAGATGTATTTGACATGAAATTATTATATTGAATTGAAATGTGAATGTCGAACAGTTTAACCATGGAAAAGAATTGATTTGAATTCTATGTATACATGAATTATTTGAAAAGGCCGAGTTAATTCTCATTTCAAATAATTGATCGACGATTAAAAATCGAAGATATGAAGACGGTGCAGGACCGGTGATCTTCACATCGAATGGATTACTACTGATGCCTTGGATCGGTTAGCTCCCAGAAGGGGTTACAATGGTAGTAGTCCGGACGTATTTGTTGATTGTCCGGATGTGCAAGGGCCTCTCTCCTATATTGGACATATGGGAAGAGGAATAAGGTGCCTCCAATTTTGTTCAGACCCAGAACGGTCTAGTAAATGGATGTGTGTCTGACATTGGATTTTGTTCTGTATGGATTGATCTCTATTAAATATATATCTTTTTGGTGGTGGAGAATTTATTCTCTTGCTTAATACCCTTCTCTGAGACGTACGAGCTCAGAGGTTATATATCGATAGACATCAGTCGCATGGCGTGAATTGTCAGTGTGGCATGCTGAGGTGCAAATGATCAAGGCTTTTGTTGAAAAGAAGAGCCTTGTGGTTGATGATCAAAGCACGACTTTAAATAGCATAGCTTTATGTATAACGTTAATTCGCGAGCCTCATACCCCGGCATGAACCAAAAACGGGAGAGGAGCTCAGGGAGGACATGCGTTTCTTTCTAGCTAGAAGTGGTGTCATGGTATGGAGCCCAGACGTTTTTACTTATGTTGATGATGGAAAGCAAGACGCCTCAGTTATATCGGTCACTACGGGGCCGATGGATGATATGGTCGACGTACTGCCCATTTTGCCACATATGGCGGGGAAACGTGTTCAGGAATTTTAATCCACTACGTGTGGATCGGCCCTGACGATCCAAGGGTCACTCGAGCTCTGATCCTGAGACATGGTAGGCTAGATTGTCTCGAATTCGGTAAGGATGATCCCTTGCCTTGGTTCATGATGGAAATCCAACTTCCAATACGACATCGTGCAGTTTTGATTGTAGAACTAGTATGGTGACATGATATATGGTACCCATGTCGTCTACGATTGATACATTTTGATTGAAATTGTTTTTGAAACATATAGACACTAATGATAATACCAAATGATTTGTTTTATACATATCAAGCATATCGTGGCCATTATAAGGTAAAACTCTATCCTCCGACTTGAGTTGCATTGTGTGATGGGACCCGAGTCTTATAATGGCTTCATTTTCAATAAAAAGCATTGCGTTGTTTAAATGATTTACTTGTTTTATGCACTGGCAATCCAATGGAGTAAACCCGTTCCGCGTTAGCGGCGTTGTCCTTTTATTGATCTTATTGTTAAATGGGTTAAGTAAGATTTCTCTTACCAGTCCCATGACTGACTCGTAGTTTGTTTCACTTGCAAACTCAGGTGCCCCTATTTTCTACATAGGCAGCCTTGTATTCAGGTTTAGCAGGCTCATTTTGGATAGATATGGAGATGAAGATGGATTATATCATTTCTATTATGCTGTTCAGACTTTGTTATGTATATTTTGTTTGATTCCGCTATAGCCATTTTATATAAAGCTAAAAATGTATTTTGTGCTAAGTGTGATCCTGTTATGCTATGTAACTATGATGATTATATTTGTTCCAGTGTAATTTGATGTACATTATCTGATGTAATTCTATATTTCTGTTCTGCTGTTATTGTTTATATGTTATATTCCAATGATTATCCTTGCTTCCATGGGCACGGGAGTTTGGGGTCATCACAATTATATCATCATTTCCAATACGATATTTGTTGGTTTCAGAATTTGATATTGAATATAAGCCGATATAATTTCTATTCAGAGCCTTGTATTTAATATCAAATGAGATTTTGGGTTTGTCGTGAATGGTGTCTTGAAGAACACTGTTCTTAAACCTAGTTGAGAAAAGAATAAATCTTTTAATTAAGATTTAGTGAAGTTTTCCAATAAATTAATATTTAATCGGAATTGAATAAAAGAACTGGATTTTGGGTTGGTCGTGAATGGTGTCTTAAATAACACCGTTCTTAAACCCCATGTGAAAAGAATAAATCTTTTAATTGAGATTATTAGAGTTTCCAGTTAATTAGCATTTAATTGGAATAAAATGGAATGTGAATTGGGTTTATTGTGAACTTTGTTTTTAATATCACTTGTTCTTTAACCCGATTAACAGCGAAATGTGATTTGGAATTTATATATCTTTTTATTAAGATTTAATGGGAATTTTCCAAAGTAAAGTTTCCCAATTTAATATATTAAATTGGAATTCAATGGAATTTGATTTGATAATAATCGAAGTGAGCTTCTATGGAGGAAGACTGTTGATATATATGGAATTTAAAAGGCTTTTTTGTTCTTCCATTTATATTATTAGTCGGATACGGAAATTGATATCGATTATATATTGATCTGTTTTCCGTGAAGATTCCATAATTAATGGGATGTGATTTGGGTTTATCGTGAACTGTATTTTTAATGACATCAATTCTTTAACCCAGTTAAAGACAGGATTACTTGTCTAACATAAATAAACTAGTGTAGTAAAAATGAACAGTTGGGAAGTTAATTAAGAAATAGTTGTCCTTGTCGACTCCAGTTTTTATAATTTGGAAAAAAAATGTTTTGCGTGCTTTTTTATGTCATTTTTATGGTTTGGCAAAATTAAGTTTTAATGGAGAAAAGTAAAGTTCTGAAGCTTTTAATTTTTGGAAGGAAATAAATGATAAGGCCAAATCATGTTTTTAAATCATGGAGTAGGTAAAAGATTAGTACCTAGGAAAGGTCGGGAATATTTTGAGGCTATAAAGTAGATAAGAAGAATTGTTTGGAATAACAGTGAATTCTGGTAGAGTGCATAAGCACTACAGAGCCTAGGTTGTTGCTTGGAAAAGACAATTAGTACACAGTAAGGACTAGTTTTGACAAGTAGATGGTAATGGGCAAGCAAGTTGATTAGATCCTATGGTTTATACTTTTCTTTGTCGGCGGGGACATAGTCCTAGAATTCTTAGCTCTTTGTTGTAGCAGTGTAATGTGCTTGTTTTCCCTATGTTAGTTTTGGAAGAATTAGAAGACTCATTTAAAATTAAACTTAGATCGGTGGATTAAGTTAAATAAGTTAAGGAAAAAGGTGATGACATAACTAAAGGAAAGCAAACAATAATGAAAACTGTGAAAGTAAAGCAACAAATATGATAATTAAGAAAAGTAGAGAATTTCGAGAAAAAAAATGGATTTTTCTAAAAAAAGTTGGAAAAGAATTTTTTTGATAAAGGGAATTTTCTTATGAAAATTGTTCTTGGGTAGGAAGATAGGAAATATTCGTATAATGGTTACATGAAATCCAAGTACAGAGAGAAAAGATACATAAAAGGATAACAGAAGATGTGAAGTTTTCTGTTTTCCACCTTTTTATAACATAAGAAATCAAACTCAAAAAATTAGACTTTTTTGTAATTCACAAATTTAAAGTTGTTTGGTAGCGTATGGATGTTAAAATTTGATGAACTACATTCATGCTCTGCAAGAGTGTAGGAAAAATTAGATGAAAAAGTATTTTGATTTTCAAAATATTGCATTCATATAGAAATCGCCAGTATATTTAGGATGTGTGCATCATGTTTTCAAAAAGATTTTCAAGAAAAATTGCATTCATATAGGAGGTACCGCTTAGGCATTCTGTAATGACCCGCAGTTTTACTCACTTCAAACCAACAAAAACCGAACCCACGTCGATTCAACGCAAGCAAAAATACGTTTCGTTAAGGTTCATCAGAGTAAAACACAGCGGAATACAAAACTCACAGCGGAACAGATAAAATATAATATGAAAATATCATTGCAGCGGAAAAAAATTTGAAACAAAAAAACTTTGAAATAAAAGTATGATTTTGCATACCTTTGTTGTCTTAACCTAATATACCGATAATAGAGTACGTCCGTCCGTCATATGAATCCCCGATTCTCTGCGGAACTCCAAATCTTCAAGCTTTCATCCTGGAAACACTCGCTCGGATCTAATCCGAGCGTTAAACACTCGAGTCAGGCTTGGGTTGTATCAGTTATAAAATAATGTAATCAAACCTAACCATAGCGGCCATAATCAGACACAGCAAGCATTCATCCATAGCAACCATAAACAAACTCTGAAAATATGACTTTTAGAAAAATGAACGATTATAAGCCCCAGGTCCCATCACATATTGCAAATGCAAGCTGAAGGATGGGGTTTACCTTATAATCGTAAAACATGCTTGATATAGTTTAAACAAAACATTTCATATTATAATAATGACTAGGGTATGGAAAAATCCTTCTAAAAAATAACTTATAAATCTTAGCTCGCATAGTGTCCCATACCACTATGTTGGCTACATAGATAAACAATTGAAAATTGTAAAAGGGTTCGTATTGGAGTTTGGATTCCATTATGATGGTTACTGATTCGAAAGATCTCTCAGGCATTCAGTGGATACCATGTTTGTACACAACACCGACCCATTTTCTCAGGTTGGCAGAATTTAATCCCTACAACCTATCGATAGGCAGGCCACCTCACCTACTGGGTCGATCGAATCCGTGCAAAATATAAAGTCATGCTAATCTGACCATCAGCATACCATCATACCGAGGTGTGAGGCTATCACGAGGTCCCGCCATATACAAAGCTATGCATTTAAGCCATGCTTTGATCATTACCACAGAGCCCTGCTTTTCAACAAAAACCCTAATCATTGCTCAACACTTAGTATGCCTCATGGTCATTCCATGTCAAACATGCAATCCATCCATAAGTCCATTCTAGGAAGAGGAACGAAACCAAAGGCACTTGATTCCATGTCCCTGCCTGGATGTGCAAGTCCTTGCAATCCGATACGCTTCAAGTACGGTCAGATAATGCCGTTATTTTAACCTCTTAAGGAGCAACCCTGAGGCATCAACAAACTATCCATCAGATGTAAAGAATATCAGCCTTCAACCATTATCATTGAGAACTTAATCCTTTCACGTGAATGAGTACAAACCAGGCCTTTCCAAATAATTAGTGCATCTTTTAAAACCAATTGGTTTACAGGATCTCATGAACCTCATGCCATCCTTTTATTCAATCCATTCATTAAAACTATATTAATTTTTAAGACATCAAAACTATTCATTTTTATCTCATGGAGCAAAATAGTTAATACTCCATTTTTAATCATCTTATCTTTTGGTAGATTTAATTACCTGTCAAATCCCATTCCTTCAAATCTTGTTGAAAGATTTCAAATCAAATATTTTGATGACTAAACTTCAAATTTCAAGTTAAATCTTTCTAATAATCCTTATCGATTATTCGCCATTTGCCTCATGTCCTTTCCCACAAATCTTTATACGTAAAGATTTCATTTGCTTAACTTGGAAAATTATCTTACCTTTTCATGGGACAAAGAACAATGTTATTGGAGACATCATTCACAACAAACCCAAAAACATATTCCCTTTTATATTGGAATCTGAAACAACCCAGACTTCCCGATCCCCGCTGAGACGACCCAAACTCGCCCTTACGGGAACACCCGGACTGAATTGAGAACATGACAAAGCAGAACACAAACAACAGAACATTTCATTTCTATTTACAACAATTTACATCAGAGTACAAGAATATATATTACATAGAAAATATCAGAGATTTAAAATACATAGCAGTGGAAATAAAATGTATAAATACAATGCATAGCGAAAAATACAATAACTAGCACAACTGAATGAAATACATGGATACAAAGCTTTCCGAATATAGCTCCAGTTGTAAATCCAGGATCCTGTGAAAATAAATCTGCAAAACCAAAACTACTAGCTGTCCGTGTGAAAATATGGGCACCCAGAGTTTAGGTTTAAACAATAAAATCCGAGTTAGTCATGGGACTGGTGTGAGAACTAAAACAGTTATTTAAAACTTTACTTTAAAAATAAGGTAAATCAAGGGACCATGCCGTATAACACGAAACTGGTTTAACCCAAGAATACCAGTGCCTAAAATAAACAATGCAATGCTAACCAAAGAAAAATGAAGCTATTATAAGACTCAGGCCCCATCACACAATGAGCGCAGTCGAGGATAGAGTTTTACCTTATAATAGCCAAATATGCTTGGTACGTTTTAAAACAAATCTTTTATTATTACTATAAGTGAAGAAATCAACTTCAAATATACATGTATTAATCATAAACGGCATAATATCCCATGCTACTATGATGCTATGTATAGGTTTACAATTAAAACCGCAAAATGTCGTATTGGAAGTTTGGTTTTCCATACTGATGGCTTCTGATTCGAAAGATCTATCGCGCAGTGCAATACCCAATGACTTACGTCCCATGCATGAGAAAACGCCGTAATGCACATCCACACTATATCCAGGAAACAATTTACCGCGGCTTACGTTCGAGCATTGGAAAACACCGCTAACTCTATCCATTTAGGAATCAGGGGGTGTGCCCTATCCCTACTGTTGTGGGCTGACCACACCCAATATCACCTCGTTCGACCGAATCCATGCCAACCCGTAGGATGTCTATCCTCATCTCTAAAGTATACTGATCTAACCATCAGTTTACCACCATAGCAGTGTGCGAGGCTCGCGAATTAACGCTACACAAAGTTGTGCTATTTAAAGCTGTACTTTGATCATCCTCCACCAAGTTTTGCTTTTCAACAGAAGCTTGGATCACTTCAACTCAACATGTCACACTGTCAATCCGTATGTCCAATACATGAGAAGGCCCTTGCATATACGTACAATCAAAAAGTACGTCCGGAAAGCTACCACTATAGCCCCTTCAAGATAGCTACTCCAATCATAGGCATCAGTAGCAACCCATCCATTCGATGTGAAGATCGTCAGTCTTGCACCGTCTTCAATCTCTTCGACTTTTCGTTGTATCAATTATTCAGAATGGGTTAAACACGGTCTTTCCGAGTAACTCGCGTATCTTATAATCAAGTGCTATAACAACACATCATATGCCTCATTCCAATACAGAATATTCTTTTATTCAAATATTCTTTTCACAATTTAAACCAAATTAAGGTTCTCCAAACTAGTCGGGATTAGCACACCTTACCAAAGTAATCATTTGTTTTATTTCCCAATCCTAACCGATTCATCCCATGGAGCAAAATTGGTAGTGCTCCATGTCTAACACCACGGTGTTATTTGTAAATATTAGTTACCATTTCATGTTCAAATCTAATTAAAGATTTAACTATCGCTTGGAGCAAAACGGTGATACTCCATTCTCGATCATTTTCCCAAATTTTAAATTTAAATTATCACATTCGCGTTTTAATCTAATTAAAGATTCATTAAAACTTCGATTAGTTTTAATCTTCCCAAAAATCATTATTAATGGTTATTTAACTTTGGGAAATCAAACATGTCACATCGACCATCTACACCGTACTACTAATTTGCCAATATATAACCTCCGAGCTCGTACGTCTCAAACAAGGGTGTTAAGCAAGAGAATAAATTATCCACCACCAAACATATATGTATTTAGCAGAGATCAACAAATACAGTTCGAAATACAATGTTAGACATGTAATCCTTTCTTTAAGTGGGTTAAAGAACAATGTCATTTAAAACACAATTCACGATAAACCCAAAATCAAATTCCATTAACAATGGAATCTTCATGGAAAATAGATCAATATATAATCGATATCAATTTACGTATCCGACTAATAATATAAATGGAATAACGGCAAAGCCTTTTAAATTCCATATATAATAGCAGTCTTCCTCCACAGAAGCACACTTCGATTATTACCAAACCGAATTCCATTCAATTCCAATTTAATATATTAAATTGGAAATCTTTACTTTGGAAAATTCCATTAATATTGATTAAAAGATTATAAATTCCAAATCATATTCTCCACTATTAATTGGGCTAAAGAACAAGTGTTATTTAAAACACCATTCACGATAAACCCAAAAATCCAATTCCTTTATTCAATTACAATTACATATTAATTAATTGGAAAATTTCACTAAATCTTAATTTAAAGAATTATTCTTTTCTCAACTGGGTTTAAGAACAGTGTTAATGAAGACACCGTTCATGAAAAACCCAAAATCCAATTTGATATCAAATACAAGGCTCTGAATAGAAATTATATCGGCTTATATTCAATATCAAATTCTGAAACCAACCCATATCGTATTGGGAATAACGATATATATATATATATCTTCCAAATTCCTCAACAATATCTGTATAACCACGGAATCTAATATCGAAATATTCCGAAGATTATTTCAATTCTGAATCCATTCCAATTTATTCTTTGGAAAATTCTGGTCATTTTAAAACCATTTTCAAATCCAATTTATTTATTTCTAAAAATAATTAAACTATTATTCTAGTTAATAACTAGTTCATTTCAATAAAAATATATTTTTATCTTTTTAAAACAGGAATTTTTCATCCAAAATCTTTCCAAATCATTTATTATGATTTTACATATTTTTTCCCATATTTTTAATAATTTTATTATCGCCCGTACAGTCAGTTTCCAATAACGGCCACCGAACTACACCCATAGTGACTTTTCTGAAATTGATTTGGATATATCTCCAAATCTAATCGTTAGATTTCAAATGTCTTATATTCATTGGAAAGCTCTTTTCGATACAAACCCAACTGTTTTGGTTTTTAGGAGAATCTGACGGTCGGATATCACGTAACATCCACTTGAAGTTAATGGTCGAACTTCGCGAACGGTCGCTGCGCGACATGTTCTATTCAGGCCATTAATATATATATATATATATATATATATATATTATATATATTTCATCAATTTCCATTTAAAACGTATTTTATAAATCGTTTTAAATTCGTTTTAAAAATGATTTCCACTTCCATTTCAATTTGAAATCAAAACTAAATATTCCTTTGCAAATTCGTTTTAATTTCATTTTAAAACGATTTCAATTTCGTTTTCAAATTTAAATCAAAATTGAATATTCCATTATAAATTCATTTTAAAACGATTTCCATTTCATTTTCAAATTTAAATCAAAATTGAATATTCCATTATAATTCGTTATAAATTCATTTTAAAACGATTTCAATTTCATTTTTAAAATTTAAATCAAAATTGAATATTCCATATCATTATAAAATTAAAATGATAATATTTTCAAAATATCTGAATTTGAAATCATTTTTCGATATTCATTATAAAATGAATAAAATCAATAGAAAATCCCGTTCGTGTTAAAATGGCGTTTAACTACTTAACACGGCTTCACATTTCAATATTCACTGAATATTATTTTAAAATATTCGTTAATTTTGAACTGTAATCAGACTCAATCGTATAATTTTAGTTATATGGATTTCATACATCGCATGTATACAACAATAATGATAAACAATCATTAAAAATTCAAACAACATCCAGAGTGCATTTTACAACTGTATAAGCATTAAAATAAATAAATAACGCTTATACAGTCTGTCAACCCATCGATTGACATACCACTAATTATTGGGATCAGCGTATGTCAAATATTATCCCAATACCCGAGTGGGGTTTTCAAACAACAAATACTATTTATTATTTGTGCAGTTGGGCGATATGTAGAAATTTCGTCCCAATCAATATCAGTAAAATGGGTGTACATAAACAAACCGTCCGATTTGTAAATGAATATTTATTTTATTTTCATTTCATGATAATTTTTATATACAGTTTATATAAATAATTTTTATACACAACAATATCAATACATGACAATCCAAACAAACAATCAACTGGTTTGTACAAAAAATAGTGTCGGGAGCTACTAAGCTCCGTCTGCACCCTATTATATAATAACTGGAAAATAATTTGAGTGTGAGAGATTTCTTACAGTCGTTTCCACTCTTCCATTTTTTTATTTCTGAATTTTAGTTCTGTTTGAATTTAAATTTGCTTTGAATTTTGATTTGCTTCTTTTTGATTCTGGTCGGTTCTATGTTGTAGCTCTCGACAAGATGATTCCAACGCTTCTGAAATCGCGAAATTCCGACGTTGTTTGAAAAAGATACGGTATTTTAACTATTTGGGAAAATAATTAATTAATTAACCAAATTAATTAATTTTAATTACATCTGATGGATAACCCTTCCTTCACATAACTATCTCCAGGCTTCAACCTATACGAGCTCACAACCATCAAACCCTTGCCGCACCACCATGGGACCCTCGAACCACGACCTACGCATGTCACTCGAAAGCCCTGTCCACCGCCATCCTCCGCCGAGAAGAGCAACCCACTCAAAATCCCCTGCGTAGCTGAAAACCTCTTCAAACCGTCGAACTTGGAGACCCCAAATCGAACAAAATATGTATCCAGGTCTGATCAAAACCGTATAACATTGAAGAAGATGAAAATCTTTATCGATTTCGTTTTGAAATCAAAGTTTAATTCGAAGTAAGATGGGAGAATTTTGGAATTTTATTTAGGATGAGTTGGAGAATTGAAAATTGATGCCAGTGTGCTAAAGAGAATTGGTGAATTAGGGTTTCGGATTTTTTTTATTTATACCTTTTTTAAATATTATTTTATTCTTTTATTTTAATTAACTTGTTTAATGCTTTTATCTCCAATTCAAACCTAACGACTGTTGCCCCTAACCAAATACCCCCATTCCGGACACAATGGGATATGTTTCGTAAGCTAATTCGACTGTTTTGATCAGTTTTTATCCAAAATTAAATTATAAATTAATATATATTAAATTCAAACATACATTTTAATTTATCGGGGACACATAGTGACTCCAAAAATTCCCCAAAAATAAATCTAGCTATGTTTTGACGATACGGTTATAACAAAATTAATTTCGTCGAATTTGGAGACCGTTTGAAAATTGGTCATTTTTTGGTCGATCCAATTCAAATTTAAATTATCAAACACATTGAAATTTACTGCGCTCACATATTAAATCCAAAAATTATGAAATTTGAAACCTAGCAATAATTCGACATTCCGGATCCAACCAAAGTGGTTTTGTCGAAAATGGAGGTCGTTTGCAAAATGGCCATATATTATATTAAAATATATATATATATATATATATAACTTTCATAGTGACTATTTCAAATTTTAGACTGGACATAACTTTTTATTCTCGTTATGAACTCTGGATTTTTCACATTTGTTAGATAGATATAATTAAATATATTCAAATATTTCTGGTTTTACTGAAATCTGGTTTATTTTGAATCCTGTACATTCATTTGAAATTGAAAACCAAATTTTCAAACTACCGCGCCATTTCAACCTCGTTTTATAATTAAAATAAATTTTTTCGTTCTAACTTTGATTTAAATAAGTTTTTGTCGTTATTATTTAAAATAAATCATTTTAAATATTCAAAATACATTAAAATTTCTAAAATAATTTTTTTAAATTAGTTCTAAAAATCCGGGTTGTTACACCCGAAGAGATGGAGGAGCCTGGATTGCTTTGAGAACACAACGCGTAAGAACACAAACAATAGAACGTTTCATTGTTATTACAATAATTACATCATAGTACAAGAATATATCAGAGTATGAATAAATATTACACTATGGAAATACAATATCAGGGATTAAAATTAAATTCGTTTTAAATACATAAGCATAATGTGCAGCGGAAAATATCAACAACCACGACTGAAAGAGATATACGGATATAAAACTTTCCGAATGTAGCTCCAGCTGTAATCCTGTAACACCCCACGTCCGTTAATGTCACTCACAAAGGGAATGCATTAATTTTTGTGGAGCATTATAAGTAAACAGAACGGAATATTACAAGACAGAAAAATTAGTACTTGAAAATTTTGTAATTTTATTGCAGCGGAAACAAAAATAAGTTTGATTGCATTTCCAAATGCCAAAATCAAGTACATAATATCAGTCTTGTACAAAACCTTCAGAGTACATAATTTTAAAGCCATAATCCCTAACAGAAAAATGCCATATGCAGAATCAAAGCCAAGCAATACACCTTTCAACTTCAAGCTAGAAGAAAGAGATATCCGAACTAAGCTTGAGTATTTCCTCCCTAAGAACCTGAGAGGGGGGGACGGAAGAAAAGAGGCGAAACAAACTAGGTCAGACATAAGTCTGGTGAGTCCAGTGACTTTAACAATATAATCATTAAAGTAACAGGATAAGAACATAAACTGGAAAGCAAGAAATGACTATAGAATAAACAGGCATGACAAAGCAGACAAGATGAACAAGATATAACATTGATTGTGCTTCTAATCACTACAGGATAATTACTACACTGCACCAATGCTAGTAACACCGTATCATTACTAGTTACACCGCACCCTTACTAGTCCCATACTAAAAGTCGATCCCTCTTACTAATCATGATAATGGTAGTTTCGTGTACTCCTAGTGTTATCGTAGGTGCCCCTTTTTGCTCATACCCCCACGAGTTGTACCCACTACCTTCCTTGTTCGATCGGCTCCCAAACTCGCATGTATTTATTACTTGTGTCATTCGACCTCGCTTGTATGTATTCATTACTTGTGTCATTCGGCCCTGCTTGCATGTAGATACCTGTGCTAGCCCCATCATGGGGTGTATCAATTCCCATGATGGCAACCTGACACGATTCAAGATGCACAGTGTATACTACTGATGCCCAGTGCCTGCTTTTTCCACTCTGGAGCACATGCACGCCCATACTCCGTCGGAACCTACACTACTGCACCACCCGCCGTTATTTTGACCGCTTATAATTAGCCCAGTAATCGTGCCCCACCCTGCCTAGCTGAGGGTACCATGATACATCTATGTGGGTTACTGCTGAAATGGGTCCCCGTTACTAGGGTTTCCTAATCAACATGTTATAATGGTTAAGTGTTCTCAGTTTAACTTAACCTCACCCATTTTCTTAATTAACATGTTGTACTGGTTATGTGTTGCCTATTCATATGTTACTCAACCTTCTCACTGATTCACGCTTGTTTATTTAACGGTTAAGTTTGTGGGCCTATATATACTAATATTACCCACTTACCCAAGATTTACTTAACCCTTCCCCTTATCAAGTCCATATGTATTATTGGTTAAGCTTGCCTTAACCCTATCCACTTTGTTCATGTAATATTGGTTAAGTTATCTTCTTGTCCATGTTAACTTAACCCACCGACCTAACATGTTGTATTGGTTAAGTGTCGCATGTTCATACGTTACTTAACCTTTCCATTCTTAGCATGTATGTTCTTTAGCTTTAATTTATTCATTAAAGCACCAACCTCTCACATTAAACTGTTGTTTGCGGTTGCTGGATGTGTCGGGTGGTTCCAGCCAGACTTCTACCACAAACTCATTCTAACCTCGGGTTTTTGGGCTTAATGCGCTAACCTCTCACATTTGATCTATGTTGTTGCGGTCGCTGGATGTGCCGGGCAGTTCCGGGCAGTCTTACACCCCAACTCAATCTAACCTCGGGTTAGGCACGTTCATCTTTTAGCCAATTTACATATTTACCATTCATGTCCAAGTTTATATGTAAATTATCCATAAGTGTGGTCAATTCAAGTTATGCCACATTTTCTAGTTATGCCCAAAATTAATTATATGATTACAACCCCTTTTTATGTCCATTACATAATATTCAACCTTTACATAAACTTTTCCCCAACGTTCCCACGTCGTTCGTACGTATAGTTTATGTGATACGATAGGGTCGCAATTAGCCCAACTCATAAAAAAAAGGAAAAAGGGGAGAAACACTTGACATCATAACTGGCATAAACATTATAGATCTAAGACGACATAAATCTAGTAAACATATAAAAATAGATCCAATCAACATATTGAGTGCGAACTAGCATGGATCTAAACATAAACTTGCACGGATTTAAACATATGAACATATAGTTCTACAAATATGGATTGATATGGATCTAATCATATAAAATGTAGATCTAAACATATGAACATATAGTTCTAAACATATGGACTGATATGGATCTAATCATATAAATATGTAGATCTAAACATATGAACATATAGTTCTAAACATATGGACTGATATGGATCTAATCATATAAACATGTAGATCTAAACATATGAACATATAGTTCTAAACATATGGACTGATATGGATCTAATCATATAAACATGTAGATCTAAACATATGAACATATAGTTCTAAACATATGGACTGATATGGATCTAATCATATAAACATGTAGATCTAAACATATGAACATATATTTCTAAACATATGGACTGATATGGATCTAATCATATAAACATGTAGATCTAAACATATGAATACATAAAATATGATCCTACATGTATGAACATGACTTGCATATAATCTTTCATAACTTGCTTAGATTGAGCAAACTTGCATACGTAACTTGCATACGTAATTAGGCATATGAATTAACATAGAACATAACTTGCATATAATGAATCAAATCAGGCATAAATCAAAACATAGTTTGCAAAGACATAACTTCATATGATTTACAAACATTTTCAGACAGTCCAATTCATAACTCATCACAATTACGTTTAAACAATTATCTTGTGAAAGTAACTGCACTCACAGAAAATGGATCTTGAATTCTGGGATCTGATTTCTGAAGTTGCTAAGCTAATCCGTTGTTGTTCTAGAATTCCTTTTTGCAATTCCTAGGTTTTGAATCTTTATCTCTTATCTTTTTATCTTTAATCTAGAATTCGATTTGTTATGGTGGCGGGTAGGTTAGTTTGTAGATGAACAACATGATGGCATCACAGTTTAGGGTTGTGAGGTCTAGGGTTGAGGTTTGGGGGTATTATATAGAAGTTTAGGATTAATATGGGCCTTTAGATCAACTTATGATTCATCTAAGACATCCAAATCATCATGACACAAAGACACCTCACCAAACCAATCAAATAAAGCCACATCAGCCCTAATAAAAGAAAAATCCTCACCCAACCAACCAGAAAAAGACACGTTCAAAAAAACAATCTTTGACCAACAAAAATGCGCCACGTGTGCCACATGATGCGCAGCAGCAGGGTGTTGACACCTACACGTTATATATATATAGCTATCTTCCCAATTAACCATTTTCACACTAAACCACTTTTTGAACTGTGTTCACACTAAGTCATTTTTTAGCCATTCCCCTAAAACAAAAATATGACGCTGGCGGGGATCGAACTCTGTACCTCTTGTATGCAAGTCACATGTTCTAACCAAATGAGCTACTAAGTCATTTGCATACAAACCTTAGAACAATTCTAAACATTATTCTTTCTCATTCCTGTTTTCATGTTTTGCTGCAATATTTAATTTAAAGATATCTTTTTCATCCTAAATCGGTTTTCTGCAAAACATAGGTCTAAATTGACTAGAAAATCTCCACGAACGCAATGACGCTAATTTCGTGACCAAATTCTCGAAGCTCTTAAAATTTTTCTTTTTATTTCTTTTTTTCTATCTAATTGTTCGCATGCATTTCTTCGCATTTCATGTATTGCACTTAATTTTTTCCTTCATTTCACTGCATGAACTTATTACATGAAATATTTATTGTCATTATTTAATTTTTCTTTTAAATTTATCTATGTATATAATATATATACATATTTCCATATTTTTAATTTCATTAAAAATGCGGGGTGTTACAAGCCCAGGATCCTGTGAAAAGAAGTATGTGCAAAAAACCAGAACTACTAGCTGCCCGTGTGGAAAATATGGGAACCCAGAGTTTAGGTAAAAACAATAAACGTGGAGTCGGTCATGGGACTGGTGTGAGAACTAAAACAGTTATTAAATCTTTACTTTAAAAGTTAGGAAATCATGGGACCACGCCGTATAACACGGAATATGTTTACTCCACATGAATCTTAGTTTAAAATAAAACAACGCAATGCTTTTTGGAAAATGAAGCTATTTTAAGACTCAGGTCCCATCACACAATGCAACGCATGCTGGAGGATAGATTTTCCCTTATAATAGCCAAATATGCTTGGTATGTTTTAAAACAAATCATTTTGATTTTACTATAAGTGCATATTGTCAAAATCAACTTCAAATATAAATGTATCAGTCCTAGACGACATAGGTACCATATATTATGTCGCCATACTAGTTTTACAATTAAAACTGAGTAGTGTCGTATTGGAAATTAGATTTCCATCATGAACCAAGGCAAGGGATCTCTCCTTCCGATTCGAGATAATCTAGCCTACCATGTCTCAGGATTCAGCCGCAACTGCACCTGGGATCTTCAGGGCCGGTCCACACATACTTTAGTGGATTAGTTATTCCTGAACAATAAGCTTCCTTGCCCTATGGGGGCATTATGGTCAGTATGTCGACCGTATCAAGAGCCACTAGGGACTCAAATCCGAGGTACCTCGCTTTTCAACATCCACATAAGTAAAATGTCTGGGCTTCATACCATGCCATCACTCCTAGCTAGAAAGAAACGCATGTCCTCCCTACAGTCCCTCATCCTGTTTCTGGTTCATACCGGGGTGTGAAGCTCGCGAAATAACGCTATACACAAAGCTACGCTAATTAAAGCCGTGCTTTGATCATCATCCACAAGACTCTTCTTTTCAACAAAAGCCTTGATCATTTGCATCTTAATATGCCACATTGTCAATCTGTACCATACCATACCAATGATTTATGCCAATATATAACCTCTAAACTCGTACGTCTCAAAGAAGGGTGTAAAGCAAGAGAATAAATTCTCCGCCACCAAACATATATATATATATTTAGCAGAGATCAACAAATATAACATACAATACAATGTCAGACATAATCCATTTACAAGTCCGTTCTAAGTCTAAACTAAACCGGAGGCACATTATTCCTCGTCCAGTATGTCCAATACAGGAGAGAGGTCCTCGCATATCCATTCAATCTCCAAGTACGTCTGGACGCTCACCACTTATTAATTTGTCTTGGGGGATCAGCCCAATCAAGACATCAGTAATCATCCATTCGTTGTGAAGATCCCTGGTCTTCAACCACCGTTTTCATCGTCGACATTTAATCATCGAATCAGTTATTCAGAATGGGATAAACCCGGTCTATCTGAATAATTCGCATATTTTATATTCAACAATCAAGTGTTATAAAAACACATCATACGCCTCATTCCAATTCTGAATATTCTTTTATTCAAATATTCATATCTTTAGGAAAAGGTTCCCATTAATTTTATCAAAGATAAATTCTTTTAAACGTATTCTTTAATCTTCCTCGGATATCATTTTCAAAAGATTTTATCTTATCCTTTAACAATTCTAAACCAAATTAAGGTATATAAACTAGTCGGGATTATCAAGCCTTATCGAAGTAATCATTTATTTATTAATCCCAATCCCAACCTATTCATCCCATGGAGCAAAACTGGTAGTACTCCATATCTAACATCCCCGGTGTTATTGGTAAATTTAATTCCCTTTCATGCTCAAATCGAGTTAAACATTCAACTATCGTCTGGAGCAAAATTGATGATACTCCATTCTCGATCATTTCATGAATTCGATAAATTTAATTATCTCATTTTTTATTTCAATCTAATTAAAGATTCATTAAAACTCCATTTCAGTTTTAATCTCCAAAAATCATCACTTTATGATTATTCAATTTTAAGAAATTAATCTTTCCTTTAACTGCTTTGAAGAACCAATGTCATTTAAATCACAGTTCACAATAAACCCAAATCATCTTCCATTAACTATGGAATCTTCATTGAAAACAGATCAATATATAATCGATATAAATTTCCGTATCATACAAATAATATAAATGGAATAACGACATAGCCTTTTAAATTCCATGTATAGTACCAGTCTTCTTTCATAGAAACTCATCTCGGTCATTACCAAATTGAATTCCATTCAATTACAATTTAATATATTAATTTGGAAAACTTTACTTTGGAAAATTTCCATTAAATCTTAATAAAAAGATTTATAAATTCCAAATCATATCTTCACTGTTAATTGGGTTAAATAACAAATGTTATTTAAAACACAATTCACGACAAACCCAAAATCGAATTCGATATTAAATATAAGGCTCTAAGTAGAAATTATATCGGCTTATATTCAACATCAAATTCTGAAACCAATGGATATCGTATTAGGAATTGTAACGACCCGGAATTTTGGGGCCAATTTAAAATTTTTATTTTAGAAATTTTAATGAATTTTAATATTTAAAATAGTTTATTTTAAATAATAACCACTAAAAATTTATTTTAAAACGAATAAATTTAATTTAATTATAAAAGGAATTTGAAATGGCGCGGCTGTTTGAAAATTCGATTTCAAACTTTAACTGAACATACAGAATTCATTCATAATCAGAATTGAGCGAAACAAGAAATATTTAAATCTGTTTAATTATATCTTTCTAATGAATCTGAAAAACTGAAATTTCACTTTATAGTTTGAAAGTTATGCCCATTTTAAAATTTAGAAAAGTCGCTGTAGAATTTATATATATTTTAATATAATATATTGGCATTGAAAATAGCCATTTTGCAAACGGCCTCGGTTTTCGACGAAACCGCTTTTGTTGGAACCGGAATGTCAAATTATTGCTAAGTTTCAATTTCATAATTTTTTGAATTAATATGTGAGCGTGGCAGAAGAAAATGTGTTTTGACTGTTTCTGTCAAATTTAATCGACTAGAAAAAGGCCATTTTTCAAACAGTCTCAGAATTCGACGAAATTAGTCTCGTTAGGACCGTATCGTCAAAACATAACTAGAAATAATTTTTAGAGGAAGTATGTGGTCCCGGTAAATTAAAATGTACGATCAAATTAAATAATTAAATGATTTATGTTTTAATTTGAAGAAAAACTTATCGTAACAGCCGAACTGGGTTACGAAACAAATTCCATTGTGTCCGGGATGGGGGTTATTAGCTACGGGCGACACTCGTTGGGTTTGATTTGGAGTCTGTATTTATAAACATGAATTTTCGAAATAAATGAATTAAATAATAAGGAAAATACGCTTATAAATACAGCGTATAGTATAACCCTAATTCCCCTATACTGGAGCCGCCGTATATCGTTTCCAATGGCTGATGTTCTTCCAAATTCCTCCATCAAATTCTCTAAATCCATTTAGAATTAAATCAAAGCTGTAAACTAGAATCAAACAACGAAATCTGATCTTCAATCTCATACGGTTTTGATCGAGTGGTTTTGGGTAAATCGCCCAGAAAGGGGGCTTGAAGTCATCGGGCTCGAACGCCTGTGCTGGCTGAGGAAAGCCACCGAGTTGGCGGAGCTTCAGGGCGAGGGTGGAGGACGTTGGCGCCGACGATGTGGAGTGTCTGGATCGGGGTCTCGGTCCTCGAGGTGCGTGCGATTTGGAAGGGAGGAGCGGAGTGAATGGGTTCTATTTACCGTGTAACGAACGAAGAAGATGGAAGAAGATAATGGCCTGTTTTCTTAATTAAGGGTGATTAGGAAAATAATTATTTATTTAATTATACAATTATGTAATGAATGTTTGTAACGCGATAACTAGTTCATATTTAATCAGAATTCAACGAAACGAGTTGCGTTGAGATCGTATTGAAGAGCACTACAACATGACGCTAACCAGAACTGAAACAGAGCATATCAAATTTCGGTCAAATTCAGATCTGAACTATTCAGATAAATAGCAATGTGAGATTTCTATTTTAAAATTAAAATTATTTATTTATTTTATTGTATTCACTCAGTATGAAGTTTATGTTGGATGTATATATTCATTTAAATGTTGATTGTTCTGTGATCGTGATGGACGGTTGATGGTGATTGTGTATTTATGTTTGTTAGAATTTTGTGTATACGATAAGATCGTATATATTATTGCGTATATATAGGATATATTATATCCATGTGTGTCAAAATTTCTGTATAAAATTAAAACCATATTTTTATTTTAAATATAAAGGACAAAAATGTTAAATAAAAGAATGACGTGTAAAAATATGAATTTCTGTCAAAACATGTCAATTGAATTGAAAATAGTGATTTTGTCAAAATATGACAATTGAAACAAAAAATATAGATTTTGTCAACTTGTTTATAAAAAAAACACATTCTTTTGTCAAACTTGTTTATTTAAATAAAAACATCGTTTTGTCACAAAATGTGAAGTTAAAATAAAAACACCGTTTTATTTGAAATTATATTTTTATTGTCATATCGGATTCAATAAGAAGTTTAGAATTAGAAATATTCATTTTCTTTTAAACATGATTGGTTGAATTAGAAATAACATTTTTGTGTTAAAATATGTTAGTAAAGAAGAATAACATTTTTTGTCAAAACTTGGTTAGTAAATAAGAATAACATTTTTTGTCAAAACTTGATTAGTGAATAAGTTTAACATTTTTGTCAAAACTTGATTATCTAATGAAAATGAACATTTTTATAAATAAAAAGAATGTAGACAAGATCATTATTTTGTTTACATAAAAAGGATTAGACAAGATCATTATTTTGTTTACATAAAAAGAATTAGACAAGATTATCAGTTTTGGTCATTTTGAAAGAATGAATTAGAAATGTTCATTTTTGCAAATTTAATAAAATGAATTAGAAACATTCATTTTGTCACTTTGAAAAGAATGAAGTAAATTCATTCATTTGTGTCACTTTAGAAAAATGAATTAGAAAACATTCATTTTTGCCACTTTGAAAGAATGAAGTAAAAATGGACATTTTTGTCACTTTAAAAGAATGAAAATAAAAATCCCATTTTGTTTACATTAGAAGTATTAAACAAAAATCCCATTTTGTTTACATTAGAAGTATTAAACAAAATCAACACTTTTGTCAATCAGATTATATTAAACAAAAATGGACATTTTTATTTGCGATATGTTATGCAAATCAAAATGACATTTTTGACTAGAAGTTTGTTATCAAACAAAAGAATATATTTTGTTAAACATTCTTTTTAAAACAAAAGAATAGATTTTTAAGTACCATTCTCTCCAATAAAAAAAAAATAAAAAAAAATCATGTTTTATTGTCATATTTGATTACATTAAAAGAATGAGTTAGAAAATGTATATTCTTATACATTAAAAGAAGGAATTAGAAAATGTATATTCTTATACATTAAAAGAAGGAATTAGAAAATGTATATTTTTGTACATTAAAGAGGATTAGACAAAATTATCATATTTTGTTATGTTGAAAAGATTAAGCAAAATTATCATATTTTGTTATGTTGAAAAGATTAAACAAAATTATCATATTTGTTATATTAGAAAGATTAAACAAAATTATCATATCTTGTACATTGAAAGGAATTTGACTAAAGTATCATATTTTGTATATTAGAATTGAATTTGGCAAAATTATCATATTTTGTACATTAGAATGAATTCGGCAAAATTTTCATGTTTTTTACATAAAAAGGAACTAGGCAAAAATTACAATTTTTGTCACTTTAAAAGAATCATAATAAATGAGACATTTTGTCATTTAAAAAAGAATGAAGTAAAATATTCATTTTGTCATTTAAAAATGAACGAGACCAAATATACATTTTGGTCAATAAATAAAAGTTATTATTTTTATTGTCATTTGTCAACAATAAAAAGAATGGAGATAAAAGTCTAGAATTCTATTGCCGATTGTTCACAATAAAAAGAATTGAAATATATGTTTATAATGTTGAAATGTGTGATGTGTCAAATATAATGTTTATTGTGTTCAAGTTTGGATATTACACTTCCATTTTCAAGTTATCTGACTTGTTTATGTGATCGGGACGATAATTTTCACACATCGCCCAAGTGCACAAATAATTTATTATTTGGTTGATGGATGAAACACCACACGGGTATTGGGATGATATTGGACACACACTAATCCCAATATTTAATTATCTATCAATCGATGGATTGACAGTCTGTGATGAGCGTTAGTTATTTACTTTAATGCTCACACAGTTATAAATTCCACTTTGGTAGTCATTTGGATGTTTAATAATTATTTATCATGATTGTTGATTATATACAATATATGGTTGTTGATTGAGTCACATTCCAATAAAGGGTATTCTAGAAAAGAATATTGTGATGGCCCAGCCCGCACCAGCCGACATTTCCTCCGAAAGTGCGCTGTACACATGCCCGACTGGCACAAAACGGTCGTCAAGGAAAGGAAAGAAGGGAATTAACTAACGAGGAACCTGTAGAATATCTCACAGCGCATGGAATAAAATATAATAATAACATACTTGACATAAAACAGGTGAGACAGTGCATAAGCTGATAACTAAAAACCAACATCAACGTCAGAGCAGCGGAAATCCAAATACAGCTTATTACAAATTTCCAAATTTACTGTCTCTAAAACAAAAGAAAGCTAAAGTAGAAGATGCACGACTAATGCCCAAGCAGTGATCTTCAACAACACAGAGAGAATACTATATATATATCATACGTGGAAGCCTCCTGCTCGCCTCCGAATCAACTACTTGCGCATCACCAGCTAACCATAACCTGTCTCTAGTCTGCTCGTGTGAGCACCCAGAGTTATAAGAGGAGACATAAAACTCTGGGTCAGACATAAAGCCTGGTATGAGCGATAAGCAACAAAACAGAATAATAACAGGTATAATCCAATCATACCTGAACCTGGACCTGCAACCAAAGAGTTAGCACTACATACCGTACAACACTCTAAGGTGCCACTAACATACTGTGTGGGAGATACGGGGGTGGGGGTGTACATGTCATAGTGATGTCAAACAATCAAGCATAGCAATAATCCTCACATCCCTCACTCAGTGCGTAAAGCATACGATATCCACTACTTCGGTCACTTAATACTTTGGGCCATGACGGAATCCAATCCCGTGTAACTATCACTACAAGCCCACTATCCATCTCTAAGTGGTGAACCAAAGTTATGAATACCGACAACCCCTCTGCACACGTCCCGCAACAAAGCCTAATCATGAAGCCCAGTCATTGGTCCCCAACTGGATCCTGAGTCAAAGCTCCTCATTTGGACTTCCTTTGCATCTCGGGTTTTGGTCGAATTGGAGTTGGTCTTCAGAAAAGTCATCGCGTAGTAGTAATAGCCCACGTACGGTTCGGTTCGGTGCTCCTCGTCTAACTCGGTTCGGTTCGGTGTAACCTTCCAACTCGGTTCGGTTCGGAGGTCCTAGTCCATGCCTGGATCAGTGGTCCATCCCTTATCGGTTCGGTTCGGAAGCATAGTGTCCATCCTCTGTTTGGTTCGGTTCGGAAGTATAGTGCCAATCCTCTGTTCGGTTCGGTGATTACTCTCCTCTAGGTTCCCCGATCCGATCTTGTCCTTCTCCATTTGCCCGATCCGATCCCGCTCACTTGCCTGCTCCGCTCCGATCCGCTCCCTAGCTCCGATTCGCTCCCGCTGCCCAACTCCAACTCTAAGTAATGGCCTTCCTTCTTGCCAAACTTCTTTGTGCCAGATTTCAGTTCGGGTCGGATTCCTTGCCCAGCTCCCTACCCAATCCGAGCCCATACCCGATCCGATCCGAAACCCTGCACAGCTTTCTGCAACTTTTTCCAGCAACTTGTTTACGCCATTCGACGATGTTTTCGACCAATCTAACTATTCTAATCAACCACAAATCATTCCAAACAGTCATACCAACATAGCAAACTAACCACAAACACCAAAACAATGAATTTACATGTCAAAATGGATCAAATATACCCAAAACCCCATAATTTCCCTTAAGCATGTTTAAGAAAAACTAATCATAGGGTTAACAAAACTTAATCAAATTAAACCAAATTTCTACCAGAGGCATAAAATATTATTTTCGAATTTATGGCTATTTTTCCAGAATTTATTAGTGCACAAATTCACTAATCTTCACTAATTACCCTTAATTAACCGTAATTAGTGCAAAAACTATGCAAATCACTCACCTTGGCCACAAATAAAATTTTCAGAACTGAAACCTCACTGATTTGGGTGAATACTGATGTCTAACAGCAGTTCTAATACTGATTTGGTGAAGATCCTCTTTGATTTGATGTAGATTAGGCCAAAACTTGATTAGAAAGTGATTAGAAGGTGATTTGGGTGTTGGAGGCCATTGCTAGGGTTCCAAGAGTGAAAGTGGCAGCTGAAAGAAATGTTTTCTCTAATCAGCCCCTATACATCTCTAATCCCGAAATCCTCTTTGGGCCTAGCTGCTAATTACCCGATTAAGCCCAATTAAGCTGTTTTTCACTATCTGAAATTTGTTTCAGCCATATCTCCCAAAGGATGAGTCCGTTTGGCCAATGTGACCACTCTATGGAATTGTAAACTATCATTCGGAGCCAATGGAAGTGGTTTCAGGTCAAAATTCCTTTCCAGTCAAAAGTTATGGCCAAAACAGTACCAACTAGGGGTAAAATGGTCTTTTAAAAATCGACAAAAATCATGGACATGAGAAATGACCCCAATGGTCGTCTCCCAAAATTACATGACCAAACGACTTCATATGTGAAAGAAATAAATATTCTACGGTCCTATGATGCGTAGAATACGGGTCGTTACACTCTCCCCCCCTTAAGAAATTTCTCCCCCGAAATTCCCTAACCAAAACACACAAAGGGTCCCGCATGCCTATCAACCATAAAACAACAATCAACATGCAAAACAAGTCTATCCTACCTTGCGGTTTACTAACAAGGGAAGAAACTATCACTACCAAAACCTTACTAGGCAAAGAGTTCTGGATACTTCTTCCTTATATCCTCCTCTGTTTCCCAAGTACAGTCTTTTTTCATTCTCACCCCACTGGACTTTTACTAGTTTCACCGCCTTCCTTCGAAGCTGCTTCGTATCGTTCCCAACAATACACATAGACTTGCGGTTCCCAACCGCCTCGAGTTCAACTTCGAGGTTATCCAACTGATCAGGTGAAATAGCCATACTAGGGTCGTGCACGAATTTCCGTAACTGGGAAACATGAAATACGTTGTGAACTCCGGCCATCTTGTCAGGTAGCTCTACTTCATACGCCAAACTCCCAACTTGCTCGAGGACTAGGAATGGGCCAACAAATCTTGGTGCTAACTTACCTCTCCAACAAGTCTGAATCACATTCTCAATGAAGAGATCTTGACGAACACCAAGTCGTTCACGAAGAATTCCAAATCTCTTCGTCTCTTATCGAGATTAGTCTTCTGCCTATCTTGGGTAGCCTTCAATCTCTAATATACAGTTCACTCAAATACCACCATGACCTGACCTAGTCCTTGGTAAACCGTCAATAAAATCCATTGAAACTTGTTTCCAACGGTTGTGACAAACCACTAGGCTTTCTTTTGCTCAGCTTTAACTAACTGGAAATTTATGCATCTGGACATAAACTTCCCAACGTCTTTCTTTATCCTTTCCCAGTAGTAGGTCTAATCCATGTCTTAATACATTTTGTTACCACCGGGATTCATAGTCAATTTCGAGTGATGATATGCTCTAAGCACTTCATCTCTCAGTCCATCTACGTTGGGTACAACTAGTCCCTTATTCTTTCGAAGCCACCCTTCTCGATCAAATCCTTACTTGATCCTTCTCTTTCCATCGATACCCATCTCTACCCTAGAGATGGTTTACAATAGATTAGGATCGTCCTTCTAACTGGAAACAATCCACTCAATCAAAATCGATCTAATCGTCAAGCTTACTAGTGTTTCTGAATCCAATTCACTCTTGGGCCTGAGATCATATCCTGTGATATACTTTAGTTGCTTCCATCTTAGAAACAAAACCCCTAAACTGGCATGTCTCCTACTCAATGCAACTATTACCGCACCCAAATCCTTTACTATGATCACTCTGCCCCATGGAGTCATGGCGACTCCACTGCACTGATCCATAGCCACTAGTCCTTTGCTATGTCCACTTTGCCCCTCGAGTCATGACGACTCTACTGCACTGGCTCATAGTCCTACTACAATCACTTTGTTTCCCATCGCTGGAACCCTACAGGTGATAGTCTACTCAAGAGAAGAAAGATAGGAACAACATAGCAACCATAACATCCATCAAACAAGTCCTACCTATCACCTGCTAAATTCATAAACACATCGACACCTACATGATTGCTCTAAGCAATCCCAATATGTCGATTCTAGTATGTCTGGTCCAACTAACATCAATAACTAATGGAAGCCCAGCCTCCATACATACACCGATGCCTACTTGACTGGTCCAACCAATCCCAGGCCAATGGAAGCCCCGCCTCACTTCGGACTACCGTACGTCCAACGTACATTTTTCCTCCAAGGATAACTAGATCACGTCCAACGGATCCAAGGTAACGGGCGTCCCTAGATACCCCTGCTTTTAGTCCTCCTAAAATACTTGAGTCCAACCCAAGTCTATCCATTGCCTTGCTGCCCTCTCGAGTCCAACCCGAGCCGAATCCAATTCCTTGCAGCCTTCTCGAGTCCAACTCGAGTAAATCTATAACTCAGACCCAGTCTTGAGTATCCATTAGTGACAAACTCTAGTCCAACGTGAGTCGTCTCCCTATTCGTTGCGTCTCCAAGATCAACGAACACCCATTTTCTTTTACGAGTTCAAGTCCAACTTGAATCGCCCTAACCTTCGTTGTATCTTCCATGATCAACGAACACATCCTATTCCTTATAAATTCTACTATCCAATAGAGAACATCAACATAGGGTCCTAAACAATCCATTACTTTGCATCTTTCCCTGAGTCCCACTCGAGCAATCTCATAACCCTATCGAGTCTAACTCTGGGCAGTCTATACCATTGAACAGTCTCATCATGTTCCGTCTGCCCATCACTCCTCGAGTAAACCAAGATATCATCCAATGAAAAATCACAGCAACCATTTACCCCTCACGCAAACCATCCTAGTCGAAGTCGACATTCCCCAAACACAAGCCCCAAAGGCCTAAACCAATATCAGACAAGCACCCAAGGAACATCTCCTCCGAGTTCGGACAACCCACGTGAGGTGATACTAGCAAAACAATCTAGCACTGGAGCACTCATTTGCCTCCCAGAGACAACTAGAACTTATTACAACGATAACCTTTCAGCTTTCTTAACTCCAGTTACTATCGCCATCACTAGGTAGGTACCTAATACCACCCTATTCCCTTGGAGTAGATCGACTCCCTAAAATGATGCTAAACCCAGTAAAGCCAAAAACAAAGTAATCACAAGGAAACATACATCCATGACTCGATAAGACCTCATTACAACAAATTATGTCAAAACTAGTCGAACCACCAATCGGGTTCGTCACTCCTAAAGGTCTATCGACTAACTCAGGTTTGTCAAACAAAACCCAATCAAAACATCTTAAATAGGAAGCATACCTCGAATAACGACACCTTTTTCCTTCTGCGCCACAGTTGGGGCATTCGACGAAGAAGGAACAACGTTGATACATACGCTTTCACAATCTGCTCCTCCCTAGGAGGTTGTGGGCAATCATCCTTGTGATGTCCTGCCTGGCCGCAGTTAAAGCACTTCCTTTCCCCAGGCTTTTCTTGACAATCTCTGGCATAGTGGCCCTTCTCGCCACAACTAAAGCATTCGCCACTTTCTTATTCTGACCATCCTTGGTTGGGTTCTGCTTCCTCTTGTTCTGAGAATTCCTCTTGCCTTCACCGCTTGCTTGCGGCTTTGGCTCCTCTGCAGATGCAATAACAACTTCGGCCTTCGACTTAGGGAAAAGGCTCTCTGACCTTAATGCCTTTCCTACAATAGACTCGAACGTCTCATCGATATGGTTTATAAGCCTTTCCCCCAAGTACCCATCCAAGCCAGTTATGAACTTCTCGTTCTTCTTTTCGACTGTATCGATAAGGGACCATCCATATTTCGATAGAGTGTCAAATTCAGCGATATACTCCGAGACTGCTCTACCATTCTGCTTAAGCTCCAAGAACTTCCTGAACAATTCTGATTTATGAGTAGCTGGGATAAACTTATCACAAAAGTGAGTCTTAAACTGATTCCAAGTAACTTGATCCTCTGGAGTAGCTGTCTTAATGGCATTCCACCAATTCATCGCTCGCCCTTGCAGCTGACGAGACGCTAGCCTTCTCTTGATCGCATCCTCAAGACCCAAGTCGTCGAAGATACGATCACAGCTATCCAACCAATCCTGAACATCTGTGGCCGACTCCGTTCCGTGGAACGGCTTCCCACCAAGGTTAGTGTAATCCTTGCACAACTTGGCGAAATCGGCCCTAGGCGCCTGCACTACTGGACCACCACCATTTCCATCATTGGGAGCTGCCCTGTGCACATCCCTAAGCATCTCTCTCATGAGGTCAGTAAACATCGTCCTCATGTCAGCAGCATTCCCATTATTGACCCCTCTACCGGTACCTCTAGCATATCGGCTCATCATCAATCTGAAAAAGGAAATGATTAACGACCACATAGTGGTGCTAGTGCAGTACGACTTCATCCTTATACTACTAATAGTATATATATAGCTTTTGAAAACCAAAGTAATCACAAATACGCGCTCTCGTATACGTACTATCTCTCTCCAGTGTCTTTCCCTAGGTGAACTACGCAACCTGGCTCTGATACCAAGTGTGATGGCCCGCCCCGCACCAGCCGACATTTCCTCCGAAAGTGTGCTGTACACATGCCAGACTGGCACAGAACGGTCGTCAAGGAAAGGAAAGAAGGGAATTAACTAACGAGGAACCTGTAGAATATCTCACAGCGCATGGAATAAAATATAATAATAACATACTTGACATAAAACAGGTGAGACAGTGCATAAGCTGATAACTAAAAACCAACATCAACGTCAGAGCAGCAGAAATCCAAATACAGCTTATTACAACTTTCCAAATTTACTGTCTCTAAAACAAAAGAAAGCTAAAGTAGAAGATGCACGACTAATGCCCAAGCAGTGATCTTCAACAACACAGGGAGAATACTATATATATATCATATGTGGAAGCCTCCTGCTCGCCTCCGAATCAGCTACTCGCGCATCACCAGCTAACCATAACCTGTCTCTAGTCTGCTCGTGTGAGCACCCAGAGTAATAAGAGGAGACATAAAACTATGGGTCAGACATAAAGCCTGGTATGAGAGATAAGCAACAAAACAGATTAATAACAGGTATAATCCAATCATACCTGAACCTGGACCTGCAACCAAAGAGTTAGCACTACATACCGTACAACACTCTAAGGTGCCACTAACATACTGTGTAGGAGATACGGGGGTGGGGGTGTACATGTCATAGTGATGTCAAACAATCAAGCATAGCAATCATCCTCACATCCCTCACTCAGTGCGTAAAGCATACGATATCCACTACTTCGGTCACCTAATACTTTGGGCCATGACGGAATCCAATCCCGTGTAACAATCACTACAAGCCCACTATCCATCTCTAAGTGGTGAACCAAAGTTATGAATACCGATAACCCCTTTGCACACGTCCCGCAGCAAAGCCTAATCATGAAGCCCACTCATTGGTCCCCAACTGGATCCTGAGTCAAAGCTCCTCATTTGGACTTCCTTTGCATCTCGGGTTTTGGTCGAATTGCAGTTGGTCTTCAGAAAAGTCATCGCGTAGTAGTAATAGCCCACGTACGGTTCGGTTCGGTGCTCCTCGTCTAACTCGGTTCGGTTCGGTGTAACCTTCCAACTCGGTTCGGTTCGGTGGTCCTAGTCCATGCCTGGATCAGTGCTCCATCCCTTATCAATTCGGTTCGGAAGCATAGTGTCCATCCTCTGTTTGGTTCGGTTCGGAAGTATAGTGCCCATCCTATGTTCGGTTCGGTGATTACTCCCCTCTAGGTTCCCCGATCTGATCCTGTCCTTCTCCATTTGCCCGATCCGATCCCGCTCACTTGCCTGCTCCGATGCGATCCACTCCCTAGCTCTGATCCGCTCCCGCTGCCCAACTCCAACTCTAAGCACTGGCCTTCCTTCTTGCCAAACTTCTTTGTGCCAGATTTCAGTTCGGGTCGGATTCCTTGCCCAGCTCCCTACCCGATCCGAGCCCATACCCGATCCGTTCCGTAACCCTGCACAGCTTTCTACAACTTTTTCCAGCAACTTGTTTACGCCATTCGACGACGTTTTCGACCAATCTAACTATTCTAATCAACACAAATCATTCCAAACAGTCATAGCAACATAGCAAACTAACCACAAACACCAAAACAATGAATTTACATGTCAAAATGGATCAAATATACCCAAAACCCCATAATTTCCCTTAAGCATGTTTAAGCAAAACTAATCATAGGGTTAACAAAACTTAATCAAATTAAACCAAATTTCTACCAGAGGCATAAAATATTATTTTCGAATTTATGGATATTTTTCCAGAATTTATTAGTGCACAAATTCACTAATCTTCACTAATTACCCTTAATTAACCGTAGTTAGTGCAAAAACTATGCAAATCACTCACCTTGGCCACAAATAAAATTTTCAGAACTGAAACCTCACTGATTTGGGTGAATACTGATGTCTTAGAAAAAGAATATTTTAGAAAGGAATATATTTTAGAAAAATATATTTATTGATTTGAACTAGTTATTAACTAGAGTAAATCATTAAATTTAGATTTAATAAAGTTTTCCAATTTGTTAATATTTAATTGTAATTAATTTCAATAAATTGGATTTGGGTTTGTCGTGAATAGTGACTTAAATAACACTGTTCTTAAGCCCCGTTTGAAAAGAATAATCTTTTAATTTAGATTATTAAAGTTTTCAATTATATTTAGTAATTGAAATAAGATGAAATGTGAGTTTAGTTTATTATGAACCATGTTTTTAAGTGACATGTGTTCTTTAACCCAACTGACAGTGAAGATATGATTTGGAATTTGCAAATCTTTATTTAAGATTTAAATGTGAATTGTCCAAAAGTAAAGTTTTCCAATTTGATATATTAAATTGGAATTGAATGGAATTCGAATTAACGATAAACGAGATAAGCTTCTGTAAAAGAAGACCGATTCTACATATGGAATTTAAGAGGCCTTGCCGTTATTCCATTTATAATATTGGTTGGATACAGAAATTTATAATGATTATATATTGATTTGTTTTCTGTGAAGATTCCATATTTTATGGAAGACGATTTTGGGTTTACCCTGAACTATGTTTTAAATGACATTAGTTCTTTAACCCAGTTAAGAATAAGATTTATTTCTTAAATCTAAAGAATCATTTAATAATGATTTTTGATATTTAAAACCAAATTGGGGTTTTAATAAATCTTTAAAAGAAAGATTTAAGAATAAATTTGAAGAATTTATCTTTGATAAGATAATGTGAATATTTTATTTAAAAGAATATTATGAATTGGAATGAGGCGTTGGATGTGTTTTTATAGTACTCGATTTTTAATTATAAAAATACGAGAGTTATTCGGAAAGACCGGGTTTAGCCCATTCCGTATAATTACTACGACGATGAAGAGTCGAAGTTGAAGACGGTGATTGAAGACCGATGATCTTCACATCGAATGGATGCATTGCTACAGAGACCCTTGATGGGAGTAGCTACCTTGAAGGGGCTTCCGTGGTGGCCGTCCGGACTATTGTTGATTGTTCGGATTTGGTTTTCGCTCAGACCCAGAGCATAAGCTAGTAAATGGATGCGTGTCTGACATTGGATTTTGTTCCATGTGAATTAAATCGATTGCTTTTAATGTATGTTTGTTTGGTGGTGGAGAATTTATTCTCTACTTAACACCCGGGTATACATTAATAGTGATTGATCGAATGGCATGAATTGTCAATGTGGTACGCCAAGATGCAAATTGATCAAGGCTTTTGTTGAAAAGCAGGGCCTTATGGGATGATCAAAGCATAGCCTATTACGGCATAGCTTTGTGTATATCGTGACTTCGCGAGCCTCACAACCCGGTATGAGTCAAAAATGGGATATGGACCGTAGGGAGTGCACACGTTTCTTTCTAGCTAGTGGTCGTGTCAGTGCTTAAACTGGCTGACATTTTACTTATGTGGATGATGGAATTTGAGGCACCTCGGATTTTTTTTGTAGGTCGTTAGTGGTCATACAATAGGTTCAAAGGAACCGGGAAACGTGTGTTCAGGCATAACCAATCCACTGCCGATAGGCAGGGACCGGCCCTACCGCTCCAAGGGTTGCCCATAGGTGTGATCCTGAGGCATTTGCTAGAGTGTCTCGAATCAGAGAGGAGCTTGCCCATAGCCTCGACTCATGATGGAAATCCAATTCCCAATACGACCTTGCGATTTTGATTGTAGAACTAGTATGGCGACATAGTAGGATGGGGTACTATGCCGTCTATGATTGATACATTGTGATTGAAATGTTTATTTTATATATACCCATGTATATACACACTAATATTAAATCCGTTTTATCGTATCAAGCATCTTTTGACCATTATAAGGTAAAACCCTATCCTCCGGTTTGCGTTGCATTATGTGATGGGACTTGGGTCTTATAATGGTTTCATTTTTGTAAAAGGCATTGCGTTGTTTAAAACGATTTACTTTATTTTATGCACTGGTAATCCAATGGAGTAAACCCGTTCCGCGTTAGTGGCGTGGTCCTGTGATTAGCCTTATTATTAGATAGTTGAGTTAAGATTTCTCATACCAGTCCCATGACTGACCTGTAGTTTGTTTAACTGGCAAACTCGGGTGCCCATATTTTCCACACGGGCAGTCGCGTAGCTTTTTGCAGATATATTTACAGGATCCTGGCTTACAGCTGAAGAGTTATTCGGAAAGCTCTGTATCCGTGTATTCTTTTCAGTTGTATATTTGTAATATTTTTCCGCTGCTATTTAAATGTAATTTAAATCTCTGATATTATTGTATTTCTATTTTGCTATAAGTATTCATACTCTGTAATATTCTTGTACTCTGATGTAATTGTTGTAACCAGCAATAAAAACATTCTTCAGTTTATGTTCTGATGTGTGTTGTTCTCAAGGCAATCCAGGCTTTCCTTTACTGGGAAGTTTGGGTCGTTTCAGGAATAACGATATATGTATCGTCCAAATTCCTCAATAATATCCATACAATTACGGAATCCAATATCGAAATGCCCGAAGATTATTTCCATTCAAATCTATTTCAATTTATTCATTGGAAAATTCTGTTTAATTTAATACCCCTTTTTCAATTTAAATTATTTATTTAAAAACATTGGATTATTATCTAGTTAATAACTAGTTCATTTAGATAAAAATATACTTCTATCTTTTCAAAACTTGAATTTTTCATCTACTATATTTCCAAAACATTTTTTATGATTTTACACAATTTTTCCGTATTTTTAATAATGTTAATAAGGCTCTTACAGTCAGTTTCCAATAACGGCCACTGAACTGCATTCATAGCGACCTTTTCTGAAATTGATTTGAACATAATTTGAAATCTAACCGTTTGAATTTCAATCTCTTATATTCATTGGAAAAATCTTTTCGATACAAAACCAACGGTTCCGGTTTTAGGAGAATCCGACGGTCGGATCTCCCGTTACGTCAATTTGAAGTCAATGGTTGAAATTCGTGAACGGTCGAGCCATTAAATATATATATATATACACGATTTCAATTTAAAACGTATTTTATAAATCGTTTATAAAATTCATTTTAAAACGATTTCAACTTCATTTTCAATTTTAAATCAAAACTGAATATTCCATATCATTATAATATTAAAATGATAATATTTTCAAAATATCAGATTCTTTTCGATATTATTTTAAAATATTCATTTCGATATTATTTTGAAATCAATTCTTTTCGATATTGTTTTAAAATGAATAAAATCGATCTATAAACCCTTTCGGATTAAAAATAGCATTTCTATACTTAACCCGGCTTCATATTTTCGTATATTTTTGTATCCATCCATAATCGAACATCAAAATCATATTTTTATTATTCACTGAATATTATTTTAAAATATTCTTTAATTTTGAAACGGAATGTGACTCAATCAATTACCATATAATTTTAGTTATATGGATTTCATACATCGCATGTATTCAACAATAATGGTAAATAATCATTCAACATTCAAACATCATCCAGAGTGCATTCTACAACTGTATAATCATTAAAATGAATAAATAATGCTTATCACAGTCTATCAACCAATCGATTGACATACAGCTAATTAGTGGGATTAGTGTATGTCAAAAATAATCCCAATACCTGTGTGGGGTTTTAAAACAACAATAGTTTATTTAAATAAATTATTGGTTAATGAATTTAACAAATTCAAGTTCGGTTTGAATTATTTTTCTACTTAACAAATTTTCACTGTTCAAATTATAACTGGATATTTATATCACATTTCAACAACCACAAAGTGTATGCACAATGTTTGAAATACGAATGTCGGATATTCAAACAACGCTTCTTATGCATATGAGTCATGAATAGTTCATGTGTTGAACTCAAGAAATGTTACATACAACAAATAAAAATCAATACTGGCAATTTCTATATATTTACAGTTATAAAATAAATTAAATAACTGTACATAATTTTAGTGAGAGAGTTCTCACATTAGGTTCCACTCCGCTAGTCTTTATTTGAAGATTTATGATTTTATTTTTAATAAAACTAAACTGAAGTCTAATTTTATCAAAAATTGTAACTTGCTCCATTTCCGTTCTGGTTAGTTCCATGTTGTAATGCTCTTCTTCACGATTCCATTGCTTTTGAAATCGTTCAATTCTGCTTTCATTTGAAAAAGATACAGCGGTTTAAACCGTAATTACACAAATTAAAATTAATTAGGACAATTAATTAAACTTAATTAATAATTAACCCCCTCCCCTTACATTGTTCATCTCAGGCATCGCTCTTCAAAAATTTTAACCCATGCTCCTCGTCACTTTCTAGCTTGCGCGCTGCCCTACACCACACCTGACAATGATCAACCACCACCACGTTGTAGCCCCATGCGTCGCTACCCTGCGCCTCCCACCAGCATGGAGTTCGACCCCTTCAGGGCCTCCCGATTTAAGCATGAACGACGGTCCTATGGGACCAAAATTCCGCCTCCTCGGTCATCAAAAACAAATCATAGCCGTTGGAATCACTTATCTCTCGTAATCGGATGTTTTTGCTTTTAAAGTTGTTCGAATTTGATGAGCGGATGGAGATAAAAATCGGGAAGAAGAAGGGAAGGTGTAGGCCACTGATTCATTTATGTTTCGGCGGCTAATATAGTTTGGGATTTAGGGTTTTGACGAGGGCATGGGGTATATATAATAAATATAATTAATATTTATTTAATTCTAATTTTCATTTCAAAATGAGATTTTCGTTCGAACTCCAAATCAAACCCAACGACTATCGCCACTAGCTAAGCACCCCATTCCGGACACAATGGGATATGTTTCGTAAGCCATTTCGACTGTTTCGAATAGTTTTTAACAAAATTAAAATATAAATCAATATACTGAATTTTAAACGTACATTTTAATTTACCAGGGCCACATACTGACTCCAAAAATTACTGAAAAATAAATCTAGCTATATTATGATGATGCGGTCCAAACAAAACTAATTTCATCGAATTTGGAGATCGTTTGAAAAATGGTCGTTTTCCAGTCAATTAAATTCAAACTGAAAATACAAAATACATTTAAATTTGCCACGCTCACATACTAATTCCAAAAATTATGAAATTTGAAACCTAATAATAATTTGACATTCCGGATGCAACAAAAGTGGTTTCATCGAAAATGGAGGTCGTTTGCAAAATGGCTATTTTTAAGGGCTATATATTATTTAAAATATATAAATTCCATAGCAACTATTCTAAATTTTATACTGGACATAACTTTCAATTTATATTATGAAATTTGAATTTTTCACATTCATTAGAAAGATATAATTAAACAGATTCTAACATTTCTGTTTTTATTGAAATCCAATTTATTTTGAATCCTATACTTTCATTTGAAGCTCAAAACCAAATTTTCAAACTACTGCGCCATTTCAAGTTTGTTTTATAATTAAAATAAATTTATACATTCTAACTTTGATTTAAATAAATTTTAAATCATTATTATTCAAAATAAATCATTTTAAATTCTAAAAATCCATAAAAATAGCTAAAAACATTGGATTGTTATGCTAGTTAATAGCTAGATCATTTAGATAGAAATATACTTTTATCTTTTCAAAACTGGAATTTTTCATCCAAACACTTTCCAAATCATTTATTATGATTTTACAAATTTTTTCCATATTTTTAATAATATCAATAAGGCCCTTACAGTCCGTTTCCAATAACGGCCACCGAACTGCATTCACGACCTTTTCTAAAATTTATTTGAACATAATTTGAAATACAACTGTTCAAATTTAAATCTCTTATATTCATTGGAAAGATCTTTTCAATACGAACCCAACGGTTCTGGTTTTAGGAGAATCCAACAGTCGGATCTCCCGCTACATCAATTTGAAGTCAATGTTTGAAATTCGCGAATAGTCGTTGCGCGGCGCCGTTCTATTCAAGCCAATAAATATATATAATAGATATATATCAATGATTTCCATTTAAAACGTATTTTATAAATCGTTTATAAAATTCATTTTAAAACAATTTCAATTTCAATTTTAAATCCAAATTGAATATTCCATATCATTATAATATTAAAATGATAATATTTTCAAGATATCAGATTTTGAAATCAATTCTTTTCGATATTATTTTAAAATGAATAAAATCGATCGATAAACCCATTCGGGTTAAAAATAGCGTTTCGATACTTAACCTGGCTTCTTATTTTCATATATTTTCGTGTCCATCCAAAATCGGACATCAAAATCATATTTTGATTATTCACTTAATATTATTTTAAAATATTCGTTATTTTTGAATTGGAATGCGACTCAATCAATTACCATATAATTTTAGTTATATGGATTTCATACATCGCATGTATTCAACAATAATGGTGAATAATCATTCAACATTCAAACATCATGCAGAGTACATTCTACAGCTTGATTAGCATTAAAATGAATAAATAACGCTTATCACAGCATGTCAACTAATCGATCGACATACAAACTGATTATTGGGATTAGTCTATGTCAAATATCATCCCAGTACCCGTGTGGGGTTTTCAAACAACAACAATTTATTTAAATAAATTATTGGTTGATGAATTTAACCAATTCAAATTTGGTTTGAATTATTTTTCTACTTAACAAATTTTCATTGTTCAAATTATAACTGAATATTTATGTCACATTTCAACAACCACAAAATGTATCCACATTGTTTGAAATATGAGTGTTGGATATTCAAACAATGCTTCTTGTGCAGATGAGTCTTGAATAGTTCATGTCTTGAATTCAAGCAATGACACATACAACAAATAAAAATCAACACTGGCAATTTATATATATTTAAAGTTATAAAATATATTAAATAATTGTACAAAATTTTAGTGAGAGAGTTCTCATATTGGGTTCCACTCTGCCAGTCTTTATTTGAGGATTTCTGATTTTATTTTTAATAAAATTAAACTGAACGTCCAATTACACAAATTAAAATTAATTTGGACAATTAATTAAAAACAATAAATAATTAACCCCCTCCCCTTACATCGTTCCTCTCACGCATCGCTCTGCAAAAATTTAAACCCATGCTCCTCGTCACTTTTTAGCTTGCGCGCTTCCCTACACCATACCTGGCAGCGATCAACCACCACCACAATGTAGCCCCATGCGTCGCCACCCTGCGCCTCTCACCAGCATGGAGTTCGACCCCTTCAGGGCCTCTCGATTTGAACATGAACGACAGTCCTATGGAATTCCGCCTCCTCGGTCATCAAAAACAAATCATAACCGTTGGAATCACTGATCTCCCATAGCAGAACATTTTTGCTTTTGAAGTTGTTCGAATTTGATGAGGGGATGGAGATAAAAATCGGGAAGAAGAAGGGAAGGTGCAGGCCACTGATTCACTTATTTTTCAGCGGCTGATATAGTTTGGGATTTAGGGTTTTGACTAGGGCATGGGGTATATATAATAAATATAATATTTATTTAATTCTAATTTTCATTTCAAAGTGAGATTTTCGTTCGAATTCCAAATCAAACCCAAAGACTGTTGCCCCTAGCTAAATACCCCCATTCTAGACACAATGGAATATGTTTTGTAAGCCAATTCAACTGTTTCGAACAGTTTTTATCAAAATTAAAATATAAATCAACATATTGAATTTTAAACGTACATTTTAATTTACTAGGGCCACATACTGACTCCAAAAATTATAGAAAAATAAATCTAGCTATGTTTTGAGGATACGGTCCTAACAAAACTAATTTCATTGAATTTGGAGACCTTTTAAAAAATGGCCTTTTTCCAGTCGATTAAATTCAAACTAAAAATAAAAAAACGTCGCTACGCTCACATACTAATTCAAAAAATTATGAAATTTGAAACCTAACAATAATTTGACATTCTGAATCCAACAAAAGTGGTTTCATCGAAAACGGAGGTCGTTTGCAAAATGCTATTTTTAAGGGCTATATATTATTTAAAAAATATATAAATTCCATAGCGACTATTCTAAATTTTAAACTAGACATAACATTTAATTTATATTATGAAATTTGAATTTTTCACATTTATTAGAAATATATAATTAAACAGATTCTAATGTTTCTAGTTTTACTGAAATCAGATTTATTTTGAATCCTATACTTTCATTTAAAGTTCAAAACCAAAATTTCAAACTACCGCGCCATTTCAGGATTGTTTTATAAAATAAATTTATACGTTCTAACTTCGATTTAAATAAATTTTAAATCGTTATTATTCAAAATAAATCATTTTAAATTCTGAAAATCATTTAAAATAGCTAAAATAAATTTTTTAAATTGGTTCAGAAATTCCGGGTTGTTACAGAACCTCTACAGAAATCATATTGGTTTATAATAGATATAAACCTCCATATCCAACAAACACTATACGCGGGATAACGGCACAGCCTTTTAAATCCGTCGAAATAGTCTAAGTCATCATCCATGGAGACTTATCTCAGTCAATGACTAATCTGATTTCTATTCAGTTTCAATTTAATTAAATAGACTAGAAATTTATATTCTAATTTACCTTTATTAATAAATAAACTCCTTTACGTTTAAATGAAGATCTTATTAAATGTTTAAATTGGATTATATTGATGTCGAAAGGTGAACTATTCATGAATTGCAGATACACAATGGTTTCGTCCGGGTTCCCCAGAAAGCATCCATATCAGTAGGAAGCCGCTTCCTAATAAATTGGATAGATCAAATAAAGACACCCTTATATTTAAATAAAGGTCTTATCAAAAGTCAAAACTGGATTTCTTGAAGGGTTCACTTTAGTTGCTAAATTACTCACTTTAACACGATTCAATTTTATCTTACCAAATATTAATATATTTGGTCCAAACACTTTTAAATCATTTAATATGATTTTTCCATATTTTTATAAAATTTATAAACACCTATTTACGAAAAATCCAAATTTGGCACTTAAACTGTCGAAACTGGATTTTCCGGTCAAACTGATTTAGACTTGGAGGAAAGTCCAACCGTTGAAAAATGTTTCATTATCTTTTGTTGGAAATCTATTGAAATTTTGGACAAACGTGATACGTTTCAAGAACTTCTGATGGTTAGGTCTCTTGGAATTTCAATTTCAAATTTCAGGTCGAAATTCACAAACTATCGCTACGTGACGAGTCCTATTCGAACTATAGCATCCACAAAGCAACCATATACACAATTTAGTGAACACTTGGGACTGGTGTGGGTCATCTTCCCAATACCCGGTGTAGGGTTTTACTAATAAATAGCAATCTGTGTAATAAACACATGAGACTAGTGTAATTTCATCCCACGACCTGTGTAGGGTTTCCAAACAATTTCAAACATTTCAAGCCACACAACAACATTCGTATTATCATCTCACACAAATAAATACCATAAGCAAATGTGAGAGGATAAACCACTCACCATCCTAGTAGGTTCCTTCAATTCCTTCACTGTAGGACCATCACAACTTTGCGCTCTCTCTGGAATGTTTAACAACCTAGCCATTAAGGGTTACAATTAACATGATCCCTTGTAACATTAATACCTTTTCTAATTAACATGAATATACTTTCTAAATATATATTGATTTCCAAATCTAACTATATTCATACACGAGAATACCTTTTTACATGGATTTAACCACCTTAAATTCATGATTACGATTTTCAAAGGTCATTATAGCTTTCACAATATTACACCTAATTTTGCTAATCACTTAAATAGGTAATTAGCTTATTACCTTTAGGATTTTCATTCCTAACTCAACTACAATCACATCAATACTTCGTATAGGTGTTAATTATCCTAAAATCACCTATTCTTTCACTTAGGAATATTCACTTTTATTATTACCATTTTCTACTTCCACACGCAAATTTGTAATAGAATTTGCTTTCTACCTTCAGGATCTAACTTCTAATCTCAACAGATTCACATATAAACTTCATGGAAGTGATAAGCTTTTAACTACAACCTTAATCCATGAATATTCACCACAAATTTACTTAGGTTTTCTCTTTTAGGAATTTATACAAGCACCATGTGACGACCCCAAACCTCGATAGGACGGTGGCGAGGGTAATCTTTGGAATATAACACATAAACAGATAACAACAGAACATAAATAAATAAATACAGTAGATAATGTACAATAGAATACACTAGATAAACATAATCATCAGAGTTACACAGTATATAGGATCATACTTAGTACAAATACAGTTCAGCTATACATAAATGTCTACAGCGGAAAACAAAACATAATATGTACAATAGGAGCTGAACAGCACAAAAAAAGAGATAAATGATAGAATCCGTCTTCAGCTCCAGCTATCCAGAAAGAGCCTGCTAAAACTTGAATACAAGGCTGCCCGTGTAGAAAGAGGGGCACCCGAGTTTGCAAGTGAAATAAACTATGAGTTAGTCATGGGACTGGTATGAGAAATCTACTTAACACATTTTACAATATGGCAAATCACAGGACCACGCCACTTTCGCGGAACGGGTTTACTCCATTGGATTGCCAGTGCTTTAAAACAAGTAAATCTTTTAAACATCGTATTGCTTTTTATAAAAATGAAGCCATTATAAGACTCAGTTCCCATCACACAATGCAAAACAAACCGGAGGATAGAGTTTTACCTTATAATGGCCAAAATATGCTTGATACGAGCAAAACAAATCATTTGATATTATTGCTAGTGTATATATGTTTCAAAAACAATTTCAATCATAACTATCAATCATAGATGGCATGGGTACCATATATCATGTCGCCATATATATATACAATCAAAACCGCACGATGTCGTATTTGGAAATTGGATTTCCGTCATGAACCAAGGCAAAAGACAGTCCTTACCGAATTCGAGACTCTCTAGCCCGAGCCTTAGGCAAGTACTAAGTCAAGCCTTAGGAGCCATAGGGCAGGTCCACCGATGTGGATTAAAATGTCTGAACACTGCGTTTCCCCGCCCTTTGGGGCGTAAATGAGTCCTACGACTCCATCGGCTCCACATAGTCACCGATATATCCGAGGTGCCTCGCAACAGCAACAACCACATAGGTGAAAATAATATAAATGTCAGGGCTGGTAGGTCACAGACACCACTCTAGCTAGAAAGAAACGCATGTCCTCCCTGGATCCTTCTCCCGTTTCTGGTCCATACCGGGGCGTGAGGCTCGCGAATTCACGTTATACACAAAGCTATGCCACACAGGTCGTGCTGTGATCATCAACCACAAGACTTTGCTTTTCAACAGAAGCCTTGATCATCTGCCACTTAGGCATGCCACACAGGCAATTCACTCCATGCGACTGATTTCTATCGATATATACCTCTGAGCTCGTACGTCTCAGAGATGGGCGTTAAGCAAGAGAATAAATTCTCCGCCGCCAAGCAGATATATATTTAATAGAGATCAATCAGCAACGAACAAAATCCAATGTTAGACACACAGTCCATTTACAAGTTCGTTCTGGGTCTGAACGAAACCGGAGGCACTCAATACCTCGTATATCCGTACAATCAACAAGTACATCCGGACGGCTACTACTTCAGCCCCGTCAAGGTAGCTACTCCTATCATGAGCATCAGTAGCACCCCTCCATTCGACGTGAAGATCATCGGTCTTGCACCGTCTTCATATCTTCGACTTTCACTCGTCGATCAATTGTTTGAAATGGGAATCAACTCGGCCTTTTCAAATAATTCACGTATATTAAGAATTTCAAATCAATTCATTTCAATGGTTAAATTATTTGATATCACTAATTCTGTTCTTTAATGTAATTTTCACGCCAAACACATTCAACCATCAAATATCACATAAACCGAGCAAATTCAGTTTATTTCCATTCCATATCGTTTATAATATTTTATCATGATTTATCGCTATTTTTATTTATTTAAAAATAGCCAATTCATTCAAACGATGCTTCAGGCCATAACGCGGCCGTGGCGCTGTTTTTCTTCAGATTTCATTTACACATATCTGAAAATTTAACCGTTGGATCATCACAAATTTTATATCATTAGAAAGATCTTTTCAAAACGAACCCAACGGCTTCAGTTTTGGGAAAATCCGACGGTCGGATCTTCCGTACTAATCGTTTGAAGTTACGATTTCAAAATACGAGAGTCGTTATTCGATTTAATTTAATTATATTTATATATATATAAATATAATCGATTCTGGCGCTGTTTTTCTTCAGATTTGAATTAAACATTCCAGACAATCCAATCGTTGGATCTTCACAAAGTGGGTGTCGTTGGAAAGATATTTCCAAAGCGAACCCAACTGTTTCAGTTTCGGGAAAATCCGATGGTCGGATCTCCCTCACTAATTGTTTGAAATCACGGTTTCAAAACACAAATTGCAGCTTCGTTATTCGATTTATTTTAATTATATTTATACAAATATATATAAATATAATTCTTTCTTCGATTTCAAAACTATATTCATTTCATATATTTGATAAAAATGATATTTTTATCATCAAAAATATTTATTCAACACATGAATATTTTTAGCACTTCATATTCACAATAAAAATGTAGATTTTATTGTTCAATCTATATATTCAACACATGAATGTTTTTGACTTCACACATACGATAAAAATATGATTTTAATCGTTCGAGTTCTTTATTCAACACATGAATATTTTCTATAGTTTATATATATAATAAAAATGTTATTTTTATCTTTCAAAGAATTTATTCAACACATGAGCTTCATTCAACACATGAATTTCTATTCAACACATGAATATTTTCTATAGTTTATATATATATATAATAAAAATGTTATTTTTATCTTTCAAAGAATTTATTCAACACATGAGCTTCATTCAACACATGAATTTCTATTCAACACATGAATATTTTCTATAGTTTATATATATATATATAATAAAAATGTTTTTTTATCTTTCAAAGAATTTATTCAACACATGAGCTTCATTCAACACATGAATATTTTCTATACTTTATATATATATATATAATAAAAATGTTATTTTTATTGTAAAACAATTTATTTCAAAACATGATTATTTTATATAGTTCATACATAAGGTAAAAATGTTATTTTTGGTGTTAAAAAATTTATTTAAAATACTAATATTTTATATAGTCTATATAGATAATAAAAATGTGATTTTTATTGTAAAACAATTTATTCAACACATGAACTTCATTCAACACATGAATTTCTACTCAACACATGAATTTCTATTCAACACATGAATTTGGTTTCAACACATGAAAATAATTCTAACAAATGAATATTATTGAAAATTTCGGCAGCATAACGATAGGGTAGTTAAAACTGACACCGTCCAAAGTACGGCTCCTCGCTCTACCTTAAAACCTCGCGGTTTTTAACAATGGGGATTTCATGCATCTAATTCGTATGCAGACGAGCATGTTTATTTTTCTTTTCCCAAAACTAATCCTATGTGGTTTCATCCAAAATAATTCTCAACCACAAACATGTATTTTTCAACCACAATCAATCATTCATGATTTTTGCCAAATTTCACATCAACCAATAATCCAAACAATATCACAACTAATAAATATCGTCCTTGGTCTGTGGACGAGGGGAGTATGTGTATATATATATATATATATTCGTATATAAATATATTTCAATTTCATTTCACTTCATTTCAATCATTTCAACGCATATATAATTTTTACAACGCATATATAACTTATACATCGAACATACAACTTATACAACGCTTATACATGAGGTGTACAACGCTTATATAACTCATACATCGACTATATAATTTATACATCGTTGTTTTCCATATCGTTTATAAATTAGAAATCTCACATTGGGTTCCACACCCCCAAAAATTGTAGAAGGCTCAGAAAAATATGCAGTCTCTTCTAGAATGTAGAAGACGTCCACACGAGCCCATTGTCTCTTGTTTCACTGAATTTTGTCAACAAACGAAAAAGATATGATTTTTACAATGAAATCATAAACCGTAGCGCTTTAAAGTGCTATAGAATAGTTTAAATAATATAAAGCTGTACCTCTCTGAAAATCTTCGAAACTAGGTCTCGGATTTACTTCCAATCCGTAGCACGATACGCCGATCGGGTAGCACCACATTGTAGAGCGTCGACTGGTGCACGGCGCCTGGGGGTGCGTTCACGTGCGATGGAGGCATGACAGAGGGAACGGGTTCGAAAGGCGGCGGGTTTCGAGCATCAGATCTCGACGATGGCGCAGCTACAGGGGTCGAGTCAGGTATGGATGTGGAGAGGGGATCGAGATCTTCAAAAATCCCAACTGGGTCGACGGGTTCTGTTGAACGGATTCGCCAGAAAAGAGGAGAGAAGGTTGGAGCAGCAACCGCCGTCGCCTAGAACGATTACAGGGAGAGAGAAATTGTGTTGGCCTATAAGATTTTTTTATTTTACTTATATATTTTTGAAATTCCAAAATACCCCTCTTCACATACTAGCTCCTATCCAAACCCAACGACTGTCGTCACTAGCTAAATACCCTCATTCCGAACACAATGGGATATGTTTCGTAGGCCTATTCGGCTGTTTCAGTCGGTTTTTCTTCAAATTAAAAAATAAAACATTCAATATTTGATTTGAATGTACATTTCAATTTGTCGGGGCCACATACTGATTCTAAAAATTCCAGAAAAATAAATCTAGCTATGTTTTGACGATACGGTCCCAACAAAACTAGTTTCGTCGAATTTTGAGACAGTTTGAAAAATGGTCATTTTCTGGTCGATCCAATTTAACTGTGAGACGACCCCAAACCCCGTACTGACGGTGGCAAGGGTAATCCTCGGAATATAACACATAAACAGATGACAGCAGAGCAGAATTAAATAAATACACCAGATAATGAACAATAGAATATACTGGATAAACGTAATCATCAGAGTTACACAGTATACAGGATCATACCTCGTACAAATACAGTTCAGCTATACATAAATGTCTACAGCGGAAAACAAACAAAACATGTACAATAGGAGCTGAACAACATAAAATAGATAAATGATAGAATCCATCTTCAGCTCCAGCTATCCAGAGAAAGCCAGCTAAAACCTGAATACAAGGCTGCCCATGTAGAAAAAGGGGCACCTGAGTTTGAAAGTGAAACAAACTACGAGTTAGTCATGGGACTGGTATGAGAAATCTACTCAACACATTTATAATATTGCTAATCACAGGACCACGCCACTTTCGTGGAACGGGTTTACTCCATTGGATTGCCAGTGCTTTAAAAACAAATCATTCTTTTAAATATCGCAATGCTTTTTATAAAAATGAAGCCATTATAAGACTCAGTTCCCATCACACAATGCAACGCAAACCGTCTATAGAGTTTTACCTTATAATGGCCAAAATATGATTGATACGAATAAAACAAAAGCATTTGATATTATTACTAGTGCTTATATGTTTCAAAAGCAATTTCAAATCATAACTATCAATCATAGACGGCATTAATGCCCCATACCACTATGTCGCCATATATAGGTATACAATCAAAACCGCACAGTCACGTACTTGGAAATTGGGCTTCTGTCATGAACCAAGGCAAAAGATAGTCCTTACCGACTTCGAGACAATCTAGCCCATGTCTCAGGGTCAGAGCAAATCGACCCTTGGATCGTCAGGGCTGGTCCACCGATGTGGATTAAAATTCCTGAACACTACGTTTCCCTGCCCTATGGGGCGTAAATGAGCCAACGAATGACCCCATCAGACCCGGATCGTCCGATCTAACCGAGGCGCCTCGCAACAGTAACAACCACATATGTAAAATGTTAGGCCGTGTAAAAACACTGACACAACTCCTAGCTAGAAGGAAACGCATGCCCTCCCTGAGGTCCTTATCCCGTTTTTGTTTCATATCGGGGTGTGAGGCTCGCGAATTCACGTTATAAACAAAGCCATGCCACACAGGCGGTGCTTTGATCATCAATCACAAGACTTTGCTTTTCAACAGAAGCCCTGATCACTGCATCTTAGCATGCCACACAGGCAATTCACACCGTGCAACTGATGGCTATCAATCACACAGAATAAATTCCAATGTCAGATACACTGTCCATCTGCAAGTCCGTTCTGGGTCGGAATGAAACCGGAGGCACTATATACCTCACAAACCCATCGACCACCACGTACGTCTGGACGATCACCACTCATTATCCATATTTCGGGATGCCTCCCAATCAGGACCTCAGTTACCATCCAAACGAGGTGAAGATCTTCGGTCTTCGACCACCGTCTTCATCTTCGATTTCTTATCGTCGATTCAGTTATTCAGAATGGGATAAACCGGGTCTTTCTGAGCAACTCGCGTATATAATAAACAAGTGCAACACTAACATACACACATCATTTCAATTCATTAGTCACTAATCGTCAATCAGTAAGAGAGCGATTTCCCAAATATTAACCCTGAAGGCCGAAATCAACATCAGATCAATACCCAAGAAACCATTCGACTTAGCCAACCTTCGGTTAATTTATAAATTTCACATCCATATCATTTTTAATATTTTATAACGATTTATCGCTATTTTTATTTATTTTAAAATAGCCAATTTATTCAAAACGATGCTTCGGGCCATAACGCGGCCGTGGCGCTATTTTTCTTCAGATTTGATTTACACATATCTGAAAATCTAACCGTTGGATCTTCACAAAATTTATATCATTAGAAAGATCTTTTCAAAACGAATCCAACGGTTCCAGTTTCAGGAAAATCCGACGGTCGGATCTCCCGGTATAATCGTTTGAAGTTTCGATTTCAAAATACGAACTACAGCGTTGTTATTCGATTAAATATAATTATATATATATATATATATATGAATATAATCGATTCTGGTGCTGTTTTTCTTCATATTTGAATTAAACATTCCAGACAATCCAACCGTTGGATTTTTACAAAGTTGGTGCCGTTGGAAAGATATTCCCAAAGCGAACCCAACGGTTGCGATTTGAGGAAAATCCGATGGTCGGATCTTCCGGTATAATCATTTGAAATCACGGTTTCAAAATACGAACTGCAGCGTCGTTATTCGATATATTTTAACTCTATATATATATATATATATATATATATATATATCGATTCTTCGATTTCAAAGTTATATTCTTTTCATACATTTGATAAAAATGATATTTTTATCAAACTGTCTTCTATTTCAACACTTCACTATTTTTAACAATTCATGTATATAATAAAAATGTGATTTTTAATGTAAAACAATTTATTTCAAAACCCGACTATTTTATATAGTTAATATATGTGATAAAAATAGGATTTTTATTATAAAACAATTTATTTCAAAACAAGATTATTTTATACATTTCATATTGATGTTAAAAATGGGATTTTTATTATAAAAACAATTTCTTTCAAAATATGAATACCATTCAACACATGAATTTCAATTCAACGAATGAATATCGCCTCAACACATGAAGGCTTTCTATTCAATGAATAAATATAGTTTCAACAAATGAAAATAATTCAAACACATGAATATTATTCAAAATTTCGGCAGCATAACGGCAGGGTAGTTAAAACCGGGACCGTCCCTAGTACGGCTCCTCGCGGTTTTTGACAATGGGGAATCATGCATCTAGTTCGCACGCAAGCGGCATGTATATTTATTTCATTTCCACAAACTAATCCTATGTGGTTTCAACCAAATATTTCTCAACCACAAATGGGTATTTTTCAACCACAATCAATCAATATCAACCACAAACAATTCCAATCAACCATTCGCTATCAATCAATTTTCACACCAATCACAACCAATAAATATCGTCCATGGTTTGTGGACGAGGGGCGTATATATATTGTTTGCGAACAAATTATACAATTGTAAACAACTGTAAAATTCGTTCGTCTTTCCTAAACAACAAGGATCGTTGTAGAGGGTGTCGAACTCTGGGACCAAATTATTTTATTAATAAATCCAATCAAGTTATCCCTAACTTTTGATTGGTTGAAAATAAAGAAAATAGCAGAAATTAAATAAAAAGAGAGTTTTAACAATAAGTGAAAGCAATTAGGGGATAATGACATAGATCAGATTCATAATCATCAATAGCCAAAAGATTAACCAGATCCAATACATGTTTCTGTCACAAACATGAATCAACGATAATAGGTTTTTAGAAACAAATATGTAAATAACGACAAGCATAGCCTATGCAGGTGCTCAGCTCTACAACCATAGACTATCAGAACAGATTCACTAATTAATTTCTAAAACCCTAAAACTAGATCTAGATCTGATAAACGTTAGATCGAACACGAATATATCCTGTGAAGGAGCATAGCTCTTAAACGACACAAAATATGAAGGTTCAGATCTAACCCTTAATTCAGATCCAGATCTACATGTATACAGTCCTCATCTTTTGGCTATGTGATTCATATTGAATCATACTATCAGCGTCATCACCCTCTAATCAAAGGGGATTAGCTAGACATAGCTAAAGAAGAAGAGAAAAAGAAAATAAATAACATGAACATAAATAAAATAAACAAAAAGTAAAAAGAAAGGGAGAGAATGATTTTATTCCAAGAAGAGAATTACAGAATAAAACCTAATTGTGTTTTACAATGAATGAGATAAAGTGTATTTATAGCTGATATGACAAAGGCTACTTGGCAAATTCCACAATGTGGGACTAAAGAATTAGCCCAAATAACACATAAGCTAGTGTGAACGGGGTTGTAGAGTAAGAGGCCTTGTAAGTGAGCCAGTGTGAACGCGTGCAGTGCATGAATGAGAAGCCTTGCAAAGGAGCTAATGTGAACGCTACATGAGTGAAATGGTCTGCAATTGAGCCAATGTGAACACAATATGAGCCTTTAGTGAGCCAAGTCTACCCAACTGAACTCTATTTGCAACCGTTCTTCAAGCTTTAAACTCTTCAAGCTTTAGTAATTTTAACTTCACTCTTTTTCAGCAAATTCTTCATGCTTTATTCATCAAATGCTCTAAACCATGATCCTTGTCAACAATCTGAAAACACAGCTATAAATACACAATATCAATTATTTAAAAGATAAAATAAGATAAATATGCGGATAAAATATACACATTTACATGTATATCAAATACCCCCACACTTATCTTTTTATTCGTCCTCGAATAAACTAAACTAAGATATGTCACACTTTCGTAGGAAACACGATTGCATTTAGCGTATGCAACAAGCCGTTAAACCTATGGGTGTCCCCAGTAGGACGAGTGTTGTCTCGTGAGGGTTTTCAGCGGATACTACCCACAAAATCCAAATCGTCTCATGTACGCAGATTAATCAAACAATATATTTAAAGTCTTTCACATTCCAAGGATTTCACCTAACTTCAATAATAACGGTTTAGTCCCAAATTGTCCATCCCATTGTTGGTGCAAAAATGAATAAAAAATTTCAAGCTGAATCGTAATTCCTTGATAACATTGTAATTGTCTTGAAGGTTAAGAGCGTGGTGTCAACCAAAGTTCTACACATCGACAATGTACACCCAATCATTTATTTGACCCTTTTTTTTTTGAATAATTTTGCACTAATTTAACTGTAATGTATTGGATGTGAGTTATGCATAGATGAAGGAAAATTTTGTAAGTTCTAAAAATATTATAGATAAGAGGGCAAGTGTATTAGTTGAACTTCAAGCTACAAAAGATAAAGTAATACTAAGGCACATATGAACGTTTTGTTTCCTTTCATCTCCTCAACTACAATCCTCGCTTCTAAGTACAGTATGATGGATGTGGATGGAATGGAAATGAATGCTTTATAGTCAAGAATGATGAATGACTATTTTATTCAGAGAGACTCTCTCTTTATTTCATTTTTTTTCTTTTCTTTCTCTTTTTTTTTTCTTTCTTTCTTTCTTTTTTTTTTCTTTTTCTTCTTTTTTTTTTTTTTGCATGATGAATGGAGATGGAATGATGCCATACATTATTTCATTTGATTCCTCCTCTACAAAACCAATACTTCATGAAAGGAAAGTTTTGTGCCCTAGTTACTCTATTTCTATAACCTTAATTCAACACACAAGTCTGGATTGATGTTATACAAAAAGCTGAAAGGAATGATAAGCAAAGTTTCGTAAGATAGATAACCCATATAAAATAAGATGTGGTATATGGTTATCCTACCTTAAAACAAGTACGGAGTGGGTAGTGTAATATTGGTATAAAAAGTGACGTTTTTGACATTTAAACAAAGGTTCTTGAGTATACCAATATAAGATAAACTTGTTGAAACATGGATGTAATTCGACTAAATCTTAGGTTTGAATAATGTGGGGTATTGAAGAAGAACGCTACAATGAGTCATTTCTCCTTAATTGGGCCAAGTGGATTTTAGAACTTACGATTTTGAAAATTTGAGTGGAAAAGAAAATATTATGCATGAAAACTAACTCAGAAAATCCAACAAATGTAGGTGCAAAATCCTTTTATTTCATGATTTTTTTTTTGATTATTTTTACTTGCACATTCTAACATGTATAACAAAGGTTGACACGCATACTCTAGAACACGACTAACGTCTGCACAGTCTCAAGCTAGCATCTTAAAAAGACACATTACGATTCAATGAATAAATAATGTTCATTCCCATCACCCAACAATTCAACTTATCAAAAAGAACCAAGGTGTTATTTATGAATTTAAGTTAATCCTTGTTCAATGAATGACCTACTTCATAAAATTTGATTGCTGATGTAATGTGTATTCCCCCCCCCCCCACACTTGAGTGTGACTGTGTCCACACAGTCGTTAATCAGACATATCTTAGTGAAAGGGAAATAAAATAAGAGGGTCAGCACGACTTACCGGATGCGTGTGCGGAAAATAGGCAGTCATCGAATAGATGAGCCGGTCCATAATGGACCAATGGGCCAGCCTCATCAAGATTATGAGACACAGCTGAAGCACAGAAAACCAAATCATAAAGAATTTTATATCTCGTTTCATATTTGGAGAAACAAATTTTGTTTTTTCAAAAGTTTGAGTTGCTAATTTTAAAGTTTTGAGCTTACAATTGATTCGAAAATCGAATTGAATTTCTGTAGCAACTAAAGAGAGGTCATCGAGCTGGGGTTCAGTAAAAGTTTCAAAAACAAAGTTTGATTTGTTCAGATGATGTATAAATTGAGAGACGTGTGCATCACTCTCACCCCCACAATTGTTTTGAGAAGTATTATTCAGTTTTGCTTTGGTATTTGAAATTTTGTTCACTAAAGGTTCATTCATAAACCTAAAGTCAAAACCAAACAAATGAATTTTTAGTAAATTTCGAAATCGTATTTTCTCAAAAACAGTGTTATTCCAGAAAGAGTTCATATATTGCAGAAATTTATCATTAAAAACAAGTGATCATAGTGAGGTTCAGTTGAAACGATCAGGTCGCAAGGAGTTTCAACAATTTCAGAAAAATCGTCATCATGTTTGAGATCACATTCAACAGTCCCATTGTTTTCAACCTCAAGAATTTCAAAGTTTTCAAATGTTTCATTTTCAATTTCAGACCCAACAACATCATCGTCAATCAGTTTAAGAAGTTTTCGCTCATCAAAATCGTCCTCACATAAACAGTTGTTAACAACTTTATCATTTTTGTCATATTGATGATCTAAAGTTGCTAAATTTTCAAAATTTTCATAATTTGAGAGAGGAGGATCGAATAGAAGATTGACGTCTTTGTTTTCAAAAGAATTTAAATTCAAATCAATCGCAGAGCTTTCAACAACTTCATTGAGATTTTCATCGATTTCAAAAGTTGTCAGTTGAAAATCATTAATTCTGGGCAAAGGTGGATTATCGTTCGATTCATCACACATTTGGATTTTATTTTGTTTCTCACGAAACTTCAAGTAGTCATTAATTTCATTTGTTTGCTCAACAAAATCAAATTTATAGTTATTTACACGAGAATTTTCAAGTTGAAATTGTTGAGAACAAAAGTTTTCACTTGCACCACAATTGAAATTATTCCCATAACCAAAATCATTTGAAAAATGATTTACATTTCCATTTTGAATTTGAAATTCATTTTGGAGTTCAAAACTGAATTGACAAGGGTTATAATCAAAATCTTTGGAATTTGAAGGTGAAATCGGATTTTGATTATTTCGAAAACTTTCACTTGAATTGTTGCACATGTATGAATTACACCATTCCTTTATTTCTTGATTTTGTTGTATGCTCAATTCAAGTAAAGATTCAATACGTGTTTCAAGAGTTGAGGGTTGATCACCATTTTGAAAATTTGGTGGTGTACAATCAGGAGTATTTTGAAAATTTTGAAAAGTCGGTGGCATAAAATCCAAATTGTTTGTACAAAAGTTGTTATTAAAATATCCATATGAATTTGGTGTAAAATTATATGGATTATATTGATTTTCACAACTATCGTAAAATTCGTTGGAAAAAGGGAATTGGGACATTTTCAAGAAAGCTCTTTTAAAAAATATGTTAAAATTAACAACTTCGGATTATATGAATACAAGTCTAGGCCAGGTCCGGACAGGGGTTATCAGTGTGCCACGAATCACCGTAGAAACACAACTGAAGGTTTAAGAACCTATTTGAGTTCGAGACTCTACCGTTTCTTAGACACCTCAGAGAGTATCAATCCTAATTGTCAATTTAACGAATATTTTGTCCTTTGAGCTTTTGGGGAATCCTCGGTTCGATTTCAAAAATAAACTTTTCAATTAATCCCACGTTCGTTTTAAAATTTTAACCACACATCAACAGGCAAAATATTCAGTCACAAAATAAACAGTCTCATAACAGGAAATTGCAGAAATTTTTTTTTTACAAGCAAGCCAATCTCCTGCAGAAGATTTTTACAAGCACTGTCTATATTTTTTTTTTATTTGCAGCAGCGGTCCCTGTAGAGATAGAAAATACTCACCTTGATCAGTAGTCCGTCCAGTGCAGTTGAGTCGCGCTAGCGCGTTCACACCCCACTTGGTGAGCAACCGCTCAAACAATGAATAGTCCGCTGCTTTTTATTATTATTATTTTTGAAAGGAAGAAGAGAATTAACAAAAAGAAAAGGAAAGAAAATTAAAATCAGCCTACAAGACCACGTCGGCCCATAAAGAAAGAGGCCAACCCTACAATGATATAACCCTTGCCCAAAAATTAGCAGACAAAATAACTCCTCCCTTTCTTCTTTTTACCCAACCTTTTCTCAAAATCACGTCCCTTTTTAATTCAGAAACAAATCACACAATTTTCTTTCCTCTTTTTTTTACTTTCCTTTTTGCGAATTGGTGCAAATCAGGAACTAATCCAAATTGGATTAGCAGTCGCGACTATAAGGATCAGAAAACCACGTTTGCTTTGGGACTTTGGGTATGCGGCTTCAGGTAAGAGAATTTGAGGAGGGTACGTGATTTTGTGGTAAGAAGAGGAGACGAGGTTTCGGGTATTGCGATGGCAGAGGAAATCAAGCAAGGGGGTCTCGGCAAGGCTATGGGCGGTGGTCAGTTGACGATGAATTCAGTGTAGTTTAACTGTGGTTGTGAGCAGTTTGCAGTGGAACTCGATCTGGGTTATGAAATAGTGGTCGCGAATTGTGATTTTTTTCTTTTGCGTTATGTGTTTATGGGTGGCAGAGATGGGATTTTGCAAAAATTTGTCTGCCGTATGTTAGATGAATGGTATGGTTAGATCTGGTATAAAGGGTTTTCTGTGGATGACGGTTTGTGGATAGAATTGTAGTCGGGGGATGGATTGGCAGAAGAGGGGAGTTTTGTGGTGTGATGAGGTCTGAGTTGTTCAAGTGTGGTGTAAGGATTTGGATTTAGAAGTGGTATGCAGTTTTGTTGAACGGGGGTGCTTTGTAATAGTTGTGTTCGGTGAGATGATGGGTGATATGAGGCGCTGTGAGGATGATTAGTGAACGATGAACTTGGTTTGTGGTTTGCGGTTTGGGAAGTAGGATGTATGGTGTTGGTTTTTTGTGGTAGAAGGGTTGATACACGGTGTAAAGGAGATGTTATGGAAGTGCTGTGGTACAGCGTGGAGATTTTTCAAGATGATTTTAGGAAGGTTGGTCGAATCAATGCGGTAGTAGGTGATGGTTTGAAGGAAGGCATGCTGCGATTGGGTTTTGTTGAGGAGTTTCATGGACTGTGTTGCGAGATGAAGGAGGAGATTCTTGGAGATGGGCCGTGCTGATATGGGGAAGAAAAACAAGGGTAGCTTGGTTTGGGTGAGGGCAATGTGACGGTGAAGCTTTTGGGTTTTTGGTTAGTGGTAGAAGGCTGCGAAGTGGAGAAACAAAACTGGTTTGTGATCGGAACTGGTAGAAGAGGGTGGTTTTTGGATGTTGAAGGACTTGTATGGAGTAGATGAGAGGATCAGGTGGAGATTTTGGAATTTTTATGAACTGGCAATGGTACTGAAATGAAGTGAAGGCAAGAAATCAGAAAGAAAAGAATTTTTTTTTTTTTGGAAATAAATTGTAAACAGAAAGAAGGAATGATTAGAAGAAAAATGAAAGAAAACTAGGAAAGAAATAGGGAAAGAATTGGCAAGGCTATTTTTTTTCTCTCTTAATTAGAAGATCATACTATCAATCCAATACCGAATCAAAACTAATCAAGAGACTTTTTTTTTAATATATATATAAAGAAAACAAAAGAAAAAGAAAACAAAAAAAAAGTTAAAATATTTTTGTGTCATTTTTTTTTTAAAATAAATAAAAATACAACCCGAAGGATTTACCAACAAAAAAAATTTTGGTCCCCGGCAACGGCGCCAAAATTTGTTTGCGAACAAATTATACAATTGTAAACAACTGTAAAATTCGTTCGTCTTTCCTAAACAACAAGGATCGTTGTAGAGGGTGTCGAACTCTGGGACCAAATTATTTTATTAATAAATCCAATCAAGTTATCCCTAACTTTTGATTGGTTGAAAACAAAGAAAATAGCAGAAATTAAATAAAAAGAGAGTTTTAACAATAAGTGAAAGCAATTAGGGGATAATGACATAGATCAGATTCATAATCGTCAATAGCCAAAAGATTAACCAGATCTAATACATGTTTCTATCACAAACATGAATCAACGATAATAGGTTTTTAGAAACAAATATGTAAATAACGACAAGCATAGCCTATGCAGGAGCTCAGCTCTACAACCATAGACTATCAGGACAGATTCACTAATTAATTTCTAAAACCCTAAAATTAGATCTAGATCTGATAAACGTTAGATCGAACACGAATATATCCTGTGAAGGAGCATAGCTCTTAAACGACACAAAATATGAAGGTTCGGATCTAACCCTTAATTCAGATCCAGATCTACATGTATACAGTCCTCATCTTTTGGCTATGTGATTCATATTGAATCGTACTATCAGCGTCATCACCCCCTAATCAAAGGGGATTAGCTAGACATAGCTAAAGAAGAAGAGAAAAAGAAAATAAATAACATGAACATAAATAAAATAAACAAAAAGTAAAAAGAAAGGGAGAGAATGATTTTATTCCAAGAAGAGAATTACAGAATAAAACCTAATTGTGTTTTACAATGAATGAGATAAAGTGTATTTATAGCTGATATGACAAAGGCTACTTGGCAAATTCCACAATGTGGGACTAAAGAATTAGCCCAAATAACACATAAGCTAGTGTGAACGGGGTTGTAGAGTAAGAGGCCTTGTAAGTGAGCCAGTGTGAACGCGTGCAGTGCATGGATGAGAAGCCTTGCAAAGGAGCTAATGTGAACGCTACATGAGTGAAATGGTCTGCAATTGAGCCAATGTGAACACAATATGAGCCTTTAGTGAGCCAAGTCTACCCAACTGAACTCTATTTGCAACCGTTCTTCAAGCTTTTAAACTCTTCAAGCTTTAGTAATTTTAACTTCACTCTTTTTCAGCAAATTCTTCATGCTTTATTCATCAAATGCTCTAAACCATAATTCTTGTCAACAATCAGAAAACACAGCTATAAATACACAATATCAATTATTTAAAAGATAAAATAAGATAAATATGCGGATAAAATATACACATTTACGTGTATATCATATATATATATATATATATATAGCATTTCACTTCTATTTCAACACATATATAATTTTTACAACGCATATACAACTTATACATCGAACGTACAACTTATACAACGCTTATACAAGAGGTGTACAACGCTTATATAACTCATACATCGATTATATAATTTATACATCATCGTTTTCCATAACATTTATAAATTAGAAATCTCACAATGGGTTCCACTCCACCAAAAATAGCAGAAGGCTCGGAAAAATATGCGGTCTCTTCTAGAAGGTAGAAGACATCCACACGAGTCCAATGTCTCTTGTTTCACTGAATTTCATCAATACACGAAAAAGATATGATGTTTCAAAGTTTGCAACGGTTTAAAGGTGTTAAAACTGTTGAAATTAAATATGGTTGTACCTCAGCTGATTTGTTCAAAACTAGGTTTTGAATTTTCTTTCGATTCGTGAAGCTATTCGTCGATCGGCCAGCGCAGCGAGGAAGAGGGGAGAGAGGCGCACTGGCACTTGGAGCGGGGTCCACTTCGGTGGCCTTGGTTGACGGCGGCGGCGTTTTGAATGGCCAAACTTCCTGGCGTCGATTCGCACTCCACAGGCCATGAAAAATTCCAAGCTTTATATGGATTTGAAGATCTCGAGAAGATCTTCAAAAAGTTCAACTGTGGCACGAGCTAATTCGGCGTGGATTGATCGGAAAATGAGGGGGAAGGTTTAAAGCGGTTTCCGCCTTCGACGTCGGGGAGAGAGAAAGAGTTTTCTCTTTTTTTTATTAAATTCTGATTGGCCGGTGGGTTTTAAAAGGTGTTTTCTGACACGACCGCCAATCCAAACCCAACGACTGTCGTCCCTAGGGTTTTACCCCCATTCCGAACACAATGGGATATGTTTCGTAGGCCCATTTGACTATTTCAGTCAGTTTTCCTTCAAATTAAAATATAGAATATTCAATATTTGATTTGAACGTACATTTCAATTTGCCAGGGCCACAAACTGATTCGAAAAATTCCATAAAAATAAATCTGGCTATGTTTTGACGATACGGTCCCAACAAAACTAGTTTCGTCGAATTCTGAGACCGTTTGCAAAAAGGCCCATTTCTGGTCGATCCAATTTAACTGTAATTGCCCAAAACACGTTTTCTTTTGCCACGCTCACATACTAGCTTCAAAAATTATGAAATTTGAAACCTAGCAATAACTTCACATCCCGGATCCAACAAAAGTGGTTTCGTCGAATTCCGAGGTCGTATGCAAAATGGCCAATTTCACGGGCTATATAAATTCCATAGCGACCTTTCTGAAAATTCATTTGGCCATAACTTTTGCTTTCCGCTATGAAACTTCGATTTTTTAGATTCGTTAGAAAGGTATTCACTAACAGATTTAAATATTTTTCATTTCACTCAAATCCATTTTGTTTTGCACCCGGTATAGTCCGACAAAGTTTGAATCCAAATTTTGAAACTGCAGCTCCATTTCAGGCCTGGTTTATAATTATAATTAATTATATTCGTTTTCAAACGTCGATTCAAATTCACTTTTCATTGCTATTATTTAAAATATTTATTTTAAATATTTAAAATCCACTATTTTAGCCAATTTGAAAATTTTAAATTGGTTCAGATTTTCTGGGTCGTTACAATCTCCCCCACTTAAAACTTTTCGTCCCCGAAAAGGAACAAAGTCGAAAGTGGTTTGATTAATCAACTCTACGTTCAATCTGGCTTCCATTCTCTAACTTTTCAGTTTCTGAGAATTTTCAAATTCTTCAAAAATTTGGCTAACACCCGGGATTTTCGAATTTTTTTGCCATAACCTCCTTTGTACGGGGAGAGGTTTGGAAATTTATTGGGCCGTATTAGGTACCCAATAAATCCTAATAAGCATACACATGTTTATAGTGATATATTCTGGTGTTTACAGGGGAGCGTGTATTGATAATAACTCCAGAGAATAAATTCTCGTCACCTTGTCAAAGCCTGAGGGAGTGTGTATTTAAATGCTCCAGAGGATAAATCCTCGTCACCTCGTCCCATGTGGGAAATAAATAGTCTATGTGCCGTATCTAATAACCAAAGAGACGTGGTTATTGTCAACTTTAGACCCGTGTGGGTTTTTATTAATCTGGCAATTTTATCGTTACAATTTAAATAGTCCATATCAGTCATCAGTTCAACCTGTAAAATAAAGTCCTCACCATACAAGCCTCTCGCTCGTATGGTAAATCTTCCACCTCGTCTCACAAGCTCCAAATGCTTATGTGGTATATGATGAAGTATGCCTATCTTCAGAAGTATGCCATGTAATGTAGTTCAAAATTAATTGTTACTATCCTATGGCGACATTTATTTTTACACACCGAATAACCAGCACTCCGCATCCAATGGCATTCACAGGAGTTGATATAATGATATTTCGCATCCAACTCACTGAGGTTTACCTATTTGTCGGGCACGCAAATAAAATCTTTACTCAACAGCTATCCATTTACCTGTTCAAACATATATAATGCACGAGCATATATATTTCTATCTATTTTCAAATCAGTTCAATGTGTGATTTAAATGAATAAATCCTACCATTATTTTCTTATTGATTAAATTAACTATCGTTTCAATAATTTAATTAATCTAATTTACTATCACACAACACAAACAACAATCAAATTGTTTTTAACTTTTCAAAATCATACAAATCAATTCCTATATTCCTTTAAAATCATTCAGACTATAGAATTAAAAGTGCACATCCATGGAAAGAAAATAACAATAGAGTAGAGAACTAATTGGTAATGCAAAGTATGGTAAATGTACCTTGCACCGGAGTCAATCAAAGATATCCACTCGGCATCTAGGATAGGCTTTCTGAATGCTCTCCTTAGTTTCCCAAGTGCAATCTCGCGGATCTCCACTCCATTGCACTTTGACTAAGTGAACTTTCTTGTTCCTCAGCTCTTTGGTTTCTTTGCCGATGATCTTTAGCGGCTCTCGTCTCACAGCCAATTCTGGGGTAATTTCAATATCCTGTTGAGCGGCTTCTTCCACGATCAAGTCTGGATCATGAACGTGCTTTCGAAGTTGAGAGATGTGAAATACATCATGCACCCCATGCAACCAATCAGGCAGTTTAACTCTATAAGCGAGCGTTCCGATCCGTTCTAGAATAGGAAACGGACCAATGAATTTGGGCGTCAATTTCCCTGTTTTACCGAACCGGATTACTCCTCTCATCGGCGATACTTTCAAATATACATAGTCGCCAACATCAAATGATATATCTCTTCTTCTCCTATCGGCGTAGCTCTTCTGTCGGCTTTGAGCGGCCAGTAATCGTTTCTTAATAAAATCGACTTTGTCGGCAGCTTCTCGGATCATATCTGGCCCCAACACAAGCCTATTACCGGGTTCGACCCAACAAGCAGGAGATCGGCACGGTCTACCATATAATGCTTCGAATGGCGACATTGTCAGGCTTGCCTGGTAGCTGTTATTATATGGGAATTCAGCCAAATGCAGATGGTCTTCCCATGATCCACCGAAATCTAGAACACAAGCCCGCAATAGATCTTCTAAAATAAGATTCACCCTCTCAGTCTGACCATCTGTCTGAGGATGATAAGCGGTGCTTAGATTCAACTTTGTTCCCAGCTCTACTTGAAATGCCTCCCAGAATTTACTAGTACATATTGTATCTCTATCACTGACTATACTGAGCGGCACTCCATGTATTCTAACTATTTCCTTGAAGTAAATCTGCGCCAGACTCTGAGCAGTTCTGTTTGATCTGACAGGTATGAAATGGGCGGTCTTCGTGAAGCGATCTACGATCACCCAAATACTGTCATTTCCTTTTCTGGTTCTAGGCAAATCATCAATGAAGTCCATGGAAATATGTTCCCACTTCCAACCTGGAACTTCTAGCGGTTGTAACAATCCAGCCAGTTTCTGTTGGTCGCTCATGACTAGCTGGCAAGTAGGGCATCGGCTAACATATATTGAAACGTCCCTTTTCATAGCCTTCCACCAGAATGTTCGCTTGAGATCGTTATACATTTTGGCTACACCAGGATGGATACTCAGCTTGGACTTGTGACACTCGTCTAACACTTCCCTTTTGAGCTCGGGAATGCCAGGAACACAAATCCTTCCTTTCAATCTCAGGATTCCATCGTTATCTATTTGAAAACACGAGAGTTCGCCTTTCTGAATCCTATTGATCATATCCTTAATAAAGTTATCATCCTTCTGAAGCATGGATATTTTGTCAATCAAGGAAGTCGTAATAATAAAGCTGGCGATCATTACATTCTTTCGACTCAGCGCATCGGCCACGACATTGGCTTTCCCTGGGGTGTAGATAATCTCAAAGTCATATCCTGCGAGAAACTCCAGCCAACGTTGCTGCCTCAGATTCAAGTCTTTCTGGGTGAACAGATACTTTAACGACTGATGATCTGTAAACAGTTCAAATCTCTCACCCAGAAGATAGTGTCTCCAGATTTTCAAGGCGAATACTATAGCCAATAACTCCAGATCATGAGTTACGTAGTTTTTCTCATGTGGCTTCAGCTGACGGCTAGCATAAGCAATCACTTTTCCCCTTTGCATTAATACTGCGCCAAGGCCTTCTCTAGAAGCATCTGTCCAGACTTTCAAATCCTGATTGCCATCGATGATGGTTAACACTGGAGCTGTTGTTAATCTTAACTTCAGCTCTTCAAAAGCCTCTTCACTCTCTGGAGTCCATTTGAATTTAGAGTGCTTGTTTGTAAGCTTCGTTAAGTGACCAGATATCTTTGAAAAGTTTTTAACGAGCTTCCGGTAATAACTAGCCAATCCGAGAAAATTGCGGACTTCTGTAGGGGTACTGGGCTGTTTCCAGTTTTGAATAGCTGTGATTTTGCTTGGATCTACAGCAATTCCTTCTTTCGATATGACGTGGCCCAAAAATTTCACTTCATCTTGCCAAAATATACATTTGGACAGTTTGGCTTTCAATACATTCCTTCTTAGAATTTCTAGAACCTGTTCCAAATGCTTTTCATGTTCGGCCTTTGATTTAGAGAAGATTAGAATATCATCAATAAAAACCAGAACAAATTTATTCAAAACTCCTCTGAACACTCTATTCATCAGATCGACGAAGTAAGCTGGAGCGTTACATAAGCCGAACGGCATTACTAACCATTCGTAGAATAAGTCGGGACCTCTGAATGTTGTCACTGGAACACACTCTTCGGCAATTCGAAGTTGATGGAAACATGTAGCTAGGTCCATTCATGAAAATACTTGTGCGCCATTTAATCGATCCAACAAATCATCAATCCGCGGCAATGGATATTTATTCTTTATTGTCTGCTTGTTCAAATCCCGATAATACACACATAGCCGTAGAGTACCGTCAGATTTTGGGACAAATACGACTACTGCCCCCCAATCAGAGAAACTAGGCCTGATCAGACCCTTCCATACCAGATGTCGTGTTTGATTGTCAAGTTCTTCTTTCTCTTTCAAGGACATTCTTCGAATGGCGTGAACTACCGGCCTTGCATTCAGAATTAAAGCAATTTTGAAATCTATTTCCCTTTGCAGAGGTAAGCGAACAACTTCCTCGAACACATCCGCATAGTTCTTGACGACATGAATGTCTTTGATGAGGTCTGGAATATCGTCTGTGACTTCAGGGATATTTTCTATTTGAGCTGGAGAAACATCCAAAGCGGCCCAAAAGTCCCTTCTATTAGCATTCTGACCTTCACAGGGGATGGTTATATAATCACCTGATTTAATCTTCGCCTTAACGACTCTGTCGGCGCATTTGACCTCAGCTTCATATTTAGTCAACCAGTCTAACCCTAAGATAAGATCAAACTCTTTAAAATTCATGACGACCGCGATGGTAGGGAACCGATAACGAGAAAAAGAAACCGGCACTCCACAAACCAAACTGAGATCGATGGAACCCCCGACCGGATTTTGGACCGTCATTGGTTCTTTGAGCTTCTTCAAATTCAAATCTAGTTTCTTAGCTGCATTCTTGGTAATGAAGCTTCGTGACGCGCCTGTGTCAAACAGTACTTTAACTGGAATATCTTTGACAGTAAGCGTGCCTCCTAAAACATCTGGCCTTTCCTGAATAGACGAAGATGCAGGCACTTCTGCCACTTCATTCACTTGAACCACTTCGTTCTTGTGTAAGAGCGGACAATCCTTTGCAAGATGACCAGCCTTATGGCATTGTTTGCACTCCCTATCCTCTTGAAACTCTCCATCAGTTCTAAACCTCTTCTTCTTTTTCTTTCGATTGGCTCTATATCCATCCTTTCTTTGTTTCTTTAAAGATCTACAATTCGCTTGCAAATGCCCTTGCTTATGGCAGTTATTGCATACAGTGGTCATTACTGGTTCCTTCTTAGATTTAGCCCTTTTTCTCTTAGCACTGGGCTTCTTACTGATCTCAGACATCGTACTGGCTTCAGGACGATCAGTTTCTGATTCAACCTTATTGCTAGAACTGACTTCCTCTTCGTCGCGCAACATGCCTTTATTATGGAGATCTTCATACTGATAGGCCATATAAATCATTTCTGAAAAGGGAAGCTTTACATGCCCCATTACTTTATTCTGGTATTTCCTTTGAAGCCCGTTAATAAATCTCAGATTCTTTCTCCTCGTATTCTAAATTAGATGGGGAGCAAAGTGAGAAAGTTCGTTGAATTTCTTATGATATTCTGGGATGGTCATATCTCCTTGTATCAAATAAGAAAATTCATCACATAGTCGCTCAGTCGCTTCGGGAGGAGTAAATCTTTCCAGGAAAATCACTTTGAATTTGTCCCAGGTGATATCATCTTCTGGATTATTCTCTATAACCGAATCCCACCAGAACAAAGCTTCATCTTTGAGTGCCCAGAATGCCAGTAATCTTTTCTGGTCATCCCTCAGCTTTAAACCATCAAAGATCTTTTCGGCAGAATGAATCCAAGCCTGTGTCTTCATAATAGATTCTTCACCAGAGAACGGTATTCTACCCATATTTTGATACTTGATTAATAGGGCCTCAATATCCAGTTCTGCATTCCTTCTGTTTCTCACACTCATTTTCTAGTACTTCTGCAAATAGCAGATTAAGTGTCAGGTCACAGAAAAGATATTTTAAAACATAGAAACAAATACTTCAAATGTAAATGTGTCTATCGAGGTGTAATTTTATTCTGCTACTCATACTAGGATATTACTGATCCTATCTATATAGAGTTACCCATCCTAGAACACTACTGGTTCTATTTCTGATGAGTTCGTTAATATGTTATATTCCAGAACTAAGCTAAACCAAAACTCTGATACCAAATGAGACGACCCCAAACCCCGTACTGACGGTGGCAAGGGTAATCCTTGCAATATAACACATAAACAGATGACAGCAGAGCAGAATTAAATAAATACACCAGATAATGAACAATAGAATATACTGGATAAACATAATCATCAGAGCTACACAGTATACAGGATCATACCTCGTACAAATACAGTTCAGCTATACATAAATGCCTACAGTGGAAAAAAAACAAAATATGTAAAATAGGAGCTGAACAACATAAAATTGATAAATGATAGAATCCATCTTCAGCTCCAGCTATCCAGAGAAAGCCAGCTAAAACCTAAATACAAGGCTGCCCGTGTAGAAAAAGGGGCTCCCGAGTTTGAAAGTGAAACAAACTACGAGTCAGTCATGGGACTGGTATGAGAAATCTACTCAACACATTTATAATATGGCTAATCACAGGACCACGCCACTTTCGTGGAACGGGTTTACTCCATTGGATTGTCAGTGATTTAAAAACAAATCATTCTTTTAAATATCGCAATGCTTTTTATAAAAATGAAGCCATTATAAGACTCAGTTCCCATCACACAATGCAACGCAAACCGGAGGATAGAGTTTTACCTTATAATGGCCAAAATATGATTGATACGAATAAAACAAAAGCATTTTATATAATTACTAGTGTTTATATGTTTCAAAAGCAATTTCAAATCATAACTATCAATCATAGACGACATTAATGCCCCATACCACTATGTCGCCATATATTGGTATACAATCAAAACCGCACAGTCACGTACTTGGAAATTGGGCTTCTGTCATGAACCAAGGCAAAAGATAGTCCTTACCAACTCGAGACAATCTAGCCCATGTCTCAGGGTCAGAGCGCATTAACCCTTGGATCGTCAGGGCCGGTCCACCGATGTGGGTTAAAATTCCTGAACACTATGTTTCCCCGCCCTATGGGGCGTAAATGAGCCAACGAATGACCCCATCGGACCCGGATCGTCCGATCTAACCGAGGTGCCTCGCAACAGTAACAACCACATAAGTAAAATGTCAGGCCGTGTAAAAACACTGACACAACTCCTAGTTAGAAGGAAACACATGCCCTCCCTGAGGTCCTTATCCTGTTTCTGTTTCATACCGGGGTGTGAGGCTCGCGAATTCACATTATACACAAAGCCACGCCACACAGGCGGTGCTTTGATCATCAATCACAAGACTTTGCTCTTCAACAGAAGCCCTGATCACTGCATCTTAGCATGCCACACAGGCAATTCACACCATGCAACTGATGGCTATCAATCACACGGAATAAATTCCAATGTCAGACACACTGTCCATCTACAAGTCCATTCTGGGTCGGAACAAAACCGGAGGCACTATATACCTCGCAAACCCATCGACCACCACGTACGTCTGGACGATCACCACTCATTATCCATATTTCGGGATGCCTCCCAATCAGGACCTCAGTTACCATCCAAACGAGGTGAAGATCTTCGGTCTTCGACCACCGTCTTCATCTTCGATTTCTTATCGTCGATTCAGTTATTCAGAATGGGATAAACCGGGTCTTTCTGAGCAACTCGCGTATATAATAAACAAGTGCAACACTAACATACACACGCATCATTTCAATTCATTAGTCACTAATCGTCAATCAGTAAGAGAGCGATTTCCCAAATATTAACCCCGAAGGCCGAAACCAACATCAGATCAATACCCAAGAAACCATTCGACTTAGCCAACCTTCAGTTAATTTCTACATTTCACATCCATATCATTTATAATATTTTATAATGATTTATCGCTATTTTTATTTATTTTAAAATAGCCAATTTATTCAAAACGACGCTTCGGGCCATAACGCGGCCGTGGCGCTGTTTTTCTTTAGATTTGATTTACACATATCTGAAAATCTAACCGTTGGATCTTCACAAAATTTACATCATTAGAAAGATCTTTTCAAAACTAATCCAACGGTTCCAGTTTCGGGAAAATCCGACGGTCGGATCTCCCGGTATAATCGTTTGAAGTTTCGATTTCAAAATACGAACTACAGCGTCGTTATTCGATTAAATATAATTATATATATATATATATATATATATATATATAATCGATTCTGGCGCTGTTTTTCTTCAGATTTGAATTAAACATTCCAGACAATCCAACCGTTGGATTTTTACAAAGTTGGTGCCGTTGGAAAGATATTTCCAAAGCGAACCCAACGGTTGCGATTTCAGGAAAATCCGATGGTTGGATTTCCCGGTATAATCGTTTGAAATCAAGGTTTCAAAATACGAACTGCAACATCGTTATTCGATATATTTTAACTCTATATATATATATATATATATATATATATATCGATTCATCGATTTCAAAGCTATATTCTTTTCATACATTTGATAAAAATGATATTTTTATCAAACTGTCTTCTATTTCAACACTTCACTATTTTTAACAATTCATGTATATAATAAATATGTGATTTTTAATGTAAAACAATTTATTTCAAAACCCGACTATTTTATATAGCTAATATATGTGATAAAAATAGGATTTTTATTATAAAACAATTTATTTCAAAACAAGATTATTTTATACATTTCATATTGATGTTAAAAATGGGATTTTTATTATAAAAACAATTTCTTTCAAAATATGAATACCATTCAACACATGAATTTCAATTCAACGAATGAATATCGCCTCAACACATGAAGGCTTTCTATTCAACGAATAAATATAGTTTCAACAAATGAAAATAATTCAAACACATGAATATTATTCAAAATTTCGGCAGCATAACGGCAGGGTAGTTAAAACCGGGACTGTCCCTAGTACGGTTCCTCGCTCTACCTTAAAACCTCGCGGTTTTTGACAATGGGGAATCATGCATCTAGTTCGCATGCAGGCAGCATGTATATTTATTTCATTTCCACAAACTAATCCTATGTGGTTTCAACCAAATATTTCTCAACCACAAACGGGTATTTTTCAACCACAATCAATCAATATCAACCACAAACAATTCCAATCAACCATTCGATATCAATCAATTTTCACACCAATCATAACCAATAAATATCGTCCATGGTTTGTGGACGAGGGGCGTGTATATATATATATATATATATATATATATATATATATTTATTTATATTTATATATATTTATATATAGCATTTCACTTCTATTTCAACACATATATAATTTTTACAACGCATATACAACTTATACATCGAACGTACAACTTATACAACGCTTATACAAGAGGTGTACAATGCTTATATAACTCATACATCGATTATATAATTTATACATCGTCGTTTTCCATATCGTTTATAAATTAGAAATCTCACATTGGGTTCCACTCCACCAAAAATAGCAGAAGGCTCAGAAAAATATGAGGTCTCTTCTAGAAGGTAAAAGACGTCCACACGAGTCCACTGTCTCTTGTTTCACAGAATTTCGACAATACACGAAAAAGATATGATGTTTCAAAGTTTGCAACGGTTTAAAGGTGTTAAACCTGTTGAAATTAAATATGGCCGTACCTCAGCTGATTTGTTCAAAACTAGGTTTTGAATTTTCTTTCGATTCGTGAAGCTATTCGTCGATCGGCCAGCGCAGCGAGGAAGAAGGGAGAGAGGCTCACTGGCGCTTGGAGCGGGGTCCACTTCGGTGGCCCTGGTTGACGGCGACGGCGGTTTGAATGGCCAAACTTCCTGGCGTCGATTCGCACTCCACAGGCCACGAAAAATTCTAAACTTTATATGGATTTGAAGATCTCGAGAAGATCTTCAAAAAGTTCAACTGTGGCACGAGCTAATTCGGCGTGGATTGATCGGAAAATGAGGGGGAAGGTTTAAAGCGGTTTCCTCCTTCGACGTCGGGGAGAGAGAAAGAGTTTTCTCCTTTTTTTTTATTAAATTCTGATTGGCCGGTGGGTTTTAAAAGGTGTTTTCTGACACAACCGCCAATCCAAACCCAACGACTGTCGTCCCTAGGGTTTTACCCCCATTCAGAACACAATGGGATATGTTTCGTAGGCCCATTCGACTATTCAGTCAGTTTTCCTTCAAATTAAAATAAAGAATATTCAATATTTGATTTGAACGTACATTTCAATTTGCCAGGGCCACAAACTGATTCGAAAAATTCCAGAAAAATTAATCTGGCTATGTTTTGACGATACGGTCCCAACAAAACTAGTTTCGTCGAATTCTGAGACCGTTTGCAAAAAGGCCCATTTCTGGTCGATCCAATTTAACTGTAATTGCCCAAAACACGTTTTCTTTTGCCACGCTCACATACTAGCTTCAAAAATTATGAAATTTGAAACCTAGTAATAACTTCACATCCCGGATCCAACAAAAGTGGTTTCGTCGAATTCCGAGGTCGTATGCAAAATGGCCAATTTCACGGGCTATATAAATTCCATAGCGACCTTTCTGAAAATTCATTTGGCCATAACTTTTGCTTTCCGCTATGAAACTTCGATTTTTTAGATTCGTTAGAAAGGTATTCACTAACAGATTTAAATATTTTTCATTTCACTCAAATCCATTTTGTTTTGCACCCGGTACAGTCCGACAAAGTTTGAATCCAATTTTTGAAACTGCAGCGCCATTTCCGGCCTTGTTTATAATTATAATTAATTATATTCGTTTTCAAACGTCGATTCAAACTCACTTTTCATTGCTATTATTCAAAATATTTATTTTAAATATTTAAAATCCACTATTTTAGCCAATTTAAAATTTTTAAATGGGTTCAGATTTTCTGGGTAGTTACAAACTAAAATTGACCAAACACATTCTCCTTCGCCACGCTCACATATTAACTTAAAAAATTATGGAATTTGAAACCTAGCAATAATTTGACATCCAGTATCCAACAAAAGTGGTTTCGTCGAATTCCGAGGTCGTTTGCAAAATGTCTATTTTCACGGGCTATATATTCCCTATAGCGACCTTTCTGAAAATTCATTTGGCCATAACTTTTGACTCCCGCTATGAAACTTCGATTTTTCAGATTCGTTAGAAAGATATTCACTAAAAGATTTAAATATTTTTTGTTTCACTAAAATCCGTTTTATTTTGCACCCGGTAAAGTCAGTCAAAGTTGGAATTGAAATTTTGAAACTACCGCGCCATTTCAGGCCTTGTTTATAATTTAAAATAATTATATTTACTTTCAAACGTTGATTTAAACATACTTTTCATCGTTATTATTTAAAATATTTATTTTAAATATTTAAAATCCACTAAAATAGCCAAATTAAAATTTTTAAACTGGCTCAGATTTTCCAGGTTGTTACACACCATGTATGCATTTATTAAAAATAGTTTTAAACACTTTAAATCAAACTATTTCTTATCCTAGAAGCTTGTAGATCTTAGCCTAAGAATATACAGGTCCATCTATAATAATCCGGAAAATCTAAGCCAATTTAAATTTTTTATTTTGGCAATTTTAATGAGTTTTGAATATTTAAAATGAATTATTTTAAATAATAACAACGAAAAATTTATGTTGAATAAAATTAGAACGCATATGTTTATTTGAAACGACATTAAAATATAAATATTTATTTCAAATTATAAATGGAATTGAAAATGGCGCGGTAGTTCGAAAATTCGATTTCAAAGTTCAAATGAATGTACAGGATTCAAAATAAACCGGATTTTTGCAAAACCAAAAATATTAGAATCTATTTGAGAATATCTTTCCAACGAATCCGAAAAATTGAAATTTCATAGCGGGAATAAAAAGTTATGTCCAATTGAAAATTCAGAATAGTCGCTATAGAATTTTGGCCCTTAAATATAGCCATTTTGCAAACGACCTCTGTTTTCAACGAAACCACTTTTGTTGGAACCAGAGTGACAAGTTATTACTAGATTCCAAAATTCGTAATTTTCTGAATCAATATGTGAGCGTGGCGAAGTAAAACGTGTTCTAACAGTTTAGTCAATTTCGATCGACCAGAAAATAGCCATTTTTCAAACGGTCTCAGAATTTGACGAAATTAGTTTTGTTAGGACCGTATTGTCAATACGAAGCTAGAAATAATTTTTCTGGAATTTTTAGAATTAGTAGGTGGCTACGGTAAATTAAAACGTGCGTTTGAATTTAAAATATAATGATTTATATTTTAAATTTGACGGAAACTGATCTAAACAGTCGAATCAGCTTACGGAACATATCCCATTGTGTTCGGAATGAGGGTAATTAGCTGGGGAGGACAGGCAGTGGATCTCGTTTGGAGATCGAAATTTAAAGTTACTTTTTGGGATTTAAAATAATATAAAAATATATTTATATATGGTCAAATCCTTTTTTCTCTCTCCCCTTCATTTACTTTTCTACCGTCGATTTTCAGAAGAAATAAAAAAATAAAAAAAAGAGGAGGGAGTGATCGACGTAGCCTACACCGCCGCCAGGCGCGACCGCGACCCCCCCTCGCGCCAGTCGCCGGACTTCCCCCCCTTTCGTCTCAGCGGATGTCCTCCTCCTCGCCTCTTCTAATTTAACCGTATCCCCCCTATCCCGAAACCCTAGGCGCCGCTGGCCCTACCCTGCCTGGCCGCGCCTTCCAGCCACCAACCCCGACCCCTGCACTGCCTCTGAACCCCCACCTCCGCAGTGAAACCCCTCTCCTCCATAAAGATGAGATTTTTACCCATTTTCAGTGTATCCCTTCAGCCTGCGAGCTTCCCGAGCCTCCTCCGCCAACCGACAACACTAGTGAGTGTTTATTTTTAATCTATTTCATTCATGTAGATAAAATTTGCAATTTTTATTATATGTATATAGTTAAAAATCTGAAATTTATATTTATGAATGTGATAAAGGCATGATTTTTATATTATAGAAGTAATAAAAATATGATTTTTATATTATAGAAATAATAAAAATATGATTTTTATATGATAGAAATGATAAAAGTATGATTTTTATGTCGCAAAGGTATGATTTTTATATAGATAAAAATACGATTTTTATATATGAAGTGACAAAGTAAAAATGTGATCTTTATATATTCATTAGTGATAGAAAGATTTGATTTTCATCTATATGGTAGCGGCATAAAAATATGATTTTGATATATGTAGCGCTGTTATAAAAATATGAAATTATTTTAGAAAGATAAAAATATAATTTTTAGCCTATGTATGTTATTTATAAAATAATCATACAAAGAAATATATGAAGTAGAAATAAAAATATGATTTTTATTTATTAGAATGAAACGATAAAAATGTGATTTTTATTTATGAACAACGTGAAAAGGATGCATTGGAATTTCAAACAAAACCAAACGGTTCAGAAGTTCAAAAATAGAGAATAGTGGATCCCTCGGTGAGAACTTCTCACTTTTAATTTGTTTTCTAGTTGAAATATATACTAGGATGCAGACGGTGTTTAGCAGCACCCGACACCCGTTGTCCACAGACCATGGATGACTTGTTTGTTTAATTGATGTGTTGTGAAAGTTGATTGTGTGATGTGGGATGAAATAAAATATTTTATAGTTGAAAATATTTTATAGTTAAAAATATAATTTTTAACGTGTACATAAAATAAATATTTATAAACAAATCGGACGATTTGTTTATATACACACATTTGACTGATATTGATTGGGATGATAAATTTTACACATCGCCCAACTGCACAAATAAAACCTGTGTTTGATTGTTTGAAACCCCACACGGGTATTGGGATGATATTGGACATACACTAATCCCAATAATTAGTTGTATGTCGATCGATTGATTGACAGGCTGTTATAAGCGTTAAATATTTATATTTGATGCTTATACAATGTAGAATGCTGTTTTCATTGTGGTTATACACATTTGTTGTGTGAAATCCATATAATTATATTATATGGTAATTGACTGTGTCTGATTCCAGTTCAGTAGAAAAGAATATTTTAAAATAATGATTATTTTAAAATAACGAATATTTTCAAATAATATTCAGAAAAGAATCAAAATTTGATTTTGATGTCCGATTTGGGATGGACACGAATATATTTAAATATATATAGCCGTGTCAATTAGATTGACGCCATTTTAACGTGAACGATATCTATATCGATTTTATTCATTTTTATAATGAATATCAAAAAGGAATTGATTTAAAAATATAATGTTTTGAAAATATTATCATTTATATATCGATGGTATGGAATATTCAATTTTGATTTGATATTGAATATGAAGTTGAAATCGTTTTGAAAACGAATTTAAAACGATTTATAAAATACATTTTAAAAGGAAATCGATGAAATATATATAATATATATATTATATATATAATGGCCTGAATAGAACGCGCCGCGCTGCGACTGTTCGCGAATTTCGACCATTGACTTCAAATGGACATTACGGGAGATCCGACCGTCGGATTCTCCTAAAACCGAAACCGCTAGGTTCGTATCGAAAAGAGCTTTCTAACGAATATTAGAGATTTGAAATCTAACGGTTGGATTTGGAATTATGTCCAAATCAAATTTGGAAAAGGTCGTTGTAAGTGCAGTTCGATGGCCGTTTATGGAAATCGACTGTACGGGCATTGATAAATTTTTTAAAAATAGCAATAATTTGTGTAAAATCATAAGAAATGATGTGGAAAGAATTTGGATGAAAAATTCCATAGTTGAAAAGATGAAAATAGATTTTTATCAAAATGAACTAGTTTTGAACTACAATTATAATCCATTTATTTTTGAAATAAATAAATTGGATTTAAAAGGGTTTTAAAAATAACCAGAATTTCCAATATATAAAGTGGAAATGGATTTGAATCGAAATTGTCTTTGGAATATTTCGATGTTGGATTTTGTAATTATGCAGATATCGTTATGGAAATTTGAAAGATATATTTATATCGTTATTTCCAATACGATATTTGTTGGTCGTAGAATTTGATATTGAATATAAGCCGATGTATTTTCTATTCAGAGCCATGTATTTAATATCAAATGGGATTTGGGTTTGTCGTGAATGATGTCTTCATTAACACCGTTCTTAAACCCAGTTGAGAAAAAGATTAAATCCTTTTATTTAGATTTAATGAAGTATACCAATTAAATGGTATTTAATTGGAATTGAATTTGAATTGATTTTTGGGTTTATCGTGAACAATGTTTTAAATAGCGCTTGTTCTTTAACCCAATAATTAATGGAATGTGAATTGGGTTTATCGTGAACTTTGTTTTAACGACATTCGTTCTTTAACCCGATTTACAGTGAAATGTGATTTCAAATTTATAAATCTTGTGTTAACATTTAACGGAGATTTTCCCAAATAAAGTTTTCCAATTTAATAAAATAAATTGGAATGGAATTCGATTTGGTAATAATCGAAGTGAATTTCTTTGGAGGAAGCCAACTAATATATCTGGAATTTAAAAGGCTTTTTCGTTATTCCATTTATATTATTAGTCAAATATGGAAGTTTATATCGATTATATATATCGATTTGTTTTCCATGAAGATTCCATTGTAATTGGAATGTGATTTTGGGTTATCGTGAACGGTATCTTTAATAATACTATTCTTAGACCCAATGGAGTTAAGAAAATCAGAAACTAACTAAAGATTAGTTAAGTTGAATGGTTTCCTGGGTATTGATCTGATGTTGGTTTCGGCCTTCGGGGTTATTACTTAGGGAATTGTTCACTTGCTAATTTACGGTTAAAGGCTGATGGAATAGAATGTGATTTTGGGTTTATCGTGAACTGTGTTTTAAATGAACTTGGTTCTTTAACCCAGTTAAAGACAGGATATGATTTCCCAAGTTAAATAATCATTAATAGTGATTTTTGGGAAGATTAAAACCAAGTGGAGTTTTAATGAATCTTTAATTAGATTGAAATGATCGAGAATGGAGTATCACCAGTTTTGCCCCAGGCGATAGTTAAATCTTTAATTAGATTTGAACGTGAAATGGTAATTGAATTTACCGATAACACCGTGGTGTTAGATATGAAATATGACAAGTTTTACTTCATGGGATGAATAGGTTGGGGGTGGGAAATTTAACAAGTGATTACTTCCGTAAGGTTCGCTAATCCCGACTAGTTTGGATAAACCATAATTTGGTTTGATTTGATATTCAAAAGAAGATTAAAGAATAAATTTAAAGAATTTATCTTTGATAAAATTAATGGGAACCTTTCCCAAAGTGTAAGAATATTTGAATAAAAGAATATTCTGAGTTGGGATGAGGCGTATGTTATGTTTGTGTAACACTTGTTTATTATATACGCGAGTTATTCAGAAAGGCCGGGTTTATCCCATTCTGAATAACTGAATCGACGATGTGTCGAGGATGAAGATGGTGGTCGAAGACCGGAAGTCTTCACATCATTTGGATAATTACTGATGATCTTGATTGGGCTGTACACCCAAGAGGAAGGAATTAGTTGGTGATCGTCCAGACGTACTTGGAGATCGATGGATATGTGAGGAATAAGGTTCCTCCAGTTTCGGACCGACCTAGAACGAACTTGTAAATCGATGTGTGTCTGACATCGGATTTCATTCTGTGTGATTGATATCGGTTGCATAGCGTCAATTGCCTGTGTGGGATGCTGAGATGCAAATGATCAAGGCTTCTGTTGAAAAGCAGAGTCTTGTGGTTGATGATCAAAGCACGGCTTTTGTGGCGTAGCTTTATGTAGCGTTAATTCGTGAGCCTCACACCTCGGTGTGAACCAGAAACGAGAGAGGACCTCAGGGAGGGCATGCGTTTCCTTCTAGCTAGGGTGGTTTCGGTGACCTACCAGCCCTAACATTTATACTATTTTCACCTGTGTGGTTGTTGGATTGCGAGGCACCTCAGATATATCGGTGACTATGTGGAGCCGATGGAGTCATTGGCTCATTTATGCCCCAAAGGGCGGGGAAACGCAGTGTTCAGGCATTTTAATCCACATCGGTGGACCGGCCCTGTCGCTCCAAGGGTCGATGCATTCTGATCCTGAGACATGGGCTAGATTGTCTCGAAGCGGTAAGGACGATCCTTTGCCTTGGTTCACATATGGAAATCCAACTTCCAATACGACATTTTGCGGTTTTGATTGTAGAGCCTAGTATGGCGACATGATATATGGTACCCATGCTGTCTAGAAGTGATACATTTATATTTGAATTTGTTTTATACACTATGCACTTATAATAGTATCAAATGATTTGTCTTTAACGTACCAAGCATATTTGGCTATTAAAGGGAAAACCCTATCCTCCGGCTTGTGTTGCATTGTGTGATGGGACCTGGGTCTTATAATAGCTTCATTTTTTCAAAAAAAATTGCGTTGTTTTGTTATATGCACTGGTATTCTTGGGAGGAAACCCGTTCCGTGTTATACGGCGTGGTCCCTTGATATATCTGATTTAAAGTAAAGCTTTAAATAATTGTTTTAGTTCTCACACTAATCACATGACTGACTTGGAGTTTATTGTTTTAACCTAAACTCTGGGTGCCCTTATTTTCAACACGGGCAGCTAGTAGTTTTGGTTTTGCAGATTTATATTCACAGGATCCTGGTTTACAGCTGGAATGATATTCGGAAAGCTTTGTATCCGTATATCTCCTTCAGTTGTGTTTTGTATTATTTTCCGCTGCTATGTAATGTATTGTAATCTCTGATATTTATCGAATGTATTTTATTTATTCACTCTGTATATTCTTGTATTCTGATGGAATTGTTGTAATAAGCAATGTAATGTTCTTCTGTTTGTGTTCTGATTCGTCTTGTTCTCAGTACAATCCGAGCTTCCCGTTAGGGGGATTTTGGGTCGTTTCACCTTCCCTTAACTTTTCCTTCCATTATCTTCTTCTTTTCCCTTGAAAATCCCTTTTTTATTTGATAAGGGGGAAAAACGTGAGCAACATGTGGGGGTTGGAGGAGATTTTATGGATGAAGAGGTGATTAAATGGAAGAGCTCAGTTCTCCTTTACTTCTTCTCTCTTTTCCCTTTAATTTCTCCTTTAATTTTCTTCTTTACTTTCTTTTTTTCTTCTTAAATCACCATGATATTTTCGGCCATGGCAATGGAGGAAAGGTGGAGCAAAATTCTTTCATGAAAATGGAGAGATAAGGATGGTATAGGATATACATAATAACGGACTATTGCATGGATGCTCGACTTGTGGCTTATGGATAAGCATGAAAGAACTTATGGCTTAAATTCATCCTTATCTTATTGAATAGTTACTTGTGTTTTCTCAAGCACCTTCTGGCCTTGTGTCAGAGTATCAGATGGTAATGGTTTTCAGAAATTCTTCAACCTTAAGGTCTGGTTTCTAACGTACCTGAATCCTATGTGTTCAAATATAAAATCTGAGTTCTTTTTCAATTTCAGATAATTTATTTTAGTTTTGTTTTGTTAATATATTTTTATATTCGATAAGGAATTTTCTTAGACTTTATACATAGCTAATATCCTACGTATAGAATTTTCCTGGATAGGTCTCAGGTTCCAGTTTTTCCTTTAGCACTATGAAATTGCAATTATCATCAAAATTTTCCCTTTTATTTTTTCTTTTCCACATACGGATGTCGTTTTACGCGAAACTTCCCTGAGTACTAAAATCCACTATTCTGGATCCAAAAGAGGTGGTCTCACGATCAACCGATATCCCATTCTCAAGATATTCTCAAAATCATCCATTTTTAGTTTAAATTTTAACCTTTCAATCTTTAATCAATATTAAATGGATTTTGTTTTTTTGCCAAACTTGGTTGGTTGCCTAATTTGGTTATTTGGCATTTAGTGGAACCAGTTTCAGGGTCTGGAAATAAACATTTCTTATAATTCCTTTGTAAACGTGCTCTTTTTATATTAAAACTCATTATTATAATCTTATTCCAATTATATCATTATCCATTTTCATTTTTTTTTGTATTCTTATGGAAGTTAGAAGTTCTAAATTGGTTCCAAATTTCTGGGTCGTAACACATTCATTACATCCATGTATTATTATGTTGTATTCCACTTTGTGCAAGTGCACAAATGGTTCAAAAATTGGATGTATACCTGATGGTTGTGAATTTTGTGAGGAATTACTTAATATTACGCTTACCAAATTTTAGGGTCGAAATTTTCTAAGGGTGGAAGAATGTAACTCCCCACATTTAATTAAATAATAAAATAGGTAAGAAATAAATGTTGCATATATATATTTGCATTAATATAAATGTTGAAATAAAAAGTAAGTTAAAAACAGGAAGGAATAAATGCATATATAAATACATGCATTAAAAAGAGGAATAAAACAATGCATTAAAAATTGGAATAAACTAATGAATTAATAGCGTCATTAATTACATTAATATAGCAGTTATTAAACGAGCTTGCATGGGAAGGTTATTAATGAATTAATAACAAAAAGATTTCATGCGTATAAATACCTGCAAATTCAAAATTCAAAGTCAAAGGTAAGTTATATCTAGAATATTATAAATCAGATAAGTTATATAAAGCAAGTAATTAGCATTATTAACTAACGTTAAAATCAGAAATCATAGTGGCATAGGAAATCTGCCTAGACCCAAGATAGGCCGACCTAAGTTGGCCTACGTTGACTTATGGGTCGACCCAGGGGTTAACCCACTCTAAGGTGGGTCGACACAAGGGTCAACTAGATTTGCTTCTTTTTGACATGGATTTCTTGTATAAATGGATTGGATTTTAATTGATCAAATTTGATGAACCAGACTTTCTCATACACCTATAAATGGACTAGCAATGTAACAACCCGAAAATCGGGGCCAGTTTAAAATTTTTATTTTGACAATTTTAGCGAATTTTGATTATTTAAAATGAATTATTTTAAATAATATCGACGATAAATTTATTTTGAATAGAATTAGAACATATATATTATATACGTCATCGTTAGAATATAAATAACTATATATAATTATATAAATAGAATTGAAAATGGCGCGGTAGTTCGATAATTCGATTTCAAACTTCAATTGAATGTACCGGGTGCAAAACAATCCGGATTTTAGTGAAACTAAAAACATTAGGATCTAATTGATAATATCTTTCCAACGAATCCGAAAAATCAAAATTTCATAGCGGGAATCAAAAGATATGTCCAGTTGAAAATTGTGAATAGTCGCTATGGAATTCAGGCCCTTAAAAATGGGAATTTTGCAAACGACCTCGGATTTCGACGAAACCACTTTTGTTGGATCCGCAGTGTCAAATTATTGCTAGGTTTCAAATTTCATAGTTTTTCGAATCAATATGTGAGCGTGGCAAAGGAGAACGCGTTTGACCAGTTTTAGTTGATTTTAATCGACTGGAAAATGGCCATTTTTCCAACGGTCTCAGAATTCGACGAAACTAGTTTTGTTAGGACCGTATCGTCAATACGAAGCTAGAAAATATTTTTCTGGAATTTTTCGAGTTAGTATGTGACCCCGGTAAATTAAAATACGTGTTCAAATTCAATATATAGAGTTATATGTTGATTTTGACGAAAACGGATCAAAATGATTGAATCAGCTTGCGATACATATCCCATTGTGTTCGGAATGGGGGTAAAACGCTATGGACGACAGGCGGTGGGCCTCGTTTAGAGGTCGAAAAGAAAAGTTGTTTTTTGGTTTAAAATAAAATAATTAAATAATAAAATTAAAATTTTCTCTCTCCCCTCTATATTCAGTCCCCCCCCCCCCCCGGTTAAAAACCTAAATCAGAAAAAAAAAAGAAAAAAGAAAAAAAAAAATGACGAAAGGGGCGACGGGGGATTAACCGCCGCCGCCACCGTATCGCGCCCCCCCCCCCCAGGTGGCGCGCCCGCCACGAGAGACCCCCCCTCGATGGATCGCGCCGCCGCGCGAGAGCCCCCCTCTCGATCGATGCGCCGTAACCCCCTCCCTCCATCTACCTCGCGACAGCCCCCTCCCCGTCGCCACCTTCCCCTCCTCCTCCTGCGACCTTCCGCGAATCCATACCCCTCGGACCCGCGTCAGCCTCCATCCCCTCCTCCATAATAAACCGCTGCCACCCCCTGCCGACTCGACCTCAGGCCGCGCCACCCTGACCCCGCCTCTGACCAGCAGACCCCCCCTAAAACACTGTGAGTTTATTTTTATTTTATTTTATATATATTTGCTTGTTTCTTTGTTTAATTTAAAGTAAGTTAATTACAAATAAAGATTCAGTTTTATCAGATGATTTACAATGCAAAGTTTAGATTTTTGATATAGAAAGTATGCAATTTTTAATATAGAAAATATATGATTTTTATAGAAAGAAAGATTTGAACTTTATATATATATTTTGAAAATAAAAATATGATTTTTATATATTGAATAGTAAAGTAAAAATTCGATTTTTATATATTGAATAGCGAAGAAAAAATTCGATTTTTATATATTGAATAGCGAAGTAAAAATTCAATTTTTATATATTGAATAGCGAAGTAAAAATTCGATTTTTATATATTGAATAGCGAGGTAAAAATTCGATTTTTATATATTGAATAGCAAAGTAAAAATTCGATTTTTATATATTGAATAGCAAAGTAAAAATTCAATTTTTACATATGTAGTGAATACGGGCAACGAAAGTGAATAAAGGCGAGAAGGATGAAGATTTCTATCAATGAAGTGCCGTGGAGTTAGGATAGCTATCAGTGAGAACTTCTCACTCTAAATTCTCTTTTTCTAGTTATATATATATATATATACTAGGATGCAGACGGTGTTTAGTAGCACCCGACACCCGTCATCCACAGACCATGGATGGCTTCTTTGTTTAATTGTTTGGTTGTGTAGTTGGTTAGATTATTTGGGTTGAATTGAATAGTTTGGTGAAATGAAATTGATTTGATTGATGTGTGAATGGCGTGGGCCTTCACTAGACCGGGGATAAGGCTAGGCTCATCCCGTTTCTAGTATCATGCCGTTATGCCGCCGAAATTTTCTGAAATATGTTAGAAAAATAAAAATATCATTTTTATTGTGTAAATGAACTGAATAGAAATTCATGTGTTGAAATAGAATATTTTATCGTTAAAAATATAATTTTTAACGTGAATGTGAATAAATAAATATTCATTTAAAAACCGGACGGTTTGTTTATGTACACCTATTTGAAGGATATTGATTGGGTCGATAAATTTTACACATCGCCCAACTGCACAAATAAAAATCTGTGTTTGTTGATTTGAAACCCCACACGGGTGTTGGGATGAAATTTGGCGTGCACTAATCCCAATTATTTAATTGTATGTCGATCGATTGGTCGACAGATTGTGTAAGCGTTGATTATCTATATTTGATGCTTATGCAGTTATGTGGTGCACTTTGGATGATGGTTGATTGTTTATCGTTGCTATTAAATACATGTGTTGTATGGAATTCATATAATTAACGTTATATGGTAATTGATTGGGCCTCATTCCAATCGGGAAAATAATGAATATTTTAAAAGAAAATTCATGTGTTGAATATAAAAATAGTCATGTGTTGAAGATGTTCCTGAGTTGAAAATATTTATGTGTTGAGTAAAATATTCTAATAATAAAATTCACATCTTTATCATATTTAAAATTAGAACTACTTTACGATGGAGTCTAATTAAAAATCAAACGATAGATACCATAGTTTTATAAAATATTTAACATAACAAAAATAGTCGTGTGTTGAAAGAAATATAGATTCATGTGTTGAATAGAATAAATATTCATTTGTTGAATAGAATAAAGAAGTTTTTGAAAAATATAAAGCCGTGTGGATTAGAGATGCACTATTTTGACGTGAACGATATTTATATCGATTTTATTCGTTTTACAATGAATATTGATTTCAAAAACTAATATTTTGAAATGAAATTCAAATTAAATTAGATTAGATTAAAATTCAAATTGAAATTTTATTGAATCAATTTGAAATGAATTCGAATCGAATAGAAAATGAATTCGATTCGAATTGAATAGAAAGTGAATTTGAATTCAAATCAATTAGAAATGAATTGAAATTGAATTAAATTGAAATTGAGTTAAAAACGAATTAAAATCGTTTTGAATGAAATTTAAAACGAACTGAAATTGAATTGAAATGAATTCGAATTGAATGGAAATCAAATCGATTTGAAATTGAAGATGATGTTGAAATGGTTTTGGAAATGAATTTAAAGCAATTTATAAAATACGTTTTAAAAAGGAAATCGACGAAATATATATAATATATACATATATTATATATATAATGGCCTGAATAGAATGTGCCGCGCCGCTGCAGTTCGTGAATTTCGACCATTGACTTCGAATTGACGTTGCGGGAGATCCGACCGTCGGATTCTCCTAAAACCGGAACCGTTGGGTTCGTATAGAAAAGAGCTTTCCAATGAATATTAGAAATTTGAAATCTAACGGTTGGATTTGGAATTATGTCCAAATCAAATTTAGAAAAGGTCGTTGTAAGTGCAGTTCGATGGCCATTTATGGAAATCGACTGTACGGGCCTTGATAAAATTATTAAAAATATCTATAATTTGTGTAAAATCATAAGAAATGATTTGGGAAAATTTGGGCTGAAAAATTCCATATTTGAAAAGATAAAATAGATTTTTATCGAAATGAACTAGTTTTGAACTAAAATTAAAATCAATTTATTTTTGAAATAAATAAATTGAATTTGAAAGTGATTTTAAAAATAATAAATATTCCCAATAAGTGGATTGGACTGGAGTTGAATCGAAATTATCTTCGGAATATTTCGATGTTGGATTTCGTGACCATACAGATATTGTTATGGGAATTTGAAAGATATATTTTATATCGTTATTTCCAATACGATATTTGTTGGTTTCAGAATTTGATATTGAATATACGCCGGTATATTTTCTATTCAGAGCCTTGTATTTAATATCAAATGTGATTTGGGTTTGTCATGAATCGTGTTTTAGAAGACATTGGTTCTTTAACCCAGTTAAAGACAGAATATTGATTTTTGAGAAGATTATAACTAAGTGGAGTTTTAATGAATCTTTAATTAGATTAAAAAGTGAATTGATAATTTAAATTATCAAATCTGAAAGGTGATCGAGAATGGAGTACCACCAGCTTTGCTCCAAAGCGATAGTTAAATCTTTGATTAGATTTGAACGTGAAATGGTAATTAATTTTACCGATAACACCGTGGTGTTAGATATGGAGTATCACCAATTTTTCTCCATGGGATATATAGGTTGGGATTGGGAAATAAAATAAATAATTACTTCGGTGTGGTTCGCTAATCCCGACTAGTTTGAAATGATATCCAAAGGAAGATTAAAGAATAAATTTAGAAGAATTTATCTTGGATAAAATTAATGGGAACCTTTCCCTAAGAATGTGATTTCATGAAAAAAAGGATATTCTGAATTGGAATGAGGCGTTTGTTGTGTTTGGGTAACATTTGTTCATTATATGCGTGGGTTATTCAGAAAGGCTGGGTTATACCCATTCTGAATAACCGATTCGACGAGATGTCGAAGATGAAGACGGTGGTAGAAGACCGGAAGTCTTCACATCGTTTGGGTGATTACTGACGATCTTGATTGGGCTGTGCACCCAAGATTAGGGAAACAGTTGGTGATCGTCTAGACGTACTTGGAGATCGATGGATATGCGAGGAAAGTGCCTCCAGTTTCGTTCAGACCCAGAACGAACTTGTAAATGGATTGTGTGTCTGACATTGGATTTTATTTTGTTTTGATTGATCTCTATTAAATATACATCTGTTTGGCGGCAGAGAATTCATTCTCTTGCTTAATGCCCTTCTCTGAGACGTATGAGCTCAGAGGTTGTATATCGATGGACATCAGTCGCATGGAGTGAATTGCCAGTGTGGCACGCATAAGTAGCAATTGATCAGGGATTCTGTTGAAAAGCAAAGTCTTGTGTTTGATGATCAAAGCACGGCCTGTGTGGCGTAGCTTTGTGTATAACGTGAATTCGCGAGCCTCACACCTCGGTATGAGTCAAAAACGGGAGATGGACCGCTGGGAGAGCACGACGTTTCTTTCTAGCTAGGGTGGTGTCAATGACCTACCAGCCCTGACATTTATATACTTTTCACCTGTGTGGTTGTTGGAATGCGAGGCGCCTCGGATATAGGTCTGTAAGGACCGGGAAACGTGTGTTCAGGAATTGCCAATCCTCAAAAGTAAGAGAGGACCGACCCAGCCGATTCCAAGGATCATAGTGGGGTCCTGGGACATTTGCTAGAGTGTCTCGAACACGGAGAGGAGCTTGCCCCTTGCCTCGACTCATGATGGAAATCCAATTTCCAATACGTGATATTGCGGTTTTAATTGTAGAACTAGTATGGCGACATGATATATGGTACCCATGCCGTCTATGATTGATATTTATGATTGAAATTGTTTTGACACTATACACCTATAATAGTATCAAAGAATGTGTCTTAAACGTATCAAGCATGCTTGGCTATTATAAGGAAAAACCCTATCCTCCGGCTTACGTTGCATTGTGTGATGGGACCTGGGTCTTATAACAACTTCATTTTTCTTTATTTAGCATTGCGCTATTTGTTCTATGCACTGGTATTCTGGGGAGGAAACCCGTTCCGTGTTATACGGCGTGGTCCCTTGATTTACCAAACTTTAAAACCAATATTAATAACTGTTTTAGTTCTCACACCAGTCACATGACTGACCTGGAGTTTATTGTTTTAACCTAAACTCTGGGTGCCCTTATTTTCGACACGGGCAGCTAGTAGTTTTGGTTTTGCAGATTTATATTCATAGGATCCTGATTTACAGCTGGAACGATGCTCGGAAAGCTCTGTATCCGTGCATTACTTCTAGTTGTGTTTTGTATATTTTTCCGCTGCTATGTAATTTATTGTAATCTCTGATATTCTTCGAATGTAATTTATTCATTTATACTCTCTATATTCTTGTATCTGATGGAATTGTTGTAATAACAATGAAATGTTCTTCCGTCTGCGTTCTATTTTGTCTTGTCCTCAATTCTATCGTGCTTTCCTTACCGGGGAAGTTCGGGTCGTCTTAGTTTGGTATCAGAGCTTTAGTTTACAGAGCTCGAGAACAAGACACATTAGTACCATAAGAAAGAATTCATCAGATATTAGATTAGTAATATCCAATTAGAATGACTCGTTAGAGATAGGATCAGTAGTATCCTAGAACGAGTGGGAAGAGTATATTTTTTCAAATGAAAACAATTTTGTTTTAAAATTTAAATCGCTTTATACGTATTTGATTATTTATTTATTTTGAATATGGACAATCCAATATATAAAGATTTCGCGTATACGCGTCATGAACATATAGTCGAAGTTTTAATATACTGGATAGATACAGAATCATATTCTAGACACCCGGGGATAATTCTGATGATGTGGCCACATCATCAGTATTTATGTTCGTATTTCGAAGGTGTGATATCTATAGGCTGGTGTGAGAACCAAAACTTATATAGTTAGAACACATTGTTGTGAATTGGCAACAAAAACATGATTTTCTGTATATGTATCAAAATTATGAATTTGAAACTCTAATTCCCTAATTGATTGATGTTTGTGTTGTTTGTTTATTTGTTTGCTAATTTTTAACCTTTAGCCTAATTGAACCAAATATTGAATTGTATTGAAAATTGGTTGCATTTGCTTGCATATACATGTACTTACATTGAACAGGTCATAGCAAGGAGGCTAGAGCAGAGAATAAAATTTGTTTGCCCGACAAATAGGTACATGTTTACTATAATTTACTGTTTTGTTTGGGTGATGATGATTTTATGAGCCTATTGGCTAGCCGCTTGGCTTTTTCTTTTTCTTTTTGAGATCAGAAGGCCTATATGGCAATTTCGGGATTTTCCCGTGGCTCCCGGTGCAGGGGAGGTTATGGCGAAATTTTTCGAATATTTAGGGTGTTAGCCAAATTTTTGAAGAATTTGAAATTCTCAGAAACTGAAAAGTTGGAGAATGGAAGCCAGATCGAACGTAGAGTTGATTAGTCAAACCACTTTCGACTTCGTTCTTTTTCGGGGACGAAAAGTTTTAAGTGGGGGAGATTGTAACAACCCGAAAATCTGGGCCAGTTTAAACATTTTATTTTGGCAATTTTAGCGAATTTTGATTATTTAAAATGAACTATTTTAAATAATATCGACGAGAAATTTATTTTGAATAGAATTTGAACGTATATATTATATACGTCGTCGTTAGAATATAAATAATTATATATAATTATATAAATAGAATTGAAAATGGCGCGGTAGTTCGATAATTCGATTTCAAACTTCAATTGAATGTACCGGATGCAAAACAATCCGGATTTTAGTGAAACCAAAAACATTAGGATCTAATTGATAATATCTTTCCAACGAATCCGAAAAATCAAAATTTCATAGCGGGAATCAAAAGATATGTCCTGTTGAAAATTGTGAATAGTCGTTATGGAATTCAGGCCCTTAAAAATGGGAATTTTGCAAACGACCTCGGATTTCGACGAAACCACTTTTGTTGGATCCGCAGTGTCAAATTATTTCAAGTTTTCAAATTTCATAATTTTTCGAATCAATATGTGAGCGTGGCAAAGGAAAACGCGTTTGACCAGTTTCAGTGGATTTTAATCGACTGGAAAATGGCCATTTTTCCAACGGTCTCAGAATTCGACGAAACTAGTTTTGTTAGGACCGTATCGTCAATACAAAGCTAGAAAATATTTTTCTGGAATTTTTCGAGTTAGTATGTGACCCCGGTAAATTAAAATACGTGTTCAAATTCAATATATAGAGTTATATGTTGATTTTGACGAAAACGGATCAAAATGATTGAATCAGCTTGCGATACATATCCCATTGTGTTCGGAATGGGGGTAAAACGCTATGGACGACAGGCGGTGGGACTCGTTTAGAGGTCGAAAGTAAAAGTTGCTTTTTGGTTTAAAATAAAATAATAAAATAATAAAATTAAAATTTTCTCTCTCCCCTCTATATTCACTCTGCCCTCCCCCCCCCCCCCTGGCCCCTGTTAAAAACCTAAATCAGAAAAAAAGGAAAAAAGAAAAAAATGACGAAAGGGGCGACGGGGGATTAACCGCCGCCGCCACCGTATCGCGCCCCCCCAGGTGGCGCGCCCGCCACGAGAGACCCCCCCCCCCCCCCGAAGGATCGCGCCGCCGCGCGAGAGCCCCCCCCACTCGATCGATGCGCCGTAACCCCCCCTCCATCTACCTCGCGACAGCCCCCTCCCCGTCGCCACCTTCCCCTCCTCCTCCTGCGACCTTCCGCGAATCCATACCCCTCGGACCCGCGTCAGCCTCCAACCCCTCCTCCACAGTAAACCGCTGCCACCCCCTGCCGACTCCACCTCAGGCCGCGCCACCCTGACCCCGCCTCTGACCAGCAGACCCCCCCTAAAACACTGTGAGTTTATTTTTATTTTATTTTATATATATTTGCTTGTTTCTTTGTTTAATTTAAAGTAAGTTAATTACAAATAAAGATTCAGATTTATCAGATGATTTACAATGCAAAGTTTAGATTTTTGATATAGAAAGTATGCAATTTTTAATATAGAAAATATATGATTTTTATAGAAAGAAAGATTTGAACTTTATATATATATTTTGAAAATAAAAATATGATTTTTATATATTGAATAGCAAAGTAAAAATTCGATTTTTATATATTGAATAGCGAAGTAAAAATTCGATTTATATATATTGAATAGCGAAGTAAAAATTCGATTTTTGTATATTGAATAGCGAAGTAAAAATTCGATTTTTATATATTGAATAGTGAAGTAAAAATTCGATTTTTATATATTGAATAACAAAGTAAAAATTCGATTTTTATATATTGAATAGCAAAGTAAAAGTTCAATTTTTACATATGTAGTGAATACGGGCAACGAAAGTGAAGAAAGGCGAGAAGGATGAAGATTTCTATCAATGAAGTGCCGTGGAGTTAGGATAGCTATCAGTGAGAACTTCTCACTCTAAATTCTCTTTTTTTAGTTATATATATATATATACTAGGATGCAGACGGTGTTTAGTAGCACCCCACACCCGTCATCCACAGACCATGGATGGCTTGTTTGTTTAATTGTTTGGTTGTTTAGTTGGTTAGATTATTTGGGTTGAATTGAATAGTTTGGTGAAATGAAATTGATTTGATTGATGTGTGAATGGCGTGGGCCTTCACTAGACCGGGGATAAGGCTAGGCCTCGTCCCGTTTCTAGTATCGTGCCGTTATGCCGCCGAAATTTTCTAAAATATGTTAGAAAAATAAAAATATCATTTTTATTGTGTAAATGAACTGAATAGAAATTCATGTGTTGAAATAGAATATTTTATCGTTAAAATAATAATTTTTAACGTGAATGTGAATAAATAAATATTCATTTACAAACCGGACGGTTTGTTTATGTACACCTATTTGAAGGATATTGATTGGGTCGATAAATTTTACACATCGCCCAACTGCACAAATAAAAATCTGTGTTTGTTGATTTGAAACCCCACACGGGTGTTGGGATGAAATTTGGCGTACACTAATCCCAATTATTTAATTGTATGTCGATCGATTGGTCGACAGATTGTGTAAGCGTTGATTATCTATATTTGATGCTTATGCAGTTGTGTGGTGCACTTTGGATGATGGTTGATTGTTTATCGTTGCTATTAAATACATGTGTTGTATGGATCCATATAAATAATGTTATATGGTAATTGATTGGGCCTCATTCCAATCGGGAAAATAATGAACATTTTAAAAGAAAATTCATGTGTTGAATATAAAAATAGTCATGTGTTGACGATGTTCCTGAGTTGAAAATATTTATATGTTGAGTAAAATATTCTAATAATAAAATTCACATCTTTATCATATTTAAAATTAGAACTACTTTACGATGGAGTCTAATAAAAAATCAAACGATAGATACCATAGTTTTATAAAATATTTTACATAACAAAAATAGTCGCGTGTTGAAAGAAATATAGATTCATGTGTTGAATAGAATAAATATTCATTTGTTGAATAGAATAAAGAAGTTTTTGAAAAATATAAAGCCGTGTGGATTAGAGATGCGCTATTTTGACGTGAACGATATATATATATATATATATCGATTTTATTCGTTTTACAATGAATATTGATTTCAAAATCTAATATTTTTAAATGAAATTCAAATTAAATTAGATTAAAATTCAAATTGAAATTTTATTGAATCAATTTGAAATGAATTCGAATCGAATAGAAAATGAATTCGATTCGAATTGAATAGAAAGTGAATTTGAATTCAAATCAATTAGAAATGAATTGAAATTGAATTAAATTGAAATTGAGTTAAAAATGAATTAAAATCGTTTTGAATGAAATTTAAAACGAACTGAAATTGAATTGAAATGAATTCGAATTGAATGGAAATCAAATCGATTTGAAATTGAAGATGAAGTTGAAATGGTTTTGAAAACGAATTTAAAGCGATTTATAAAATACGTTTTAAAAAGGAAATCGACGAAATATATAATATATATATTATATATATATAATGGCCTGAATAGAATGTGCCGCGCCGCGGCAGTTCGTGAATTTCGACCATTGACTTCGAATTGACGTTGCGGGAGATCCGACAGTCGGATTCTCCTAAAACCGGAAGCGTTTGGTTCGTATCGAAAAGAGCTTTCCAATGAATATTAGAAATTTGAAATCTAACGGTTGGATTTGGAATTATGTCCAAATCAAATTTAGAAAAGGTCGCTGTAAGTGCAGTTCGATGGCCATTGATGGAAATCGACTGTACGGGCCTTGATAAAATTATTAAAAATATCTATAATTTGTGTAAAATCATAAAAAATGATTTGCGAAAATTTGGGCTGAAAAATTCCATATTTGAAAAGATAAAATAGATTTTTATCGAAATGAACTAGTTCTGAACTAGAATTAAAATCAATTTATTTTTGAAATAAATAAATTGAATTTGAAAGTGATTTTAAAAATAATCAATATTCCCAATACGTGGATTGGACTGGAGTTGAATCGAAATTATCTTCGGAATATTTCGATGTTGGATTTCGTGACCATACAGATATTGTTATGGGAATTTGAAAGATATATTTTATATCGTTATTTCCAATACGATATTTGTTGGTTTCAGAATTTGATATTGAATATAATTCGGTATATTTTCTATTCAGAGCCTTGTATTTAATATCAAATGTGATTTGGGTTTGTCGTGAATCGTGTTTTAGAAGACATTGGTTCTTTAACCCAGTTAAAGACAGAATATTGAATTTTGAGAAGATTAAAACTAAGTAGAGTTTTAATGAATCTTTAATTAGATTAAAAAGTGAATTGATAATTTAAATTATCAAATCTGAAAGGTGATCGAGAATGGAGTACCACCAGCTTTGCTCCAAAGCGATAGTTAAATCTTTGATTAGATTTGAACGTGAAATGGTAATTAATTTTATCGATAACACCATGGTGTTAGATATGGAGTATCACCAGTTTTTCTCCATGGGATATATAGGTTGGGATTGGGAAATAAAATAAATAATTACTTCGGTGTGGTTCGCTAATCCCGACTAGTTTGAAATGATATCCAAAGGAAGATTAAAGAATAAATTTAGAAGAATTTATCTTGGATAAAATTAATGGGAACCTTTCCCTAAGAATGTGATTTCATGAAAAAAAGGATATTCTGAATTGGAATGAGGCGTTTGTTGTGTTTGGGTAACATTTGTTCATTATATACGTGGGTTATTCAGAAAGGCCTGTTATACCCATTCTGAATAACCGATTCGACGAGATGTCGAAGATGAAGACGGTGGTAGAAGACCGGAAGTCTTCACATCGTTCGGGTGATTACTGACGATCTTGATTGGGCTGTACACCCAAGATGAGGGAAACAGTTGGTGATCGTCCAGACGTACTTGGAGATCGATGGATATGCGAGGAAAGTGCCTCCGGTTTCGTTCAGACCCAGAACGAACTTGTAAATGGATTGTGTGTCTGACATTGGATTTTATTCTGTGTTGATTGATCTCTATTAAATATACATCTGTTTGGCGGCAGAGAATTTATTCTCTTGCTTAACGCCCTTCTCTAAGACGTACGAGCTCAGAGGTTGTATATCGATGGACATCAGTCACATGGAGTGAATTGCCAATGTGGCACGCATAAGTAGCAATTGATAAAGGCTTCTGTTGAAAAGCAAAGTCTTGTGGTTGATGATCAAAGCACGGCCTGTGTGGCGTAGCTTTGTGTATAACGTGAATTCGCGAGCCTCTCACCTCGGTATGAGTCAAAAACGGGAGATGGACCGCTGGGAGAGCACGACGTTTCTTTCTAGCTAGGGTGGTGTCAGTGACCTACCAGTCCTGACATTTATATACTTTTCACCTGTGTGGTTGTTGGAATGCGAGGCGCCTCGGATATAGGTCTGTAAGGACTGGGAAACGTGTGTTCAGGAATTGCCAATCCTCAAAAGTAAGAGAGGACCGACCCAGCCGATTCCAAGGATCATAGTGGGGTCCTGGGACATTTGCTAGAGCGTCTCGAACGTGGAGAGGAGCTTGCCCCTTGCCTCGACTCATGACGGAAATCCAATTTCCAATACGTGATATTGCGGTTTTAATTGTAGAACTAGTATGGCGACATGATATATGGTACCCATGCCGTCTATGATTGATATTTATGATTGAAATTGTTTTGACACTATACACCTATAATAGTATCAAAGAATGTGTCTTAAACGTATCAAGCATGCTTGGCTGTTATAAGGGAAAACCCTATCCTCCGGCTTACGTTGCATTGTGTGATGGGACCTGGGTCTTATAACAGCTTCATTTTTCTTTATTTAGCATTGCGCTGTTTGTTCTATGCACTGGTATTCTGGGGAGGAAATCCGTTCCGTGTTATACGGCGTGGTCCCTTGATTTACCAAACTTTAAAACCAATATTAATAACTGCTTTAGTTCTCACACCAGTCACATGGCCTAGCTTTAAACTCATATTTTCTGAGATCCTACCTAGGCTCTGCCATTCTCCTCTTCCTCCAAATATTTTCAAAAAATTAGAACATTAGTTTATAGGGGTTCTGATTCAAGATTTGAAGATAAGAGATATAAATCTACAAATAGGTGTTCATATTTTTGATCGACGTCAGGTTAGTTCTTAAATATGATTTATATAGGTTTCTCTCTTTCTTTCAATCTTCTTTTTAGCATCAAATTTGTGAATTCGTCATTGTTTTAATAATAAATTCAATCGGTGATGCCACGGAACAACAAATCTGGATCAGATTCATGGATCGAAAAGCTTTTAGGTGAGTGGATTCAAATTATACCTTTTTAAATAACGGTATATCTATCGTTTTCTTTCCTCGTTATATTTAATATGCTAAACGTTTGGTAATTGTGGAAATTGGCTATTAAACCTGTTTGGAATATGTTGAAATCATCATTGTTGTAATAGACATAAATTTTATTATGTCCTCCGTTTGAATTGAGAAACTTCTATAATATTATGATCATGAAACTTGAATTAAGAAGTAAAAATTGAAAGTAAGGATCAATATGCCCATTTTGGTTGAAAAAGAAGATTGTAGTAGTTGTGAATATTAATGAAATAGAAATTCAATGTCTAACTCGAAAAATAAGAAAGGAAGGTATGTAGTGGACTGAGTTAGTTGGATTTGGATAAAAGTGAAATAGTGATAACGTAGTCGCAAGAAGACCATAAAGAAAATAAAAGAAATAGCTTGCAACTACGGATCTAGATAGGTGCACATTACAGAAATAAATCACTGTATCTGTCTGTAAATCAAACTAATAAGGTGCGTTAAGTGTTTTCCTGAAGAAATAAGGGACATACCTAAAGAATAGATATGCCTAATGTGTATGTAAAATTTACAGCAATTGGGAAATTGTATATAACTGCACTAAGACACGAGGTTACAACGGTAACTGTTTGGTAATCATTAAAGAACCAAGGAAAATGTGATGAATGGGGAATATAACCTATTATAATTAACTACATGAATGAGAACAGAATATAATAGATAGGCTTGTCCTAGGGACAAGTGGAAATTATAACACATGTTATAATAAATGAAAAGGGAAATTTATTAATAAACCTTAGTTAAGAAGAACCAAGTTAATAAGTAAACAACAACAACAACAACAAGTTGTGACATTTATAATGAAATATGAAAGAGTAAAGTAAGAAGACTTATGGAATGAAATAAGTTGTACTAAATCATATATATTAATTAACATGTTAACAGAAACATGTGGACTGAGATAGGATATACTTAATTATACATTAAGTAGAACATGTTATTGTAACATCAATACGAAATTGGACAATGAATGACATGGTAGTTATGTAAAGATATTGTAGATTACTTTCGTTAATTACAATTTAGGGAACAACATGTTGTGGACTTATTAATTAACTTAAATGGGTTAAATTATATCACTGAATTAATAAGCAAGAGGGGTCTGTTCCTTACAGATATAAGGGGCTCAAAGAAAATCTAGTAATTTGAATAAAAAGATAAAATGTGGATAATCAAGTTAATTGGCAATCTGATAAGATAAGACAAGCGCACGATTAAAAGATTATACATAGGATCTAGTAACACGTTGGCGTGATGCGCTTGGACCAGTCCGCACGAACGAAGGTGAAGAACCCAATGGGTTAGATCATTAGGGTGTCTAGAGACATGGAAGGTAAACATCCACTTGATTACTTAGCTCGACATGGGGATTGATTTATTGGTGGGACTGGAGGAAAGCGCGCGACTTCCGAGGGACGTTGTAGGGTACTCCGTGGTGGTCCTCAGTTGTGGTACACGCTCAAAATGTACTCACAGAGAATGGGTCTGCGTGATACAGCCCGGTGAGTATACCTACACTGCAACTATAACTTGGCAGTCAGAAAATTATGGCGGATGGTGTTGGGTGATTCGGCGACTGCCTCATAAGGATGCTGGATCAGAATCAACACAGGATAATATTCATCGTGTATCTTTCATCGGCAGTCAGTGGGATGCGGAAAGGCTAGAGCTAAACCAAGATACCATTGAACTCTCGCTATCGAGGCTTAGTGGTTGAGGGACACACCAAACTGGATGTTAGATTGGCTGTTAGGGGCACGTCATTAGCTTTTGATGTAATCTTTCATTAGTTGAGGGAGGGCTTTGTGGGGCCATAACCACCGTGAAAATGCAGACTATACTGAATAACTGTATTGTAGGCCCTTAAAGGTGGGACTATACAGATATGGAAAGACTCATGATCGGGTTACGTGCATTGGATGCAGCCCTATTACGGGAATCTGATTACAGTAGACAGTACGTATGTGTGAGGGTCTAGTTATATGCACTGAGTGGTGTATCGTAGACGTTAGTGCATTACTCCGTACACTTGCATGGCATAACGAGGAGGGCTCTATGCGGTAACGTGGCATTATGATTTGGATTTCCGTACGTCATTCGACATAAGATACGCTTCTGTGGCATGACGGTGGGCACCGTGCCTGGAGTGTACTATGGGAAGTACCTAGATATGTTGAGTGTAGAGCGTTGAGTGTTGTTAACCCTAAGTAACTTGATAAGTAAGAAAATATAACTGAACGGTATATGTAGTGTTATTTCAAAATGTAGAATTTGTCCTATCACTAGAACTTTTGTGTTCTGACCCCCTCCTCATAACACACTCGTAGGTTAGGTTTGTGGTAGAGATATGATAGCTTTGGATATTGGTTAGGCAGTATTATTACATCAGTAAGGCTATATTTGATTATATTATATTTTATTCGTTCCGTTGTGAGATGTTTTCTGAGCTTTAATATATTTATTATCTCTGTCTTTTCGGTTAGATACTAGACAAGCCAACTCGAGCTTCGATACATTGGCATTTTTGAAAAAAAAATCGATCTATTGAAATACAGGTTGTTACATAAACACATTTTAAATCTGTATTTACTTATAAAAACCGAAATTTCAATTTCTCCAAAATCCAATATATATTTATAATTCAAAAATAAATCAATGGTGTCTGTATATTATTTTCTACCCTATGGTCAAGTTATACAAATAAATTATTTCAATCCTTTTAAGTTAAATTTCGAGTATATCGTTTCAACTGGAAAATCCCAAATATTTCAAACCCAATAAAAATCATTTAGATATATCATTTCAATCCATACTGATTTTTCCCTATTCTAATGTCCATTTAGGTATGTATCATTTCAACCAATAATGATTTTCCTAAATCTAAGGGAAATTGTAATGTGATATAACAATTAAATATAAGATGAATAAATCACATGCAGTTGTGCATGTAGTTCGTGTATCACATGTCGACATCCTGTACAATTTCAATATATCATGCATATATAGTAGATCCTTATGTCATTGTATTATATAATATACATGTCAAATGTGTATTATGTGTTCATATCAGAATGGCGTGTCGGTCGTGTCATAACGTGCACAACTATATAAATATAATCACAATGGTTCTAAATAACCTAAAATTTCAATTGATCATATAATATTCGAATTTCACTTAATGAGATATGTAAATCGTGAGTGGAATTGGGTCTCATCTTTCATGGCAAAATAGTGATCAACAAAATGGATACAGATAAGAAGTAAATACGAATAGGTCATTGAGCTTGTTGTTGCGTAGCTTGACAAATGAATGCTAAGGGGTTGGATGTGGAATGCACACGTTCCAAAGCCATATGCAAAGTAATACATATACACATTAATATATAATATACATTATACACTGAAAAAGAAGATTACTACAAAACATATACATGTTAATATACGTATACACATATACAAGTTAATATGTATCAGTGTATATATTATACACAATAAGAGGTCACAGTATATATTATATACAGCAAGAGGAGATTAATTTTCTATAATAGGAAACCACATAGTAATGAAATGGAGTTTTCTACCTCGAAAATCGACATAAAACCCATTTCAACTATACAAGAATCAAACATACCAGATCATAAAAAGAAAGAAGTTAGAGGTGAGAAATAGAAAGAAAGAAATATTAGAATAGAAGAAGAAAAAGACAGAAGAAGAACAAAAACAGCAACACAGAATCTCACAATTGCAGCGGAACAAAATATAATATATATCATAATTTTTGAAATACAAATTTGTATATCACTTAGATGCATCATTAGAGTACATCACATACACAACATAGCGGAAATAATAATGACTATATAACTAACACTGAAGCCTCCTGCTCCAAGCTCCTCCAAGTATATCTGTAAATACCCGAACTACTTGACTACCCGTAAAAATTTGGACACCCAAGAGTTTAGGGTATAAAAAAATAAACTCTGGGTCAGTCACGGGACTGGTGTGTGTAAACTCCAATCATTGGTTTAACTTTAAAAATTCTTTTCGAAATAAAAGATAATCGTAAGACCGATCCACAAATAAACACGAATGGTTTTTACCTTACGATAACCCAAATCATTCTTTAAAGTCAACAATTTTATGATATTATAATAGTGTCTAAAACAAGTAAATAACAATCTAGTAGAATGCTTGCATCTCACGCTCTACATACATAGTATACAATCAAAACCGCGGGCTCTTATTGGAGAATGGAATTCAACTGGCAAGGTATGGGACCATCTTCCGATAGTGTATCTCGAGAGAGGAATACGCCGGGTTCAACAAGATGCAACCCAGGCTAAACATGACTAGCCCCTCACTTCTCTTGGGAGTACCGAATTTATTATCACTGACAGTTGGGATCAACAAATGTTTCCCAAAACTGAGAGCATCTGAAGATTTAAGAAGCAAATGGAATTTCTCTATAGATCAGGTGACAATACACCCTACTTGGGTGCGACCCACTTAGCCATGCGACCTACACGATTTTATAACATTTCCCGATTGCGAGGCTTGAGGCTACGATTACTTACCTTTCATCGATAGCACAATCACTTTGAATGCCACATTGTCAGATCCATTAATCACTAACCGATTTGCACAACGATATTCTGGATATTATGTTAAAAGAATAAATTCTCCACCACCAGATGTATATTTGTACAGACCAACACATGCAATCATTGGAAATATTTTGTCAGACATTCGTCCATACACGTTCGTTCTAGGACTGAACGAAACCGAAGGCACAATTTCCATTAATCCATCTTAGGAAATTTATACCTAGGATTAACAGAAAAAGCCCTTGCGCTTTACTCTGTCTTTGATTGTCATTATATAACCTGATTCGCAAAGCTACTGCCAATACAGAGTGGTTCTCGGATAACAATCCAACTGGTTTCTCCATATTGACAATGATATTGGCCAATACTTCGATAGTCGGTTATTTAACTATCAAAGAAAAACAAATATTCATCCAAAGCATCAAACAATCACTGGACCCCTTAACTAATATTTTATTAATTTAATCACTTCTCCATTTCCTTATCAATATTTGTTAACCCAATATTTCAAAAATCATCTTGGTCTCCTACACTAATTGGAGAACATATTCATATATCGCCTACTTTTATTTTCTATACTTAGAAAATATTTTCTATTTATAATCGGAATTCATTTCCAAATACTTCTCCCTTTCACGACAATTCATTTCTATACTTAGGAAATATTTATTATTATATTTCCAAAATTCCACTTGCTTGGGTTAAAACGACTGTCATGTAAAACATCGTAACAACAACCCAAAATATTTCATTTAACTAAATCTCTTTAAACATTGATCTTCGAGACTGAATCTTGCTATTTATCGGTTAATAATGAAATCAATCAAGTTTTAAGTTCGTTTTTAACTTCAAAATAGACAAGGCTACTTATCTTGAATAATCAGCACCATATATAACTAATTATTCATTTTTAAAACGTGTATACGTTTCTCTTCCTACTTTTACCAAATTTAATCATAGATTTCCTTCTTGTTTAATATATTCTATTTTAAGTTCGTTTCCTTATCGAATTCCATATATTTATATATATATATCGATATATTGATTTCTAATCATAGACTTTTCTTAAATTATTCTAACTCCTTAAACTTCCGGAAAATTTCGCCAGCACCTCCTTTGTACCGGTCAATAGCTCAAACCTCAACTCGCCTCTCTAGGCCTTTTCCATTCAAAAAGAAAATCAAAAAGCCAACGGCTTATCGATTCGGCATATAAAATATCATATGGAATTTAAACATGTACCTTCTTGTTGGGCACTCAAAATATAAAATCCATTCTCTTCATTCCATACCTATTTTACATATATACGTCCATTCCTAATTTATTCCAACTCAATCCGATCATTTTTACTCAATTCGCTAATTTATTCTTTAATTATCTCTTTTGCGTATTCACTTTTTAATTGAACATATCGCGTTTATATACAATTTTAATTTGCTTAAAAACAAGTTGAATTCCATTTTCAATTAAAGTTTCATATTCGATTTCGAATATAAAATTCACAAACCCCCATGCCCAATTTCGATTCAAAGTTCCATTAAATAATTATTCTTCAAAATAGTTAATTGTATTTAATTATTAAAAATCTGGCTTTTGTTCAAAAATTAATTCAGTACTCCACTTGAGTTCAGATATATTTTATAATTCAAATCTGGATTTTTCTAATGAAAATTCAAGTTTTATTTTCTTAAAACCCTTTTATTAATTTAAATGAACCGTTATGGTTTAATAATGGTTACGGTGCTGTTTTTCTGAAAATTTGATTTTGACACAACTAATTATATAAGGTGAATTTCAGATTTTTCTCTTCCATTAGAAAAATATTATTCAACCGGTCTTGTCGATTCTTGTTTCAAAGAATTCCGACTTAAACTGAGTTCTATATACTCAATTGAAGTTCGAAACGTCAAATTACAAACTAAATATAAACGTTAAACTTCGGTTATTAAATAAATTCCAATTCTATTTATTAAATATTAAGTATAAATTAAACCAGTTTACCAAATCTAACTTAATATTTCGATTATTCCTAATCTTCGATTATTTCATTACACAGTTATAAACTTATAAATAACTCAATCTTCTATAATAAATTCCAATTCCTTTATAAAAAAATTATTTATAAAATTTGATATAATCGAATTTATTTATAAATCCGTTGGATTTTTCTCAACTCAGTTTATATTCGAATTCCGGAATTAAACTCGTCGTTCCTTCTTCGAAACAATTTCCAATTCACATTTAAATTCATACTTAAATTTAAACCTCTAAATTATCTTATGATAATTTATCTCACTTAATTTATAAATGTTGTTTATAAATTTAATTTCCTTGTTTTAGAATTTAAAACAAGTTTCCATTTCAAATCTACTTGAAACCCAATTCCTAATTTGGAATATTCTATCGACTATAACTTATATATGCATATATAAACAGTGAATCTATTTTCACTTTTAAATTTAAACCTCTATTTAATACAATCCTGATATCTTTTCTGAAAATATTTTACTTAAATAAATTCGATCTAATGGAATTCATATCACAAATCCATACGGATTCATTTAGTTCAATTAACATTCTGAACATCAGAATAGATTTCATCGTTTCTTTTCGAAACTAATTTCAATTCCCTTTTTAAATTCACATTTGGATTTAGATTTCCCAAATTATCCAAATGCTAATTTTTCCCATTTCATTTATAAACACCATTTATAAATTCACTTCAATTTCCTGCATTATCCAACGAAAATCAATCCATGTTATTTATAAACATCGTTTATAAATTCACCTCAAATTCCCTCATTATTTAATTTATAAACATCATTTATAGATTCATTAATTGTTTTTTTCATTCAAATCAAGTTAATATCATCATGAAATGACCCATTACTAGGTCCAATGGAACGATCCACTAATCGATCGGCTCCCTACAAGTTCTAGCTTGTTGTGTGTCTATGTCATACGGCCCTATCACGAACGTAGTCATCTGTGCTAGGTCCACCATAGGGTGTATCAAGCCCTACTGTGTCAACCACCGACACGAATCAAGCATGCACAGATAAACCTACTGATGCCCAATGCCTGCTTTTTCAACTCCGGACCACGTGCACGACCATAGTCCGCCTGAACCTACACTGGCGCACCAACACAACCGTCGTTCTGGTCGCTTACAATCAGCCCAGTAATCGTGCCCCACCCTGCCTAGTTCCAGGGTACCATGATACATCTAGTGGGTTACTGCTGAAATGGACCGCGTAACTAGGGTTTTCGTCCAATAGGTTAAGTGTTGTCATTTAAATTCGTGACTTAACCCTTATCAGTCTAGCATGTCAAGTTGGTTAAGTGTTGTCATTCAAGTTCGTGACTTAACCCGCCTACGTGTCATGTCAAATTTGACAAAGTGTCATCATTCAAGTTCATGACTTAGCCCTGCGAATCATGTATCAAGTTGGTTAAGTGTCGTCATTCAAGTTCATGACTTAGCCCTGCGAATCATGTGTAATAACCCGGAAATCTGAGCCAATTTAAAAAAATTATTTTGGCAAATTTAATGAATTTCGAATATCTAAAATGAATTATTTTAAATAATATCGATGAAAAAATTATTTTGAATAGAATTCGAATGAATATATGTAAATAGAACGTCGTTAGAATATAAATATTTATTTTAAATTATAAAAGGAATTGAAAATGGCGCGGCAGTTCGATAATTCGATTTCAAACTTCAAATGAATGTACAGGATTCAAAATAAACCGGAATTTAGTGAAACCAAAAATATTAGAATCTATTTGAAAATATCTTTCCAACGAATCCGAAAAATCAAAATTTCATAGCTGGAATCAAAAGATATGTCCAAATGAATTTTCAGAATAGTCGCTATGGAATTCTGGCCCTTAAAAATGGAAATTTTGCAAACGGCCTCGGATTTCGACGAAACCACTTTTGTTGGATCCGCAATGTCAAGTTATTGCTAGGTTTCAAATCTCATAATTTTTCGAATCAGTATGTGAGCGTGGCATAAGAAAACGCGTTTGACCAGTTTTAGTTGATTTTAATCGACTGGAAAATGGTCATTTTTCAAACGATCTCGGAATTTGACGAAACTTGTCTTGTTAGGACCGTATCGTCAATACGAAGCTAGAAAATATTTTTCTGGAATGTTTCGAGTTAGTATGTGGCCCCGGTAAGTTGAAATGCGCGTTCAAATTCAAAATATAGAGTTATATTTTGATTTTGACGAAAACTGATCGAAACGATCGAATCATCTTATGATACATATCCCATTATGTTAGGAATAGGGGTAATTAGCTATGGACGACAATCGATGGGTTCGATTTTGAGATCGAATTCAAAAGTTGCTTTTGGAGATAAATCAAATAATTAAATAATAACCTCACCCCTCTCTTTACCCTCTCTCTCCTCTCATTTTCTCAGATCGAAAAAAATTAAACAAAGAAAAAAAACAACGGGTTGACCTCGCTGCCCCCCACCCCCCGTTCACGTCGCCGCCCGCCGCCGCGTTGGCCCACGCCGCCCTTCCTCCGACTGCTCTCTCTCCTCTCTGATCCCCTCTTCCTTCTCCATCTCCTAACCCCCAAAACAACCGCGACCCCTCGCCTGACGTGAGACCGCGACACCCCCCTCACCCATTCCGCCGCCGCTGAGCTTGTCCCCCCCCCCCCCCCCCCCCGATGTCGACGCCGACTCCACCTCCGCCAACCACCACCTGCCGCCGGTCTGAGCGAGTTCACCCCCCTCAGTCCTCCCTTTTCGCTGTAAGTCCTCCTCTTTCTTTTTTTACCTATTTGTTTATTTATTTTAAAGTATTTAGAGTTTAAAATTATAAAATCAGATTTTTAAAACTATAAAAGATTTGATTTTTAAAACTATAAAAGATTTGATTTTTAAACTATAAAAGATTTGATTTTTAAACTATAAAAGATTTGATTTTTAAACTATAAAGGATTTGATTTTTAAACAATATAAAAATATGAATTTTTATAATAGGAGAAAATGATTTTTGTAGTTGGAAAAGTATGATTTCTATATATAGATGTAGCGAAATAAAAAAACGAGATCTTTTATAATATAAAGATGAGATCTTTATAGGAAGCGAGAAAATATAAAGAGCTGTGAAAATGAAAAATAAAATTTGAATTGTTTTGAAATAGAGAATTTGCTTTGATTTGAAAATATATAATACTTTGATTTGAAAATATAAAATAGCGAAGATAAAAATATGATTTTTATATAGTGGCGATAATAAAAATATAATTTTTATATAATATAGATAATAAAAATTCGATCTTTATAAAGTAGAAGTAATAAAAATATAATTTTTCTATAGGATGAAGAGTTATAAAAATATATGAAGTAGAAATAAAAATATGGTTTTTATTTATTGAAATGAAGTGATAAAAATATATTTTTATATATGAACAGCGTGGAAAAGAATTGCATTGGAATTGCAATCAAATTCAGATGTTCAGCAGTTTAAAAGAAAAGCACGGCGGAGTGGAACCCTCTGTGAGAACTTCTCACCTTTAATTTAATTTTCTAGTTAAAATATATACTAGGATGCAGACGGTGTTTAGTAGCACCCGACACTCGTCGTCCACAGACCATGGACGGCTTGTATGCTTGGTTGTTTGATTTTGATGTGTAGTTGATTGTGTGATGTGAAATAAAATATTTATGTAGTTAAAAATATTTTATAGTTGAAAATATACTTTTCAACATGAATGTGAATAAATAAATATAAACAAATATGACGATTTGTTTATATACACACATTTGACTGATATTGATTGGGATGATAAATTTTACACATCGCCCAACTGCACAAATAAAACCTGTGTTTGATTGTTTGAAACCCCACACGGGTATTGGGATGATATATGACATACACTAATCCCAATAATTAGTTGTATGTCGATCGATTGACAGACTATTATAAGCGTTAAATATTTATATTTGATGCTTATACAGTGTAGAACGCACTTTGGATGATGGTTGATGATTTATCGTTGTTGTTATATACGTGTATTGTAGAAAATCCATATAATTGACATTATATGGTAATTGATTGGGCCTCATTCCAGTTTTGAATAGAAATATTTGAAATAGAATATTTGAAAAAGAAATATTTGAAAAGAAATATTTGAAATAGAAATATTTGAAATAGAAATATTTGAAAAAGAAATATTTGAAATAGAATATTTGAAAATAGAAATATATGAAGTCGTGTTGATTAGATTGACGCCATTTTGATGCGAACGATATTTATATCGATTTTATTCATTTTTCAATGAATATCGAAAGTGATTTCAAAATCTGATAAATTGAATAGAATTGAATTCGAGCTGAAATTGAATAGAACTGAATTCGAATTGAAATGAATTCGAATTGAAATGAATTCGAATTGAAATTGAATAGAAATGAATTCGAATTAAATTGAAATGAATTGAAATTCGAATTAAATTGAAATTGAATTGAAATCGTTTTGAAATGAAATTAAAACGAATTTATATTGGAATATTCAATTTTGATTAGAAATTGAATATGATGCTGAAATCGTTTCGAAAATGAATTTAAAACGATTTATAAAATTCGTTTCAAAAGAAAATCGATGAAGTATATATTATATATATTATATATTGGCCTGAATAGAACGCGCCGCGCCGCGGTAGTTCGCGAATTTCGACCATTGACTTCGAATGGACATTGCAGGAGATCCGACCGTCGGATTCTCTTGAAACCGGAACCGTTGGGTTCGTATCGAAAAGAGCTTTCCAATTAATATTAGAAATTTGAAATCTAACGGTTGGATTTAGAATTATGTCCAAATCAAATTTGAAAAAGGTCGCTGTAAGTGCAGTTCGATGGCCGTTGAAGGAAATCGACTGTACGGGCCTTGATAAAATTATTAAAAATATCAATAATTTGTGTAAAATCATAAGAAATGATTTGTGAAGAATTGGGATGAAAAACTCCATATTTGAAAAGATAAAAATAGATTTTTATCGAAATGAACTAGTTAGAATAATAATTTATTTATTTATTTTTAAAATAAATAAATTGGATTTGAAATGGTTTTGGAAATAACTAGAATTTCCAATACTTACATTGGAATGGGTTTGAATCGAAATTGTCTTCGGAATATTTCGATGTTGGATTTCGTGATTATACAGATGTTGTTATGGAAATTTGAAAGATATATATATATATATATATATATATCGTTATTTCCAATACGATATTTGTTGGTCGTAGAATTTGATATTGAATATAAGCCGATATATTTTCTATTCAGAGCCTTGTATTTAATATCAAAAGTGATTTGGGTTTGTCGTGAATGGTGTCTTCATTAACACCGTTCTTAAGCCCGGTTGAGAAAAAGATTAAATCTTTTTTATTTAGATTTAATGAAGTGTACCAATTAAATGATATTTAATTGGAATTGAATTGGTATTGATTTTTGGGTTTATCGTGAACAGTGTTTTAAATAACACTTGTTCTTTAACCCCAAAATTGATGGAATGTGATTTTGGGTTGTCGTGAACGGTATCTTCAATAATACTGCTCTTAGACCCAAAGGAGTTAAGAAAATTAGAAACTAACTGGAGATTAGTTAAGTTGAGTGGTTCCTGGGGTATTGATCTGATGTTGGTTTCGGCCTTCGAGGTAAATACTTAGGGAATTGCTCACTTGCTAATTTATGGTTAGGGACTGATTGAAATGGAATGTGATTTTGGGTTTATCGTGAACTGTGTTTTAAAGGACATTGATTCTTTTACCCAGTCAAAGATTAAAACTAAGTGGAGTTTTAATGAATCTTTAATTGGATTGAAAAGATCGAGAATGGAGTATCACCAGTTTTGCTCCAGGCGATAGTTAAATCTTTAATTAGATTTGAACGTGAAATGGTAATTAATTTACCGATAACACCATGGTGTTAGATATGAAGTATTACCAGTTTTACTTTATGGGATGAATAGGTTGGGATTGGGAAATAAAATAAATGATTACTTCGGTGTGGTTCGCTAATCCTGACTAATTTGAGGTGATATTCAAAGGAAGATTAAAGAATAAATTTAAAAGAATTTATCTTTGATAAAATTAATGGGAACCTTTCCCTTAGAATGTGAAATTTAGAAACTAACTGTAGGTTAGCTAAGTAGAACGGTTTCCTGGGTATTGATCTGATGTTGGTTTCGGCCTTCGGGGTTAATATTTGGGAAATTACTCTCTTGTTAATTTACGGTTAGTGACTGATGAATTGGAATAAGGCATATGTTGTGTTTGTGTAACACTTGTTTATTATATACGCGAGTTATTCGGAAAGACCGGGTTTATCCCATTCTGAAAATTGATACGACGATAAGTTGAAGATGAAGACGGTGGTTGAAGACCGGAGGTCTTCACGTCGTTTGGGTGATTGCTGATGATCTTGATTGGGTCGTACACCCAAGAGGAGAGAATCAGTTGGTGATCGTCCAGACGAACTTGGAGATCAATGGATATGCGAGGTACAAGGTGCCTTCGGCTTCGTTCAGACCCAGAACGGTCTTGTAAATGGACTGTGTGTCTGACATTGGATATCATTCTGTGTGATTGATTGATATCGGTTGCATGGAATGGTTTGCCTATGTGGCATGCTAAGATGCAAATGATCAAGGCTTCTGTTGAAAAGCAAAGTCTTGTGGTGATGATCAAAGCACGGCCTGTGTGGCATAGCTTTGTGTAGCGTTGATTCGCGAGCCTCACACCCCAGTAGTGAACCAGAAACGAGAGAAGGACCTCAGGGAGGGCATGCGTTTCCTTCTAGCTAGAAGTGGCGTCAGTGGTTTTACACGCCCTGACGAGTTTGACTTATGTGGTTGTTGCTGTTGCGAGGTGCCTCAGTTATATCGGTCAATCCGGGACCGATGGAATCATTCGTTGGCTCATTTACGCCCCATAGGGCGGGGAAATGTAGTGTTCAGGCATAATAATCCACATCGGTGGACCGGCCCTGACGATCCAAAGGGTTGATGCGTTCTGATCCTGAGACATGGGCTAGATTGTCTCGAATCGGTTGAGGACGATCCCTGGCCTCGGTTCACAGACGGAAATCCAATTTCCAAATACGTGACATTTTTGATTTTAGTTGTAATCCTATATATGGCGACATAGTGGGATGGGGCGCTTATGCCGCCTATGATTGATACTTATGATGTGAAGTTGTTTTATACACTATACACTTATATTAATATCAAATAATGTGTTTTTGACGTATGAAGCATGCTTTGGCTATTATAAGGTAAAAACCCTATCCTCCGGCTTGCGTTGCATTGCGTGATGGGACCTGGGTCTTATAATAGCTTCACATTTATTTATTTAGCATTGCGTTGTTGTTTTATGCACTGGTATTCTTGGGAGGAAACCCGTTACGTGTTATACGGCGTGATCCCTTGATTTACCGAGCTTTAAAATAAAGATTAATAACTGTTTTAGTTCTCACACCAGTCTCATGACTGACCTGGAGTTTATTGTTTTAACCTAAACTCTGGGTGCCCTTATTTTGACACGGCCAGCTAGTAGTTTTAGTTTTGCAGATTTATATCCACGGGATCCTGGTTTACAGCTGGAATGATGTCCGAAAAGCTTTGTATCCGTATATCTCCTTCAGTTGTGTATTGTATTATTTTCCGCTGCTATGTAATGTATTGTAATCTCTGATATTTTCGGTGTAATATTCATTTATACTCTGTATATTCTTGTATTCTAATAGAATTGTTGTAATATACAAAGAAATGTTCTTCCATCTACGTTCTAATTTTTCGTGTTCTCAAAACAATCAGGCGTTTCGAACGGTCTGGGTCAGTTTAGCGACTGATCAGGATCGAGCGGAATTCCCGGTCGTTACATCATGTATCAAGTTGGTTGTCTTTCATGTTCATGACTTAACCTTATCATGTGGCATTAATTCATTAATGCACCCTAACCTCTCACATCAGACCTGTTGTTGTGGTCATTGGATATGTCGGGCGGTTCCGGGCAGAATTACACCACAACTCATTTTGACCTCGGGTTTTCAAGTGCGCTATGACCAACTACCCACATTGGATCCTATTGTTTGCAGTAACTGGATTTGTCGGGCGGTTCCGGGAAGAATTACACTGCAAACTCAACCCAACCTCGAGTTGGCCATTTTCAAGTTCATTCTAGTGTCATGTCCATGTTCAAGATTCATGTCAAGTTCGTGTCAAGTTTCATGGCGAGTTTCATGCCAAGTTTCCTATAATTACCAATTTTTTCCAATGTTACCCCGTCTAAATATTAGGCTAACAATCTTAGCCTAATTTTCCGTCTGCATGATTTTTGACATATAATATTAGGCTAAAACTTAGCCTAATTTAATGTACACAAAATTTTCATAAAGAAATTCATTAACATAAATATGACATAGGTGTGAACTTGGCATTCTCGGCATAGTCAATATGAACACCATAGGTGTGTTATTGCAAAATAATCAACATGAATATCATAGGTGTGATCTTGCAACATAGACTAAATCAACATACATATATGTGAATTTGCAACATAGACTAAATGAACTTACATATATTTGAACTTGCAAATCAATCACGAGCATATGAATAAGTGTGATCTTGAAATATGACATAGGTTTAACATATACACATAAACATGTAGATCTAACATGTGGTCACATATGTGATATGATTTTACAACCTAAAATTTGCATAACATGATAAACTACACAACTTGTCATAACAGGTTACACTCCAATATAAATAGACTTATTAATTAATTCCCAATTCAACATGATAATAAAATAGGATATCATTCAATTTCACATATAATAAACGTTGTCCTATTATCAATTTATTTCCAAGGCATAACATAACTGTATAAATTGAGTAAAACATTGTAGGCATATAGATCTGATAACATTATGAACATGAAAAGATTTGAATAATAATCTAGGTTAAAGAACATGGATAGATCTACCTTAAATAGAAAAATCCCCAAAATAAAGATCCAAGGACAAATAAAGAAAATAGGTCTGAATAGAAAATCAAGCTTAAATCCAATTTCATAGTCATAATCCTAGGTAATAACCTCATGGTCATGAACCATAGGTGATTAGCCACAATTGTCCTTGTCATAGTCATAGGCAATAGTCTTATGTTCACAGTCATAGGCATAGGCATAGTCTTATGTTCACAGTCATAGGCATAGGCATAGTCTTATGTTCACAGTCATAGGCATGGGCATAGGTATAGTCTTATGTTCACCGTCATAGTCTTATGCCATTAACAATAGTTTCAATGTCATTAAGCATAATAATGTTATGGACATGAGAGAGTCTGATGTACAACATGAATAGGTCCAAACTGATTTCATAGTAATATTCCCAAAAGTCAAGATCCAAGATGAACAAACATAGATATGAATCATACATAGATCCAATTCCAATTTATAACATGTCCATATTAAATTTATAGTTTTTATCTAAAAGTAACTTGAACTTACAGATCGTGGTCTAAGAAATTTAGATGCAGAAGTCAAGTCTAGAAATTTGTCGTTGAATTGTTGAATCGTTAAATCTTGCTTTGATTGTACAAGCAAATCCCCAATGTGAAATTCCTAGCCGTAGTCTTCAAGAAATAGTCTTCGCGTTTTAATTTATCTTGATTTAATTTAGAGGAAGAAGAAGAAGCCATGTTCATCAAGAATTCGTGCAGCATAAGGTTAGAGAAGAATGGTGTAAAGAGAATGAGGCTAGGAGGCTGTTTATATAGGATTAGGCAGACGAATCTGGACAGAAAACGAGATCAGGTACATCAGAATGCATCAGGTTCAGAAAATGGGTTCGGGAGGCAGGTCGACCCCCAGGTCGACACTATGGTCGACCTGGTCCCTGGGAGGTCGACACTATGGTCGACCCCTAGGTCGACCTGGTCCTGGGCGGGAAATTTTCCACCCAGCCTGTTCTGGGTTTTGAATTCGAATTTGAATTCGAATTTTCGAGCTGTTTTCGATTCTGAAAATTTCTGAAACTTCGGAGGGTCTTATCTCCCTCATACGGACTCCGATTCTTGCAAACTCAGACTCGATTCCAAGCAGAATTTCGAGACGAACGCAATGGCACAACACGTTTCCCTTGATTCTTATTTTAAAAATTAATTCTACCTTGATTTATGGTTTTAACATGTTATTAAAATATGGGTTGTTACATTCTCCCCTCCTTAAAGGATTTCGTCCCCGAAATCTTCAAGTTAAGAAGAATGAATCCTATCATCCAATCAACCATCTACTCAACCATCATCCACAAGCAACCATTGTCCTTAAAAGATTTCTAATGCTATATGAACATATGCAGAAAGTGTGTGTATATGCTCCTTATCTAGTGCAAATGATCAGGCCTGATTGATCTTCTTAATGCAAATTATGTTTAGTGCCATGAATCCAACATGTATGCAAATAGTCCTATTCACATGAACACTATATGTGTGCACAAACATCCATCCATATGTAACATCCACATGATAACACATTCAATTTCATCCATAAACAAGTATAAACACTCATGCATATGCAATATGAAAATGTGTCTGAGCCGATCTAGTGCCTAATGTGTGTTATGCAACCACGAGCAACCACTTGCGACCACTTGCAACCATTTGCAAACATCAACCATAACATGTTTCAATCACATGTTTACATCCAAAAGGGTTCTACCTAAGGTTCTCAAGATAGGATTGAGAAGATAAGCAAGATAAAACAAAGCATCTAGGAGAAGAAATTAAAGATGTACCCCCAGAAGGTCCTGCTTGCGGGCCTTGCCCTTGCTTCTTAGGACTGTTCTTGCTGATATGTCCAGTATTACCACACTGAAAGCATGTTCCCATCTTCATCTTCTTCTTTCTACAATCTTGGACTATATGCCCCTCAATACCACAAAAGTGGCATTTTCTTTTCTCACGTGTCTTGCTATCATTATTTTTGTTGTTGTTCTTGCCTCCTTTCTCGGAGTCTACCTTCTTGTTTTGAGACTCATTCGCCTTGACCTCCTTCTTGCCATTCTTGTCTTCTTCATTTAAGAGCGCCATGCCCACTAGCTTTTCATAAGTAGCCCCTATAGGTACATGGGTCATAGCCAAGCTGTGAAGTGGCTCATTCAATCCTTTGAAAAAACGAAGAGCCTTCTTTTGAGGGGTATTCACTAAGTCCAGTCCAAATCGGGCCAGCTGATTGAATTGATTGACGTACTCCTTGACCGTCATACTTCCTTGCTTAAGAGATAAGAATTTTTCTAGCTGTAGACTTTGTTCAGCTTGCGAGAGGAATTTCGTCTCAAACCTTATTCTGAAATCCATCCAGGTTTCAACCGGCCTCTCGGCGTTAGTGACTTCCCACCAATAGGAAGCTTCATCTTTGAGCAACCATACCGCCAACTGTACCTTCTGCCTATCGTCCACCTCGTAGATAACGAACAGATCCTCAGTTTCTTTGAGCCAGTTCCTCGCTTCTACGAATGATTCAGTTCCCTTGAAATCCTTTCCACCCATGGCCCTAAAATCTTTACAAATCTTTGAGAAAGCAATTGCACGAGGAGGGGGAGGAGGAGGAATTGCTGCAGCTGGAGGAGGAATATCTACTGGGCCTGCATCGTTGGCCCTAGCCTCTAAGTACCTCCTGAACCAGCCAGGTATTGGCACACCCTCTGGAAAGTTAAGATTCCCAGACATGCTGAAATGGAAAAGAAGAAATTCAAACGAGGAAACAAAGGATAGTGCTAATGGCTTTTGGCGAATAGCCTTTAAATAAAACAAGACTTTTCTTGAAAAAAATGCTTCTTTGTAAACGGTTTTGAAAATAATTTCAGAAGGTTTTAAAAACTTTTGCCCAGTCTGGTAACCTTCTGCTCTGATACCAAGTGTAACACCCCACCTCCTCTAGGGTCACTCACAAAGGGAATGCACTAGTTTTGGAGGAGCGTTATCGTGGTAAACAAACACAGAAATATTACAAGACAGAACATAGATAAAACAGCGGAAGAATCAAAAGATAAATTTCACTACTTTCAAAAAGAGTCAAAACCTTTTACATCAAATAGCCAAGGTCACTATTTTCCATTACAGCAAATTCTATCTTGCATAAATAAAGAGGCATAATCTTAAAACAACAAAAGTAGCTTAATTCCCCAAAGGTAGCAGAAATGTAGCCATAGCATAGCTCAAGATCAAACCGTACATGAGCTGAACCGAAAGCAAGTGATATCCAAGCCAAGTGCTAGAGTTTCCTCCCTGAGAACCTGGGGGGAACGAAAGGAAAAGAGGCAAAAGAAAACGGGTCAGTCATAAAGACTGGTAAGTCCTAGTGACTTTCAGCATAAAAACAGGTAAAGGTAACATGACATGTACAAATTGAAAGTAAACATAAGGATGTTGACAAGATGGGCAAGATAGACTAAGATAACATGATAAATTAAGTATAGCATCGCATATTCAAGGTTCTCTGCATCAACTGTACTAGTATCCCAACCCATGTCAAATATTTACCATGAAATGATCCCTTGGCCCAACATCATGAAATAACCCATTACTAGGTCCAACGGAACGATGCACTAATCGATCGGCTCCATACAAGTTCTAGCTCGTTGTGTGTCTGTGTCATACGGCCCTATCACGAATGTAGTCACCTGTGCTAGGTCCACCATAGGGTGTATCAAGCCCTAGGGTGTCAACCACTAACACGAATCAAGCACGCACAGATAAACCTACTGATGCCCAATGCCCGCTTTTTCAACTTCGGACCACGTGCACGACCATAGCCCGCCTGAACCTACACTGGCGCACCAACACAGCCGTCGTTCTGGTCGCTTACAATCAGCCCAGTAATCGTGCCCCACCCTGCCTAGTTCCAGGGTACCATGATACATCTAGTGGGTTACTGCTGAAATGGACCGCGTAACTAGGGTTTTCGTCCAATAGGTTAAGTGTTGTCATTTAAATTCGTGACTTAACCCTTATCAGTCTAGCATGTCAAGTTGGTTAAGTGTTGTCATTCAAGTTCGTGACTTAACCCGCCTACGTGTCATGTCAAATTTGACAAAGTGTCATCATTCAAGTTCATGACTTAGCCCTGCGAATCATGTATCAAGTTGGTTAAGTGTTGTCTTTCATGTTCATGACTTAACCCTATCATGTGGCATTAATTCATTAGTGCACCCCAACCTCTCACATCAGACCTGTTGTTGTGGTCACTGGATATGGCGGGCGGTTCCGGGCAGAATTACACCACAACTCATTTTGACCTCGGGTTTTCGAGTGCGCTATGACCAACTACCCACATTTGATCCTATTATTTGCAGTAACTGGATTTGTCAGGCGGTTCCGGGTAGAATTACACTGCAAACTCAACCCAACCTCGAGTTGGCCATTTTCAAATTCATTCTAGTGTCATGTCCATGTTCAAGATTCATGTCAAGTTCGTGTCAAGTTTCATGGTGAGTTTCATGCCAAGTTTCCTATAATTACCAATTTTTCCCAACGTTACCCCATCTAAATATTAGGCTAACAATCTTAGCCTAAATTTCCGTCCGCATGATTTTTGACATATAATATTAGGCTAAAACTTAGCCTAATTTAACATACACAAAATTTTCATAAAGAAATTCATTAACATAAACATGACATATGTGTAAACTTGGCATTCTTGGCATAGTCAATATGAACACCATAGGTGTGTACTTGCAAAATAATCAACATGAATATCATAGGTGTGATCTTGCAACGTAGACTAAATCAACATACATATATGTGAATTTGCAACATAGATTAAATCAACTTACATATATGTGAACTTGCAAATCAATCACGAGCATATGAATAAGTGTGATCTTGAAATATGACATAGGTTTAACATATACACATAAACATGTAGATCTAACATGTGGTCATATATATGATATGATTTTACAACCTAAAACTTGCATAACATGATAAACTACACAACTTGTCATAACAGGTTATACTCAAATATAAATAGACTTATTCATTAATTCCCAATTCAACATGATAATAAAATAGGATATCATTCAATTTCACATATAATAAACGTTGTCCTATTATCAATTTATTTCCAAGGCATAACATAACTGTATAAATTGAGTAAAACATTGCAGGCATATAGATCTGATAACATTATGAACATGAAAAGGTTTGAATAATAATCTAGGTTCAAGAACATGGATAGATCTACCTTAAATAGAAAAATCCCCAAAATCAAGATCCAAGGACAAATAAAGAAAATAGGTCTGAATAGAAAATCATGCTTAGATCCAATTTCATAGTCATAATCCTAGGTAATAACCTCATGGTCATGAATCATAGGTAATTAGCCACAATTGTCCTTTTCATAGTCATAGGCAATAGTCTTATGTTCACAGTCATAGGCATAGGCATAGTCTTATGTTCACAGTCATAGCCATAGGCATAGTCTTATGTTCACAATCATAGGCATAGGCATTGGTATAGTCTTATGTTCACCGTCATAGTCTTAAGCCATTAACAATAGTTTCAACATCATAAGCATAATAATGTTATGGACATGAGAGAGTCTGATTTACAACATGAATAGGTCCATACTGATTTCATAGTAATATTCCTAAAAGTCAAGATCCAAGATGAACAAAAATAGATATGAATCATACATAGATCCAATTCCAATTTATAACATGTCCATATTAAGTTTATAGTTTTTATCTAAAAGTAACTTGAACTTACAGATCGTGGTCTAAGAAATTTAGATGCAGAAGTCAAGTCAAGAAATTTGTCATTGAATTGTTAAATCGTTGAATCTTTCTTTGATTGTAGAAGCAAATCCCCAATGTGAAATTCATAGTCGTAGTCTTCAAGAAATAGTCTTCGCGTTTTAATTTATCTTGATTTAATTTAGAGGAGGAAGAAGAAGCCATGTTCATCAAGAATTCATGCAGCATAAGGTTAGAGAAGAATGGTGTAAAGAGAATGAGGCTAGGAGGCTGTTTATATAGGATTAGGCAGACGAATTTGGACAGAAAACGAGATCAGGTACATCAGAATGCATCAGGTTCAGAAAATGGGTTCGGGAGGCAGGTCGACCCCAGGTCGACACTATGGTCGACCTGGTCCCTGGGAGGTCGACATTATGGTCGACCCCCAGGTCGACCTGGTCCTGGGCGGGAAATTTCCCGCCCAACCTGTTCTGGGTTTTGAATTCGAATTTTCGAGCTGTTTTCGATTCTGAAAATTTCTGAAACTTCGGAGGGTCATGTGTCGCTCATACGGACTCTGATTCTTGCAAACTCGGACTCGTTTCCAAGCAGAATTTCGAGACGAACGCAGTGGCGCAACCCTTTCCCTTGATTCTTATTTTAAAAATTAATTCTGCCTTGATTTATGGTTTTAACATGTTATTAAAATACGGGTTGTTACAGCGATATAGAAGGTCATCGACTATCATATTATGGGCTACATAAGGTCATCCGATAATGATACTGCGGGCACGCTAATGGTACAGCAGGAAATATCCAACCACCAATATATATATATATATACATATATATATAATTTTCAAATATATTTATATATATAATTTTCAAATATATATATATATATATAGCCATAACCACCAAGCCTATATAACTAATATATTTTTATAATAGCCATAAAAATATATTTTAATGCGTCCAAGTAACCAAAAAACAACATATAGAAATTATTTAAAAATAAAAATTTGTTTATAATAAAATTATAAATGAACCCGAGAGTGAGTTTTACTCACCTGATGTTATTTTGCCGAATATCCGATTTAGATGTCGCACCGTTGCAGTTACGAATCAACTCGAATATTCTCGAATAAATTTACTTCACAACTACGATTATTTAATTTTATTTATCGTTTAAACATTTATTCATTTAAATTAACTTACTAAAATAAATAAATAAATTATCCTACGTATTTTAAATTTCATAAAAATGTATACCTTACTGCTTGAACAATTACGAAGCCAATCTCGATCAATCACCGATCACTTTATTGATAACAGCCCATTGCTTGATGTTGTTTCATTCTCCAAAAGACTTCAATACTGCTACATATCCTAGTTCTAGTCACTCCGACTTCACAACGTCCTTCCCAAATCTACATTCAACTATCGATCACTCGCACAACCCGAACTCCTGATTTCCCATTATCGAACCCTTCAACCCAGTTTGAACTTCAGATCATCAAGGTCATTCCAACCAAAAAGACAGATACCAATCTTAATCACATACTACTGAACCCCTAAACACCTCAGTCATCCATCATCCGCAATTACAGATCGTACAACTCCATTAATGAACTCAAACCTTCACATTCATCAGTTTGAGCTCCTCGCACGTATTAGCCCTTATAAACTAATGACCAATCCCAAATCGCATGCTTTACCATGTTACCCCATACCCGTCGCAAACCGAAATTGATCATCATAAAGAATCTCGATCCCCAAATCCTGCGTGCGCACCCAATTTGAACTGCTGTAGATGAAGAGTGATTCAACACCAACCAGAACAACTGATTTCAGAACTTTATTTAGATTTGAACGATCAAATACCCCCAAAATCACGTGCACTATATTAACGAGCTCCAAAAACTAACAGACGATCATGTTGTCAAACTCACGATTGTTTAACTGAACCGCGTTTTATTTTTCTAAATGGAATTGCGATTTTTTGACGAGGAAATGGGAAGATGGAATAAATTGCAGCTTTGAATCACAAGAACATCGCCATTTGATTTTTTTATGAAATGAAGAATCTTTTTGTAGAATGGCAGCTTCCCTTTGTTTTTTTTGAAGAATTTGAGTAAAGAAAGGGAAGCCTTCGATTGCATTAGATGTTTGCAGAAGAAAGTAGTTTGCTTGAGTTTTGGGATGGAAGAATATGAAGGGCAAGCATTACTTTTACAAGCGAAAAATTACAAGGATAGGAACAACGTCATGTTCCAATGGTACAAGTAGGTCTTAGGCATAGGGAGGCTCGCTTTGGATTTTCTTCTTCTGAAAGGAACAGTGTAGTGACCCGCAAATCCATAATATCAGAGTAGACTACATACACCATACATCCAACCCAAATATCACGAAAATACGAATCATTTTTTTAGAGGAAAAAGGTAGAAGAAGAACAGACATAACAACATAGAATCTCACATCGCAGCGGAACAAAATATAATATATCATAACTTTTGAAATACAAAATTTCAACTGTATAACATACACTTATCAGAGTACAACACTTACAACACAGCGGAACAAAACTCTATATAACTAACGCTGAAGCCTCCTGCTCCAAGCTCCTTTAGATAGATCTGTAAAATCCTGAACTACTTGACTGCCCATACAAATTTAGGCACCCAAGAGTTTAGGTAGAACAAAACAAAATAAACTCCGGGTCAGTCATGGGACTGGTATGAGTAAACAATTTATAACAGTTTCAGAAACTAAATGATATCTCATAAGACCACGCCGTATAACACGGAACGGGTTTTTCCTTTATGAGAATCCAAACCACTTGATTTAACTTTCAAATCCTTTTGGAAGAAAAGGATAAACTTTATACCAAAACTCTTATGATATTATAATAGCGTCTAAATCAAGTAAATAACAATCTAGTGGAACGTTTGCATCTCACGTTCAACATATATATACAATCAAAACCGCAAGCACTTATTGGGTAATGGATTTCCAACTATGACAAGGTATGGAACCACCTGCCGCTGGTGTATCTCTAGAGGATAATACACCGAGTTCAACAAGAACATCTTGCAACTCAGCCGCACATGACCGACCACTCATTTCGCTTGAGTGTATCGAATGTATATCACCAGCGGTTGGGATCAGCAACCGTTTCCCAAATGGGACAGCATCGAATAGAATAAGGAATTAAATGAATCTCTATATAGGTGATGATACACCCTAATGGGAGCTAACCACATAGCCATGCTGCCTGCCCGATTTTTGTCATTTCCCTTTTGTTGAGGCCAGAGGCTACGTTTACTTTCCATTCATTGATAACACGATCTCTTTGAATGCCACATTATCAGATTCGTTAACCATTAATTGATTTTCATAAGTATTCTAGATATTATGATAAGGGAATAAATCCATTGCAACCATATATATTTATACAGACCAACCCATTCGATCAATTGAAATACTCTGTCAGACACTCGTCCATATACGTTCGTTATGGGAATGAACGAAACCGAAGGCCCTATTCAGTACATCCATCCTAGGCAATCTCTACCTAGGACTTATACAACAGCCCTTGCACTTTACTCCATCTTCAATATATTCAGCATACTTGGTTCGCAACCCTTATGCCAATACGGAGTGGTTCTTCGAATAATAATCCAACGGGTCTCTCCATATTGACAACAATGGTCAAAACTTCGATAGTATATGATTTAACTATCGAATAAAAACAAGTGTTCATTCAACATATCAAATAAATCACTGGGCTCTTTAATTAATATTTCATTAATTAAATCTCTTCTCCATTTCCTTATCAATATTTGTTAACCAAATATTTTCGATAATCATCTTGGCCTTTTACGTTAATTGGAAAACATTTCCATATATCGTCTTCTTTTATTTTCTATACTTAGAAAATATCTTCTATTAATAATTGGAAAATATTCCAATTACTTATCTCCTTCACGACCATTCATTTTTAGACTTAGGAAATATTTATAATCATATTTCCAAAAATTCACTTCCTCGGGTTAAAACGAATGTTGTGTAAAACATCGTTACGACAACCCAAACACTGCATTCAACTAACTCTTATTCAAACATTCCTCTTCGAGACTGGATCTTGCTATTTATTAGTTAAAAATGAAATCAATCAAGTTGGGGTATAATTATCTCTCAGACCTTGACTGAAAACATCATTAACTTCAAAACAGACAAGACCACTTAACTCGAATAATCAACACCAAACAAACCAATTATTCATTTTTAAAACATATATACATTTCTCTTTCTATTACCAGATTTTCGATTTCTTTTTTTTTATACTATTCTATTTTTAAATTCGTTTCCTTATCGAATTCTATATATATCGATACATTGATTTCTAACTATCAAATTTTCTTAAAAATATTTTAACTCCTTAAATTCCCGGAAAAATTCGTCATAACCTCCTTTGCACCGGGAGCATCAGGAAAATCCCCAAACCGCCACACAGGCCTCTCCATTGAAAAAGAAAAAAGAAAAAGCCAAGCGGCTAGCCGATACGGCGCATAAAAACCCATATACGAATTAAATACATACCTTTTTGTCGAGCATTATAATATATCTCTTCATTAACTTCATTCCATACCTGTCTCATGTATATCCATACATTTCTAATTCATTTCAACTTAATACACTCGTTTTAACTCAACTCGTTAATTAATCCATTAATTAATTCTCTGCCTATTTCACTTGTATATTTGAATATACCATGTTTAAATATATTTCAACTTAATTATAAACTAATTTAACTCCAATTTCCAACTCAGGTTTCATATTCGATTTCAAATATACATTTACAATTCCAATTCACTTTCCAAAGTCTTAATTCGATTCAAAACTTTGATTAACTAATTTCTCTTCTACTTAGTTAATTCTATTCAATAATCAAAAATATGATTATTGTTTCAAAAATCATTTCATTTACTTCACTTGAGTTCATATATTTTATAACTCAATTCTAGATTTTTCTAATGAAGATTCGGATTTTATTCCCTTAATATCCTTTTATAAATTTAAATAAACCGTTATGGTTTTTAAACGATTATGGCGCTGCTTTTCTGAAAATTTGATTTTGACATAACTCAAAAGCTATACGACGAAATCTAGATTTTTCTCTTTCATTAGAAAACTATTATTCAACCGGTCCCGAGGGTTCTTGTTTCAAAGAATTCCGACTTCAATTGAGTTCTGTGTACTCAATTAAAGTTCGAATCGCCAATTTACGAACTGCCACGCTACGGCGAGTTCGTTTTAATTATATTTATAAATATAAACGTTTTAACTTCGTTTATAACAAATTCAACTCCATTCTGATATATTTTTAATATATATCAAATCCATTTCAACATAATATTTCTGATCTTCTAAAATTGTCAATTTTCCCTAACTCGGAAATAAATTTATTTATACTTCGATCTTCTATATTTAAATTCCATTTCAATTCTATTTAAATTTCCTATATTCAATTTCCATTTCAACTCTATTTGAATTCTATATTCAAATTCCCATTTCAACTCTATTTGAATTCTATATTGAAATTCTATTTCAAATTCTATATATTCAAACTCCATTTGAATTTCTATATTCAAATTCTATATTTAAAATTTCTTTATTCAAATTCCATTTCACTTTTTATATTCAAATTCTATATTTGAATTTCCTTTATATTTTCTGTATTAAAATTTTGTATTTGAATTCCATTTGAATTTTTTTATTCAACTCCATTTGAATTTGTGTATTCAATTTCTGTTTGAATTTTCTTTATTCAAATTCTATATTCAATTCTATCGAGTTCCATATATTCAAACTCCATTTGAATTTCTATATTCAAATTCTATTTAAATTTTCTTTATTCAAATTCTATTTTCAATTCCATTGAATTTCATATATTCAAACTTCATTTGAATTTCTATATTCATTCTTAAACAAGTCTCGATTTCAATTTCTTTTGAAATCGATATTTCTACTTTTGGAAAATAGATTTCCCTTTTCAATTTCACACTTGTATTTTTATTTCTGAATTATCCAATGCTGATTCTTTTCACTTCACTTATATACTTCGTTTATAAAAGAACTACTTGTTTTTTTATTCTTTTAAAACAAGTTAACATTTTTATTCTATTCAAATTTCAAATTCTATTTTAGAAAAATAGAATTTCTCCTTTTAACTCTGGAAATTTCCTTTTTCGATATTTTTAAAATATAAACATTTAAGCCCAGTGATATTTAAACACCACACAACCTATTATTTATTTCTGGTTTTCTAACACATCATATATGACATTATATATGCAAACAAATAAACAAACAGATAATATATTTTTGAGGAATCCAGTCGGATTCCTCCAACCTGTTTTCCTACATCCACAGACGTTAGTCAACATAGTAATACCCATCCTGCTTCGAGGCAGGATATCGCGGTATGAAGGTCATCCACTAATATATATTTGTGGGGCACATAGGGAAATCATCCGCTATGAAACTGCGGGCATCCGCTAATGAGACTGCGGGAACAATCCAATCATCAACCCAATATATATACAATAGTCAACCCTTAATAACCAATATATTTAAAGCAACCAGAAAAATCCAAATAAGCAACAACAATTATTTTTACCGAATAAAAATAATTCTAAATAACAGGTGAGTGAGATTTACTCACCTGATTTTTTTTCTTTGCCAAAATAACAATTTATTTTCTGATTAACTCCGATGGCTCCAATTTCAGCTCGTAAGCGTATATACTGTCGATATGATTATAACGCTCTTTGTTTTACTTGAATCTGAAATAATATGATGGAGTCATGAGTGTTATAAGTTTTAAAAGAATTAATCATCATCAAACTAATTTTATTTAATTAAGACCTTTACTAAACTAATTAAAATAAATTTACCTTAGTCCCTTATCTGCTACTTAACACAGTAAAACCCATTCCTGTTTCCAGTAGAAAAAGAAAGACCCATGGCAGTTTCAAATCAACTTCCCCATCATTTCCCGACATGCCTGAAACGAACCAGCTCCCAACTCTCCTCATCTTTGCTCCCTCTATATTCAACTCGCCTGAAACCCCAAATGTAGAACTTCAACACCAATGGCCTTCTCTCTCATCGCAACTCTCCCTCCACTACAGTACACCGTTCAACCCTTCCACCGCATCGCCAAACTCTTCATCACATCCCACTCGAGCTCGCCCCCTCCATCCACAACTCGTCGTCCAGACCTAGCATTCAAATATAGGAACCACGCAACCCTTTTTTTTGTAGATCGATGGCTACTAAAACCTTGAAATCCCCCAAAGCGAAATCGAAAGTGCCACTCCTTCCACCACCGTTACGAATCTCGAATCGACATTACAGACCATTCAAACCCAATTTAAAATCGCGACTGTCCCCCCTTGATGCTAGAACCAAACGCGATGATGTGGACCCCCTCCAGACTATTTGCGAGCTCGAGGATGCTCCGGTGCCTTTAATTTGAACCGCGACGATAACAGGATTTTGATTTGTTAGGAAGGCGGTCGCCATTTTTAATCTCGATCTGAAGCTTCGAGTTTTATTTCAATTGTTGAAGATATTAAGGAACACAACTTTTATTTGTTATTGATTGTGTACGAGAGTATCAGCCATTTATTTATTACTGAAGCTTTTGGTTTACAGAGGGGCGAACTGGAAAATGAAAAGGGGGAACTCTCGATTTATAGGAAAATGGTGTGGCTTTACTTTGAACAGCGAGGTCATTTATTTTGTGAAGTGGAAGAAACCAACGCGATTTTTACCATTGAACAGAGAGAGGCCACGGTTTTGGGTTTGTAGGCAGAAGGAATTTCATAAAATTTTATTTATTTATTTTTCTCTTTGAATTTAACCGATATCCTTAAATTAAAAATACGCTTTGATTTCGAACTCCTTTCTGAACCCAACAACTGTCAATTCTAGGGTAAAACCACTGTTCTGAACCTACTGGGATAAGTAGCGAAGTTCAGTTCGATCATCCGGAACAGATATTAATTTAAATTGATATAAATTAAATTTCAAACCATTTAAATTCTTCGATAATAATTTAATATTATTATTCTAATTCAAACAAAAGTTTGTATTGATTATCTGAACTGTTTTCAAATTAGTTTTAACTTCGAATTCAGTTATTCGCCGATTCCTTATTTTGATAATTTAATATATATACGATATTAAATCGAAATCAATATTTAAATCGATAACGTAAATATAAAAATTCATTTATATTAACAACTCACTATTTAAATGATATTAAATATTTAAAATAAACTGTTCGAAAAAAACTCGGGTTGTTACATTCTTTCCCCCTTAAAAGAATTTCGTCCCCGAAATTACTAAGGTAAGAAAAATGCTTCTAACTCATAGACTTTTCAAAACTCACTTATGTTGAAACTCAACTCTTCACATTTCAACAACTTTAGTTTTACCAAACTTTTTGGTTCTCGTTTATATCAACTCTTCACATTTCAACAACTTTAGTTTTACCAAACTTTTTGGTTCTCGTTTATATTACACATCATCTATAGTCACATTCATTTATCCCGAATGATTTAATTCATATTCATTTCAATTTATTTCAAATTGATTCTAGTCAATTTATTCACCTCGAACTATTTAACTTGCTTAAGTTAAATTTTAATTCCAGAATCCAAATCCTAGGGTTTTCATTTCAAATCCTTTTTGAAATCACATAAATATATACATATATATTTATAACTAATTCAAATTCAAAACATTTGAATTTTCAACTTAACTTGTTTTCTTTCAAACAAGTATTTATCAAAACTTTTCTAAGGTAGAAATTCATCACTCAGAAACTCGAAAATGAACACTGATGATGTTGCAATTATCATCAGAATTATTTTCCAGCGACTGAAGTGAGTTCAATGCTTTACCACTTTCAAAATCCATCTAAAATGATTTTTATTCTAATCCTTCCAAAGTAATGCTATATTTCTTTAATATACATCAGAAAATATTTTCCAACTTCCCAGGATTTAAAATTCCAAACTGTGTTTTGAATTCAATTTTAATTCATCCCATTTTGTATATTTCATTCATACAAATTCTATTTGGTTATATATAACCATTCCAATTTTTATAATCTAATTTGATTATAATACCAGCAACCAACTCATCCATATATAATAATTTCAGAAAATTATTCTTTTTCTATCAAAATAGAATTTTGGATAAAATTATTTCATCTACCCATTAAAACAATATCATGTCGAATTCTCTGTTCAAGTGTTTATAAATTCATATCGACTTCGTGGCGTCACACGATTCGACCAAAATTTATAATCCACTTAACAGACTAGCCAACACAATATAAATCATTTGTTTTAATCAATTAACAAATATGTGCTCTCGTATATATATACACTCAACTCATTCTAGGGTACTACGGACCCTATCTCTAATGAGCACATCCCACAAAGCCTAGGCGTTCGCTCAACCTAAGCTCTGATACCAATTGTAGTGACCCGCAAATCCATAATATCAGAGTTGACTACATACACCATACATCCAATCCAAATATCACGAAAATACGAATCATATTTTTAGAAGAAAAAGGTAGAAGAAGAAAAAACATAACACAGAATCTCACATCGCAGCGGAACAAAATATAATATATCATAACTTTTGAAATACAAAATTTCAACTGTATAACATACACTTATCAGAGTACAACACTTACAACACAGTGGAACAAAACTCTATATAACTAACGCTAAAGCCTCGTGCTCCAAGCCCCTTTAGATAGATCTGTAAAATCCTGAACTATTTGACTTCCCGTACAAATTTAGGCACCCAAGAGTTTAGGTAGAACAAAACAAAATAAACTCCAGGTCAGTCATGGGACTGGTATGAGTAAACAATTTAAAACAGTTTAAGAAACTAAATGATATCTCATAAGACCATGCGGTATAACACGGAACAGGTTTTTCCCTTATGAGAATTCAAACCACTTGATTTGACTTTCAAATCCTTTTGAAAGAAAAGGATAAACTTTATATCAAAACTCATTTGATATTATAATAGTGTCTAAATCAAGTAAATAACAATCTAGTGGAACGTTTGCATCTCACGTTCCACATATATATACAATCAAAACCGGAAGCACTTATTGGGTAATGGATTTCCAACTATGACAAGGTATGGAACCACCTATCGCTGGTGTATCTCTAGAGGAGAATACATCGAGTTCAATAGGAACATCTTGCAACTCAGCCACACATGACCGACCACTCATTTCGCTTGAGTGTATCGAATGTATATCACCAATGGTTGGGATCAACAACCGTTTCCCGAATGGGACAACATCAAATAGAATAAGGAATTAAATGAATCTCTAGATAGGTGATGATACACCCTAATGGGAGCTAACCACATAGCTATGCTGCCTGCCCGATTTTTGTCATTTCCCGGTTGTTGAGGCCAGAGGCTACGATTACTTTCCATTCATTGATAACACGATCACTTTGAATGCCACATTATCAAATCTGTTAATCATTAATTGATTTGCACAAATGTTCTGGATATTATGCTAAGGGAATAAATCCGTTGCAACAATATATATTTATACAGACCAACCCATACGATCATTGGAAATATTCTGTCAGACACTCGTCCATATACGTTCGTTCTGGGACTGAACGAATCCGAAAGCACTATTCAGTACATCCATCCTAGGCAATCTCTACCTAGGACTTATACAACAGCCCTTGCACTTTACTCCGTCTTCAATATATTCATCATACTTGGTTCGCAAAGCTTATGCCAATACGGAGTGGTTCTTCGGAGAATAATCCAACCGGTCTCTCCATATTGACAACGATGGTCAAAACTTCGATAGTCTGTGATTTAACTATCGAATAAAAACAAGTGTTCATTCAGCATATCAAACAAATCACTGGGCTCTTTAATTAATATTTCATTAATTAAATCTCTTCTCCATTTCCTTATCAATATTTGTTAAGCAAATATTTTCGATAATCATCTTGGCCTTTTACATTAATTGGAAAACATTTCCATATACGTCTTCTTTTATTTTCTGTACTTAGAAAATATCTTCTATTTATAATTGGAAAATATTCCAATTACTTATCTCTTTCACGACCTAACACTTTTAGACTTAGGAAATATTTATAATCATATTTCCAAAAATTCACTTCCTTGGGTTAAAACGAATGTTGTGTAAAACATCGTTACGACAACCCAAACACTGCATTCAACTAACTCTTATTCAAACATTCCTCTTCGAGACTAGATCTTGCTATTTATTAGTTAAAAATGAAATCAATCAAGTTAGGGTATAATTACCTCTCAGACCTTGACTAAAAACATCATTAACTTCAAAACAGACAAGACCACTTAACTCGAATAATCAACACCAAACAAACCAATTATTCATTTTTAAAACATATATACATTTCTCTTTCTATTACCAGATTTTCGATTTCCTTTTTATTTATACTATTCTATTTTTAAGTTTGTTTCCTTATCGAATTTTATATATATAGATACATTGATTTCTAACTATCAAAATTTCTTAAAAATATTATAACTCCTTAAATTCCCAGAAAAATTCTCCATAACCTCCTTTGTACCGGGAGCATCGGGAAAATCCCAAAACCTCCACACAGGCCTCTCCAATGAAAAAGAAAAAAGAAAAAGCCAAGCGGCTAGCCGATACGGCGCATAAAAACCCATATACGAATTAAATACATACCTTTTTGTCGAGCATTATAATATATCTCTTCATTAACTTCATTCCATACCTGTCTCATGTATATCCACACATTTCTAATTCATTTCTACTTAATACACTCGTTTTAACTCAACTCGTTAATTAATCCGTTAATTAACTCTTAGCCTATTTCACTTGTATATTTGAATATACCATGTTCAAATATATTTCAACTTAATTATAAACTAATTTAACTCCAGTTTCCAACTCAGGTTTCATATTCTATTTCAAATATACATTTACAATTCCAATTCACTTTCCAAAGTCTTATTTCGATTCAAAACTTTGATTAACTAATTTCTTTTCTACATAGTTAATTCTATTCAATAATCAAAAATATGATTATTGTTTCAAAAATCATTTCATTTACTTGAGTTCATATAATTTATAACTCAATTCTAAAATTTTCTAATGAAGATTCGGATTTTATTCCCTTAATATCCTTTTATAAATATAAATAAACCGTTATGGTTTTTAAACGATTATCGCGCTGCTTTTCTGAAAATTTGATTTTGACATAACTCAAAATCTATATGACGAAATCTAGATTTTTCTCTTTCATTAGAAAAATATTATTCAACCAGTCCTGACGGTTCTTGTTTTAAAGAATTCCGACTTCAATTGAGTTATGCATACTCAATTAAAGTTCGAATTGCCAATTTACGGACTGCCGCGCTACGGCGAGTTCGTTTTAATTATATTTATAAATATAAACGTTTTAACTTCGTTTATAATAAATTCAACTCCATTCTGATATATTTTTAATATATATCAAATCCATTTCAACATAATATTTCCGATCTTCTAAAATTGTCGATTTTCCCTAACTCGGAAATAAATTTATTTATACTTCGATCTTCTATATTCAAATTCCATTTCAATTCTATTTAAATTTCCTATATTCAATTTCCATTTCAACTCTATTTGAATTCTATATTCAAAATCCCATTTCAACTCTTTTTGAATTCTATATTGAAATTCTATTTCAAATCCTCTATATTCAAACTCCATTTGAATTTCTATATTCAAATTCTATATTTAAAATTTCTTTATTCAAATTCCATTTCACTTTCTATATTCAAATTCTATATTTGAATTTCCTTTATATTTTCTATATTCAAATTCTATATTTCAATTCCATTTGAATTTATATATTCAACTCCATTTGAATTTCTATATTCAATTTCTATTTGAATTTTCTTTATTCAAATTCTATATTCAATTCTATTGAGTTTCATATATTAAAACTCCATTTGAATTTCTGTATTCAAATTCTATTTAAAATTTCTTTATTCAAATTCTATTTTCAATTCCATTGAATTTCATATATTCAAACTCCATTTGAATTTCTATATTCATTCTTAAACAAGTCTCGATTTCAATTTCTTTTGAAATCCATATTTCTACTTTTGGAAAATAGATTTCCCTTTTCAATTTCACACTTGTATTTTTATTTCTGAATTATCCAATGCTAATTATTTTCACTTCACTTATAAACTTTCTTTATAAAAGAACTACTTGTTTTTCTTATTCTTTTAAAACAAGTTAATATTTTTATTCTATTCAAATTTCAAATTCTATTTTAGAAAAATAGAATTTCCCCATTTAACTCTAGAAATTTCCTTTTTCGATATTTTTAAAATATCAACAATTTAGCCTAGTGATATTTAAACACCACACAACCAATTATTTATTTCTGGTTTTCTAACACATCATATATGACAGTATATATGCAAACAAATAAACAAACAAATAATATATGTTTGAGGAATCCAGTCGGATTCCTCCAACCTGTTTTCCTGCATCCACAGACGTTAGTCAACATAGTAATACCCATCCTGCTACGAGGCAGGATATCACGGTATGAGGGTCATCCACTAATATATATTTGTGGGGCGCATAAGGAAATCATCCACTATGAAACTGCGAGCATCCGCTAATGAGATTGCGAGAACAATCCAATCATCATCCCAATATATACATATAATAGTCAACCCTAAATAACTAATATATTTAAAGTAACCAGAAAAATCCAAATAAGCAACAACAATTATTTTTACCGAATAAAAATAATTCTAAATAACATGTGAGTGAGATTTACTCACCTGATTTTTTTTCTTTGCCGAAATAACGATTTATTTTCTGATTAACTCTGATGGCTCCAATTTCAGCTCGTATGCGTATATACTGTCGATATGATTATAACGCTCATTGTTTTACTTGAATCTGAAATAATATGATGGAGTCATGAGTGTTATAAGTTTTAAAAGAATTAATCGTCATCAAACTAATTTTATTTAATTAAGACCTTTACTAAACTAATTAAAATAAATTTACCTTAGTCCCTTATCTGCTAATTAACACAGTAAAACCCATTCCTGTTTCCAGTAGAAAAAGAAAGACCCATGGCAGTTTCAAATAAACTTCACCATCGTTGCCCGACATGCCTGAAACGAACCAGCTCCCAACTCTCCTCATCTTTGCTCCCTCTATATTCAACTCGTCTGAAACCCCAAATCTAGAACTTCAACACCAATGGCCTTCTCTCTCATCGCAACTCTCCCTCCACTACAGTACACCGTTCAACCCTTCCACCGCATCCCCAAACTCTTCATCACACCCCACTCGAGCTTGCGCCCTCCATCCCCAACTCGTCGTTCAGACCTAGCAGTCAAATACAGGAACCACACGACCCTTTTTTGTAGATCGAAGGCCACTAAAACCTTGAAATCCCCCAAAGCGAAATTGAAAGTGCCACTCCTTCCACCACCGTTACGAATCTCGAATCGACCTTACAGACCATTCAAATCCAATTTCAAATCGCGACTGTCCCCCCTGCCGCTAGGACCAAACGCGATGATGCGGACCCCTTCTAGACCATTTGCGAGCTCGAGGATGCTCCGGTGTCTTTAATTTGAACCGCGACGATAACAAGATTTTGATTTGTTAGGAAGGCGGTCGCCATTTTTAATCTCGATCTGAAGCTTCGAGTTTTATTTCATTTGTTGAAGATATTAAGGAACACGGCTTTTATTTGTTGCTGATTGTGAATGAGAGTACCAGCCATTTATTTATTACTGAAGCTTTTGGTTTATAGAGGGGCGAACTGGAAAATGAAAATGGGGAACTATTGATTTATAGGAAAATGGTGTGGCTTTACTTTGAACAGCGACGTCATTTATTTTGTGGAGTGGAAGAAACCAACGCGATTTTTACCATTGAACAGAGAGAGGTCACGATTTTGGGTTTGTTGGCAGAAGAAATTTCACAAAATTTTATTTATTTATTTTTCTCTTCGAATTTAACCGGTATCCTTAAATTAAAAATACGCTTTGATTTCGAACTCCTTTCTGAACCCAATAACTGTCAATTCTAGGGTAAAACCACTATTCTGTACCTACTGGGATTAATAGCGAAGTTCAGTTCGATCATCCGGAACAGATATTAATTTAAATTGTTATAAATTAAATTTCAAACCATTTAAATTCTTCGATAATAATTTAATATTATTATTATAATTCAAACAAAAGTTTGTATTGATTATCTGAACTGTTTTCAAATCAGTTTTAACTTCGAATTTAGTTATTCGCTGATTCCTTATTTTGATAATTTAATATATATACGATATTAAATCAAAATCGATATTTAAATCGATAACATAAATATAAGAATTCATTTATATTATCAACTCAATATTTAAATGATATTAAATATTTAAAATAAACTGTTCAAAAAAAACCCGGGTCGTTACAAATAGGGATATTCCTATTTATTTAGGCTACGTTTAAACAGTTTAGGTCACCACCCATTTATTTGATTTGCACTGATGTGAATTTACTTAATATAAAATACCCGTTGATTTCAAAAAAAAAAAAATAGCATAGCGACTGGCACCCTTAGGATTATACTATTATTCTGAACACACAGAATATATTCTAAAATTAAATTCGAAGATATATATAAAATAACCATATTAAATCAATATAATATAATTTGTATTCAAAAACAATTAATCCATCAATAATAAATTATTATTATTACCATTTATATTCAAAAATAATTTATATTGGTCATCTGAACCGTTTTCGATTCAGTTTTATCTCAGAATTAAGTTATACTTCGTTTTCGTATATGATTATTCAATATAATCAAAATTTAATCGTATTCGATTATTTAATCAACAAACTCAACATAAAATCCATTTATATTATCACTCAACATTTAAAGCAATATTTAAATGTTCAAAATAAATCAATTAAAAATCCGGATCGTTACATTCTTTCCCCCTTAAAAGAATTTCGTCCTCGAAATTACTAAGGTAGGAAAATGCCACAAACTCATTAACCGTTCTAAATTCACTTATGTTGAAACTCAACTCTTTATATTTCAATAAATTTTAGTGCCCATAAAACTTTTGGGTTTCATTCATATTACACACCATATACACTCATTTATTTTATCTAAATGCTTTACAACAAGTATATTCACATCCAATTTATACTCATTCAAATTCATTCAAATTGATTCCAATTTAATTTATCCATTTAACTTGCTCAAGTTAAATTTAAATTCCAGTATTCGAATTCCCAGGTTTTCATTTCAAATTCTTAGGGATCACATAAATATATACATATATTTATAACCATCTCAAATTCAAAACATTTAAATTTTTCCAAACCAACTCATTTTCTTTCAAATACATTTTTATCAAAAACTTTTCTAAGGTAGCAATTAATCACTTAGAAACTCGAAATTGAACACTAATGATGCTGCAGTCATCATCAGAATTATTTTCCAACGACTGAAGTGAATTTAGTGCTTTGACAATTCCAAAATCCATTCAAAATGATTTTTATTTAAAAATCCTTCCAAAAAAAGCTATATTATTTTAATATACTTCAAAAAAATATTTTCTAACTTCTCGGGATTAAATTCCAAATTCAGGTTTGAATCCAGTTCTAGTTTATCTCATTTGTATATATTATCCTTATACTAATTATATTTGGTTATATATATAACCATTTCAATTTTATAATTTCATTGGATTATAATATCAACTAGCACATCCATATACAAATAATTTAAGAAAATTATTCTTTCTATATCATATAGAATTTTGGGAAAATTATTTCATTTACCCACTTAAAGCATTATTATGTTGAATTTCTCTGTTCAAGTGCTTAGAACTCTGATCAACGTCGTGGCATCCCACGATTCGATCAGAATTCAAAAACCACTCAACAGACTAGCCAATACAATATAAAACAATTGTTATATCAATTAAAAAATATGCGCTCTCGTATACATACACTCAACTCATTCTGGGGTACTACTGACCCCATCTCTAATTAGTAACCTCCACCAAAGCCTTAGTGTTTGCTCAACCTAAGATCTAATACCGCTGTAACGAACTGGGATTTTCGACCCCGAAAATTGACATAAAACCTATGTCAACTATTCAAGAATCGAACATACCAGATCATAAATAGAATGATGTTAGACGTAATAAATAGGAAGAAAGAAATATTAAAATAGAAGAAGAAAAAATAGAAGAAGAACAAAAACTACAACACAGAATCTCACAATCGTAGCGGAACAAAATATAATATAAATAATTACTTTTGAAATACAAAACTATATTATCACTTAGATACATCATCAGAGTACATCACATACACAACACAAAGGAAATAATAATAGCTATATAACAAACACTGAATCCTCCTGCTCCAAGCTCCTCCAAGTATATCTGTAAATTTTTGAACTACTTGATTTCCCATATAAATTTTGGGCACCCAAGAGTTTAGGGTAAAACAAAAAAAACTCTGGGTCAGTCGTGGGACTGGTGTAAGTAAACTCCAATAATTGGTTTAATTTTAAAAAAAAAATTTCAAAAGAAAAGATAATCGTACAACCGATCCACAAATAAACACATAAGGTTTTTACCTTATGATAACCCAAATCTTTCTTTAAAATCAATACTTTTCTAATATTATAAGAGTGTCCAAAACAAATAACAATCTAGCAGAACACTTGCATCTCACGCTCTACATACATATTATACAATCAAAACCACGGGCTCTTATTGGAGAATGGATTCCAACTGACAAGGTATGGGACCACCTTCCGATAGTGTATCTCTAGGGAGGAATACTCCAGGTTCAACAAGAACATCTTGCAACCCAAGATAAACATGACCGGCCTCTTACTTTGCTTGAGAGTACCGAATGTATTGTCACCAAAGGTTGGGGATCAACAACCATTTCCCAAAAGGGAGAGCATCGAAAGATTTAAGAAGCAAATGGAATTTCTCTATATCAGGTGACAATACACCCTACTTGGGTGCAACCCACTTAGCCATGCGACCTACTCGATTTCATACCATTTCCCGGTTGTGAGGCTTGAGGTTACGATTACTTACCTTTCATTGATAGCACAATCACTTGGAATGCCACATTGTCAGATCCGTTAATCACTAACTAATTTGCACAAAGATATTCTGGATATTATGCTAAGAGAATAAATTCTCCGCCACCAGACGTGTATTTGTATAGATCAACATATGCGATCATTGGGAATACTCTGTTAGACATTTGTCCATGCATGTTCGTTCTGGGACTGAACGAAACCGAAGGCACAATTTCGATTAATCCATCTTAGGCAATTTCTACCTAGGATTAATAGAAAAAACCCCTTGCACTTTACTCCATCTTCGATTGTATTCATAATCTGATTCGCAACGCTACTGCCGATACAGAGTGGTTCTCAGATAATAATCAAACTGGTCTCTCCATATTGACAATGATATTGGCCAATACTTCGATAGACGGTTATTTAACTATCGAAGAAAAACAAATATTTATCCAAAGCATCAAACAATCATTGGACCCCTTAATTAATATTACATTAATTTAATCATTTTTCCATTTCCTTATCAATATTTGTTAACCCAATATTTCAGAAATCATCTTTGTCTCTTACACTAATTGGAAAACATATTTATATATCGCCTTCTTTTATTTTCTATACTTAGAAAATATTTTCTATTTATAATTGGAATTCATTTCCGATTACTTCTCCCTTTCACGACCATTCATTTCTATACTTAGGAAATATTTATTATTATATTTCCAAAAATTTCACTTACTTAGGTTAAAATGACTACCATGTAAAACATCGTTACAATAGCCCAAAATACTACATTCAACTAAATCGCTTTAAACAATGATCTTCAAGACTAAATCTCGCTATTTATCCATTAATAATGAAATCAATCAAGTTGGGGTATCAATACATCTCAGACCTTAACTGAACAACATTCTTAACTTCAAAACAGACAAGACAATGTACCTTTTTGTCGGGCACTCAAAATATAAACTTCATTCTCTTCATTCCATACCTGTTTTACATATATACGTCCATTCCTAACTTATTCCAACTCAATCCAATCATTTTTACTCAATTCGCTAATTTATTCTTTAATTAGATCTTTTGCATATTCACTTTTTAATTGAACATATCATGTTCATATACATTTTTAATTTGCTTAAAAACTAATTGAATTCCATTTTAAGTTCAAGTTTCATATTCGATTTCGAATATGAAATTCACAAACCCCCAATCCCAATTTCGATTCAAAGTTCCATTAAATAATTATTCTTCATATTAGTTAATTCTATTTAATAATTAAAAATCTGATTTTTGTTCAAAAATCAGTTCATTACTCCACTTGAGTTCAGATATATTTTATAATTCAAATCTGGATTTTTCTAATGAAAATTCAAGTTTTATTTGCTTAAAACCCTTTTATTAATTTAAATAAATGATTATAGTTTAATAATGGTTATTGTGCTATTTTCTGAAAATTTGATTTTGACACAACTAAATATATAAGGCGAATTTCAGATTTTTCTCTTCCATTAGAAAACTATTATTCAACCGGTCCTGACGATTCTTGTTTCAAAGAATTCCGACTTAAACTGAGTTCTATATACTCAATTGAAGTTCGAAACATCAATTACAAACTACCGTGCTAAGACGAGCTCATTTTAATAATTTTTAAATACAAACGTTAAACTTTGGTTATTAAATGAATTCCAATTCCATTTCTTAAATACAAAGTATAAATTAAACTAGTTTACCAAATGTAACTTAATATTTCGGTTATTCCTAATCGTCGATTATTTCATTACTCAGTTATAAATTTATTTATAACTCAATCTTCTATAATAAATCCCAGTTCCTTTATAAATAAATTATTTTTAAAGTTAGATATAATCAAATTTTAATTATAAATCCATTGGATTTTTCTCAACTCAGTTTATATTCCGAATTCCAGAATAAAACTCATCGTTCTTTCTTTGAAACAATTTCCAATTCACTTTTAAATTCATACTTGAGTTTAAACCTCTAAATTATCTAATGATAATTTATCTCACTTAATTTATAAACGTCGTTTATAAATTTAACTTCCTTGTTTTAGAATTTAAAACAAGTTTCCATTTCAAATCTACTTGAAACCCAATTCCTATTCTGGAATATTTTATCGATTATAACTTATATATGTATATATAAACAGTGAATCTATTTTCACTTTTAATTTAAACTTCTATTTAATACAATCCTAACATCTTTTCTGAAAATATTTTATTTAAATAAATTCGATTTGAATTCAAATAAGAAATCCTTACGGATTTATTTAATTCAATTTACATTCTGAACATGAGAATAGATTTCATCATTTCTTTTTTAAACTAATTTCAATTCCCTTTTTAAATTCACATTTGAATTAAATTTCCCAAATTATCCAAATACTAATTTTTCCCATTTCATTTATAAACACCGTTTATAAATTCACTTCAATTCCTGCATTATCCAATGAAAATCATTCCATTTTATTTATAAACATCGTTTATAAATTTAGCGCAGTTTCCCGCATTATTTAATTTGTAAACATTGTTCGTAATTTCATTCCTTGTTTTATCATTCAAAACAAGTTAATATTTCTTAGCCCATTCGAAATTCAAATTCTATCTTTAAAAAAATTGATAGATTTCCCCTTTTAAATTTCAAAATCCATTTTTACGATATTTTTATAAATCAACATTCAGGTCAGTGATATTCAAACAATTGAAACACTCAATTATCAGTCACAGGTTTACTAACACATCATATTGGTAATATATTTATAAACAAACAAATAATAAATTTCGACGTCCATTCTTTCTGGGGAAGTTCTTAGAAACATTTCAAAGCTTTGTTACACTGCAAAAGACAGTAAATAGCGACAAAGTAAATCCATCCTTCTGCTCTTTTCTCTTCACGCAATCTCTTCTAGATCATTTCTTTTCTCTTATCTTGTCTCATCCTCTTCAGATCTTGTCTCCTCTTTACTTTGCTTTCATGGTGCATTGTGTAATAACCCGAAAATCTGGGCCAGTTTAAAATTTTTATTTTGGCAATTTTATCGAATTTTGAATATTTAAAATAGATTATTTTAAATAATATTGACGGAAAATTTATTTTGAATATAATTCGAACGTATATATTATATACGTCGTCATTGGAATATAAATAATTATATATGATTATAAATAGAATTGAAAATGGCGCGGTAGTTCGATAATTCGATTTCAAACTTCAATTGAATGTACCGGGTGCGAAACAATCCGGATTTTAGTGAAACCAAAAACATTAGAATCTAATTGACAATATCTTTCCAACGAATCCGAAAAATCAAAATTTCATAGCGGGAATCAAAAGATATGTCCAGTTGAAAATTCTGAATAGTCGCTATGGAATTCAGGCCCTTAAAAATAGACATTTTGCAAACGACCTCGGATTTCGACGAAACCACTTTTGTTGGGTCCGTGATGTCAAATTATTGCTAGGTTTTACACTTCATATTCAACAATAATTTGACATCATGGACCCAACAAAAGTGGTTTCGTCGAAATCCGAGGTCGTTTGCAAAATGTCTATTTTTAAGGGCCTGAATTCCATAGCGACTATTCAGAATTTTCAACTGGACATATCTTTTGATTCCCGCTATGAAATTTTGATTTTTCGGATTCGTTGGAAAGATATTGTCAATTAGATTCTAGTGTTTTTGGTTCACTAAAATTCGGATTGTTTCGCACCCGGTACATTCAATTGAAGTTTGAAATCGAATTATCGAACTACCGCGCCATTTTCAATTCTATTTATAATCATATATAATTATTTATATTCCAACGACGACGTATATAACATATACGTTCGAATTATATTCAAAATAAATTTTCCGTCAATATTATTTAAAATAATCTATTTTAAATATTCAAAATTCAATAAAGTTGCCAAAATAAAAATTTTAAACTGGCCCAGATTTTCGGGTTATTACACGTTGTCTCTTGCTGTGTAACCATATTGTCTTCTATAGATCTATGTTTTCCCAAGGAATTGAGCTGAGATTCAGCTACCCCTTTTCAATCGCTTCTTCTCAACATCTCACAACACCTGGATCTCGATTCTAATAACCTATCTTCTCTCCTCACTTGCTGGTGGTTATTAGATGCATGTAGCTAATGTGGAGTCATTATGGTAAGCAGTAATTCTTTCTTCTATTTTGGTTTCGCGTTTCGACGCTATGTCGGTGATGGGCAATTTCGGGGGTTTTGGGTATTCTTGGTCATCCTTTTGTTCGTCTTGTTGGCATACGTGGTTGTCAGTATCCATATTTGGTTGTAGCTAGTAGTGTTGAGGAGTTTAGTTAATTTTCTTGTAACTGGATCCTGGTTCTATATATCTCTTTTGAGTTGTTCCTGTTGTTCTGGACGGAGTTGGCTTTCTGGTTTGATGCCTGGCGATTTCGTAGCACAAGGAAGCTCTGTTCACATCGCTGTGGAATTTTGCTACTAATCCTTCCGCTCTTTTCTATCTGGTTTTTCCCTCTACACTCACTGGTTTTCATGTTCTTGTCATGTAACTGTCGGCATGTTGGTATAGCTACATTTTTCAAGTCTTTTCTTGGTTATGGTCAAGCTTCTGCTATATGGAAGAGCATGCTCTCAAAACTGCCGATGTTTGGCCCGATCCTGGAGTACCCCCTAGATGCTCACATGTCCGACTTCCATGTAGATTACTGTATGTGGCATGCCATGTAGGAAGAGTTTGGCGTTTACTGTGTACAGTATGGTATTCTTCACTGTCTTCTGTCTTGTGGTCGTATTTCTTATGACAGTATGCCTTAGCATAAGTACTTGTTGCTTCTACTGATCTGACGAAGGCCATACTTTAATGTGTGGCTTGAGATGAACTTATTTCCAGTGTAATCCGCTATAGTATTTACAGTGTGCCTTGGGTATGGTGTTAGCTACTAGCATGTGATACTGTTTTGTAACAATACTATTTTATGTAATTTATTATGTAATCTACTGTTTTTCAGTATGTATCTACTCCCTGCATGGAGGCTCATTTGAAGTCTAGTAATTTAGCAAGCTCCAGTGCTGTTAGCCTGATAGGTAGAGTGGACGGAACACTATAAACTCCGTAGGCGGTGGACAGTCCACATTAAAAACCAAAATAGTTGATTGTAACCACAATCACCAGTACTATACTGTATATTTATTATTGGTTATAATAAAAAAGTGTTACAAATCACTATAAAAACCGGTCGGCTTTGCCAAATTTTTTTTTCGAAGAATCCAGTTGGATCCCTTCAACCTGTTTTCCCTACATCCACAGATGTTAGCCGACATAAATAATACCCATCCTGCTTCGAGGCAGGATATTGCGGTATAGAAAGTGATCCACTATCATATTCTAGGGCGCATAGGGTCATCCACTAATGATACTGTGGGCATCCGCTAATGGTACTGCGGGAAATACCCAGCCACCAATATATATATATATATATATATATATATATATATATGTATGTATGTATGTATGTATAGCCACAACCACCAAGCTTATATAACTAATATATATTTATAATAGCCACAAAAAAATATTTAAATGCATCCAAGAAACCGAAAAACAACATATAGAAATTATTTAAAAATAAAAATTCGTTTATAATAAAATTATAAACGAACCAGAGTGTGAGTTTTACTCACCTGATTTTATTCTGCCGAATATCCGATTTAGATGTCGCACCGTTGTAGTTACAAATCAACTCGAAATTTCTAGAATAAATTTATTTCACACCTACGATTATTTAATTTTATTTATCGATTAAACATCTATTCATTTAAATTAACTTACTAAAATAAATAAATAAATTATCCTCTGTATTTTAAATTTCATAAAAATGTATACCTTACTGCTTGAACAATTACGAAGCCAATCTCGATCGATCACCGATCCACTTTATTGATAACAGCCCATTGCTTGTTGTTGTTTCATTCTCCAAAAGACTTCAAAACTACTACATATTCTTGTTCTAGTCACTTCGACTTCACATCGTCCTTCCCAAATCTACGTTCAACTATCCATCACTCGCACAACCCGAACTCCTTGTTTCCTATAATCGAACCCCTCTGCCCAGTTTGAACTTCAGATCATCACGTCAATTCCACACAAAAAAGACAGATACCAATTTTAATCACATACTACTGAACCCTAAACACCTCAATCATCCATCATCCGCAATTACAGATTGCGCAACTCTATTAACGAACTCAAACCATCCCATTTATCGGTTTGAGCTCCTCGCATGTATTAGCCCTTACAAACACAATGACCAATCTCAAATCGCACGCTTCACCATGTTACCCCATACCCATCGCGAACCAAAATTGATCACCACAAAGAATCTCGATCCCATCTTCTGCGTGCGCACCCAATTCGAACTGCTGCAGATGAAGAGTGATTCAACACCAACCAGAACAACTGATTTCAGAACTTTATTTGATTTGAATGATCAAATTTCCCAAAATCGCATGCCATATTTTAACGAGCTCCAGAAACTAGTAGGCGATCATGTTGTCGAACTCGCAGTTGTTTAACTGAACTGCGAATTCTTTTTCCAAACAGAATCGCGATTTTTATACGAGAAAATGGGAAGATAGAAAAAATTGCGGCTTCGAATCATAAGAAGATCGCCATTTGATTTTTTCCAGAAGTGGAGAATTTTTTGTAGAATGGCGGCTTCCTTTATTTTTGTTGAAGAATTTGAGTAAGGAAACAAAAGCCTTCGATTGCATTAGATGTTTGCAGAAGAAAGTATTTCACGTGAGTTTTGGGATGGAAGAATATGAAGGCCAGGCATTACTTTTATAGGAAAAAATACAAGGATAGGAACAACGTCATGTTCCAATGGTACAAGTAGGTCTTAGGAATAGGCAGGCTCACTTAGAATTTTCTTCTTTTGAAAGGAACAAGGATATGCCTATTTATTTAGGCTAATTTGAAATAGTTTTGGTCACCACCCATTTATTTGATTTGCAATGATGTGAATTTAATTAATTTAAAAACCCGTTGATTTCGAATTTTGTTTTTTAGCATAGCGACCAACACCCCTAGGATTATACTATTATTTTGAACACACGGAATAGATTCTGAAATTAAATTCGAACATATATATATATAAAATAACCATATTAAATCGATATAATATAATTTGAATTTAGAAATAATTAATCCATCGATAATAAATTATTATTATCGTTTATATTCAAATATAATTTATATTGGTCATCTGAACCGTTTTGGATTCAGTTTTATCCCAGAATTAAATTATACTTCGTTTTCATATACGATTAATTAGCATACTCAAAATTTAATGGTATTTGATTATTTAGTCGACAAACTCAATATAAAATCCATTTATATTATCATTTAACATTTAAAACAATATTTAAATGTTCAAAATAAATCGGTTTAAAATCCGGGTTGTTACACATACGCACAAACATATATCTTATAAATGTTAACATCCTCAAAACTCACATTTTAAAGCAGAAGTGTTTACTACAATTCAAAGGAGCATGGTAGCAGGGAATGGATCCAACTTGATCCATGGCTAAAATAGCATGAAGAAGTACACACTAATATATATATATATATATATATATATATACATACACACACACATGCACAACAATATATTATTACAAAAAGAAGGAACTCATGAACAAATAATTAAGCTCGCGCTAGCATGGAAGACCTCAGGGCAGAGTTCAGTGGATCACGGGGAGGTGGAGAAGTGGTGTAGGAGGTTTCAGCTACAGGGGTTGTGCTGGGTTTTTTTTGGAACATGAAAACTCATGACATAGAGAAGAGAGAAAGAAAGACCAATGGGGATAGGGAGAGAGGAGGATCTTGGATGGGTGGCATGCTGGCTAATGCACGGTCTTGGTGGTGGCAGTAATGGTTCCGAAAGAACCAAGATAATGGCTATAGGAGGTTTAGTTTTGGATATTAAAAATGGGACAAGATAATGAACAATGCTAAGCGTGGCACTTTATCACGATATGAATTGCATGAAAATAGGATCACGAGATGAAAAATTCAAATTTCATGAAATTGCAGTCAAATGTGGCTGAGAGAAGGGCAGGGTCATAGTGTAGGTCACGTCACCATTCCAATTAGACACACGTTGGATTACAAAACTCTAAAACGACTCAACATTAGGTACCGATATGACATGATGTTTTATTGATTTCAGCGCATACCGGACACCAAAATGCACTAATGAATATACTACGATGATCCGCGCGACAAAATGGATGCGATTGTGCCTATATATTTGTGTCATGACTCTCATATCAAAACTCCAAATTTAACAATGGAACGTTGTTAATTTGTATAGAAAAAATCAAATAGAGCTAGAAACGTCCAAATTCCGCGAAACGAATTGCATCGTTAACTTCAAAACGAGCATAATATTTTTTACCATGTTGCGACATTCAAGTTTCAGAAATAATTTCGTTTATACAATATTTGAACTTCCTTGCACTGGTATAACGTACCAAACGAGCTTTCATATTTTTTGACGAAAATTTACCACTTGGTATGTTTATACTGGCGCATACCAAATATCAAATTTGTGTCATTAATTTGACCATTATCCAAGGCTAAATTTGATTAAATCGGAGTTTTAAATTGTAGGAAGTAACAGGTCATTACACTCTCCCCCACTCAAAACATATCGTGCACAAAAAAGAATGAAATGGGAAAATCGTTGATATGATAAAATAGAAACGATAGATTCGACAAGAACAATACCTAAATCAATTAGTTCTGAAATTGAAGCACCTATGCACTCCTCTATCTCCCAGGTACAATCTTTGTTTTCTACTCTAAAGTACTTTGACCCAGTTAACAGATTTCCTTCTTAGTTGTTTTGTACTTCTATCGAGGATGCGGAGTGGCTTCCCCCCAACAGTGAGATTCGTCTCAATATCCAAAGTCTCTAATGTAGAGGACTGAACTAATAAGGAAGGATCATGATGGTTCTTACGAAGTTGCAATTCGTGAAACAACTTGTACACCCTCGATGTCTTCTCGGGAAACTCCAATCTATAATCCAAAGGAGCGACTCTTTCCAATATGCAGAAAAGGCGAATGAATCTAGGAGATAACTTCCCTTTTTTACCAAAGCGAATCACATTCCTCAATGGTGATATCTTGAGGAAAACCCGATCACCTACAAAAAATTCAAGATCTCTTCTCTGTCTACCGGCATGCTTCTTTTGCTTATCCTGAGTGATCCGCATCTTCCTTTTAATCTCCTCGAACTTTTGGGTTTCTTCTAATATCATGTCAGGTCCAACAATAAGATGGTCACCTAACTCAATCCAACATGACAAGATCATCTATGAAGTGTTATAAACTGAGACATTTCGATGCTTGCCTATATTTAAAAAATGGAATTATTTGATTTAAATGCAAATGATTCGAATTTTAAATCAAGGGTATACCTAATAACTATTATTATAGATGAATTCGACGAGATGGAGATGATGTTCCTAAGATCCTCCATAATCAAGAACTCACGCACGAAGAAGATCGTCTAAAATATGATTCATTCGTCACACCCGACCGTCAGTTAGAGGATGACAAGCGGTGATTAGATTCAGACGAGTACCCACATCTATGAAGTGTTATAAACTGAGACATTTCGATGCTTGCCTATATTTAAAAAATGGAATTATTTGATTTAAATGCAAATGATTCGAATTTTAAATCAAGGATATACCTAATAACTATTATTATAGATGAATTCGACGAGATGGAGATGATGTTCCTAAGATCCTCCATAATCAAGAACTCACGCACGAAGAAGATCCTCTAAAATATGATTCATTCGTTACACCCGACCGTCAGTCAGAGGATGACAAGCGGTGATTAGATTCAGACGAGTACCCAAAGCTTCTTGAAAAGCTTTCAAGAAATTACTGGTAAATATAGAATCACGATCATAAGCTATACTGGATGGAACACCATGAAATCTCACAATCTCCTTCATATACATCTCTATTAAAATTGAAGTTATGCGATTCGATTTAACAGGAATGAAATGAGTGGATTTGGTCAATCGATCGACGAATCCCCAAATTCTATCATTACCTATCCTCTTCCTTGATAAACTGTCGATAAAATCCATAGAAACATGATCCTACTTCCAAACAGGAATCTCGAGAGGTTGCAACAATCCAGTAGCCTTTTGATGATCAGCCTTAACCTGTAGGCAAGTGGCATACCCACTAACATATATGGAGATATCTCATTTCATATCACTCTACCGATAATGCTTCTTCATATTCTGATACATCTTCGTAACATTGGGATGGATAGAAAGTATGGAACAATGATTCTCCTTAAGAACTTTTTGCGTCAAACCAGCTACATTCGGAACACAAATACAATTATTTATTAGTAAAACCCCATGTTAATTAATGTATGTTCTTAATTCATATTGTTTATCTCCTTCTCTATTCCGAATATATTTTTCGTTAGCTTGAGCATTCCATCCTCATCTTTTTTGGCCTCTATTGATCCATAAGAGATGAAGTAGAAACTATCTGACATAACATGGCCTTCTTCTAACTTAAGGCATCGGCTACCAGATTGCCTTTCCCTAGGGTAACAATTAATGTCGAGGGCATAAGCTGCTACGAACCCGAGCCACCTAACCTGCCTCTGATTCAGATCTTTCTAGGAAAAAATACACGTCAGTGAATGGTGATCGGTAAAGAGCTCAAACTTAGTACCCAAAAATGTTGGCTCCATAACATCAAAGAAAACGCAACAACGAGTAATTCCAAATCATGAGTGGCATAATTGGCTTCGTAGGTCTTCAGCTGGCGATTGACATAAGCAATCACCTTCCTGTTTTGCATCAAAATAATTCCAATCCTTCTTTACAAGCATCGGTATATACCGCTAACCCTTCACTTCCATTCGGAGAGATAAGAATAGGTGCAAAAGTAAGATTTTGCTTCAGCGCATGAAATGCAGCTTTATACTTATCACTTTGAGCAAAAATTTTATTCTTTCAAGTCAAGGAGTGAGAAGGGTAGAAATTTGAGCAAAATTCTCGATAAATCTCCAATAATAATCGGCAAACCCCAAAAAGCTATGGATATCAGTCAGAGTCCTAGGTCTCTCCCAATCCTGAAATAGAATAAGGTAAATGAGTTCGAAGGAAAAAAGAAATTTAGTTTACCCAAAGAATGTGGATAGGCTTACATTAATCGTGACGACCTTAACATGGTCAACTGAGATTCCATTCTCTTAAATAATGTGCACAAGTAGTCTGAGTTCATCTTTCTGGAAATGACATTTTGAAAATTTAGCTTTTATCTAGTAGCTTCTGAGTGTTTGGAGGACAAAGGTCAAGTTGACTTCATGCTCCTTCTCAATCTTATAAAATACAAGAATACCAATGACAAAAGAAAGAATGAACTTATTGAGAACATCACGAAAAAATTAATTCACATGGTCGATGAAGAAGGCAAGAGCATTAGTTCTAAAGGGCATACTAACCATTCGTAGAGTCTGCTCTTAGTTTGGAAAGCAGTCTTGGGAATGCTCTCCTCGATTTCTCTATGCTTGGTTAAAACTGGTAGCCAAATTAAGTTGAGGGAACACTTTAGACCCATAAAGCTGATCGAACATGTCGTTAATATAAGCCATAAGACAATTTTTATTCATAGTAACCTTGTTTGTCTCTTTATAATCAACATACATCCTTAAAGAACCATTGCACTTAGTGGCAAATGCTATCTCTGCGCCCCATTCAGAGAAACTCATTCTAATCAAACCTTTGGAAAACAAAACATTAATCTGCTTCTTTAATTCAACTTTCTCCTAAGGTGTCATCCTTCTGGGAGGAAGGACAACTGGACGGGCTCCACGAATAAGATCAATGCGTAATTCAATTTCCCGCTTCGGTGGAAGAGAAGTGACTTCACTAAAAACATCAGAAAAATCCTTGACTATAGGGGTGGAGTCAAGATCACTCGGCCGAGAATGAAGAGAGAATATGAAGCTTCTTGCATAATCCTGAGGCATTCAGCAAGAGATTACAAAAGAATTTCCCTAGCCATTTACTTGAGAAGCAGTTCATGCTTTGCAAGAAATAACAACATCATACTTTTTAAGCCAACCACCTCTAAGTACAATATCAAAGGAATCAAAACCAAAACATAGAAATCTCCGGTGAATCGACGCCTACTGTAAAGAAATTTCATTCCCTTTAAAAATTATAATGAGGTTGGCAGGACCGCCGATAGGGTTAGATATACATAAGGATTCGGTTGCCACTTGAGATAGTAAGAGATAGTAAGAGATACTAAAAATTGTTACAAAGATCAACAAAAATGTACAATGTTAAATAGACACGAATAGGAAAGTCAAATAAAGTAAAGGTGCTATGAAGGGTACCTTGGTTATCAAGATGAACATGAGGGGCAGAAGAGGTCATGGAAAAGACTCTAGATGTCTTGCCTTTATACTCAGTGGGGCAGTCCCTTTTAAAGTGACCAGGCTGAAGATAAATGTGACAAAGGTCGTTCCTTGTCATTTAAGTTGGAGGAATATCGGATTTGGTGTTGGTTGGACAACTGCTGTCGTAGTGGCCCTTCCGATCACACTTGAAGCAAGTAATGATAGACAAATCGATAGGCTACCTCTGGGAAGACTAGCCAATAACCTATAAATTCTTCCAATTCTTCTTTTGCTGTTGAAAACTAGGCTTACTCTTCTTTGAACTGCTAGAATTACCCTAAGGCCGAGATGCCTGAATATACTTCTTTTGCTTTCCTTTTTTGCTAGGATTCTTGAATTGGATAGCCATATCCATGAGGTCGGTGTAGTTTCCACGAACATGGTTGGTCAAGCGATCAAAATACTCTAGTTTGACTCCATGAATAAACTTCTCGTTCTTCTGGACACGGGTTTTAATCAAGTTGGGAACATATTTTGGTAGCTCATTAAATTTCCTTTCCTACTCAGCAAAAGTCATATCTCCAGGCTCCTAATCCATAAACTCTCTACAAAGCTGAGATTTCCACGATTTAGGCATCCACTTTGCAACAAAAACATCCCTAAAAAGAGTCAGATTTGAATAAAGAAGAATTCAAAGAAAGAAAAAACAATGATAGGAAGAATAAGCTTGATATTTTTACTAGAACTGCCGCCAGAAGTTGTTCGACTTGATAGTATTAGCTGTAATAGATCGCCTCTAACTATAGGAAGTTCCCTACAAATGCCAAGCGACTAGCATATGTTTTTGAGCATCAATGATATAAAGACTGGTGGAAATCCTCTCAAGATTATGGAGCCACTACTCAGCTTCCACAACACCCTCTGAGCCCGTGAATTTGGTACCTTCAGGATGATTATACTTCTTGCAAATTGTGGTGAACTTAGTTGGCTAAGCTAGCTAAATAACTATGGGATATGTTGGAGGTGCAGCTTGGGCATTTCCACGACCCCTGCCTTTAGTATTACCTCAAGTACGCAAAGGTTAAAACGAAACTGAGAACAAGAGAAAAAGATTACAGTCAAAAAATTCGAAGAGTAACCCTAATCGAGCATATCAAGGTTGAATGAATATAATTATGTGATTAATTTTTCCATTCTAGGGTATAACAACCTTATCTCTAATAAGATTTACTCCATATGATAAGTTTTTCCTAAAAGTAGAGCTATCATACCACATGTAACGACCCACCATTTTAAATGATTTAGATCGACGATAATCAACAAATGTCAGATTAGAATTCCTCAAAATAGTATATTGTTATATAAATTTTGCGATACTTAGCATATACAGTAAATAAATAAATCGAAGAATTACATAATATAGATATAAAGTGATACAACAGTACACAACGGAAATTAAAAAAATAGTCTATGCAGTTACATCACAACATCATAGTCCAAAGAAAATACAAAATAAGTCCCAAATAAAGACAAGTCTGCTAATACCTAAGTAAATAGCAAAGTCCAAAGGAAATAACTAATAACTAAATTGCAGAAGCTAAGTAAATAGATAGATTATGCTTTAAGCAAACTTCGAGCTCCAAAAAGGACCATGAAGCTAATATCCTGAGGCTGACCCAAGCATCAAAGTAAAACAAAAACACTCGAATCAGGATTTACATTCTCAAATAAGGGATAACTCAAATGAAATGCAAAGTAACTTAAAGGATGTCGGGATCACTATCCTCTAAGGATCTGTCAAACTATTTACTACATCATAGAATTTGCTATATTAAATAGTTTCTATCAATAAGATAAAGTATTAAAATCGTGTAAGCGAGATTACCACATTACCCTTACACCGTAGATATATTCCCACAGTCTATACAGTACTGTAAGCCCCTATAAACTAATGGGATACTCAGGGAGAACTCCATAGGTATGGTACAAACCAAACTCGTAGTGGACGCGATTGGGATAAATATGACATGGCACTCGAGGCAATACCCATAGAGGAACTCCACCTTGTAGAATCTGACTGGTAGACGCATAGTCGTAGCTACTGCACACCTCGAGAAAACACTCTGAAAATAAAAGGTGTGCACCAAATCACATTACAAAAGCAATAGAATGGTTTTGAAGACGCATGCCTAATAGGAGGAATGACCACACTTGGTCTCGGTATAGCTCCTGTTTAAGTTTGACCCGAAAGTCAAGGCTACCCATCATCGTTCTCTTACTTCATTCCAGTAGCGTTTATCTAACCAAACAACATCATTCTGGATTCTCCACAAAGTACACAGTTGTCAAAGTGGTTTTCGGTGCAGAGAGTATTCTCCTTTACTACCAAAAGCTTATTTCCCACTGTGGTCATTTTATAACATCGACTAAAAAAAATCTCAAAATATATTTTAAAACTAAAATTTCAACATCAAAAATATTTTAGTTTGAATATTTATTTTAGAATTCATGTCAAGTCACATTAAAGTAAATACAAATTCATATATATTTTTTATAGTAATTTCACTTAAATCGATTGAATCTCATATCTTAATAATCAAATTTTATTATTTAATATATCATTATTAACTACTTTATTGAATTTACACTTCAACTCAGCTTATGTATTTATTATTAAAGTTTATAAACTATTTATAATTATGAAAACTTCTAAGTTTTTAATGTAAATTCCTTAAAGTTGAAAATGGTTTTTTATTACAAAACAGTTATTTAAAAAATTATTTTACCAAATTACATAAATTTTAAATCAACACAATAAAAGTAAAATTTTAAATGAATACATTTTGGATCCGTATTTGCATATAAATTAAATTTCCAAACATATATTTTAATTTTGTACAAATTTTGAAATAAAAAATACATATATGTTTAATTTATAAAAAAAAAATCTAAATTTCAGTTTCTCCAAAATCCAATATAATTTTATAATTCAAAAATAGACAAACGGTGTCCGTATATAATTCTTTATCCTATAGTCAAGTTATAAGGATATATATCATTTAAATTATATTTCGGATATATCATTTCAACCCGAAAGTCCCAAATATTTCAGATCCAATAAAAAATATTCAGATCTGTCATTTAAATCCATAACGATTTTTCTCTATTATAATGTTTGTTTTGGTATGTATCATTTCAACCATAGCGATATTTCCTAAATCTAAAGGGACCTTCAATATGATATAACAATTAAATATAACATTAATAAATCCCACGCACGTCGTGCATGTCATTCATGTATTACAAGTCGACATCATGTACAATTCAAACATAGCATGCATATACAATAGATCCATATGTCATAGATTAATATAGTATACATGTCAAATGTGTATTACATAAATATATCGATATGGAATGTCAGTCGTGTCATAACGTGCAAAACTACACAAATATTATTACAATGGTTCTAAACAGCCAAACATTCCAATTGATCGTTTAATATTCGAATTTCACTTAATGAGATATGTTAATCTTGAGTGGAATTGGATCTCACCTTTCGTGACAATAGACGGAGATTAACAAAACAGATACGGATATGAAGTAAATACTAATAGATCATTGAGCTTGTTGTTGCGTAGCTCGACAAATGAAGGCTGACAGGTTTGGATCTGGAATGTACACATTCCAAAACCATATGCAAAGCAATACATATGCACATTAATATACGCTATACATTATACACAACAAAAAGGAGATTACTTCAAAACATATACACGTTAATGTACGCTTGAACACATACACAACAAAATCCATATACACAACGACCTGTATACAAGCATGCAAGTTAATATATATTACTGTATATGTTATTCACAACAAGAGGTCATTGTATATATATTATACACAACAGGAGGATATTTATTTGCTATCATAGGAACCACATACACACATATTAATATATATAATATAATATACCGTATATACATATGTTAACATCCTCAAAAATCATGGTCTTAAAGCTGATGTGTTCACTGCAATGCGAAGGAGCACGGCAACATGGAATGGATCTAACTTGTCCACGGCTATAATAACATAAATAAGCACACGTAAATACATATATATATATATATACACATATATATATAGTATATGCACAAACATGCAGCACAACATATTATTTCACAAGGAAGAAACTCACGACCAAATCACCCAGCTTGAGCAAGCAAGGAAGACCACGAGGTGAAGTTCGACAGGTCGTGGGGAGGCGGATTAGTGGTGCAGGAGGTTTCTGCTACAAGGTTGCATTGGTTTTTTCGAACGTGAAACTCATAATGAAAAGGAGAAAGAATGAGAGACTGGAGGAGAGAGGGGGGAGGAGGAGCTTGGATGGGTGGCACGGTGGCTAGCACACGGTCTTGGTGGTGGATGCAATGGGTTTGGTGGAAGCAATATAGTGGTTATAGAAAGTTTTCTTTTGGTTATTAGAAATAGGAAGAGATAATGAGCAGTGCTAAGTGTGGCAATTTATCATGATATGAATTGCATGAAAATAGGATCACGAGATCAAAAGATTAAATTTTGGGAAATCGCAATCAAACGTGGCTGAAAGAAAGGTAGGATCATAGCGTAGGCGACATCAACTTTCCAATTGACACACGTAGGGACACAAATCTCAAAAATGACACAACATTGGGTATCGATATGACATGATGTTTTATTGATTCCTGTACACACTGAACACCAAAATGCACAAATGAATGTAATGCGATGATCAACATGACAAGACGGAAGCGATGCTACCCAGATATCAATGTCATCACTTTTCTATCAAAATTCCAATTTTAATGACGGTGCACTGTTAATTTGTATGAAAAAATAAAATGGAGCTAGAAACATTCGAATTTCGTGAAATGAATTACGTCATTGACTTCAAAACAAGCAAAATATTTTTTTCTCATGTTGGGACATGCAGGTTTCAAAAATAATTCTGTTCGTTCAATATTTGAACTTCCTTGCGTCGAAATAATGCTACCGAACACATTTTCGTATTTTTCGATGAAAAATTACCACTTGCTATGTTTAAATGGACGTTAACCAAATATCAAATTCCGAGCGTTAAATTTGGCAGTTAAAATTTGACTAAATCGGCGTTTTAAATCGTATAATATCACGGGTCATTACAACAAGTTCGATGATCGGCATCTTTGTCTACAATTCAATTGAATTGACATCTTATGGCAACTACTTAGGCTTCATAAGCTAATGGTGCATCATCCTTCCGGTTCGATGTTAACAGTAATTTCTTTTTCTTTCTCTATTAGTTTTTTTGCTAATCTCAGATTCGTTTGTATTTAGTGAATTCAGTTTAGGTTGATTGTAATATGTATAGATGCTAAATTTGAAATTTGTTATAGCTTGAAGGATTTAAATTAATTTATAAATTTCTTAAATATGAGAATTTATACAGATCTTAATTTCAATAGAATTAGTTTTTTTTTCGTCTGAAATTAGTACGTTTATGTCCAAGTTTGTAGTATATAACATACTACATAGCAGGTGGGTTCAGATAGAAAGCATGTGATTTTCTAGTTTCTTGATAGTGAATTTACATGAGCTTGAAAACAGTTATTTAATATGTCTATATTCAGACTCGTACGCGATTTTATTTGCCAATTAGTGATAATTAATAGTTTAAAAATAAATGGATTATAATACTTTAAAAACTAATTATGAACTTAACGAAAAATAAATTGTTTTTGAGGTTTTACTTTGAGATATAGTTTGATTCTATAATATATATAAAGATATATCTTATTTTAAATATAATTTTTATAAAGGATACAAAGAAATATAATTTATAGCACCAAAGTTTGAAACATATTTAAGGTACCTTTTTGAAATATGATTTTGAAGTTTGAAATAACTTTGGAATTATATTTTCAAAGTATACATGTGAAGTGTAGCTTAAAATATAGCTTGAAGTGTGACATTTGAATTATATGACTTTTGAAATATGCATATAACATAATGTAAAGAAATATATTTTGATTTTTATAAGATATAAAGAAATATTCTTTTTAAAATATGATTTTTATAAAGAAATATAGTTTGAGATATCAAAGTTTTAAATATGATTTTTAAACATGAAATAGCTTTTGACATGTGATTAACAAAAAATGCGTAAAATGTTTGATTCTATAACATTATAATAAATATCCTTTTGAAATATATTTTTGTAAAGAATAAAAAAATTATAGCTTGGGATACTAAAGTTTTAATTATAAGTTGAAATATCCATTGGTATATGATTTTTATCTTTAAAATAACTTTGAAAAAAGAATTTGAAATATGCATATGAATATAGATTAAAATATAGTTTAAATATGATTTTTGAAATAACTTATTTACATTTTTAACATAATTTGTTTACATATGTCAAACTACTTACATTTCTTACCTTTCAAAAACATGAATACAACAACAATTCAAATGGATGTGATGGTTAAGGATATTTTTCCATTTCATTTTGAGAATTGTTTCCTTTACTAAAAATGAAAATTTCCACTTGATTTTCTTAAGTATGATATTCTCCACAAGAATCCATTTCCTTGACTATATTATTTCTTGTTCTAAGATTTGATATCATTAAGTATATATTATTTTCACATGTAATAAAATGATGCTTATATAAGACGAGCGTCACGGCACGCGCTCCGCGCGTGGTAACGGCACGCGCTTCGCGCGTAATCGTGACATGCGCTACGCATGTGATCATGGTATGCACTTCGCACGTGGTGTTGACATGCGCTTCGCGCGTGAACTGTTGTTCCTCAGATATATAGAATGAGTATCCAACAAACCTTTAATTGCCGGTTAAATGTTAGGGCTACAAAACTTAAGCTACATAACTATTTGTATCCTTATTAGTACAAATATTAAGCTACAAATTTATATTCACAAATTAGCTGATTGATTTTGGGATTATGTGCTTAAAAAATTGATTTTTAAACATGTGAATGTATAGTCCAGATTTATCTTTATGTTATATAATAATGGTTGTACTATGTTTATTTTAATTTATTGTAGATCACCTCATTTTGTTGTTTCCCCCTTATTTTGTCTGCATTGATTTATTTATGCATTTTTCATGTTATTTCCCCCTCCTTCCCCCCCCCCCCCCAAATTCTCTCTCTTTATATGTTACTCATTTCTAGCTTATTCCTTTTTCCGCACATGCATATCCTTTGGTCAGTTGCCTAAAATTTTGCATTTGTTGCCTCATTTGATTTAATGTGAATCCATTAAATTCTTTTATAATAAAAAAGATGCATTATTTAGGTCTATTTTAAAATTGACATTAATTTTGTTAACTTGATTGGAATTTTCAGTTTAAAAAGAATAGTACGTTAATTATAACCAATGATTTATTAATATAGCACATATATGTTTATGTTAACGTAAAAGCAAAGTTGTAATAAACTAATTATTTAATTTGGGATTGTGTGATAAAAAAGGCGATATTTAAACATGTGGATTTATAGTCCAGATTTACCATTTTTGTCTAAATTGATTTATTTTCGCTTTTTTGATGCTATTTCCCCTTGTCTCTCTCACTCCCCATTTTCTCTTTCTATATATATTATTTATTTCTAATTATGTTTAGATATGCTTATCTGTTTTTTCCTCACATGCATATTCTTTGGACAGTACCTTAAATTTTGGACAATTAATTATTTGAATATGTAAATTAATTATTTGAAGGGCAATTTGGATACTTCACAGTCGAACCAAAAAGTAACAGCAAAATATAATGTACACGTAAGTATGAAAATATAGAGAAATTGGTATAAATTTACATGAAATTTTGAACTGATATGAACACCACAGCTGCAAAAGAAAATTGCCTAAAAAACACGAATTAAAATAAAAAATATATTATTATATAATAATAAAATGCGTTATTTGTAATATGAAGGCATGCAGTCCAAAGTTGTAGTGTCTCATATTGTTCATGAAGTCAAAGTTGCAATGTCCCATATTGTCCACCTGCAAAAATAGGAGGTTAAAACAACTCTTAGTGCATATTTTATTCTAACAATATCAAGTTATGAGTAAATGCCAAGTGCCTACATACATGTCATAATACCCATATTAAGTCTATAGATTACAAATAGAACTAAATCTACATAACCATGTAGAATATTTGGTTTTAATAACATATATGAAACAATTTGTATTTTCTATGATAGCTTTAATGCCAACTACTGTACATACATGAAATAAAGGAGGTCTCATCACTCACATGTATAAATACAACAAAAATGTTCAATGGAAAATTAACCTTTAACAAATCAAAATCCAAACTATCTGCATAATAACACATCAGCATGCAAGGATCATGCATCAAAATGGTAGATATTACCTGGAAAGATACTTGAGGCATTTGACCTGTTCTAAATTACACATGCAAGCCTAATATATAATTAGGTTGAATTGTTCATTTCAGCGTAGATTTGGGGAGAGATAAGAGTTGCATCTGGATTGTTTTAAAAATAACGTAATTAGCTAGCATAGATCTATGGAGAATAACAGTTCCATTTTGGGTTGTTTTAAAAATTATTTAATTAAGAGAATGCAACTTGCCTGCACACACCGTATTCATCTTGCCTGCAGACAACTTCTTTGTTATCATTCATGCTTCTATTTCGCAAAAGAGTACTCAAGCCTTGCTTCTACTATTCGTGCGTTCAAACATATAAACAAAAAGCATATTGTGCATAGAAACTCAAAAGTTGTAAATCATAGAAATTTGAATAATAAAATTAAAAAAAACATGATGTGAAAACCACAAGTAACTGAAAGCACAACCGCTATCTATTTATCTCTTGAACTTCGTCTGGATTTCAAATCTGACTTTCTATTCTTCTAACTCAGCATAATCATTCTTGCTGTTATATTGCTATCTAAAACATGGTAGAAACAAACAAAATCATTACCCAACTGTAGATTATCGAACATCTTAGACAATTTCAGCAAAACGAATTATATTTCCATTAGTCAATTGAATAGATTCACTGATGCTTTGTATTAAGACCGGCATCTGATTTTGTAGTGGAACCAATATTCATGGCAATGGTGGGTCCGTCCTTATTCTGCAGGTACTTACAAATAATAAAACCATAGCATACAGGTACTGTATAGAAAAAGTAAATAAAAGATAAAATATAACATAAAAACTGGTAATGGAGAGCTACAAATAAAATTTTACATACCTACAGGAGAATGCTAAGCTAAAGCTTTGAAAGGGGCAGCAATGGAGATATCAAGAACAAAAATGAGGTGAATAGAAGAACGGTGAGAATGGGATATATGAATGTGAATAGGTGGATATTTAAATGGTCCAACAGTATTCTCTAGAACCCAATGTTGGATAACACGGAATATTGTGCCAAATTTGCTTTCTAACCATATAAGAAATTACGATATATCCATGTCAATATTAATTTCTATATATATGGAAAATAAATTGAATTAGTAGGTCTATATGACAAATATAAATGGTCTTAGTTCTAATTTTAAACACAAATATGTCTATACATATAATAGTATCGTGCATACATATAATAAAGGTTTTAAGCAAACTATTTTGGAATGTAAAATTTTAATTGCCTAATAAAAACCTGAATTGATGCAGTAAATTATGGATGGAAATTCATATCATTAGAACCAATGACATTTAATGTCTAATTTATTGGGGATTTTAGGTTAAATAATTATATTGTATATTTAAAAACTCATACATAAGGGCATTTTGGGAAGTTCACGGTCGGACCAAAACTTTGTGCTTCCAAGAGAATTATTAATAAAGATGTAAATACAACAAATGTTTCTTTTAAAATTCACAGCTAATGATTAGTTTTATTAGCTTATTATTTATTCATAATAAATTATCAATCCTATGAAGCATCGAATGTCGAACTCATATGCACTATTGTTCAAACGTTGCTTTTCTTCTACTTGTGTATGACATTATTTTGTAAATTTCATTCATTAGTGTTGTTATGTTTCAATACATTTGATAGTTAGAAGTACCCAAGATATATCTTGTATATTTCACTCTTTAGTCGTAGTTGATAACTCTTCTAAGTCTCTTTTTATTGCTGACAATATTCATAGTTATCTCGTTAACTTTATTATGGCTAACTGAATGGTATTATTATCAGCCCTCAAGATATATTGCTTTTTCTTGCACTAGTTTTCCTTAATTATTTTATTATTGAAAGTAGGTTTCCTTAAAGTAATGGATAAATTTCCTTCATGTACAAGTCTAATTTAATTGCAATTACATGATACATATAAGTATTTGTTAGAATAATTAATATATGGTATTTATGTTATTAATATATGGTATTTATGTAATATATTATTAACATAAATATCATATATTAATTATTCTAACAGTATTCTTTCCATGTTAGATTTGTGGAGTACTTGAAATTTTTGAAAAATGGACTAATCTCACATTTACAGAATTGACGATCTAATTGGTAAAAACGTATCTATTAGATTTTTCTAGGAAAATTCATGATAATGCTTCGTTTTGGTAATAGGATTTATACATATAATATTTGAAAATAGGAAAATAGAGTCAAGAACAAAGTTACGGGCTTTTCAACCGTAAGGACGGCCTGCTGAAATTTTATTCTAAAGGACAAAGCTTTAGATTTTAGTTTTCAATTTACAGTGTGCATGTTATCAGAATTTGACTATCAGTTTTTACGTATCAGTTTTACAGTGTATGTGGTATTATAATTTAACCATCAATATTCATATATCAGTCTTACAGTGTGTATTGTTCTTAAGAATAAATTTTTGATGGGTTGTCCTTGGGCTTGAAAAAGTTATGAAATTTGTACTTCATAAAATCCTCATTTGAAAGCCTAAGTAAAATTTGACTATTAAAATGTTAACACAATGAACCTGACTTCAAGTTCGGTATCAGAAAACAAATACTAGTTTTTTATAAAAAAGCTCTTGGTTAAAAAAATTAAGCTGAAAATAAATATAATGGTAGTGTTCTATTTACAATTCCAATACAATTTTTATTTTTCCTTTATTATTACATTGTTTGATTAATATTTGTATGGGTTTTACAAAATACATTGCTGAAAAATTGTTTGTAAAAAGAGTTTATTTTGTTATTCTCCAAATTAATACTATTGTCCAAACTGAACATACTAGTTTACTTTGGTGACTTAACCTTGTAAAATTTATTTGCATTTATTATTGTCCAAAATCGCTTCATGCTCTAACTTGCACAACTCATTTTGTGCCTATATTAATTTTATTAATGGAAATTAGATTCATGTTATCAAAATAACATTGATATACAATATCTTCTATTGTGCATCATACTATCTATTAACATGTGTTCCATATAAATGTTGAGAACCTTTATGTAGTGTTGTAAAGAATTTTCACTGAGTTTTGTGATCTACATCCCCTTAGGATTCACTGAGTTTTCAATTTTGAAATGAATTTTATAAGTGATATAGGAATTTGGCATTTGAAATATGTAGGCATTTGTTTGATTAATTGGAAATTAATCCAATTTTTATAAATTTAAGAAACCATAGGTAACAATTTAGGAAAATATTAATCTTTCTATGAATTATATTTTGCTAATGTATTTAAGAACTATAAAATTAGAAATTAGTTCAAAGTCACTTTTGTAGAACAAGGAAAGGGACTAGTTTTATTAGAATTTGGGTGACACAATATTTCCAAAATTAAATAGATTTTGGAGATCTTCTATGTGTATTGGTTACTCCTTTGCGCATGAAAGAAATGGAATGGAATATTAAAGAGATAGGGATTTTGGAGGTATTCTCCATATATTTGTTTTCATATTTTGTGAAAGTAGAAAAAAAGAAATCATATTGAGATGGAATTGATTGACGGAGAAAAGGGAATGTTATCAATCAATTATATGATAAAAAAATTAATGCGAATGATATGTATATTATTCTTCTACGATTTGATTTATTTACGTAAATCAATTACTTCATCCCCTAGTAATTCTTCTCTATATAAAGAGAGCCATAGAGAATGTTAATCTCATCATCTCTTATGTCATTTCTTTATTTCCTTGCTCTACTATAATCTCTTAAATATTAATAAAATCTCTTCACCATTTAAATAGACGTCCATTATTTTGCAATAGTGGGAACCACTATAAATAATGTGCGTTCTCTCTGTTTTTTCAAATTTCTCTGAAATATGTGATTGATAATTAATTGAACCTGTTTATTCTATCACATCATTGCGCTGAAAGGGATAAATAACCCTTACAACTGATATTGGAGATAGAGTGGCAAAGAAGTGTTTGATAAAATGACCAAAGGTGATAAAAATATTACAAATCGTACTCCGGAAATCAATCCAATGCCAGAGTTTGTCTATACGTCAGAGGCTCCTATGTGGCTTCAAGATCACAGTTGACGATAGAGAAGTGGAATGGTGAAGGATAATTTGAAAAATGGCATTGGATGATGAAAGCAGTTTTGAGAAGACATCGCGTTCATCAAGTAGTATTTGATATAGAGACATTCCTGCTGATATTTCATTAGTATAATTAGAAGAGAATGAAGAATGGGCCTTTACTACTCTTCAACTTGCCATAGGAAAGAATGTAATTTTTGAAATTAGTCAGGAAACAACAGCCAAAGGCATTTGGAAGAAGTTGAGGGACATCTACATGAAGATATCCCTAACTAACCAGCTTATCATATTAAAGACCTTCTTCACTTATAAGATAAAGGCAAGTTCTTCAATTAAGACACACTTGAGTGTGTTTGATGGCATGTTGATAAGATGAAGTTTGTTGAGTTAAAAGTTGATGAAGAATAGAAAGCAATGGTTCTGTTGTGTTTGCTTCTAGAGCGATACACAGGTTTCACTAATAGCCTTATCTATGGTAGATACCATTGAAATTAGATGGTGTAAAGATCGGTTTGATCAGCGAAAAGTTGAGATATCATATGAAAGGGTTTAGTGTTGGTGATAGTAGTAGAGGAATTAGTAGTAGTTCAGGTTTAATTGTTGAGAGAGGTAGAGCAGAAAAGAAAGTGAAGAATTATAGGGGGCATTCCAATTCTAGGAAGCCTCATTGGTGGGGTAAAACTAAGGATGAGAGGTTCCATAATAGTAAAAAAAAATAGGCCATTGGAGAAGAGACTGTCCAGATTTGGAGAAGTAGACTGATGGTTCTTTATCTATTGTGATGGAGAAAAATGGTATGATTTGTTGACAGCAGTTGTATCAGATGTCACAGACCACTAGATTTTAGATTTTGGAGCTTCATTTCACATGACTCCTAATAAGGATTATTTTTCTTCCTTCGATGCCAAAGAGTGAAGTTCCATCCTTATGGGAAACGATGCTACATGCGAGTCAATGGGAGTTGGTTCAGTTTTCATTCACATGTACGGTAGGATTGTTCGCACACTTTCAAATGTTTGTTATGTCTCAGGTCTTCGGAAGTCATTGATATCAATAGGCCAATTGGTATCATTGAGATGCAAGATAACCATTGCCAGAGATGGTCTGAGAGTTCTTAGAGAGACACTTGTATTGATGAAGGGTGTTATGATATGAAATCTGTATTTGCTAATGAGTATCACTGTTCATGGAGAATTATGTGTTGGATTCGATAGTTCTAATAGCTTGGATGCTACCAAGCTTTAGCATATGAGAATAGTTCATACTTCAGATAAGAACTTAGAGTTTCTTCGTAAGAAGATAAAGATCAAGGGAGAAATCTTCAACAAGTTGAACTTTTGCATGGAGTGTTTATTGGCAAAGCAAACCAAAGTTTCTTTTGGTGATGGTATGCATACTTCTAAGAGGGTGCTTGATTACATTCATTCTGATGTTTGGGGCCCATACCTTACAAGTTACATTGGTGGAGCTTATTATTTTGTTTCATTCAATGATGACTACTCACGCAAGCTTTGGGTGTATGTAATGAAAGCTAAGTCAGAAGTATTTGAGAAGTTTAAGGTATGGTTAGCTCTTGTTGAGAACCAAATAAGAAAGAAATTAAAGATTCTTAGATCCGACAATGGTGGTGAATATGTATCCAAAGAGTTCCTTGATTATTGTATACAACATAGTGTTAGAAGACATTTTACTACACTTGGTGATCCGCAATCCAATGGGGTATTTGAGAGGATGAATAGGACCCTACTTGAGAAAGTCCGTCGCTTGATATTGGTTGCGGGTATGTCTAAGAAATTTTGGGCCGAAGCTATTTCGACTGCAACACATATTATTAACCGGATTCCATGCTCAACCATTGGTGGGAAGATTCCATAGGAGTTATGGAAAGGAAAATATAATTTATTAAGTTATTTGCGTATATTTGTTTGTCCAGTTATGTTCATAATACAAGACATGATGAGTTGGCACATAAGGTCTCCAATTGTGTTTTTCTTGGTTATACAGATGGAATAAAAGGATATAGGATTTGGAATCTAGATACGAAGAAAGTTATACATTTTAGACATGCGACTTTTGATGAGTCAGCAATGTTTAAACCTTTGGAAGGTTTATCAGATGGTTCAAATTCAGTTGATGAGAAATCTGAAAAGACCGAGATTTCCCATTTTTCAAATATGAAGTAGACTTATTACTATTGGTCATAGTGATAGAGTAGTTGATGATACATCACATGATAGTCTAGAGATTTCCTTTAGTAGTGTTGGTGATCGTTATGAAGCTAGAGAGGATTCAGCTCAAGGTGGAGCTAAAGGAAAGCCGGACGATATAGCCATTTGGGCTAGTCAGAGACCAAAGAGAGCTCCAATCAGAAATGGAGGTTGGCAGTATGCAATTTTGAGCCTTAATGATTAGTATAAGTACATTTTACACGTAATTCATGATGAACTTTTGAGCCTTGAAGAAGTCATGAAGTCGAGTGACAACTCAAAGTGGAATTGCGCTATAGATAAAGAGATACAATCTTTGCAGAAGAACGAGACATCGGATTTGGTACCACTACCTCAAGGAAGCCAAGCCATAGTTGCAAGTGGGTGTTCAAGGTGAAAGTTGTTGGTAGATACAAGGCAAGATTAGTAGCCAAAGGGTTTTCACAATAAAAGAGGTGAAAGTATGATGAAATATTTTCTTCGGTAGTTGGAAAACTTTAATTCCAATCCTACTTGCATTAGTTATTGCTCACAATTTGGAGTTAGTATAACTTGATGTGAAGACCGCTTTATTGCATGGTGATTTGGAGGAAACCATTTACATGAAGCAGCCAGAAGGATTTGTTGTAGATGGAAATTTGACTTTCACATTGTTTTGATTGTAGTACCAAAGATGCATGTGTTTACTTCAAGCATTTAAAACAAGTGTAATTGGGTGTACTTGATTTTGTATGTGAATGATATGTTGATCGCTTCTAAGGATAATGCTGAAATTGATGAGTTGAAGTTAAAATTAAAAACGGAATTCGAAATAAAAAACCTTGGAGAAGCATAGAAAATTTTAGGGATGGAAATCTAAAGAGATAGAAAGCTTGGATTTTTGAGACTTACTCAAAAGGAATATATTTAAAAGGTGCTTGCTCAGTTTAGCATGGATGGAGCAAAGGTTATCAGTACACCCACACATTTGCATATAAAGCTTTCGAACAAGGGCTCTCATATCTCAGAAAAGGACAAGGCCTACATGAAAAAGGTGTCGTATTGGAGTGCAGTAGGTAGCTTGATGTATGTCATGGTGTGCGCTAGGTATGACATTGCTTAGGCCGTTGGATTAGTTAGTAGATATATGGAAAATATGGGAATATCGCATTAGGAGATAGCAAAGTATATTTTTTAGATATCTTAGAGGAACATTAGATTATGGACTTGTTTTCGGCAGAAGAAATAGAGATTTCAACTTGGTCGTAATTTGTGATTCAGACTATGTCGGAGATAGAGATAGAAGGAAGCCAACCTCGGGCTATGTGTTCACTCTTGGAGGAACAACTATTAGTTGGAGAGTGAGGTTGCAGACTATATCTGCTTTGTCTGCTACAGAGGAAGAGTTAATAGCTACGGTTGAGACAGCTAAGGAGACACCTTATTTGAAGAGGTTGTTGTGATGTTTGGGATTCATACAAGATAATTGTTTGGTGAAATGTGAAAGTCAGAGTGCAATTCATTTAGTTGAAAATCTAGCTTTCAACTCTGGAATAAAGCATATCGAGGTAAGAGAGTATTTCTTTATCTCTATGAATGAGGAGAAGTTAGTTCATCTTCAGAAGGTTCACACAGATGAGAACGCAATGGATATATTTATGAAGGCATTACCTGTTACTAAGTTCGAGCATTATTCGAATTTGATTCACTTGATGAAGTGCTAGGTGCCACATGTTGGCCCTATAGGGAAGAGGGTGACTTGGTTGAAGTCATGAGAAGATGTGGTATTCTTCTTGTATGAAGAGATATTGTATCAAGGTGGAGATTATTAGAATTTTGATGATACAATATTTCCAAAATTAAATAGATTTTGGAGATATTCTCGCTATATTGGTTACTCCTTTTGCACATGAAAGAAATGGAAAGGAATATTAAAGAGATAGATATTTTGGAGATATTCGCCATATATTTGTTGCCATATTTTATGAAAGAAGAAACAAAAAGAAATCATATTGGGATGGAACTGATTGATAAAGAAAAGAGAATGTTATCAATCAATTATATGACAAGAAAACTGATGCGAATGATATGTATACTATTCTTCCATGAACTGATTTATTTACATAAATAAATTACTTTGTCCCAAGCAATTCTTTTATATATAAAAAGAGTAATAGAGAATGTTTATCTCATCATCTCTTATGTCATTTCTTAATTTCTTTTGCTCTACTGTAATATTTTGTAATCTCTTAAATATTAATAAAATATCTTCTCATTAAAGTGGACGTACACTATCTTGCGGTAGCGAAACCACTATAAATATTGTGTGTTCTCTCTTATTTACAATTTTTTTTTGTGATTTGTGATTTATACTTAACTTAACCTATTTTTTATACCACATCATTGCAAGATCCTATTTAGTTTTTTCTACTGAAAGGGATTGATCAATCCTGACAAGTTTATCTAAACAGAGTACCGTTAAGTATGAAATGATATTATTATCCGATTATAAAAAAATTGATTGCTGGTAATTGCAATACTCAAAGATCCGCTGACTAATGCAGTATGTAATGTTGCTAGAAGTTTCGGATTAATTAGTCCAACAAATTAGTGCTTGGCAATCATATAAACAAAGAAGTTAAACATAACAGCTTTGAGAAATGGAGAGTGCTACCATTACAGGGAAGTTTATGCTTTTAGTTCAGGCTATTTATCTTAATTGATTGAATGTGGTTTACATCTGTAGAAAATGAAGTACAATACATATGAATTCTTTAAGTTATAAACTATACATTGTTTACATTCATGATAACATCTTAGAGTATATCAACTCAAAATTTTATTTATATTGAACTTATTAATATATAGAAAAGAAAATATAGTTATATTAATCAACAATTCCAAATTTGTATTCCCATGGACATAAATATTACCAAATCTGGTTAATTTATTCATTTTTAAAAAAAATCTAGCATTACAGAAAAAATTTGCTTTTATGGTTTCCCGAGTAATCAAATGACATTCAAAACAAAATACTCAGCAATCTCATCCATAAACCACAAATTCATAAGATAAAATATAATTGTCAGTTAACTTCAACCAATCTACTTACAACTCACCTCCCATAATATGGACAAATTCCCATTAAAAGAAAATTACATACATGACAATATACATGGATGATTCATGTGAGATCACCATTATATAATGGTTATAGCGATCCAACAATTCATTAAATTAAAAATAGCTCAAATATTTCTTAAAGAAGAACTCTTATAATGTTAAGCACGGTTAATGTAATTTCTTATTGGTGTCAGAAATGTTTACACTATGTGTTTGGTGGCATGTAAACAATGAGGCAATAAAATATCCACATTTCTAGAGTTACTATGTAATTAATTTCTAAATAACAATGACACATAGTGAAATAAGCTAAACACGGTTCTGTCCCATAATTTTTTTACTACTAATATAGATAAATTCTAAATAACAAAAGTACATAATAATCCGTAATAAAATCGACATGTAATTTTTTGAGTTAAGTTCAATGCTATTGTGGATAAAATCTAAAATCAAGTTTCAATTCGGTTTTATAACAGAGGTAAAATTCAATTTTCAATCAAGTCAAAACTCTAAGATTAAAAGTTGAGGCGGTGTTTAGTCTACACTTTTTAGTTTTTAATTTTCGTCTATTATAAAATAAGAACGATACATGTATAACATTAAAAATGATCGTTTTAGAAAACAAAGTTGACACACAAAATAGAAAATGACTTTTATTTGTTTTCCTCGTTTTGAGAATTAACAAAAGAAAACGAGATAGTCATCATCCCTCTCTCCTTTACATGGTGAAACACCCCACGTCTGTTAATGTCACTCACTAAGGGAATGCATTAAGTTTCGTGGAACACTATAGGTAAACAGACACAGAATAATTACAAGACAGAGATAAATAAGGCAGTAGCGGAAAATTTAAACTTTTATTTCAAACATAAGTCATAACTTCGTGGTCCATAATTTCATAAGTCACAAAAACCACTACAATAAAAATACTTTTGTTATGCACCATCAGAGTGCATAAGTAAATAAAAAGCACCATTTCCCCAATAAAAAGAGTTAAGCCATAGTAGAGTCAAGAATTTGAGCCATACTTCAGAAGTTGCTCCTAGCAAGATGATAATTGATTCCTGATTAAGTCTGATTATTTCCTTACTGAGAACCTGGGGGAGAACGGAAGTAAGAAGGAGAAACAACAGGGTCAGACATAAAGTCTGGCGAGTCTAGTTAATTTTAGCCAATAGATAATTAAAAGCAACATGATAGGCATATAAGGTGGATACAAGAGAAATCACTACATAAATGGCAGGTGTGACAAGGTAAGCAAGTTAAGGTATATGTGCCTTACTAATGATAACTCTGCATTATTACTAGTAAAATTGAGATGAAATGATCCCTTCCACTAAGCTGGTAAGCTTGGGTCATACGTCCAAGTATACCCTAACCACTACCCTAATCGATCGGCTCCCTACCTTGTAGATATCCTGTGCTGGCCCCAAAGTAAGAGGTATCACTTCTTAAAGTGGCAACCCATGGTGTGCACAACTATATCTACTGGTGTCATAGTCGTCTTACCCCCTCTGCCCGGCCCATGCACGCACATGTCCCCGGTCGGTTTGCTCCGCCCACACCATCAGCCTCATTTGAATCTCTTACAATCAATCAGCAAGTGTGCCCCTTCTCCGCCTAGTACGGAGGTCTTTACTTGATACCACTTCGGGGTACTGACTGAAATAGGTCCCTCTCAATATGATACAAGCTTTCCCTTTGTCTTGTATCCCCACTAGGTTTTTCTACTGACTATGCATACCTTAGGTGCCTTTAATTACATAGCCCTATACTAGTTATGCTTACCCCAAAGGGTGTCTTTAATTACATAACTTTCTTACATCATCTACTGGTTATGTATACCACTTAGGTGTCTTTAATTACATAACCCTATTACACTATCTACTGGTTATGTATACCACTAAGTGTCTTTAATTACATAACCTTATTGGGTTAAGTATGTAGGCCTAATGTTACCCATCCCCTCTAACATACTTATACCCCCCCCACTACCCATCCAATTTTACTTAACCCTAACTTAAGTCCGTAGTCATATTAAATTAGGTTAAGTAGTCCATTTCTTAACCATGTCCAATTATGGTTATAATGGGCTAGACCTCCCACATTAGGCCTATAACGTGTGGATGTTGGATATGCCGGTCGGGTCCGGGCAGTCTTATTCCACAGTTGGGCCTAACCTCGTGTCTTAGCCCGATTCATATTTGCGTGCTTAGACCTCCCACATTAGGTTCAACATTAGTGGCTGCTGGATATGCCGGTCGGGTCCGGGCAGACTTCCGCCACTAATGTAACCTAACCTCGTGTCATAAGTACAATTTATGATTCCTAATTTTAAATAGCTAAACATTCCAAATTAATTCAAATCTACCTATGTCATTATAGGTAACTCTTTCTATGTTTTCCCATTTGATTTACATGTCCCATTTCCTATTAAACATTACATAAATCATGCCAATTTTAATTCTCTTTTTCCTCGTTTTCTCTCTAACGTATTCGTACGTATTTTGGTGGAATCTAGTATAAAGTATCCTAGCTATAATAATTAAAAGGGAATAACATGTCATGACATAAACATGATCATAAACTGACATAGTAACAAAGTGAATGGACATGTGATTAACATCATAACTAAGTGGACACAATTAATAACTTGTGGCAACTAATATGATCTTTAAGCAAGCATAATGAGATCTAGATCTGATATTAGGTGTTCAATTACCTAGATCGAGCATAGTCATGGCAACATGTTTAGATCAAAAGGTAGATTCACATGTCAAGTTTACAACATATATCAATGTATCACAATATGACAAGTGAAAGGTGATTAGCATAAAAGTTTAGATCCAAGTGATGTCACAATTATCTAAATTAATAGATGTACATCCATTATAACATGGTTACAAGTCAAGATCCATATAAACATCATAATCGAATCACCACAATTATATTAGATCTAGGAAATTAGATATTGTCATGACATAGGGTAAAGTATCATATCAACACAAAATCATACTTTACAACATATCCAATTCATTATCTATCAAACATTACTTTTATTTATCTAAACCTAAAAGTAATCTTGAAACTCACAGCATTAGGTTTAGAGATTTGAGAGAGAATAGATCTGAATTCTGAATTTGATTAGCTAAACCGTTGTTGTAGAATTTGATCTTCTAATTTGACTTGATGGAGAAGAAAGGCTTGCTTTAATTTAGATTAGAGCGGCATGGAGGCACCATGGATGATAACAATGAGATTAGGGTTAGGTTTAGGTGTTTATTTATAGATGATTAGGTAAATTAGGACATTTATATTATATTAGGAACCATCTGAACGATACAGACCAGAAAAACACGTCATCCTGCTAATTCTTGAAAGACATGTCATCATGGAACTCTCCAGAATTCTGCAGATCTGGCTCGGCCTGGGTGCACTTCCCATGTGTGCCAGTGCATTTTTGTTTTGGTGCACCTCACAATTGCGCTAGTTGTTCTGACCCATTTTCTGATTGTTCTGCCTAACTTCCATCGTCCATAACTCCTCCTTCTGTATCCGTTTTACGCAAACTCGGACTCTATCTCAAGCAGAATTCTGAGACAAACGAAATGGAGTAACCTGTTTCACTTAATTCTTCTTTCAAAAATTAATTATTCTTTAATTATCCCTTATGTCCTATTACGGGGTCGTATGTTTTAAAAAGGATTTCGTCCCCGAAATCTCGAAGCTGAAAGGAATGTATGTCCTACCATCCATCATCCATCTACTCATCCATCAATCATGGGCGTCCATTGTCCTTAAAAGATTTCTAATGCTTTCATGAACATATGCAAAGTGTGTGTATATGTCCTTATCCTAATGCAAAATCAGCCGGTCTACTGATTCAGTCGACCTCCTTAATGCAAAACATGATAGTGCTATGCGTCCATTATGTATGCAAAAGAATCCTAATGATACATATCATTTCTATATAAGTGCACAAACATTCATCCAAATGCGACATCCATATGCTAATTCATCCATTTTTATCCATAAAAGAAAAGAAAATGCACACACATTTATATGAAATATGAGCGTGATTGAGCCGATCTTAGTGCCTAATGTGTGTGTATATGCGTCCACAGGCAGCCACTAGCAAACACTTGCATCCATCAAACATAACATGTTTCAAATACATGTTTACATCCATAGGATTCCTATCTAAAGGTCGAAAATATCAAGGATAAAACATACTCTATTGACAGAAACAAGTACTGACAAGATTTAGGAAAAAGGAGTTAAGAACATACCCTCGAAAAGAAAAGGGAACGAAGCTTGAATCTTATCTTCAGATTCCCAAGTTGCATCTTCTGGGTTGTCTCCCTATTGAACCTTTAGCAACTTGATTTCCTTATTGCGCAGCTTCTTAATCTCTGACCCAAGAATACGGGTGGGGACCCGTCTAACTCTCGCCTCCCGTTCCACTTTGACTTCTTCCAACATGCTCGGCTCAACAACTTCCGCGGTGTCATGTAGGCACTTCCGTAGATAAGAGACATGGAAAACGTCATGAACACCATATAAATTTTTAGGGAGCTTTATTCTGTAGGCCATTTGGCCAATACTCTCGGTTATGGGAAATGGTCCCACAAACCTAGGAGCCAACTTCCTAACCGATCCGAAGCGAACCACATTCCTCAAAGTTGATACTTTGATAAAAACTAGGTCTCCTACTTCGAATTCGATGTCAGTCCTTCTCCTGTCTACATAGGACTTCTGCCTATCTTGAGTTGTCTTCATCTGTCATCGAATAAGGTCAATCTTTTCGGATGTTTCCCTAACCATATCTGGTCCAAGCAATAATTTTTCTGTAGATTCCCACCAACAAGTTAGCAATCTACAGGGTCGTCCATACAATACTTCGAAGGGTGCCATACCGATACTAGTCTGATAGCTATTATTATAGGAAAACTCTACTAAAGGAAGATGCTCTTCCCAAGTCCCTCCGAAGTCAAGGATACACAGCCTTAACAGATCTTCTAGAATTCTGTTCACCCTCTCTGTTTTCCCATCGGTCTAAGGATGATAAGCGGTGTTCAAACGCAACTGTGCACCTAATGCTTCGTGCAAGCTCCTCCAAAACTCGCTAGTAAAAATAGGGTCACGATCGCTCACGATGCTGTAAGGAACTCCTTGGAGATGAACTATCTCACGAACATAAATTGTTGCCAACAATGGTGCGGTCCTTTTACTTTTAACTGGAATAAAGTGAACACTGTTTGTGAGTCTATCCACTATCACCCAAATACTAGTACTACCTTTCTTCGATCTAGGTAAACCATCTATGAAATCCATAAAGATGCTTTCCCATTTCCACTGCGGAACCTCCAACGGATGAAGTAATCCACCATGCATCTTTTGCTCAGCTTTGACTTGCTGGCAATCCAAACATTGAGTAACAAATTCGGCCATGTCCTTCTTCATCCAAGCCCAAAAGAAAACCCTCTTCATGTCTTTGTACATCTTGTCACCGGCTGGATGTATAGTCATCTTGGAATGGTGGGCTTCTTCTAGGACTACCTTTATAAAGCTTCCAGTTTGAGGAACACAAAGCCTTCCATATCGTCGCAACCACCCCTTTTCATCTATGGCATACCTACTGAGGTGACTAGAAGTCTCCCCTCTTCTGAGCTCATCCATGATGTCGATAATCTGTGGGTTACCTTGTTGCGAAGTTCCTATCTGCTCCACAAGAGTCGGTCGTATCTTCTAGGATGCAAATAAATCAGGCAAAACTTTGATGGAGGGTCTAAAATAAAAAGCTTATATGAACTCCAAGTTCTTTCTTTCCACAAACAGAGGACTCAAGGCTACCCTCTTCCTACTTAGTGTGTTTGCCACCACATTACCCTTGCCGAGCGTATAAGCAATCTCGAAATCATATGAGGCTAAGAACTCCATCCATCGTTGTTGCCTTAGGTTTAGATCCTTCTGGGAGAATAGATACTTGAGTGATTTATGATTGGTGTATAACTCAAACTTCTCTCCAAGTAAGTAACGACGCCACGTCTTTAGCGCGAAAACTATGGCTGCTAGCTCTAGATCATGCGTGGGGTAGTTCTTCTCATAAACTCTCAACTGTCTACCCCTATAACGTATTACTTTTCCTTCTTGCATCAGAACCGCACCAAGCCCTGTACCGCACGCATCAATGTAAATGGTAAACACCTTACTCCCATCGGGCAAGGCCAAGACTGGGGTTTTTGTCAAAGCCCTTTTTAGTTGTTGGAAAGAAATGTCATAGTCTATGTCCCATGAAAATATCAAATTATTCTTTGTCGGCTGGTGAGAGGGGCTGATATATTTGCGAAGTCCTTAATGAACTTCCTGTAATAACTTGCCAACCCAAGAAAGCTTCTCACCTCAGTTGCATTTTTAGGAATCTGCCAATCTTGCACTGCAACCACCTTCACGGGATCTACAGCTATCACTTCTTTGGAGACTTCATGCCCCAAGAATCTCACCTCTTTTCTCCAAAAATGGCATTTGGAGAACTTTGCTTTTAACTGATGGTCACGGAGAGTTTTTAGAACTTCTCCCAGATGTTGGGCATGCTCTTCTTCAGTCTTGGAGAAGACCAAAATATCATCAAAAAAGACTACAACGAATCTGTTTAGGAACTCCCAAAACACCCTACTCATCAAGTCAACAAAATAGGCGGGTGCATTTTTTAACCCGAAAGGCATAATTAGCCATTCAAAGAAACCGTTTAAAGTTCTAAAAGCAGTCTTATCTATGTTGTCCTTAGCCACCCTCAGCTGATGGAACCCCGTAGCCAAGTCCAATTGAGAAAATACCGAGGCACCAGCAAGCTGGTCAAATAAATCATCAATCCTCGGAAGCAGGTGCCTATTCTTCTTGGTGATCTTATTTAACTCTCTATAGTCAACACACAAATAAAGCGAACCATCCGCTTTAGTTGCAAATACTACTGGAGCACCCCACTTAGATATGCTACGTATGATAAACCCTTTTTCAAGTAGCTCACCTACTTGCATACTCAGCTCCCTCCTTTTACTTGGAGCCTTGTGGCGCACTAGTAATGCAACTAGCTTTGCATTGTCCACCAGATATATGCGGAAGTCGATCTCATGTCTTGGAGGTAAACCCCGTACCTCATCAAAAACATCAGGATAATCTCGAACCACTGGAACAGTTTGCAAATCATCTATGGAAGCATCTAGAAACTCTAGGAAGTTAAGCATAACAGACTCTTGTGGGTCACAAGAAACTTCGAGGGTCTTTCCATAACGAGTCCGGAGTCTAATAACACTCTTCTCACAATCCAAAATGGCCCCGTACGTGATAAGCCAATCCATTCCTAGGATTAACCCATAGCCCATAAACCCGAGCACATACGCGTCGAATTCAAATTTGACGCCCAGCACAAATATTTTCAAACCCCGACAAATCATCGACAAATGAGCCGAACCACCAATGGGGTTTGAAATAACTACGGGATCTACTACCATACTAGTTATTAAATGCATAGATTCAACCGCAGAACTAGAAATAAACGAGTATGAAGCACCAAAATCAAAAAGTGTTCTAACTGGAAAGTTTGAAAGAGAAACTAAATTTTCTACGGAAATTTTTCTACCTCTTTCAGGAGCACCAGTTGCGAGAGCATGCACCTGCCCTCCAGAAGTCCCTGCTCTTTGCCTTCGTCCCTGTGATCCCTATTTCTTCGGGCACTCCTTAGAGAAGTGTCTGAACTCTCCGCAATTAAAGCAACTGGTCTTCCTTCTCTTGCAATCTTTGATCAGGTGGCCCACTTTTCCATAATTGTGACATTTTCTCTTATCCTTGCCTTTAACATCTTTTCACCCTTTCTTCTATTGTTGCTGCTGTTGCTGCCCCTTCTTGGGCCATACCTTCTTGTTCTACGATGTCCACTCAGCTTTCACTTCCTTCTTTTCTCCCTTGTCCTCCTCATGCATTAAGCCCATATCAACAAGCTTTTCAAACGTGGCCCCCATTGGAATATGGGACATTGCTAGCCCATGCAGAGGCTCATTCAGCCCATTAGCAAATTGGAAAGCCCTTTTGCGCAGCGTATCCAGCAGCTCTAAACCGAAGCTTGCCAGCTGGTTGAACTTGTTCACATATTCCTTCACCGTCAAATTTCCTTGTTTGAGAGCTAAGAACCTCTCCATCTGTATGCTTTGTTCCCCTTGGGAAAGAAATTTTATTTCAAACCTCTATCTAAAGTCTTCCCAAGTCTCTACCGGACATCCAGCTTAGGTGACTTCCTATCAAAATGAGGCTTCGTCCTTCAACAGCCAAGTAACTAATTGGATTTTTCTTTGGTCCTCCGCTTCAAAGATTACAATAAGTCCTCGGTCTCCTTGAGCCAGTTCCGAGCTTCTACGAATGTCTCGTTCCTATGGAATGGCTTCCCTCCCATAGCACGGAAGTCCTTGTAGCTCTTGGCGAAGTTATCTGCTTTTGGAGGGGGAGGACTGGTGCAGTTGGGGGAGGAACGTCTCTTTGGCCTTTAGCTAGCGTTGTGGCTTCCGATTACCTACGGAACCATCCGGGTATAGTGACGCCCTTTGGGATATTAGGGATGTTTTGTTCCCTAGACATGCCGGAAAAAAGGAAAAGGAAAAAATTTAGATAGAGGACCGAAGGATACTACATATGGCTCTTTCGGGAATGTTTCTCAAAATAGAATTTTCTTTTTGAAAATGCTTTCTTTAAAACATTTTTGAAAAAAAAATCAAAAACTTTTATCTAATCTGGTAACTTTCAGCTCTGATACCAAGTAAAACACCCTACGTCCATTAATTTCGCTCACTAAGGGAATGCATTAAGTTTCATGAAGCTCTATAGGTAAACAGACACAGAATAATTACAAGACTGAGATAAATAAGGCAGTAGCGAAAAATTTAAACTTTTATTTCAAACATAAGTCATAACTTCGTGGTCCACAATTTCATAAGTCACAAAAATCATTACAATAAAAATACTTTTGTCTTGCACCATCAGAGTACATAAGTAAATAAAAAGCACCATTTCCCCAATAAAAAGAGTTAAGCCATAGTAGAGTCAAGAACTTGAGCCATACTTCAGAAGTAGCTCCTTGCAAGATGATATTTGATTCCTCATTAAGTCTTATTATTTCCTCTCTGAGAACCTTGGGGTGGGGGAGGGACGGAAGAAAGAAGGAGAAACAACAGGGTCAGACATAAAGTCTGGCGAGTCTAGTTACTTTTAGCCAGTAGATAACTAAAAGCAACATGATAGGCATATAAAGTGGATACGAGAGAAATCACTACATATATGGCAGGTGTGACAAGGTAAGCAAGTTAAGGTATATGTGCCTTACTAATGATAACTCTGCATTTTTACTAAATAACTGAGATGAAATGATCCCTTCCACTATAAGCTGGTAGGCTTAGGTCATACGTCCAAGTATACCCTAACTACTACCCTAATCGATTGGCTCCCTACCTTGTAGATATCCTGTGATGGCCCCACAGTAGGAGGTATCACTTCCTAAAGTGGCAACCCATGGTGTGCACAACTATATCTATTGGTGTCACAGTCGTCTTAGCCCCCTCTACCCAGCCCATGCACGCACATGTCCCCGGTCGGTTTGCGCCGCCCACACCATCCGCCTTGTTTGGATCTCTTATAATCAATCAGTAAGTGTGCCCCTTCTCCGCCTAGTACATAGGTCTTTACTTGATACCACTTCGGGTTACTGACTGAAATGGGTCCCTCTCAATATGATACAAGCTCTCCCCCTTGTCTTGTATCCCCACTAGGTTTTTCTATTGACTGTGTATACCCGTAGGTGTCTTTAATTACATAGCCCTGTACTAGCTATGCTTACCCTAAAGGGTGTCTTTAATTACATAACTTTCTTACATCATATACCGGTTATGTATACCACTTAGGTGTCTTTAATTACATAATCCTGTTACACTATCTACTGGTTATGTATACCACTAGGTATCTTTAATTACATAAACTTATTGGGTTAAGTATGTGGGCATATATATATATATATATATATATATATATATATATATTACTCGTCCCATCTAACTTACTTAACCCCCGACTACCCATCCAATTTTACTTAACACTAACTTAAGTCCATAGTCATATTAAATTAGGTTAAGTAGTCCATTTCTTTACCATGTCCATATAATGGGCTAGACCTCCCACATTAGGCCTATAACGTGTGGATGTCGGATATTCCGGTTGAGTCCGGGCAGTCTTATTCCACAGTTGCGCCTAACCTCGTGTCTTAGCCGGATTTGTATTTGCGTACATAGACCTCCCATATTAGGTTCAACAATAGTGGTTGCTGGATATGCCGGCCGGGTCCGGGCAGACTTCCGCCACTAATGTAGCCTAACCTCGTGTCATAAGTACAATTTATGATTCCTAATTTTAAATTACTAAACATTCCAAATTAATTCAAATCTACCTATGTCATTATAGGTAACTATTTCTATGTTTTCCCCATTTGATTTACATGTCCCATTTCCTATTAAACATTACATAAATCATGCCAATTTTAATTCCCTTGTTCCCCGTTTTCTCTCTAACGTATTCGTACGTATTTTGGCGGCATCTAGGCTATAAAGTAACCTAGCTATAATAATTAAAACAGAATAATATGTCATGACATAAACATGATCATAAACTGGCATAGTAACAAAGTGAATGGACATGTGATTAACATCATAACTAAGTGGACATAATTAATAACTTGTGGCAATTACTATGATGTTTAAGCAAGCATAATGAGATCTAGATCTGATATTAGGTGTTCAATTAACTAGATCTATCATAGTCATGGCAACATGTTTAGATCAAAAGGTAGATTCACATATCAAGTTTACAACATATATCAATGTATCACAATATGACAAGTGAAAGGTGATTAGCATAAAAGTCTAGATTCAAGTGATGTCACAATTATCTAAATTAATAGATGTACTTCCATCATAACATGGTACAAGTCAAGATCCATATAAACATCATAATCAAATCACCACAATTATATTAGATCTAGGAAATTAGATCTTGTCATAACATAGGATAAAGTTTCATATCAACACAGAATCATACTTTACAACATATCCAATTCATTGTCTATCAAAGCATACTTTTATTTATCTAAACCTAAAAGTAATCTAGAAACTCACAGCATTAGGTTTAGAGATTTGAGAGAGAATAGATCTGAATTCTGAATTCTGAATTTGATTAGCTAAACCGTTGTTGTAGAATTTGATCTTCTAATTTGACTTGATGGAGAAGAAAGGCTAGTTTTAATTTAGATTAGAGCAGCATGGTGGCACCATGGATGATAACAATGAGATTAGTGCAAGGTTTAGTTGTTTATTTATAGATGTATTAGGTGAATTAGGACCTTTAGATTAGATTAGGAACCATCTGAACCATACAGACCAGAAACCACGTCATCCAGCCAATCCCTGAAAGACACGTCATCATGGAACTCTCCAGAATTCTGCAAATCTGGCTCGGCCTGGACCTACTTCCCAGGTGCGCCAGTGCATTTTTGTTCTGGCGCACTTCACAAGTGCACCAGTTGTTCTGACCCATTTTCTGATTGTTCGGTCTAACTTCCATCGTCCATAACTCCTTCACTATGTATCTGTTTTACGCAAACTCGGACTCTATCTCAAGCAGAATTCCATGATGAATGCAATGGCGTAACCTGTTTCACTTAATTCTTCTTTTAAAAATTAATTATTCTTTAATTATCCCATATGTCATGTTTTAAAATTACGGGGTGTTACACGTGGTCCCCTCCATCACCCTTTCACTTCCTCCATCATCCCTTAACTTTTTTAATGTTTTGTTACCAATATTGAAATCTCAAAACTCAAAATATATTTCAAACCAAACACTACATGAGCTTTTAACAGATTTTGCTTAGTTAAAAAATGAGTTTTTTTTTATATATCTATGCATTATACCAATCTGATAACAAAATTTTCTTCCTGCGTTGGAGATGAATTTTGGAAACAGATAATGTCACTAGTGGCAATGTCCTTGGAAGTATTTTTTTACTAATTTGACAAGTTATTTCAGCTGCATCAAAAGCCTATGTAAGTATTTTGGCATTCTGCAATCAAAATATTGGAAGTGACGAGAGCATATTTTGGCGTTCTACAATTCACATCACAAACAACAAAAGATGGAGGGCACGATTATTACAAACACGCCTACTAGAAGATGCACCATAACAAAAAAGCAGTATCCTTGCTTTAATTAAGAAGCGAAGAAAAGAGACTGGCGTAGAAGAACAAATTTCAGTGACAACCTTGCCTCGGCCTAGAAAGTCATGGAGCGGAGACTGATAAACTACGTATCTATTTATGCATTGTTTCTGATAAACTATGCATCACACGGCGAATTACAAATGATAATGCTTAATATATGACAGGCAGTTGTTTTTACTTTTTAGTCCCACATCGTGAACTTTGCAAGAAAGAAGCAACAAATGGCTTATAAAACAAAGGCACTGACTGACTGGGAAAAGCATCTTTGCACTAGGGGAAATGACGTAGCTAATGAGGTTTTACCGAGGCCCTTTGATTGCTAGTTGAAAACTATTTCCAAACCCCCCCTTGGTTTCAGGTTCATCTTGAAGCCATCGAGAATTTCTGGAAGGGCTCCCTTTGATTTGGGTAAATCTCTACAATTTTAAATCAAAGAGTATAAAATTTTTAACATTGATAGTACATTGACATATAGTTTAAATAAAGTTATAAAGCTACATAGAAATATTTCAATAGACTTACAATTGACCTCTACAATTTTTTGTTTTTTTAAATAATTCATGACAGCATCATTAGATAAATTCTTAAATAGATCCTTTTCAATATATAGAACCAAACTATCATTCAACCATTGATCACACATTCAGTTGCGAAGTCGATTCTTCACCATCTTCATTCCAAAAAATGGTCGCTCTACAGTTGCAGTTGCAACCAGTAGTATCAAATCCAAAGTAAATAGTTTATAAACTAATGGATATGTCATATTTCTTTTACTTTTGACCATCGTTTGAGTAATATCACTCAATCCCTTTAAATCTGAAGAATCTACATTTGTTCGTACATCCATAATAAAAGTCTCAAGTTAGTTTGACAATGCTAAAATGTCAATGGTCGAAAAATATTTTGGATAAAATTGAGCCGATCGAGTCAATTTTTGGTTGTCAAAAGCAAGAAAAGAGTGAAGTATTCAAGCATGCAACACAAAGTAACAATTTGATTTTTGCTTCATTAAACCTATTATTTAGCACATGTAGCTAGTTGCATATCTATGATGGTGATGTATAATTCAAAATGATAATGGTGAAAATTTGCGATCTCTTCAGCTTTACGACGCGATCTTCCACGAATAACATACAAATCATCCATATTTGGAACTAAAATTAAATGTTTGCCACAAAATATACAAACATCTTCTGCTAAAGCATTCCATCCATTATCACTCAACATTTAAAGTCATTTTTAGAAATATCAACCAACCTCATAGCATTTTCTGTATCTTGATCTTTTCTTTGCAAATTCAAAGTTCAAACATTGCAGTTTAAACATTGCAGTTGCAGTGCAATTGCAGATAGAAGATGAGCAAATTGTACGGGTTTTTTTTCAAATTCAAAGTTCAAACATTGCAGTGCAATTGCAGGCGGAAGATGGAGCAAATTATATGGTATTTTTCCAAATTCTCAATTCCAGTAATAGAAAACATAAAGTTACCCCCAATTTCAATTTCAAAATCCCTAATTTCAAATAAATATAGGATGAAGCAACAATACCTTTATATTCCAACCACTCAGTCGGAGAATAGCGAAGGCGATGAAGAGATGTTGGATCAGAGAATAAGAGGCGTCGATTAGGAGATGAATGGAAGTGTCGTCTCTGATTTGAAGAGACATCTGCTAGGATACAAAGAGACGTCGGTCGGAGATGAATACCTAATTTTTATTTGAAGAAAAATTAATAACAGGAGCGGAGAGGAAGGATACGGGAAGGATACGTTAGTATTTGTATTAAGTAAAGTTAGGAATTAGGGTATTACTTGTAATTTTTTAAAACTTCAGGGGGGTCACTTGGCCCTCCTTGCCTCTATTTAAATACGCCTATGTGTGAAACTATAGTGTTACCATATCACAATTGTTGGTAACTTGCTTGCATTTAGACTGCTTTTTTCAGATTTTGACGTTGGGGGTGGCTTGCTTGGGCTTGGCTTTCTATGCTTTATAACTTTATACCTAGCATATAAAATTTATATTTAAAAAAGCACAGCTAGATCTAATCCTATATCTACACTATGCTTATCCCCCAGTAGATCTATTTATTAACATCAGCCAACATGAGTACAATTGCATACCGAATTTTCACGTGCATCATTTGTATACTTTTGGTCAAGCTCACTATTAGATCCAAAAATGGTTCTAATACCCAATTCAATGATAAGTGAAAGAGAAAAACAAAGATAACACACGATTTATAGTGGTTTGGCATTAAAGAGCTTACGTCCACTTTATACCTCTTTGATTGATGATTAAAGTTCAAATACAATGCTTGTTTTCACTCAATCTCACTCTTATAATGAATAATTTCACTCAATCTTTGATGAAATATGCTCTAAAAGTTGATGATGATCTGAGTAAAACAGTGAAATTCGGTTTCTATGGAAGAGAGAGTCAACAATTTGCCAAAACATCCCTTCAAATGAGGTTTGGCGGTGTATTTATAGGCAGAAATTCCCCCTGGAAGGCTTACGGTTTGGGTACATGTGGAGATCATCCCATCAAAATTGGGTTCGGAGGAAGCGAGATGGTGACAATGCATTCTGATCGTGGGTGAACGTGGGAGAGTGGGTTCGTAACTGCTCCGTGTTTTCATGGAATCGTGATTTCCAGGCACAGCGCCATTGTTCGGATCGGAAGGTTAATGGGGGCTCGGATTGGAGGGCGCCGATCTGATCCGGATGTGCCTTCTATTTATCATCTCCTAGGCTGTTTTCTTCAAAGTGAAAAGGTTTGGTTCGGGGGTCTCCGAACCGATCCGATTTGCTATTACAAATTTTCCCTTCATACTTATTCGTTGAATCATGTCTTAGCTTTGTAGCCTAACCACAAAGTAGGCTAACATTTTGCCCCCTCGAAGTACGCTCTTATCGATGATGGAGTGTGCTTCGATATAGTCTGTCTATTAGTCTCTGAATTAAAGTCATTGAACAATTTCTTCCATTCGCTTGTAAAGTTATGATGCTTCACTAAGTCGCATCTCTTGTTATCTATAAATACGTTATGGGATGCATAAATTACTTCCATTGTTTCCAATAACTTCGAGAATTTCATTTGATGTCTAGATAGTTCTTCCAGGTAAATTTTTGGAACTTATGATTTGCTACATCCTCCTTTAGATTGGTTTTGTGTGCTAAATTAACTTTGGTGATTATGGTTCAGATTATGTCTACCCGATCTGGTTCGTGTTTCGATCACCATCACATCGATGGGCTTAAGTGCTTTATGCTGGCCTGGACCATCTGCTGATCGGACCGGCTTGGAGTGTCTAATCCACCAAAACATGAAGGGACACCCACCTCGTTCGCATATATATATTTGCACACTCTTCTTTAATTCCTCACTTCCTGCCGCCGCTTTTTTCATTATCAAAACCCTAATCCTTAAATTGTGGAGAAACTCACCCAATTCTCGAAACAAACTCATAGGTGGGGCTTCGATGTTTGATTAACTTGGTTTTAATCGATTCTAACCTTGCATAGAAGCAATTTGAGAAATTCCGTTTGATGTCACATCAAGCTTGACGCTGTGTCTCCCGTCCCCTCACCATCGTCGTTGGCGGCCTCGTCGCCACCTCGAGATGGCTGTAGAGGAGGTATGAGCTGGTGTTGGATGCATTAATTCATAGATGCTTTTCCATGGTTGTGCTTTTAAAGAGGGAACGGGTTTGATGTCGCTAGGTAAATGGAGAACAAGAAGAAGAGGAAGAATAAGAGAAGAGTGGGGTCGGTTTGAGGCGGAGCGGAAGGTCTAGGGGTACTTAAGTTCAGGCATGTGGTGTCGGTTCGGGTCGGAGGAGATGATGATGGTTGAAGTATTAAATTTGGTTGAATGGATAGGTTTGAATTTCAGAGGGGTTAATGTGGTTCGGTTCGGTGTTAGCCGATCTGAATGATATCTTCTTCCTGTAGCTCTATCCGATCTGATCCCTTTCATCCTCACTTTTCGAATAAATCCGCTCAGGAAAAGCACTAGATCTGATCCGTTCATACTATGGGCTCTCGAACCAATTCACTTTTATAAATGACATCCGAACCGATTTGACTGTGATATATGTATCCGAACCGATCCGCAGTCATCTAATATGAAACATATGAATGATTCAACCAACTTAATCAGCATTGGCTATGGCTTGTGACTTTATAAACAGTTAGAATAGAGCCTCCTTAACTAAACTGAACCTCTGGGACTACTATGAACACATAATTGCTTTATCAACTTTCGCGTTGCACTCTTTCACATTGCCCGTTATCCCTATTAGTCTTGAATTTAACGTTGTACACACTTGCTCAACTTATTGCACACATAGGGGGCACGGGTAATTATACTCTAACTCTGTTGTTTCTGTGGTAGTACAGCAGTAATGACTGAAAGATGCTTGTCTAGATTAGCAAAGAGAAGCGAAACTGTAAGAACATCTAAGAATCCCACTGTTGAGGATGTATCCTCTACTTTATATTCTGGTTAGAATAGTGCAGGTTCGGATTACGAACCAGGGGTCCAAGAGAGTGAAGTATCCTTCGGAGGTGATGAATTTATGGGTGAGGAAGAAGAGGGAGGAGTTGGAGACAACCGTGCTCCATACGAGTTTGAAAATGTTACAATTTTGGAGAATCCAAGCGATTCTGTTGCATCAACGATTGACAACGATAAACTTGCATGGATATGTCTAAAGCATGGGATTCTTCGAAGAGATACTGAGTTGCCCTCGAAAGTAGATTGTCCTCATAATCCACTGGAAGGGTACATGGCCATCGCTAGATTAACATGCCTTGTTGGGGCGATACCTCCATTTTTGCCTTTCGTCGTTGATTTTCTGAGACAACTGCGAATTGCCCCCATGCAACTTCATCCCGACTCCTATGCTTATTTGTATACTCTGTCCATAGTATATAAAGAAATTCTAGGTGCATAATTTACTTTTGAGGAAGTTCATTTCTTTTACAATTTGAAGCATCGGACCCAAGATACCCCGTATTTTGTATACTTTGAATCGGTATCAAAAAGGAAAATCATCACTGTCCCATATAGCAGCAAAGCTGATGACCCGAAACCTGAATGGTTTTACATTAAACAGCAACCGGGGTGTGCCAAAAGATGGCTTAAATCAAGTAAGGACGTCATCCTTTGAGTTCTAGTTCCGATCTCTATTATAAATATATTAAGTATTGCTTATTTTCACTTGCAGTTCCCAACCTGCCACAAGAGGAGCATCAGGTGCAATTGAATCGGTTACTCAACGACCGCTTAATAGATGAATATCTTCATCGGCACCGCTTAGTCGCTATAACTCGTAGCATAGGTCATGGGGAGGGCCCTCATATGTATATACCTCCGGTCGAGAGGCGAATTGAAATTTTACCCGAGCATGGGGAGAGTTCAAAGGGCCCGACGATACCTCAAAAGAGTCCTTCTCCATCTTCAACTTAAGATGACAAATTATCGAATATAGCAAAAAAAGATAGAGATAAATACATCACTCCTGAGGGTGCAGCCACTCCTGAAAGACCAGTTTCCCCAATAGAGTTGTCAGTTGTTCCTCAAGGGGATAATCCCACTGTAGATGATTCTATATATCGGGGTTTAGGGAACCTTCCCTTGCCCGAGAACCTTTACACTTTGGAAGATTTCACGACGAATCCTCTCACCTTCACTTCTGAAGAAGAAGTTACTCCTGTGAAGGCCGAGGGGATCGCACATACCGGCCTCACCTCAGGCTTCGGTCTGTTAGGGGGTATATCACTTAGGATATACACCTCACTCTATCACTGCACGTCACAGCGCTTGTGCTTTAATTTAATGTTGATTCTAACACTTTCTCGTTTCGTTTTATAGGACAAATGGGGTGTCCTCATTACTACCCGAGAGATGTTCGTTCGAGCATTCCCCCAATGGATTCTGGTGTAAGGCATGATCAGCATGAGAGTCGAGGCAGAGATGATAAAAGGAATCGGCCTCCACAGCCTTATCGGTCCTCCTACTCTCGATCCCTGCATCGCAAAGATTTAGACAAGCATAAGGGTTAACCTTCACATCGTGAGGGGGATAAGCATGCATCTAAACCTCCTGCTTCATCTAAAGACAAAACTCCTCTAGAAGGCTCTTCGAAGAAAGGACCCGATTCAAAAGAGAAACAAAAAGAGTCGGGGAAAGGAGTAGAGAAAAGCAGGCCCATTGTGAAACTAAAACATCGCACTATCGACATCACCACTATGAGGCCAGTTATACTTGATGATGAGAACCAGGCCAGACTAAAGCTCCTGAAAGAACAATTTCCCGAACACCATTTTGGGCACTTGCACTTCATCCAGAAGCTCAAACCAGTAGATCATGACAGCGCTACTGAAGTCAAAGTGAAAATAGATTTTTTGGATTCTCAGTATAAGGAGATGAAGAAGTACTCAAGACCCTTTCCAAAATCATTAGCGATCTAATCGCCGATGTAAAGACAATGAGTGATGTTGTCAAATACGATGCAAGGGCTACCGAAAACTCTGAGAAAGATCTTGAGAATGCCCAAGCCAAACTTGCCCTTGTGCAACGCGATGCAAACAATTATAAACAACAATTTGAAGAACTACAAAAGCGTTATCATTCTGAGCTTGAGTCCCATAGTCAGGAGCGCATAGATTTAAAGAAACAAGCTGAGGGTGTTAAGTCTAAAAGCACTGCTACAAAGCTTGTTTGCACTCATCTCGAGTAGGAGAAAGCAGAATTAGCCAGAAAGAACGCCGAGCTTGAAGCCAAATTGCTGGAGGTTGAAAGAAGGGAAACTCTTGCCAAAGGGAATGCGAGTGTAGCTTTACAACAAGTCGAGAAAGTCAATGATCAACTTGCAGATTCTAAAAAAGAGTTGGATGATAATTCTTAAACTATGATTGGATTTTTTGCTCAGGTGATCCATCACCGAGACTTTGCATGGCTGAAAGATTATCCTACCCCTTGGTATATGAATGGGATCAAATAGTTGAATGGGAAAAGCAAGAACCCCATGTGGATTCGATCGATGAGAACAAGTTAATGGAGAAATATCTGAGGGGTGAGGAAACAACATGCTTGGCTGAAGGGCGCAAGCTTATTGCTGCTTCTATTGAGGATGGGAAACGTCAGGCCAAGGGGAAAGAAACTATCAAAACCGGTTCTTCTTCTTTTGCCCCTGGAGCTACCGAAAAGGAAGGATATTATCCAGAGAACCCGGGGATTCCCAAGGCATCTTTATTATATCCTATTACCGAAACAAATTTGGAGACTCCTATTACTCATGTTGAAAAATCATCCAAAGGCATCTCCATTTTTTCACCTCAGTTTGTTAAAGTCATCTCAACTTTTCGTCAAATGGTTGGACAAACAATTAAAGAATACGAGTTTTCTCCTGAGTTAAGAACCGTTTCATCTCGTTCTGTAGGTGCAAAGACCACTGAGAAGATGGATGAGCAACTAGGAGAAGCCACTGGATTAAAACCTGCTAAAAAGGTGTTGGAGAAAAAGGATGAAACTACTAGCTCCGAACCTGCAGAGAAGGTCGGAGAAAAGGAGGATGAGGTTGCTGGCAAAACTATTCTTCCATCTGATTCTGAAGTTCCCAAAGATGAGTACATAATAGATGCCTTGAAAGATGATGGTGGTAATGACGGGCATGATGAGGATGACGAGGTTGTCATAAATGGTGATTCGGTGAATGCTGACAACATGACTTTGGCCGATATGAAGGTGAAGCAAAATAAACTTCTGAAAGCCAAAGTTGAGGAGGAAGATCCCGTGAGTCTTAAACCTCTTGCTGTAGTCCTTTCTGGGTCAAGATTAGTTGTTAAACCTTCAACTAGGTTAATCATTGGGGAGCTTACTAAAAATTCTGTAACGGCAAGGAATTTCGCTCGGTCCGAACCAGTCGCTAAACCGACCCAGACCGTTCGAAACGCCCTATCGTTTGAGAACACGACAAAATAGAACGCATACAGAAGAACATTTCATTGTATATTACAACAATGCATCAGATTACAAGAATATACAGAGTATAAATGAATGTTACACAGAAATATCAGAGATTTAAATTACATTTAAATACATAGCAGCGGAAAAATAATACAATACACAACTAGAATGAGATATACGGATACAAAGCTTTCCGGATATCGTTCCAGCTGTAAACCAGGATCCTGTGAATATAAATCTGCAAAACCAAAACTACTAGCTGCCCGTGTCAAAATAAGGGCACCCAGAGTTTAGGTTAAAACAATAAACTCCAGGTCAGTCATGTGACTGGTGTGAGAACTAAAACAGTTATTAATCTTTATTTTAAATCATTAGGTGAATCAAGGGACCACGCCGTATAACACGGAACGGGTTTCCTCCCAAGAATACCAGTGCATAAAACAAACAGCGCAATGCTAAATAAAGAAAAATGAAGCTGTTATAAGACCCAGGTCCCATCACACAATGCAACGCAGCCGAGGATAGGGTTTTCCCTTATAACAGCCAAAGAATGCTTGATACGGTTAAAACAAATCGTCTGATACTATAATAAGTGCATAGTGTATAAAACAACTTCAAATCATAAGTATCAATCATAGGCGGCATGAGCGTCCCATGCCACTATGTCGCCATATATAGGTTTACAAATAAAACCGCAAAGTCACGTATTTGGAAATTGGATTTCCGTCTATGAACCGAGGCAAAAGATAGTCCTCAACCGATTCGTGACTCTCTAGCCCGAGCCACAGGACCCAGACTCAGGTGAGCCCTTGGAGCGACAGGGCCGGTCCACCGATGTGGATTAAAATGCCTGAACACTACGTTTCCCCACCCTATGGGGTGTAAGTCTGGTCCGTCAGCCGACCAGAAGCATCGGCCGAAACCGATATAACCGAGGCGCCTCGCAACAGCAACAACCACATAAGTCAAACTCGTCAGGGCGTGTAAAACCACTGACGCCACTTCTAGCTAGAAAGAAACGCAAGTCCTCCCTGAGGTCCGTCTCCCGTTTTTGGTTCATACCGGGTGTGAAACTCGCGAATCAAACGTTACACAAAGCTACGCCACAAAGGCCTTGCTTTGATCATCACCACAAGACTTTGCTTTTCAACAGAAGCCTCGATCAATTGCCACTTAGGCATGCCACACAGGCAATTCACTCCATGCGTTTGATATCCATCAATATATAACCCCTGAGCTCGTACGTCTCAGAGAAGGGCGTTAAGCAAGAGAATAAATTCTCCGCCGCCAAACAGATATATATTTAATAGAGATCAATCACACGGACTAAAATCCAATGTCAGACACACAGTCCATTTACAAGTCCGTTCTGGGTCTGAACGAAACCGGAGGCACCTAGTACCCCGCATCTCCATCGATCTCCAAGTACGTCTGGACGATCACTAACTGTTTCCATCTTCTTGGGTGTACAGCCCAATCAAGATCATCAGTAATTACCCAAACGACGTGAAGACCTCCGGTCTTCGACCACCGTCTTCATCTTCGACTTATCGTCGTATCAGTTATTCCGAATGGGATAAACCCGGTCTTTCCGAATAACTCGCGTATATTTTAAATAAGTGTTACACAAACACAACATACGCCTCATTCCAATTCATCAGTCACTAACCGTAAATTAATCAAGAGAATAATTCCCCAAATATTAACCCCGAAGGCCGAAACCAACATCAGATCAATATCCAGAAAACCATTCTGCTTGGCTAACCGACAGTTAATTTCTAATTTCACATTCATAGGGAAAGGTTCCCATTAATTTTATCAAAGATAAATTCTTTAATTTATTCTTTAATCTACTTTTGAATATCAATTCAAACTAGTCGGGATTAACGAAACTTACCGAAGTAATCATTTGTTTTAATTTCCCGATCCCAACCTATTTATCCCATGAAGTAAAACTGGTAATACTTCATATCTAACACCACAGTGTTATCGGTAAATTCAATTACCATTTCACGTACAAATCTAATTAAAGATTTAACTATCGCCTGGAGCAAAACTGGTGATACTCCATTTTCGATCATTTCAATCTAATTAAAGATTCATTAAAACTCCACTTAGTTTTAATCTTCGGCTGGGTTAAAGAATCAGTGTCATTTAAAACACGGCTCACGATAAACCCAAAATCACATTCATTAATTATCGGGTTAAAGAACAAGTGTTATTTAAAACACTGTTCACGATAAACCCAAAAATCACATTCCATTAATTGTCGGGTTAAAGAACGAGTGTTATTTAAAACACTGTTCACGATAAACCCAAAAATCAATATCAATTCAATTCCAATTAAATATTATTTAATTGGTACACTTCATTAAATCTAAATAAAAAGATTTAATCTTTTTCTCAACTGGGTTCAAGAACAGTGTTAGTGAAGACACCATTCACGACAAACCCAAATCACATTCGATATTCAATACAAGGCTCTGAATAGAAAATATATCGGCTTATATTCAATATCGAATTCTACGACTAACAAATGTCGTATTGGAAATAACGATATAAATATATATCTTTCAAATTTCCATAACAACACCTGTATAATCACGAATTCCAACATCGAAATATTCCGAAGACAATTTCGATTCAAATCCACTCCAATGCAATCATTGGAAATTTTGGTTATCTTTAAAACCCTTTTCAAATTCAATTTATTTATTTCAAAATAAATAGAATTATATTTTTAGTTCAAAACTAGTTCATTTCGATAAAAATCTATTTTTATCTTCTCAAATATGGAGTTTTTCATCCCAAATCTTCACAAATCATTTCTTATGATTTTACACAAATTATTACTATTTTTAATAATTTTATCAAGGCCCGTACAGTCGATTTCCATCAATGGCCATCGAACTGCACTTACAACGACCTTTTTCGAATTTGATTTGGACGTATCTCCAAATCCAACCGTTAGATTTCAGATTTCTAATATTCGTTAGAAAGCTCTTTTCGATACGAACCCAACGGTTCCGGTTTTAGGAGAATCCGACGGTCGGATCTCCCGTAATGTCCGTTTGAAATAAATGGTCGAAATTCACGAACTGCCGCGGCGCGGCGCGTTCTATTCAGGCCATTATATTAAATATATAATATATATAATATATATTTCGTCGATTTCTATTTAAAACGAATTATATAAATAGTTTTAAAATCGTTTCAAAAGCTATTTCAACTTTCTTTTCAATTCAAATCAAAATTGAATTCTTCTTTATAAATTCGTTTTAAAATCCATTTCTATTCAATTCAAATTTCAATTTGAATTCATTTCAATTTGTTTTAAATTCAATTCGAATTCGAAGTCGTTTTCAATTCAATTCATTTCGAAATCGTTTTCAATTCAATTCATTTCGAAATCGTTTTCAATTCAATTCATTTCGAAATCGTTTTCAATTCAATTCATTTCGAAATCGTTTTCAATTCAATTCATTTCGAAATCGTTTTCAATTCAATTCATTTCGAAATCGTTTTCAATTCAATTCATTTCGAAATCGTTTTCAATTCAATTCATTTCGAAATCGTTTTTAAAATCGATATAAATATCGTTCACGTCAAAATGGCGTCAATCTAATCAACACGGCTTCATATATTCCTTTATTTTCAAATATTCTATTTCAAATATTTCTTTTTCAAATATTTCTTTTTCAAATATTTCTTTTTCAAATATTTCTTTTTCAAAACTGGAATGAGGCCCAATCAATTACCATATAAAATTAATTATATGGATTTTCATACAACACATGTATATAATAGCATGGAAAAATAATCAACCATCAACCAAAGTGCACTACACTGTATAAGCATCAAATATAGATATTCAACGCTTATAACAGCCTGTCAATCAATCGATCGACACATTTAATCAATCAGGATGAGTGAACTTCAAATTTCATCCTAACACCCGTGTGGGGTTTCAAACAATCTAACACAGATTTTATTTGTGCAGTTGGGCGATGTGTAAAATTTATCGACCCAATCAATATCCTTCAAATAGGTGTACATAAACAAACCGTCTGGTTTGTAAATGAATATTTATTTATTCACTTTCACTATATTCATATTCACGTTAAAAATTATATTTTTAACGATAAAACATTTTATTCCAATATATGAATTTCTATTATTCATTTACACAATAAAATGATATTTTTATTTTCTAACATATTTTAGAAAATTTCGGCGGCATAACGGCACGATACTAGAAACGGGACAAGGCCTAGCCTAATCCCCGGTCTAGTGAAGGCCCACGCCATTCACACATCAATCAAATTCACTTTCGTTATGCAAACCACAAAATTTGGAGTAAGAGTCTAACCTAGCCTTACTCCTTCGCCTTATAACGGAGCACGTCTAATCCTAACCAATTTATCGATTCGATTTTTTTTCACACCACAAACCACATTCAAACCAATATCGCAATCAATCACCAAACAGTCAAACAAACAAGTCCATGGTCTGTGGACGATTGTGTCGGGTGCTACTAAGCACCGTCTGCATCCTAGTATATATATATAACTAGAAATTTAAATTGAAGAGTGAGAAGTTCTCACTTATAGCTATCCAGGCTCCACGGCACTTCTTATGCAGGAAATCTTCACTGTTCTCGTCGATATCACTTTCTTCGCCCGTATTCTCTACATATGCAAAAATCGAATTTTTACTTCGCTATTCAATATATAAAAATCGAATTTTCTAATATAAAGATTATATTTTTAATATTCCTATGATGTAAAAATTATATTTTTAATTCTCTACCTAACCAAAAATCATATTTTTACATCATCTATATAGTAAAGACTATATTTTTAATACTTTAAAAATATAAAAATCATATTTTTAATACTTTAAAAATATAAAGATCATATTTTTACTACTCTATTTTCTATATAAAGATCTCGTCTTTTTACATAAAAAGATTTTAGCTTTTCAAATATAAAGATTGAACTTTTTCTATGCAAAAATCTAATTTTCTTCTAAATTCAAAAATTTGTTCTTTTCTATTTCAAAAATCCGGTCTTTTACTTGTTAAAAAAACTAAAATATATTTTCTTTCAAAACAATGTATGTATTTGTTTTCAAATGAAAGAGGTTTCTATTTTTCTATAACAATGCTATTTTTCTAAACAAATCTATTTTTATTTCTAAACAAATCTATTTTTTTTTTTCCTAAATCAAAACTACGATCCTTTTTCTAAACGAAAATATGAACTTTTACTTAGATAAAAATCCTATCTTTATTCTCTAATCATTTTAAAAAAAGGTCAAATCTTTTATATCTCAAAAATCACATCTTTTATAACTCAAAATAAAATCAGTTTTTAAATTATGTTAAAATCAGTTTTTAAATTATGTTAAAATCAGTTTCTAAGTTATGACAAAATCAGTTTTTAAAACAATAAAATAATCAGTTTTTAAAACAATAAAATAATCAGTTGAAAGAAAAAAAGAGGACTTACGGGGGGGGGGGGTTTAGCAGGTCGTCGGAGGGCTTCTCGAGGCGGAGGTGGAGTTGTCGGAGTCGTTCAGGTGGGTGGCGAGCTTTGGGGGCTGCGGTGCGATGTCTTCTCACGGAGGCGCAGCGTTTCTGGGCGGAGAGGCTCGCGTGGTCGAGCTCGAGCTCTGGCAGGGCGGCGGTCGATGGCAGCAGGGGGGCGCGGGTCGTGCAGTCGATCGGAGGGAGGTCGGCGATCGATTTAGACTTAGGGTTTTTTTTTTTTTTTCTGGTTGACATCAAAGTGAACGGGGGGGGGGGGGCCAAGGCGAGATTAAGGGGAAGAAAGTTTTTTTTTTTATAATAATTTATTTAATTTCTTTTAAATTTCAAAACTTCATGCTTATCGAAACGAACTCTAATTTAAACTCAACGACTGCCGCCCCTAGCGTTTTACCCTCATTCCGAACACAATGGGATATGTATCGTAGGTTGATTCGACTGTTTGAATCAGTTTCCGTTAAATTTACATTTAAATCTATATATTGAATTTTAAACGTACATTTCGAATTACCGGGGTTACATACTAACTCTATAAATTCCACAAAAATATTTTCTAGCTTCGTACTGACGATACGGTCCTAACAAAACTAGTTTCGTCGTATTCTGAGACCGTTGGAAAAATGGCCAATTTCCAGTCGATTAAAATCAACTGAAACTGGTCAAACGCGTTTTCTTTTGCCACACTCACATATTGATTCGAAAAATTATGAAATTTGAAACCTAGCAATAACTTTACATCCCGGACCCAACAAAACTGGTTTCGTCGAAATCCGAGGTTGTTTGCAAAATGGCTATTTTTAAGGGCTATATATTATATTAAAATATATATAAATTCCACAGCGACTATTTCTAATTTTCAACTGGACATATCTCATCATTTATAAAGTGAAATCTCAGTTTCTCAACTTCGTTGGAAAGATATCATCAATTAGATCCTAATGTTTTTGGTTTCACAAAAATCCGGATTGTTTTGCACCCGGTACATTCAATTGAAGTTTGAAATCGAATTATCGAACTACCGCGCCATTTTTAATTCTATTTATAATTATATATAAATATTTATATTCTAACGACGACGCGTATAATATATACGTTCGAATTCTATTCAAAATAAGTTTCTCGTCGGTATTATTTAAAATAATTCATTTTAAATAATCAAAATTCGCTAAAATTGCCAAAATAAAAATTTTAAATTGGCCCAGATTTTACGGGTTGTTACAATCTCCCCCACTTAAAACTTTTCGTCCCCGAAAAGGAACAAAGTCGAAAGTGGTTTGATTAATCAACTCTACGATCGATCAGGCTTCCATTCTCCAACTCTTTAGTTTCTGAGAATTTTCAAAATTTCAAAAATTTGGCTAACACCCTAAATTTTCGCCATAACCTCCCCTGCACCGGGAGCATCGGGGAATTTCAAATAGCTTCCCCGGTCCTTCAGATCTCAAAAAGAAAAAGAAAAAGCCAAGCGGCTAGCCAATAGGCTCACAAAATCATCATCACCCAAACAAAACAGTAAATTATGTAGTAAACATGTACCTATTTGTCGGGCAAACAAATTTTATTCTCTGCTCTAGCCTCCTTGCTATGACCTGTTCAATGATATATATGTATATACAAGCAAATGCGACTAATTTTCAATATCGTTCAATATCTGATACCATTAGGCTAAATGGTTCAAAATTAGCAAACAAATAAACAAAACAACACAAACATCAATCAATTAGTGAATTAGAGTTTCAAATTGATAATTTTGATACATATACAAAAATCATGTTTTTGATGCCAATTCACAACAATAAGCCCTATCTAATTTTGGTTCTCACACCAGTCAATAGGAAATATATAGAAATCACACCTTCGGAGCACGAACATAAATATTGATGATGCCATGGTCATTATCAACATCATCTCCGGGCGACTAGAGTGTGATTCTATATCTATCCAGTATATTAAAACTTCGAATATACGTTTGCAAGGCGTATATGCAAATTCTTTATATACTGGACTGTCCAAATAAATATAAATAAATAATCAAATACGTATAATTGATTTAAATTTTCAAAACAAAAATTTGTTTTCATTTGAAAAATATACTCTTCACACTCGTTCTAGGATACTACTGATCCTATCTCTAACGAGTCATTCTAATTGGATATTACTAATCCAATATCTGATGAATTCTTTCGTACGGTTCTAATGTGTCTTGTTCTCTGCTTTGTAAACCAAAGCTCTGATACCAACTGTGACGGCAAGGAATTTCGCTCGGTCCGAACCAGTCGCTAAACCGACCCAGACCGTTCGAAACGCCCTATCGTTTGAGAACACGACAAAATAGAACGCATACAGAAGAACATTTCATTGTATACTACAACAATGCATCAGATTACAAGAATATACAGAGTATAAATGAATGTTACACAGAAATATCAGAGATTTAAATTACATTTAAATACATAGCAGCGGAAAAATAATACAATACACAACTAGAATGAGATATACGGATACAAAGCTTTCCGGATATCGTTCCAGCTGTAAACCAGGATCCTGTGAATATAAATCTGCAAAACCAAAACTACTAGCTGCCCGTGTCAAAATAAGGGCACCCAGAGTTTAGGTTAAAACAATAAACTCCAGGTCAGTCATGTGACTGGTGTGAGAACTAAAACAGTTATTAATCTTTATTTTAAATCATTAGGTGAATCAAGGGACCACGCCGTATAACACGGAACGGGTTTCCTCCCAAGAATACCAGTGCATAAAACAAACAGCGCAATGCTAAATAAAGAAAAATGAAGCTGTTATAAGACCCAGGTCCCATCACACAATGCAACGCAGCCGAGGATAGGGTTTTCCCTTATAACAGCCAAAGAATGCTTGATACGGTTAAAACAAATCGTCTGATACTATAATAAGTGCATAGTGTATAAAACAACTTCAAATCATAAGTATCAATCATAGGCGGCATGAGCGTCCCATGCCACTATGTCGCCATATATAGGTTTACAAATAAAACCGCAAAGTCACGTATTTGGAAATTGGATTTCCGTCTATGAACCGAGGCAAAAGATAGTCCTCAACCGATTCGTGACTCTCTAGCCCGAGCCACAGGACCCAGACTCAGGTGAGCCCTTGGAGCGACAGGGCCGGTCCACCGATGTGGATTAAAATGCCTGAACACTACGTTTCCCCACCCTATGGGGTGTAAGTCTGGTCCGTCAGCCGACCAGAAGCATCGGCCGAAACCGATATAACCGAGGCGCCTCGCAACAGCAACAACCACATAAGTCAAACTCGTCAGGGCGTGTAAAACCACTGACGCCACTTCTAGCTAGAAAGAAACGCAAGTCCTCCCTGAGGTCCGTCTCCCGTTTTTGGTTCATACCGGGTGTGAAACTCGCGAATCAAACGTTACACAAAGCTACGCCACAAAGGCCTTGCTTTGATCATCACCACAAGACTTTGCTTTTCAACAGAAGCCTCGATCAATTGTCACTTAGGCATGCCACACAGGCAATTCACTCCATGCGTTTGATATCCATCAATATATAACCCCTGAGCTCGTACGTCTCAGAGAAGGGCGTTAAGCAAGAGAATAAATTCTCCGCCGCCAAACAGATATATATTTAATAGAGATCAATCACACGGACTAAAATCCAATGTCAGACACACAGTCCATTTACAAGTCCGTTCTGGGTCTGAACGAAACCGGAGGCACCTAGTACCCCGCATCTCCATCGATCTCCAAGTACGTCTGGACGATCACTAACTGTTTCCATCTTCTTGGGTGTACAGCCCAATCAAGATCATCAGTAATTACCCAAACGACGTGAAGACCTCCGGTCTTCGACCACCGTCTTCATCTTCGACTTATCGTCGTATCAGTTATTCAGAATGGGATAAACCCGGTCTTTCCGAATAACTCGCGTATATTTTAAATAAGTGTTACACAAACACAACATACGCCTCATTCCAATTCATCAGTCACTAACCGTAAATTAATCAAGAGAATAATTCCCCAAATATTAACCCCGAAGGCCGAAACCAACATCAGATCAATATCCAGAAAACCATTCTGCTTGGCTAACCGACAGTTAATTTCTAATTTCACATTCATAGGGAAAGGTTCCCATTAATTTTATCAAAGATAAATTCTTTAATTTATTCTTTAATCTACTTTTGAATATCAATTCAAACTAGTCGGGATTAACGAAACTTACCGAAGTAATCATTTGTTTTAATTTCCCGATCCCAACCTATTTATCCCATGAAGTAAAACTGGTAATACTTCATATCTAACACCACAGTGTTATCGGTAAATTCAATTACCATTTCACGTTCAAATCTAATTAAAGATTTAACTATCGCCTGGAGCAAAACTGGTGATACTCCATTTTCGATCATTTCAATCTAATTAAAGATTCATTAAAACTCCACTTAGTTTTAATCTTCGGCTGGGTTAAAGAATCAGTGTCATTTAAAACACGGCTCACGATAAACCCAAAATCACATTCATTAATTATCGGGTTAAAGAACAAGTGTTATTTAAAACACTGTTCACGATAAACCCAAAAATCACATTCCATTAATTGTCGGGTTAAAGAACGAGTGTTATTTAAAACACTGTTCACGATAAACCCAAAAATCAATATCAATTCAATTCCAATTAAATATTATTTAATTGGTACACTTCATTAAATCTAAATAAAAAGATTTAATCTTTTTCTCAACTGGGTTCAAGAACAGTGTTAGTGAAGACACCATTCACGACAAACCCAAATCACATTCGATATTCAATACAAGGCTCTGAATAGAAAATATATCGGCTTATATTCAATATCGAATTCTACGACTAACAAATGTCGTATTGGAAATAACGATATAAATATATATCTTTCAAATTTCCATAACAACACCTGTATAATCACGAATTCCAACATCGAAATATTCCGAAGACAATTTCGATTCAAATCCACTCCAATGCAATCATTGGAAATTTTGGTTATCTTTAAAACCCTTTTCAAATTCAATTTATTTATTTCAAAATAAATAGAATTATATTTTTAGTTCAAAACTAGTTCATTTCGATAAAAATCTATTTTTATCTTCTCAAATATGGAGTTTTTCATCCCAAATCTTCACAAATCATTTCTTATGATTTTACACAAATTATTACTATTTTTAATAATTTTATCAAGGCCCGTACAGTCGATTTCCATCAATGGCCATCGAACTGCACTTACAGCGACCTATTTCGAATTTGATTTGGACGTATCTCCAAATCCAACCGTTAGATTTCAGATTTCTAATATTCGTTAGAAAGCTCTTTTCGATACGAACCCAACGGTTCCGGTTTTAGGAGAATCCGACGGTCGGATCTCCCGTAATGTCCGTTTGAAATAAATGGTCGAAATTCACGAACTGCCGCGGCGCGGCGCGTTCTATTCAGGCCATTATATTATATATATATAATATATATAATATATATTTCGTCGATTTCTATTTAAAACGAATTATATAAATAGTTTTAAAATCGTTTCAAAAGCTATTTCAACTTTCTTTTCAATTCAAATCAAAATTGAATTCTTCTTTATAAATTCGTTTTAAAATCCATTTCTATTCAATTCAAATTTCAATTTGAATTCATTTCAATTTGCTTTAAATTCAATTCGAATTCGAAGTCGTTTTCAATTCAATTCATTTCGAAATCGTTTTCAATTCAATTCATTTCGAAATCGTTTTCAATTCAATTCATTTCGAAATCGTTTTCAATTCAATTCATTTCGAAATCGTTTTCAATTCAATTCATTTCGAAATCGTTTTCAATTCAATTCATTTCGAAATCGTTTTTAAAATCGATATAAATATCGTTCACGTCAAAATGGCGTCAATCTAATCAACACGGCTTCATATATTCCTTTATTTTCAAATATTCTATTTCAAATATTTCTTTTTCAAATATTTCTTTTTCAAATATTTCTTTTTCAAATATTTCTTTTTCAAAACTGGAATGAGGCCCAATCAATTACCATATAAAATTAATTATATGGATTTTCATACAACACATGTATATAATAGCATGGAAAAATAATCAACCATCAACCAAAGTGCACTACACTGTATAAGCATCAAATATAGATATTCAACGCTTATAACAGCCTGTCAATCAATCGATCGACACATTTAATCAATCAGGATGAGTGAACTTCAAATTTCATCCTAACACCCGTGTGGGGTTTCAAACAATCTAACAGAGATTTTATTTGTGCAGTTGGGCGATGTGTAAAATTTATCGACCCAATCAATATCCTTCAAATAGGTGTACATAAACAAACCATCTGGTTTGTAAATGAATATTTATTTATTCACTTTCACTATATTCATATTCACGTTAAAAATTATATTTTTAACGATAAAACATTTTATTCCAATATATGAATTTCTATTATTCATTTACACAATAAAATGATATTTTTATTTTCTAACATATTTTAGAAAATTTCGGCGGCATAACGGCACGATACTAGAAACGGGACAAGGCCTAGCCTAATCCCCGGTCTAGTGAAGGCCCACGCCATTCACACATCAATCAAATTCACTTTCGTTATGCAAACCACAAAATTTGGAGTAAGAGTCTAACCTAGCCTTACTCCTTCGCCTTATAACGGCGCACGTCTAATCCTAACCAATTTATCGATTCGATTTTTTTTTTCACACCACAAACCACATTCAAACCAATATCGCAATCAATCACCAAACAGTCAAACAAACAAGTCCATGGTCTGTGGACGATTGTGTCGGGTGCTACTAAGCACCGTCTGCATCCTAGTATATATATATATAACTAGAAATTTAAATTGAAGAGTGAGAAGTTCTCACTTATAGCTATCCAGGCTCCACGGCACTTCTTATGCAGGAAATCTTCACTGTTCTCGTCGATATCACTTTCTTCGCCCGTATTCTCTACATATGCAAAAATCGAATTTTTACTTCGCTATTCAATATATAAAAATCGAATTTTCTAATATAAAGATTATATTTTTAATATTCCTATGATGTAAAAATTATATTTTTAATTCTCTACCTAACCAAAAATCATATTTTTACATCATCTATATAGTAAAGACTATATTTTTAATACTTTAAAAATATAAAAATCATATTTTTAATACTTTAAAAATATAAAGATCATATTTTTACTACTCTATTTTCTATATAAAGATCTCGTCTTTTTACATAAAAAGATTTTAGCTTTTCAAATATAAAGTTTGAACTTTTTCTATGCAAAAATCTAATTTTCTTCTAAATTCAAAAATTTGTTCTTTTCTATTTCAAAAATCCGGTCTTTTACTTGTTAAAAAAACTAAAATATATTTTCTGTCAAAACAATGTATGTATTTGTTTTCAAATGAAAGAGGTTTCTATTTTTCTATAACAATGCTATTTTTCTAAACAAATCTATTTTTATTTCTAAACAAATCTATTTTTTTTTCCTAAATCAAAACTACGATCCTTTTTCTAAACGAAAATATGAACTTTTACTTAGATAAAAATCCTATCTTTATTCTCTAATCATTTTAAAAAAAGGTCAAATCTTTTATATCTCAAAAATCACATCTTTTATAACTCAAAATAAAATCAGTTTTTAAATTATGTTAAAATCAGTTTTTAAATTATGTTAAAATCAGTTTCTAAGTTATGACAAAATCAGTTTTTAAAACAATAAAATAATCAGTTTTTAAAACAATAAAATAATCAGTTGAAAGAAAAAAAGAGGACTTACGGGGGGGGGGGGGGGTTTAGCAGGTCGTCGGAGGGCTTCTCGAGGCAGAGGTGGAGTTGTCGGAGTCGTTCAGGTGGGTGGCGAGCTTTGGGGGCTGCGGTGCGATGTCTGCTCACGGAGGCGCAGCGTTTCTGGGCGGAGAGGCTCGCGTGGTCGAGCTCGAGCTCTGGCAGGGCGGCGGTCGATGGCAGCAGGGGGGCGCGGGTCGTGCAGTCGATCGGAGGGAGGTCGGCGATCGATTTAGACTTAGGGTTTTTTTTTTTTCTGGTTGACATCAAAGTGAACGGGGGGGGCCAAGGCGAGATTAAGGGGAAGAAAGTTTTTTTTTATAATAATTTATTTAATTTCTTTTAAATTTCAAAACTTCATGCTTATCGAAACGAACTCTAATTTAAACTCAACGACTGCCGCCCCTAGCGTTTTACCCTCATTCCGAACACAATGGGATATGTATCGTAGGTTGATTCGACTGTTTGAATCAGTTTCCGTTAAATTTACATTTAAATCTATATATTGAATTTTAAACGTACATTTCGAATTACCGGGGTTACATACTAACTCTATAAATTCCACAAAAATATTTTCTAGCTTCGTACTGACGATACGGTCCTAACAAAACTAGTTTCGTCGTATTCTGAGACCGTTGGAAAAATGGCCAATTTCCAGTCGATTAAAATCAACTGAAACTGGTCAAACGCGTTTTCTTTTGCCACGCTCACATATTGATTCGAAAAATTATGAAATTTGAAACCTAGCAATAACTTTACATCCCGGACCCAACAAAACTGGTTTCGTCGAAATCCGAGGTCGTTTGCAAAATGGCTATTTTTAAGGGCTATATATTATATTAAAATATATATAAATTCCACAGCGACTATTTCTAATTTTCAACTGGACATATCTCATCATTTATAAAGTGAAATCTCAGTTTCTCAACTTCGTTGGAAAGATATCATCAATTAGATCCTAATGTTTTTGGTTTCACAAAAATCCGGATTGTTTTGCACCCGGTACATTCAATTGAAGTTTGAAATCGAATTATCGAACTACCGCGCCATTTTTAATTCTATTTATAATTATATATAAATATTTATATTCTAACGACGACGCGTATAATATATACGTTCGAATTCTATTCAAAATAAGTTTCTCGTCGATATTATTTAAAATAATTCATTTTAAATAATCAAAATTCGCTAAAATTGCCAAAATAAAAATTTTAAACTGGCCCAGATTTTACGGGTTGTTACAAATTCTTTTATTGATCCCAGTGTTCCAGATCCAGGGAAGAAGAAATCGAAACGTGTTTTGACTGACACCGAGAAAGAGGAGAAGGAAAAGCTCAAAGCAACTAAAAAAGAAAAATTTACTCCAAAGCCCAAGTGAAAATCATTTTTTATCTTTTGCATTGATTTCCCTTTGGCTCGCTGTGGTTGTAGCGAGTTCGGCACTCGTATTTCTTTGTTTAGTCTTTCTTGTATAGATCTGCACCCACGTAAATGAAGTAATTTGTTTCCTGCAATGTTAAGTGCTCGTAAGTTTGTCAATTACTTTGTCTAAGTGTGATACAAACAATTCATAATAAATCGCATCACAAGGTGGTCGATGTAGGATGTGATGTACATGCATATGCCCCAAATCAATCTTGAATGAGATGCCCGACCAGGGCCTGTTTAAGATTGATTAGGTTCGATATTTGATTGCCCCTAGCTCTCTGGCAGGGTTAAGAGTCTTCATATTGTCGGTGCTCGTCTTTCAGCACCTTTATACTCTCCTGTCGTATGGTCAGGTTAGAGTGAATTTAAGGCGGTCTTTTGTCATGCTGCACCTTCACGCCTTAAGGACGTCGTATTCCCTTCCTTCATACTCTCTCTCGACTTGTGAGAGTAGAGTCTGGGACGTCGTCTTCCCATCCTTTTTTATGTCGTTACGCAAGTGGATATTATATTTATTATAGTACAGATTCGAATTTCTAATGTTTTTGACTTACATTATGACAATCCCAGAATATACATGAAATAAAATTCGAATGGAAAAGTAAATCACATGCAATATTTTATAGTGGTTCGGCCAAGTCATGACTTACGTCCACTTTATAATATTTTGTTTATATTAACCAAACTTTTCTAGGCAAGTTGTGCATTTTTACTTGGCTTATAAAACAAAAGAAAATAGTACAAATTCAAGTCAAGTATGGCCGCAAATGTTGGGCGTTCCAGGCTTTAGGAATTTCTTCACCATCAATGGTCGTTAACTTGAAATCTCATGTATCAAGCTTCTGTTGGATGGTATATAATCCTTCCCACTTTGGACCTAAATGAACTGGAGGCGGGAAGACTCACTTTAGTACTAGATCTCCAGGTTCAAAGGTCCGAGGATGAACCTTTCTGTCATAATAGCGTGCCACTTGGCGTCGGTGCCTTGATGCACACAAGTCCACTTCTTCCCTTTTCTCTTCAATCATGTCCAGGGACTCAGGAGGAGTGCTTTATTTGTCATCGGGCCATAATATGTCACCCTATGAGAGGGGACTTTAAGCTCCACCAGAATTACCGCTTCTGATCCAAACAAGAGCGAAAAAGGGGTGTGATCGGTAGTTGTCTTGAAGGTCGTCCAATAGGCCTACAAAGCTAGTGGTAATTCGTCAACCCACATGGCCTTTTCTCATTCTAATCGCTTTTTAAGAATGGATTTAACAACTTTATTTATTGCTTCATCTTGTCCGTTCGACTATGGATGAGCTACAGCAGTATACCTCTTGTCAATCTTTTATTTCTGGCAAAAGTTTCTAAATTCCGCGCTATCGAATTGGGTTCCATTATCGATTATAATGGTTTTTGGTATCCCAAATTGACAAATGATATTTCTGACCACAAAGCTTATCACTTTTCTTGTCATGATCGTGGTCAACTGTTCGGCTCCACCCATTTTGTGAAATAATCCACAACCACGATCGCATATTTAGCTCCTACTTTAGCGATTGGCAAGGTCTCGATGATGTCTAATCCCCACATTGTGAACGGACATGGACTGATCATTGATTTAAGCTGTCTTGGGGGTGCCCTTGGAAGTTTAGCAAATCTTTGGCACTTATCGCAGAGTTGTGAGTGATTAGCTGCATCTTTATTTACGGTAGGCCAAAAATAGCCATATCACAATACTTTCTTTGCTAAAGTTTGGCCTCCAGTGTTGTGACGGCCCGCCCTGGACCAGCCGACATTTCCCTTGAAGTGCGCTGCCCTAATGTCCAACTCGCACGGGACGGTCGTCAGAAGAAAAGAAAGAAGATGAAGAAACAAACTTCCAAAGAACCTATAGTATATCTCATAGCGCATGGAATAAAATATAATAATAATATAACTTTGACATAAAACAGGTGAAATAGTGCATAAGCTGAAAAACTAAACCATCATAGCAGAGGAAATCCAAATTACAGCTTATGATCCAAACCATTATTACAACTTCAAAACTGTCTCTAAAGCAAAAGAAAGAAAAGGTGTACTACTAATGCCCAAGCAGTCACCATCAACAACACAGGGAGAAAAATAAATATCATACGCAGAAGCCTTCTGCTCGTCTCCTGATCAGCTATTCGTGCATACCCAGCTAACCTGTCTCTAGTCTTCTCGTGTGAGCACCCAGAATAATAAAAAAGACATAAAACTCTGGGTCAGACAAAAAGTCTGGTATGAGCGATAAGCAACAAAACAGAACAATAACAGGTATAATCCAATCATACCTGAACATGGACCTGCAACCAAAGTGTAAGCACAACATACCGTACAATACTCTATGGTACCACTAAACATATGATGTAAAGAATACGGGGGAGGGGTGTGCATGTCATAGTGATGGCAAACAATCAAACATAGCAATCATTCCTCACGTCTCTCACTCAGTGCGTAAAGCATACGATATCCACTACTTTGGTCACGTAATCCTTTGGGCCATAACGGAGTCCAACCCCGTATAACTATCACTACAAGCCCATAATCCATCTCTTAGTGGTGAAACAAAATTATAGGTATCGATAACCCCTTTGCACACGTCCCGCATCAAAGGCCAATCATGAAGTTAACTTGTTGGTTCCCATCTGGATCCTGAGTTCTAACTTCTCAATTGAACTACCTTTGCATCTCGGGTTTTAGTCATCATCATCTCGGTTCGATCTCCATTCGGTTCGTAGCTCCAAGCATCCATTCATGTCCATACTTCGGTTCAGATGTGCACGGTTCGTAATTCGCCAGCGGTTCGCGGTTCCAGGTCATGCGCAACTCATGGGTCTCCTATTCAGGTCGTGATCCATGGACGGCTCGTGGTCCTCTTCCTCACGATCGCCCTCCTAGGGTTCGCCATATTCCTCACAGTCGTGGTGTGAGGATTCGTCATCTTCCACACGGTCGAGGTGTGCGGATCGTGATCTTCCCTCACGGTCGCGGTGTGCGGATCGTGGTCTTCCCGCATGGTCATGGTGTGCGGATCGTGTTCTCTCCTCGCGATCGAGGTGTGCGGATCGTGGTCTTCCCTCACGGTCGAGGTGTGCGGATCGCGGTCATTCCCCACGATCGAGGTGTGGGGTTCGTGGTCATTCCTCACGATCGAGGTGTGGGGGCGATCCGATCCGATCCGGTCCAAATTCCTGCAACTCTTCCAGCGAGCTATTTACGCCATACGACGGCGTTTTTGAACAATCTAACTTTTCTAAACAATCATAAATCATTTCAAATAGTCATAGCAACATGTATAATCAACCATAAACACAAAAACAACAATATGAAAAATTTAAACGGATCGAACATATCAAAAACCCATATTTTCCCCTTAATCATGTTTAGGCATAACTAATGATAGGATTAACAAAAATTATCCCAAATTTCTAACAGAGGCCTAAAATAATATTTACCAATTTTTACAATTTTTTTCCAGATTTTTAAAACACATTATTTCGCTAATTACCCTAATTAGCCATAATTAGTGAAAAACAAAGCTGATCACTCACCTTTGCCACAAATAAAACTTTCAGAACTGAAACTCCTCTGATTTGGGGCGAATACTGATGTCTAACAGCAAATGGTACTATTTCTCCTTGATTTGATGTTGCTAAGCTTAATCCTTGATTAGAAAGTGATCAGAGATGATTCTAGGTGTTGTGGGCCATTGTTAGGGTTTCTATGATGTAAGTGCCGGCTGGAAAGTGACTAAAAACCGAAATTCCTAACCCTAACAGCCCTTAAATACTCCAAATCCCGAAATCCCCAATCGGGCCCAGCTGCTAATCACCCGGTTAAGCCCAATTAAGATGTTTTTCACCCTCTAAATCTTAATTCAGCCATATCTCCAAAACGGTAAGCCGTTTGGCTAATGTAACCAATCTATGGAAAGGTAAACCATCATCCAGATCTAATGGAAGTGGTTTCAGGTCAAAACTCCTTACCAATCAAAAGTTATGGTCAAAATAAGATCAGACAAGGGCAAAACAGTCATTTAAAAATCGACAAAAATCATGAACATGGGAAATGACCCCAATAGTCGTTCCCTATTGTTACATGACCATACGACTTCATACGAAAAAGAAATAAATATTCTATGATCCTCTGGTGCGTAGAATGCGGGTCGTTACATTCTCCCCCCTTAAGAAATTTCATCCCCAAAATTCCTTAACCAAAACATACAAAGGATCCTGCATGCCTACCAATCATTTGCAACAATCAAACATGCATAACAACACACAACAAGCCCATCCTAACATGCGGTTTACTAACAAGGGAGTGCTATATCTACAAAGATCTTACTAGGCAAAGAGTTCGGGATACATCTTTCTTATGTCCTCCTCTGTTTCCCAAATACAGCCTTTCTCATTATCACCCCACTGAACTTTGACCAGTTTCACCACCTTCCTTCGGAGCTGCTTCGTATCGTTCCCAACAATCGCATCGGTCGGCGGTTCCCAACCGCCTCGGGTTCAAACTAGATATCATCCAACTAATCTGGTGAAATAGCAACACTAGGGTCATGCACAAACTTCCTTAACTGGGAAACATGAAATACGTTGTGAACTCCCGTTATCTTGTCCGGTAACTCCACTTTATACGCAAAATTCCCAACTTGTTCAAGAATTGAGAATGGACCAACAAATCTTGGTGCCAACTTTCCTTTCCTACCAAAACGAATCACACTCTTCAACATAGAAATCTTCACGAATACCAAATCGCCGACTGAGAACTTCAAATCTCTTCGCCTTTTATCAGCATAACTTTTCTGCCTATTCTGGGCAGCCTTCATTCGTTGCCGAATGACTTTTGTCTTTTATGAAGTTTCTCTTATAACCTTAGGTCCAAGCACAAACTTCTCACCGGTTTCCAACCAACATGATGGTGAGCTACACGGTCTTCCATACAAAGCTTCAAATGGAATCATACCAATGCTGGACTAATAACTATTGTTGTATGCAAACTCAACCAAATGCAAATGGTCGTCCTATGACCCTCCAAAATCCAATATACAAATCCTCAAAAGATCCTCTAATACACGATTCACCCAAATACCATCATAACCTGATCTAATCCTTGGTGAACCATTAATGAAATCCATTGAGACTTGTTTCCACTTCCATTCGGGAATTTCCAACGGTGGTGACAAAACACTTGGCTTCCTTTGCTCAGCTTAATCTAACTGGAAATTCATGCACTTGGAGATAAACTTCCCAATGTCTCTCTCCATCACTCAATCCTTTTACGTTAGGTATAATCAGCCTTTCATTCTTTTGAAGCCATCCTTCTCGATCAAGTCCTTACTTGATCAATCTCTCGCCATCGATATACCTCTCTACCTTAGAGGTGATTTCCAATAGGTTAGGATCGTTCCTCTATCTGGAACCAATCCACTCAATCAAAATCGATCTAATCGTCAAACTTGCTAACATTTATGGATCCAATCCATACTTAGGTCTAAAATCATATCTCGTGATATACTCTAATGGCTTCCATCCTAGAAACATAACCCCTAAACTGGCATGTCTCCTACTCAATGCAACTATTACCACACCCAAATCCTTTGCTATGATCACTGTTCCCCAAGGAGTCATGATGGCTCCACTGCACTGATCCATAACCATTAATCCTTTGCTATGTCCACTTTGCCCCATGGAGTCATAACAACTCCACTGCACTAGCTCATAGCCTTGCTACGATCACTCTGCCCCATCGCTAGAACCCTACAGGTGGTAGTCTACTCAAGAGAAGAAAGATAGAAACAAACATAGCAACCATAGCATCCATCAAACAAGTCCTACCTATCACCTGCTAAAGCCATGAATACAACGATACTTGTATGTTTTGTCCAACCAACATCAATAACTAATGGAAGCCCAGCCCCCAAACGGAGTACCGTACATCCAACGCACGTTTATCCTCCAAGGATAACTAGATCGCGTCCAATGGATCCAAGGTAACGGGCGTCCTAGGATACCCCTGCTTTAAGTCCGCCTAAAATACTTGAGTCCCACTCAAGTCTATCCATTGTCTTGCTGCCCTCTCGAGTCCAACTCGAGCTAAATCCAATTCCTCGCAGCCTTCTCGAGTCTAACTCAAGTCAATCTATAACTCATACCCAGGCTTGAGTAACCATTACCAACAAACCCTAGTCCAACGTGAGTTGTCTCCCTATTCGTTGCATCTCCAAGATCAACAAACACCCATTTCTTTTACGAGTTCAAGTCCAACTTGAATCGTCCTAATCTTCGTTGCATCTTCCATGATCAACGAACACATCCTATTCCTTCAAAGTTCTACTATCCAAACAGAACACCAACATAGGGTCCTAAACAATCCATTACTTTGCATCTTTCTCGAGTCCCAGTCGAGCCATCTCATAACCCTATCGAGTCTAACTCGGGGCAGTCCATGCCATTGAACAGTCTTATCACGTCACGGCTGCCCATCACTCCTCGAGTAAACCAAGATATCAGCCAATGAAAAATTGCAACAACTATTTATCTCTCATGCGAACCATTCTAATTGAACTCGACATTCCCCAAGCACAAGCCCTAAAGGCCTAAACCAATATCAGACAAGCACCCAAGGAACATCTCCTCTGAATTCGAACAATCCACGTGAGGTGATACTAGCAAAACCACCAAGCACTGGAGCACTCATTTGCCTCCCAGAGACAACTAGAACTTATTACAACGATAACCTCTCAGCTTCCTTAACTCCAGTTACTATCGCCATCACTAGGTACCTAATACCGCCCTATACCTTTGGAGTAGATCGACTCCCCAAAATAATGCTAAACCCGGTAAAGCCTAAACAAAGCAATCACAAGAAAACATACATCCATGACTCGATATGACCAAACTACAACAAATCATACTAAGATCAGTCGAAAAACCTATCGAGTTCGTCACAACTAGAGGTCTATCGACTATCTCGAGTTTTTCAAACAATACTCGAACAGAAACACCTAAAATAGAAAGCATACCTTTGATAATGACACCCTTTCCCTTCTGCGCCGCAGTTGGAGCATTCGATGAAGATGGAACAGCGTTGATAGCATATGCTTTCACAATTTGCTTCTCTTTAGGGGGTTGTGGACAATCATCCTTGTGATGTCCCGCCTGGCCGCAGTTAAAGCACTTCCTTTCCCCAGGCTTTTCTCGACAATCTCTGGCATAGTGGCCCTTCTTGCCATAACTAAAGCACTCGCCACCGTTCTTATTCTTCTTATTCTGACCATCCTTGGTCGGGTTCTGCTTCCTCTTGTTCTGAGAATTCTTCTTGCCTTCACCGCCTGCTTGCGGCTTTGGCTCCTCTGTAGATGCAATAGCAACCTCAGTCTTCGACTTAGGGAAAAGGCTCTCTGACCTTAATGCCTTTCCTACAATAGCTTTGAACGTCTCATCAATATGGTTTATAAGTCTTTCCCCCAAGTACCCATCCAAGTCAGTTATGAACTTCTCGTTTTTCTTCTCGACTGTATCGATAAGGGACAATCCATATTTCGATAAATTATCGAATTCAGCTATATACTCCGAGACTTCCCTACCATTCTGCTTAAGCTCCAAGAACTTCCTGAACAATTCTGATTTCTGAGTAGCCGAGATAAACTTATTGCAAAAGCGAGTCTTAAACTGATTACAAGTAACTTGATCCTTAGGAGTAGCTGCCTTAATAGCATTCCACCAATTCATAGCCCGTCCTTGCAGTTGACGCGATGCTAGCTTCCTCTTCATTGCGTCTTTGATTCCCAGATCCTCGACGATGCGCTCACAACTATCTAGCCAATCTTGGACTTCTGTAGCCGACTCCGTTCCGTGGAACGGCTTCCCACCAAGACTAGTGTAATCCTTGCATAGCTTGGCGAAATCGTCCCTAGGCGCCTGCACTACTGCACCAACACCGTTAGCAGCATCAGGAACTACTCCCCGAGCATCCCTAAGCATCTTTCAAATGAAGTCAGTGAACATAATCCTCATATCAGGAGCATTCCCATTATTGGCTCCTCTACCAGTACCCCTCGTATATCGGCTCATCATTCAATCTGTACACAGAAAACGATTAACCATCTTCTTTGTGATGTCAGTGCAGTGCAACCTCATCCCTAGATATACTAATAGTGTATATATATATATAGCTTTTGAAAACTAAGATAATCACAAATACGCGTTCTCATATACGTATACTATCTCTCCCTGATGACTTCCCTAGGTTAACTACGCAACCTAGAGCTCTGATACCAAGTGTGACGGCCTGCCCCGGACCAGCCAACATTTCCCTTGAGGTGCGCTGTCCTAATGTCCAACTCGCACGGGACGGTTGTCAGAAGAAAAGAAAGAAGAAGAAGAAACAAACTTCCAAAGAACCTGTAGTATATCTCACAGCGCATGGAATAAAATAAAATAATAACATAATTTTGACATAAAACAGGTGAGACAGTGCATAAGCTGAAAAACTAAACCATTATAGGAGCGGAAATCCAAATTACAGCTTATGATCCAAACCATTATTACAACTTCAAAACTGTCTCTAAAGCAAAAGAAAGAAAAGGTGTACTATTAATGCCCAAGCAGTCACCATCAACAACACAGGGAGAAAAATAAATATCATACGCGGAAGCCTCCTGCTCATCTCCTGATCAGCTATTCGTGCATACCCAGCTAACTTGTCTCAAGTATGCTCGTGTGAGCACCCAGAGTAATAAGAAGAGACATAAAAATCTGGGTCAGACAAAAAGTCTGGTATGAGCGATAAGCAACAAAACAGAACAATAACAGGTATAATCCTATCATACCTGAACCTGGACCGGCAACCAAAGAGTTAGCACAACATACCGTACAATACTCTAAGGTGCCACTAAACATATGGTGTAAAGAATACGGGGGAGGGGTGTGCATGTCATAGTGATGGCAAATAATCAAACATAGCAATCATTCCTCATGTCTCTCACTCAGTGCGTAAAGCAGACGATATCCACTACTTTGGTCACCTAATCCTTTGGGACATGACGGAGTCCAACCCCGTATAACTATCACTACAAGCCCCTAATCCATCTCTTAGTGGTGAACCAAAATTATAGGTATCGATAACCCCTTTGCACACGTCCCGCAGCAAAGCCCAATCATGAAGTAACTCGTTGGTTCCTATCTGGATCTTGAGTTCTAACTTCTCAATTGAACTACCTTTGCATCTCGGGTTTTAGTCATCATCATCTAGGTTCGATCTCCATTCGGTTCGTAGCTCCAAGCTTCCATTCATGTCCATACTTCAGTTCAGATGTGCACGGTTCGTGATTCGCCAGCAGTTCGCGGTTCCTGGTTATGCGCAACTCATGGGTCTCCTATTCAGGTCGTGATCCATGGACGGCTCGTGGTTCTCTTCTACATCAGCTCGTGGTCCCCATCCTCACGATCGCCCTCCTAGGGTTCGCCATATACCTTACAGTCGTGGTTTGAGGATTCGTCATCTTCCACACGGTCGAGGTGTGCGGATCGTGATCTTCCCTCACGGTCGCGGTGTGCGGATCGTGGTCTTCCCTCACGGTTGCGGAGTGCGGATCATGGTCTCTCCTCACGGTCATGGTGTTCGGATCGTGGTCTTCCCTCACGGTCGACGTGTGCGGATCGTGGTCATTCCCCACGATCGAGGTGTGAGGTTCGTGGTCATTCCCCACGATCGGGGTGTGGGGGGCGATCCGATCCGGTCCAAATTCCTGCAACTCTTCCAGCGAGCTATTTACGCCATACGACGGCATTTTCGACCAATCTAACATTTCTAAACATTCATAAATCATTTCAAATAGTCGTAGCAACATGTATAATCAACCATAAACACAAAAACAACAATATGACAAGTTTTAACGGATCGAACATACCAAAAACCCATATTTCCCCTTAATCATGTTTAAGCATAACCAATGATAGGATTAACAAAAATTATCCAAATTAACCCAAATTTCTAATAGAGGCCTAAAATAATATTTAGGAATTTTTACAATTTTTTTCCAGATTTTTACAACCCATAATTTCGCTAATTACCCTAATTAGCCATAATTAGTGAAAAACAAAGCTAATCACTCACCTTTGCCACAAATAAAACTTTCAGAACTGAAACTCCTCTGATTTGGGGTGAATACTGATGTCTAACAGCAGCTCTACTCTGAAATGGTGCTATTTCTCCTTGATTTGATGTTGCTAAGCTTAATCCTTGATTTGAGATGATTCTAGGTGTTGGGGGCCATTGTTAGGGTTTCTACGATGTAAGTGGCAAATGGAAAGTGACTAATAACCGAAATTACTAACCCTAACCGCCCTTAAATACTCCAAATCCCAAAATCCCCCATTGGGCCTAGCTGTTAATCACCCGGTTAAGCCCAATTAAGCTATTTTTCACCCTCTAAATCTTAATTCAGCCATATCTCCCAAACGGTAAGTCCGTTTGGCTTATGTGACCACTCTACGGAAAGGTAAACCATCATCCGGATCTAATAGAAGTGGTTTTAGGTCAAAAGTTCTTACCAATCAAAAGTTACGGTCAAAACAAGATCATCTAGGGGCGAAACAGTCATTTAAAAATCGACAAAAATCGTAAACATCAGAAATGACCCCAATAGTCGTTCCCCAATGTTACATGACCATACGACTTCATACGAAAAAGAAATAAATATTCTACAATCCTCCGATGCGTAGAATGCGGGTCGTTACAAGTGTGATCTCCACACTCACCTTCATGTATTTCTCTCAGTACAAGCTTGATGTTGTCGTATGTTGTACACCGTAGTAGAGGCATGGAAAATCCTTGGCGGTAAAGGACATCGTCCTGTAAAATGTACCTTATGGCTTTACGTATTACAACTCGTCTCTCGCTCTTTTTCGATGGGAGAGTTCCACTCTTAAGGAAGTTCTTAATCGGTGTCATCCATGACTCCCTTTCTAGTTCAGCTTACAGGGCTAATTCGATTTCCATTTGGTCAAAGCTTGGTGATTCCAATATCTCTATTGGAACCATCTCGGTTTCTTCTGGGTTGTCAGAATTTGTTAACTTAGCCAATCAATCTGCTTTTTGGTTTTCTGTTCTTCGGATATGAGTTTTGCTGTAATGTTCCAGGTTACCCCGCAACTCCTTTACTTTTTCAAGGTAAGTAACAAACCGAGGTCCTCTGGTTTTGAATTCCTTTCGAACTTGGCATACAACTATCTTGGAGTCATAGAATATGTCCAGTGTCTTTATCCCTACTTCCCTAGCGAGTTTTAGCCCAGCAATCAGGGCCTCGTATTCGGAGTTATTGTTGGTGGTAGAGAATTCCAACCGCAAGGCATAGTAAATGGATCGTCCTTCAGGTGCAGTTAAGACAACTCTGGCACCGGACCTTCGATCGTTCTTAGCCCATCCGTATATAATTTCCATGGGCTAAGTTCTAACTTATGCTCTGAAGTGACAGTCTTGTCATCCACTGCTTCTTCCTTGGGAATTGTAAATTCTACTATGAAGTCATCTAGGGCATGTCCCCTTATTGATCCCCTTAGCTGAAAGTTTAAACCAAATTGGCTTAACTCGATATTCCAATTAAGTAATCGTCCTGATGCTTCAGGTCGTTGTAACACTTGTCTCAGCGGCTGATCGGTGTATATGACTATCGGGTGAGCTTGAAAATAATGGCAGAGCTTTCGGGATGCGATCAAGAGACTATAAGCGAGTTTTTCTATTTTTGAGTAATTGCTCTCTACATCTGCTAACTTCTTGCTTACGTAGTACACCGGCCTCTGGATCTTGTCTTCTTCATGCACCAAAGCTATGCTGACAGCATGAGATGACACTGCCAAATATACGAACAGATCCTCATTATCCACCGGCTTTAACAGTATTGGGGTCTTCTCTAACAAATTCAACAAATTTTTTAAAGCCTCTACACAGTCGGGTGTCCATTCGAAACTACATTTCCCTAGTTTGATTAAATTGAAGAATGGAATGCACTTGTCTATGGCTTTGGAAATGAATCTGCTCAATACCGCAACTTTCCCAGCTAAGCTTTGAACATCTTTAATCTTCCATGGTTCTTCTATGTTCTTGATTTCCGATATTTGGTCAGGATTAATTTCAATTCCTCGAGAACTCACAATGAAACCAAGGAATTTCCGTGATGCAACCCCAAATGAGCATTTTAAGGGGTTCAGTTTCATCTCGTACCTCCGCAAAAAGTCTAACATTTCCGCTAAATCTTTCGTATGATCGGAAGACTGCATGGACTTTACAAGCATGTCATATACATAGACTTCCATTGTTTTCCCGATCAGATTATAAAACATTCGGTTTACCAAGCGCTGATATATGGCTCCGGCATTCTTTAGTCTTAATGGCATTACCACATAGCAGTATAATCCCAAATTCATGATAAAACTTGTATGCTCTTGATCTGGCACATGCATGGGGATTTGGTTATATCCCAAATACGCGTCCATGAAGGAGAGGAATTCGTGTTCTGCTGTTGAATCCACCAGCTAATCAATCCTAGGAAGTAGGAAGCTATCTTTTGGACAAGCTTTGTTCAAATCAGAAAATCCAATGCACGTCCGCCATTTTCCATTTGATCAATCCTAGGCAGTATAGTCTTTAGCTGCTATGTTGGATACTCCTGAACAGGAGAAAAAGTGTCTTTAGGTTCTTAGTTTAACCCTTTTAGCAACATCTTCAATTCTGCCATGTAGCAAGCTCATCCGGTGGCTTGATCATCTCTCATTACTCCCACTCATAGTCTTTAGCTTCTATGCTGAATTCTCCTTAACAGGAGAGGAAGTGTCTTTAGGTTCTTAGTTTAACCCTTTTAGCAACATCTTTAATTCTGCCATGTAACAAGCTCATCCGGTGACTTAATCACCTCTCATTACTCCCACTCCCGCTTCTATTGGGAATTTCAACAATAGACACTAGGGCGCGATGCAGGCCCTGAATTCTACGAGGGTCGGCCGTCCCAAAAATGCATTATAGGGCGAGTTGATGTCTAGAACTACAAATGGGAGGATTCTCACTCTCCGGCGATCTCCTTGTCCCAATGTCACTGATAGTTCTACATATCCCATTGGAGCTGTCGAGGCCCCATTGAAGTCGTGTATCCATCCCTCACAAGGCTTCAAATCTTTCGCTTCGAGTTTCATCTGATCGAAAGCTTTCTTAAAGAGATTATTAACCGAACTGCCATTATCCACTAATACCTTATGAACTAGAGTTTGACCGATAGTGGTAGTGATCAACAATGGATCCTCGGTAGGCGATTGAACTCCAGTATCATCTCTGTCACTAAATATGACATCTTCTGACATCGTTTTCTATTGCTTCACAGGGGCGGTATCTTCGAAGTTACTGCATTCTCCTATATCAAAGTACTTGGCTGCATTAACAAATTGGTCCATTGCCCTGTAGCTATGGATAGCTAGATTGGGCTCCCTATTATAGTGTTGATGATGAGTCCTTTACCCTTTTGCTGAGCTGTGGGTTTAGGAGCAGGCTGGTTTTGATTCGGGGCTTGCCCTCCTTTGCACCTATCTCTTGGGGCAAACTTATATTCATCTAACTTTCCTTGTCGTAGCAGTTTTTCAACAATGTCTCTTAAATGCCGACACTCATCAGTAGAGTGACCATGGACTCCGTGAAATAAAAAAAAATTCCGGTCGCTAGCTCCTTCTCAGTGGAGTCTTTGGGGGAGGTTTCTTATATTGCCAGACATTGTAAGTATCCAAGTAGATGTTTTCCAACGTATCGTTCAACATTGTGTAGTTTTCAAAAGTTTGGAATCAAGGTCTTTTTTTGGAATTATATCCTCGGTTCCTATTTCTTTTATTGTTGTTTCCGTTCCTATTGCCATTTCCTCCGTTTTTTTTTGTCAACGTTTACCTTAACCTTACCCGAACTGTCGTCGGACTGTTTCACAACCACATTATTTTGAATATCTCCTTTTGAAGCTCCATCAGACTTTCTTTTTCGATGGGCGTATATTTCCTCCCGTCGTAAGCGAATATTTGCCTTTTCATAGAATGCCTCCCTTGTCAATGGCGGTTTTCCCGCTAGATTTCCTCCGAATTCAGTATCTAAATCGACCCCATCTATTAAGGCCATCAAAATGCTTGGTTCGTGGGGATCGCTTATTTTAGTAACTGCTGAGATGAAGCGGCCCAGGTACGACTTCAGAGACTCTCCAGGGGCTTGTTTGATTCTAGATAGTTCAATAACACTTTTAGCTTTCGGGGATGGAGCTGGAACTGATTCATAAAACGCTCGCTTAGTTCCTTAAAGCTTGACACCGATCTTGGGGGAAGTCGAGTAAACAACATTAATGCAACATCTTCTAGATATATCGAGAAGGCTTTACATTTTACAGCGTCAGGCACGGCTGCGACGTTCATATACCATGTATACCTCATCAGGTGTTGTCCCGGATCTGTTCTCCCAGCATATCGTTCCATCTGTGGCAAGTTGAATCATCGAGGGAATTGGAAGTCCAAAATGTCATCGGTGAATGAGGTATGACTTCGCTCAATACCCCAATCCTTGTTAGTATAGCAGCGACTACCAGCCATGATTTGACGAACTAATGCTTCTACTTCTGCATTGGTTAGGGTAGGTTTAAGATCTGCACTTCTATCTCTTCTAACATGTCTAGCGCCTACTTCAGGCGACGCCCTTTGGTTTTGATTGGCGGCTGAGCTTCCTTGCCCCCTGCGGTTCTGGTCATTCACGGGACGAACGGGCTGAAGAAGCTGTCCCAGAGTGGGATTAGCAATGTTCGGATCCCCAGGAAGGACGCGTGATCCTCGCATCGGTAACAGCATTGGTTTCCTCAAACTTGGATCTTCGGGCCCTAAAACGCCGGCTGCATCCTCACTGGATCCCAAAGATCCAAATGTCAACTGTTCTAGATTCTCGGGCCTTTCATATGGCCTCCTTTCACGCAGGCGTTCTTCGTCTGAAGATGATGAATGACCCGTGCTTGGATGACGAGTAAGAGAGGAAATTTTTTGTCTACGAAGCTCACTTATCTCCTTGCTCATAACTTTCATGTTCTCCCTCATAAGGACACTATCACGTTTATGATCCTCCAAAAAAAATCCCTAGTGTTCTCAAGCATATCAAGCAAGCACGAAAAATCTTCGTCAGTGATGAGCGCAGCAAGAGTAGGCTGATCACTAGTGGTCACGGCTGGTATCGGAGCATTTGTATGGACTCGAGTAGAGGTACCAACATCTGCCACGTTCGGATCGGATCGGACCATGGTTGTAGAACCGAATCGGTTCAGAGGGGTGCGAGCAACATCAGGGGCACCGGTTCTATTTGGGTTCACATCGTCCATCCGAGTTGGGTTTACATTCTCCATTCGGTTTGGAGCTTTGGAATCGGACCGGTTTGCTTCTGAGCTTTGTCCCTACGACCTAGTCACAATTATGGCTTGCTGGTTTTCACTTGCCTCATTTTCCCAAGCACTTTACACTTCTTTTCCTTTAGCCATAATATCCAATTCTTTAGAGATTAGTCAGAAAGTGTTTGAGAATCCCGAATAAAGTGGATTAACTTCTTTGAACTTAAGGGTCCAAATAGTAGAACGATAATCCAAAACGTTGAGAATTCAAAACTTCTCAATGAAAGCACCAAAATGTTAGATCCAAAAATAGTTCTAACACCCAATTCAATGATAATTGAAAGAAAAAAACAAAGATAACACATGATTTATAGTGGTTCGGCGTTAAAGGGCCTATGTCCACTTTATACCTCGTTGATTGATGATTAAAGTACAAATACAATGCTTGTTTTCACTCAATCTCACTCTTGCAATGAATAATTTCACTTAATATTTGATGAAATGTGCTCTAAAAGTTGATGATGATCTGAGTAAAACAGTAAAATTCAGTTTCTATAGAAGAGAGAGTCAACAATTTGCCAGAAGATCCCTTCAAATGAGGTTTGGTGGTGTATTTATAGGCAGAAATTCCCCCTGGAAGGCTTCCGGTTCGGGTACACGTGGAGATCATCCCGGCAAAGTCGGGTTCGGAGGAAGCGAGATGGTGATAGCGTATTCTGGTCGTGGGTGAACGTGGGAGAATGGGTTCGTTACCGCTCCGTGTTTTTAGGGAATCATGCTTTCCAAGCATAGCACCATGGTTCGGATCGTATGGTTAATGGGGGTTCAGATTGGAGGGCGCCGATCCGATCTGGATGTGCCTTCTATTTATCATCTCCTGGGTTGTTTGCTTCAAAGTGAAAGGGTTTGGCTCGGGGGTCTCCGAACTGAACTGATTTCCTGTTATAAATTTTTCCTTCACACCTATTCGTTGAGTCATGTCTTAGCTTTGTGTAGCCTAACCACAAAGTAGGCTAACTCTCACTTTCTATATATATTTCAGGTATTCAAGTATCATAACAAATAATGGTTTATTTAGCTATCAATATCATACATAATCGATTAATCTATTATCATTACAACATTTAGCCTAATTATTTTGTAGGAAATTGTGGAGGTATAAAAAAAATAGAATTTGGAACGTAGCTGCAATGAGGACAGTGGTATGTATGTCAACATTTAATACGCGCTGGTAGGACAATGATACTAACACTTACAAGTTTATGCTTTATTCATTTAGTAACATTTCTCAATGCCACCAAATAATTGTTTTCCAACATTTATAAGTGTTACTATATATTCAGATCCCAACACTTATAAGTGTTAGTACCAAGTCTATTTGTAACATTTATAAGTGATACGGTGTTGGCCACCCCAATAAGTGTTAGGATTCATCTGTTTTGGTGTAGTGAAAACTTGAATTTGTTATTAATAATTGTTGAAATTTAAATCAATTTAATGATATTTGGCATCAAAACTTATTTTAATATTAATCGGACATGTAAATCAGTATAAGTTAATTTTAAATAGTATTGAATTGCCTTAAATTAGAGTTGAATTATTATAAATTGTTTTATACTATAATAAACAAGATTTGATTTATTTAATTTAACTGAATTTGATTTACTCTAATTTAAAATAATTCAAATTACTTTGAATATAGAGTCAAAGTATTTAAATTAGATATGAATTAATTTAACTTAGTTTTGAATTAATCTAAATTTGAATTGATTTTGTTTGAAATTAGATTTAAAATATTAGTATGTTCCAACATGAAATAAAATATAAATTTTGTAATAAATGAACTGAATATTGGTTTGTTTAATTTGAAATGAACATAGAAATTTTTGATTAATGTAAATATGAAGTTTAAATTGTTTGTAATTAATATTCTAAAATAATGTTGTCGATTGTTTTAATTAAATGACGATAATTTATTGTAGAAGAATAGAGTTTTGATGACAACAACCTTATTTCAATATTAGTTGATTACAAAATATATAGACTAACATCTATATCTAGAATACACACACACACACACACACACATATATATATATATATATATATATATTATTTTTTGAAAATTGGTTCACTTTATTGCTATAAAACCAAAAACCTCCTTTATAAGCCTCGTTAAAACCTTGCAATCCCCCTAACCTAAATGGGTTCCTTACAAGGAAAAAGAGTACTTATAAATTTGGCATACAACATAGTTATCAAAGGAAATACGACATAAAGCAAAAGAAATTAAAAGCAACAAGACAATATTAAAGCCTTATTCAAAAAAAATCTCCTTCACAGCCCAACCAGGCCCATCATCACACCCCACAGAAACCGCGTCTTCAGGTAACCATCTTCAAAAAGTTGACACGTTGCAGTTTAACCGGTGTCAGTGAGTTCAATACCCCATCTACTAAGCATTGACTCGCTTCTCCTATCACGAACAGTCCTGCTTCCATTGTTGAAAAGAAGGCATTTAATTTCCCTTTCAATTTTCGAAAGAAACGTTGATGAATCTGATCTTTTGTCATGAAATACTCTTGAGTTCCTTTCCTTCCAGATGAAATAGATAACGCTTGTAAAGGTAGCACATGCTAAATCTCTCAATTGGTCTTTTTTCTTGAAATTTTCATGTATAAGCTTCGCTTCATCTTTCAATTCTAACAAATCAACAGGAAGATCCAAACTTTGCTTTAGAGAGAGCCATATGAATGCTGTAAAGTCACAAGAGAAGAACAGATGTTGAATTGTCTCGGGATGGTTGTTGCAGAGAGGACAGAGCAGATCTGAGATGTTGCTGTAACGATGAACCCTATCCTTCGTGTTTAATCTGCCAAGACAAGCAAGGTAAGCAATAAAAGACATTTTTTACTGTTTTTAGCATGCCAAATTACAGAAAAAATTGCTTCCTGATTTTCATGATGTCTCAGGAAATCCCAAGCTTTGTGAAATGTGAATTGTCCTCCTTCACACCAAACATACTCATCATGATTTTTATTTGGATTGATTAAGATGGAATTAATTTCATCTAGCAGTTCTCTTGTGGCAGGATGTATTTCAGGTATGAACCTCCCATTTCTGATAATATTGCTAACTTTTTCATCTGCATTGCCAATTATATTCAGTCTATTGTAGCCTAGCAAATCAATTATATATATATATATATATATATATATATGTGTGTGTGCAGGGGTTATATACAGGAATTAATATTAAAGACTGTACAGTTTTAGAGATTCAAGAGATTCAAAATTCAGAGAAGATCCAAGAATCATGAGTAATCAAGAAATCAAGAGTTCAAGAGCTCAAGATAAATATAGTAATAAAGTCTAGTTTATATGTAAGACTCTGAATAACACTCCAGGTTCAAATTCAAATTCTATTTTTCAAATCTTGATTTCAAATTCTATTTACAAAATTCAGATTCTAAATTTAATTAGTATTTCTATTTTACCTTTGAACTTTGATTTTAAACTTAAGTTTTAAAGATTATAAGTTTATATTTATATAGTTTTAAACTTTATAAATATGTTTATATAATTTATATTTATGATTTTATATGATTTTCTACTTTATAGTACTTATTTACATCACTATGTTTTGATTTAAGAATTTCTAGAATTATATATATTAAAACACTTGAAAAATAATCAAATTTCAAATTTTCAAACACATATGCCGACATACATATGAGGGGATGTCGACATACAACTGTCATATTTTCAATTTTGAAAGAAAGTGTCTTTTTCCATTTGTAAAGTTCCAGAAGCGTTGCAACCTTTCAAATCTTATAAATAGGGGTTGATTTCGAAATTTTTAACCTCTCTTCTTCTCCATCTTTATCCCTTTTCATTCCTCAATTATTATTTCATATTTTTATGATTTCTACGCTTATATTCTGCCGGTTTCAATTCTAACATATATAAAACTTCTTCTCTTATCACTCTGTACTCATTACTCTCTGAATCGAAGTGCTATTGAAGAGTTATAGGGCTGTTGTAATCATTTGGGATAGTTTTGGAAACTTGTGTTCCTTGTAGCCGTGAAATCAAGGAAAGGAAAAAGTGTTAACCTTGTAGCTGGGAAATCAAAGGTGGTGGAAAAGGGGTTAACCTTGTAGCCGTGAAATCATGGGGATTGTACATAGATTTTAATCTAGTAATAAAACTCTGCACCATAGGAGCAATCCGAACCTATATAAAATCTGGTGTGTTCTTTCCTTTTCTGCATTTTATTTTTGTTTATTTCTTTGTTTGTGTTTGATTATGTGTCTGTGATTATCTCTATGGTGTGTGATTCGTATAGTAAATTATATAAGTTTTATATTTTCTTAAATTCCTTAAAAACACTATTCACCCCCCCCCCCTCTAGTGTTAATTTTTCCTTAAGATCCATTCTGCATTCCTTAACAATTGGTATTAGAGCAAGGTTTTTCAAAAAGTTCATAATTTGATTTTTGAAAATATTAAATGGCATGTTTTGAAACTATTTGTAACACTAGTTTAAATTCATGCCTTGCATTAGTATTAGATGAGTCTGCATTCAATTTTATTGGAAAAATCAAGTTAACATGATATGATTTCTTGAAAATTTTAAATGAATATATCACAGAGTCATCATGATTTTATTATCTCAAGTTACAATTAGTTATTTCGAAAAGTCACTTGATTCTTTGAATAGGTATGTTGTTTTGCAGGATAGATGTTAAATCTGATGACTGTTGGCCAAAAGATACCAATCGTTCATCAATCAAGAAAAGAAGAGTATATGAAAGGATATGACTTTTAGGCTTATAGTAGTTGAAATGTCCATTCATTCAAAATTCAAATTCAAAATTTTGACGCCAAGTTGGTTAAACTATGAAATCATTGATCTCATCGTTAAATTCTGAAAGATGTAAATGTATGGTTCATGACAATGGAAGAAATGAAGATAGATATTATAACTGCAACAAACCAAGGCATATAAAAAGATTGCATCCATATCTAGAAAAATCAAATCAACAAGAAAGATGATAGTAATTCATCAAAGAAAAGAAAGAGGGCATACGCAACAACTTTAGACGATTCAGATTCATCATCAAGGGATGAAGAGTCAGAAACCGAAAATTCAAATATGTGTTTCTCAGCAATTCAGAATTCAGAAAATGTTGAAGAAATCGATCAAAAACCGGGTACACCTTAATTAATTTTTAATTTTTTTGGTTGAATGTATGTTTTGTTTGCTTTGCTTTGTTTTAAATTTGAAATTTGAACTTTAAAATTCAAACTTGAAATTTAAAATTCAGATTTGAAATTTGAATTTTGAATTTCAAAACAATACTAATAAAATAATAATTAGTAAAATAGTAAAACATATTTTTGATTCTTGTTAGGATTAATATTAATTCAGGAAGTAATGAAACCTATAATATAAATCGATAATATAATGAAACCAAAAAGTCAAAACAATGCATCTCGCATCAACCCCTCCTAGCACTATGTTCATAACTTAGTTGAGGCTCCTTACGGCAGAATTTTAGTTCTTTATAACCCAAACATTGTGTCTTTGCAACCTCTTCACTCCTCTGAACAACACATCCACTGCCACGCCATCAACCAAAATAACCAGACCTCATATTACTTCATCTTCATCTTTGCTGCTAACAGTTACCTTTCCAGACTTAACCTATTCATGTCCTTACATTCTCTCAGGCAAACCTCTCATCCTTGGTTCCTGCTTGGTGACTTCAACTACTGTTTTGAAACCACACAACGTATTGGTGGTAACACCTTATCCATTTCTGAAATTATTCCACTTAAAAATACGCTTGAACAAGCTGATCTCATCAATATTAAATTGAAACGACCCGAACTTCCCTGGTCTCCGAAGAGAAGAGGAAGAACGAATTGTTTTGAGAACACGACAAAATAGAACGCAGACGGAAGAACATTTCATTGTATATTACAACAATTCCATCAGAATATAAGAATGTACAGAGTATAAATAAATATTACACAGAAAAATATCAGAGATTACAATAAATTACATAGCAGCGGAAAATAATACAATACACAACAAGAAGGAGATATACGGATACAAAGCTTTCTGGATATCGTTCCAGCCGTAAACCAGGATCCTATGAATATAAATCTGCAAAACCAAAACTACTAGCTGCCCGTGTCAAAATAAGGGCACCTAGAGTTTAGGTTAAAACAATAAACTCCAGGTCAGTCATGTGACTGGTGTGAGAACTAAAACATAATCTTTATTTTTTTAAGTTAGGCAAATCAAGGGACCACGCCGTATAACACGGAACGGGTTTCCACCCAAGAATACCAGTGCATAAAACAAACAGCGCAATGCTAAATAAAGAAAAATGAGGCTATTATAAGACCCAGTTCCCATCACACAATGCAACGCAAGCCGGAGGATAGGGTTTTTACCTTATAATAGCCAAGAATGCTTGATACGTTTAAAACAAATCATTTGATACTATTATAAGTGCATAGTGTATAAAGAAACTTCAAATCATAAGTATCTATCATAGACGGCATAAGCGCCCCATCCCATTATGTCGCCATACTAGGCTCTACAAATGAAACCGCAGAATCGCGTATTTGGAAATTGGGTTTCCATCTATGAACCGAGGCAAAAGATAGTCCTCTACCGATTCGAGATCTCTAGCCCGAGCCTCAGGACCCAGACTCAGGTGGGCCCTTGGAGCGACAGGGCCGGTCCACCGATGTGGATTAAAATGCCTGAACATGCGTTTTCCCGCCCTATGGGGCGTAAATGAGCCAATGAATGGCTCCATCGGACCCGGATCGTCCAATCTAACCGAGGCGCCTCGCAACAGCAACAACCACATAAGTCAAACTCGTCAGGGCGTGTAAAACCACTGACGCCACTTCTATCTAGAAAGAAACGCATGCCCTCCCTGAGGTCCTTCTCCCGTTTTTGGTTCACAACCGGGGTGCGAGGCTCGCGAATTCACGTTACACAAAGCTGTGCCACAGAGGCTGTGCTTTGATCATCACCACAAGACTTTGCTTTTCAACAGAAGCCTTGATCATTTGCCACTTAGGCATGCCACATAGGCAATTCACTCTATGCGTTTGATATCCATCAGTATATAACCCCTGAGCTCGTACGTCTCAGAGAAGGGCATTAAGAAAGAAAATAAATTCTCCGCCGCCAAACAGATATATATTTAATAGAAGTCAACCACACAGACTAAAATCCAATGTCAGACACACAATCCACTTACAAGTTCGTTCTGGGTCTGAACGAAACTGGAGGCACCTAGTACCCCGCATATCCATCGATCTCCAAGTACGTCTGGACGATCACCAACTGTTTCCATCTTCTTGGGTGTACAGCCCAATCAAGATCATCAGTAATTACCCAAACGACGTAAAGACCTCCGGTCTTCAACAACCGTCTTCATCTTCGACACCACGTCGAATTAGTTATTCAGAATGGGATAAACCCGGTCTTTCTGAACAACTCGCGTATATATATATATATATAATAAACACGTGTTACACAAACACAACATACGCCTCATTCCAATTCATCAGTCACTAACCGTAAATTAACCAAGAGAATAATTCCCCAAATATTAACCCCGAAGGCTGAAACCAACATCAGATCAATATCCAGGAAACCATTCTGCTTAGCTAACCGATAGTTAGTTTCTAAATTTCACATTCATAGGGAAAGGTTCCCATTAATTTTATCAAAGATAAATTCTTTATATTTATTCTTTAATCTATCCTTTTGAATTTCGATTCAACTAGTCGGGATTAACGAAACTTACCGAAGTAATCATTTGTTTTAATTTCCCAATCCCAACCTATTCATCCCATGAAGTAAAACTGGTAATACTTCATATCTAACACCACAGTGTTATCGGTAAATTCAATTACCATTTCACGTTCAAATCTAACTAAAGAATTAACTATTGTTGGAGTAAAACTGGTGATACTCCATTCTCGATCTTTTCAATCTAATTAAAGATTCATTAAAACTCCACTTAGTTTTTATCGTTAACTGGGCTAAAGAATCAGTGTCATTTAAAACACGATTCACGATAAACCCAAAACCGCATTCCATTAATTATCGGATTAAAGAATGAGTGTTATTTAAAAACATTGTCCACGATAAACCCAAAAATCAATATCAATTCAATTCCAATTAAATATTATTTAATTGGTACACTTCATTAAATCTAAAAAAAAAAGATTTAATCTTTTCTCCACTAGGTTCAAGAACAGTGTTAGTCAAGACACCATTCACGACAAACCCAAATCACATTTGATATTAAATACAAGGCTCTGAATAGAAAATATCTCGGCTTATATTCAATATCAAATTCTACGACCAACAAATATCGTATTGGAAAGAATGATATATATATCTATATCTTTCAAATTTCCATAACAACATCTGTATAGTCACGAAATCCAACATCGAAATATTCCGAAGGCAATTTCGATTCAAATCCATTCCAATGCAATCACTGGAAATTCTGGTTATTTTCAAAACCATTTCAAATTCAATTTATTTATTTAATTTTAAATAGAATTATAATTCTAGTTCAAAACTAGTTCATTTCGATAAAAATCTATTTTTATCTTTATCTTTTCAAATATGGAGTTTTTCATCCCAATTCTTTCTAAATCATTTCTTATGATTTTACACAAATTAATACTATTTTTAATAATTTTATCATGGCCCGTACAGTCGATTTCCATCAACGGCCATCGAACTGCACTTACATCGACCTTTTCCAAATTTGATTTGGACATAATTCCAAATCCAACCGTTAGATTTCAAATTTCTAATATTTGTTAGAAAGCTCTTTTTGATACGAACCCAACCGTTGCGGTTTTAGGAGAATCCGACGGTCGGATCTCCCGTAATATCCGTTCGAAGTCAATGGTCGAAATTCGCGAACTACCGCGGCGCGTTCTATTCAGGCCATTATATTATATATATAATATATACTTCGTCGATTTCCTTTAAAACGTATTTAATAAATCGTTTTAAATTCGTTTTCAAAACGATTTCAACTTCTTTTTCAAATTCAAATCAAAATTTAATTTTCCCTTACTAATTCGTTTTAAATTCATTTCAAGTTGATTTCAATTCAAATCGATTTTTAATTAAATTTCAGTTTGTTTTCAATTCAATTCAATTTCAATTCGAATTCATTTCTATTCAATTTCAATTCGAATTCATTTATATTCAATTCAAATTCGAATTCATTTATATTCAATTTAATTCGAATTCATTTATATTCAATTTAATTCGAATTTCAATTCTTTTCAAAATATCAGATTTTGAAATCACTTTCGGTATTCATTATAAAATGAATAAAATCGATATAAATATCGTTCACGTCAAAATGGCATCAATCTAATCAACACGGCTTCATATATTTCTATTTTCAAATATTCTATTTCAAATATTTCTTTTCCAAATATTTTTATTCAAATATTTCTATTTCAATACTTTCTTTTTCAAAACTGGAATGAGGCCCAATCAATTACCATATAATGTTAATTATATGGATTTTCTACAACACATGTATACAATAACAACGATGAATAATCAACCACCATCCAAAGTGCATTCTACACTGTATAAGCATCGAATATAGATATTTAACGCTTATAACAGTCTGTCAATCAATCGATCGACATACAACTAACTATTGGGATTAGTGTATGTCATCTACCATCCCAATACCCGTGTGGGGTTTCAAACAATCAAACACAGATTTTATTTGTGCAGTTGGGCGATGTGTAAAATTTATCGACCCAATCAATATCAGTCAAATCAGTGTATATAAACAAATCGGCCGATTTGTTTATAAATATTTATTTATTCACTTTCACGTTAAAAATTATATTTTTAACGATAAAATATTTTTAACTATATAAATATTTTATTTCCTTTCAACACAAGAATATTTTATTATCGATTTCACATCAACATCACAAACAAATTTTCAAAACATATCAATCAAACAAACAAGCCATCCATGGTCTGTGGATGACGGGTGTCGGGTGCTACTAAGCACCGTCTGCATCCTAGTATATATATAACTAGAAAAAAAGAAATTTAGAGCGAGAAGTTCTCACCGATAGCTATCCCAACTCCACGACACTTCATTTAGAGAAATCTTCATCGATCTCGCCTTTTTGTCACTTTCGCTGCCCGTAGCCACTGCATATGTAAAAATCGAATTTTTACTTTGCTATTCAATATACAAAAATCGAATTTTTATAATCTCTACTAAATAAAGATAATATTTTTATATTCTCTATTATATAGAAATCATATTTTCAATACACTACTCGTATAAAAATAGTATTTTTATATCTTCTATTATATAAAGATCAGATTTTTAATACTCAACCTAAGTAAAAATCATATTTTTATTAGGTCACTAGTATAAAAATTATATTCTTAACTTCTCTATATTATAAAAATTATATTTTTATTCTTTCTATTTTATAAAAATTATATTTTTAATATCTTCACATCTAACAAAAATCGTATTTTTATATATGCTATACATGTATAAAAAATCAAATCTTTATATCATTATATATATATATGAAAGATCATATTTTTGCATAATTAAAAATCACTTCTTTTGTTGATTAAAAATCACTTCTTTCTTATGTTATTTTCTTGTTCATAAATACCATATTTTCCTTATGATGTCATATATAAAATTCTATATCATAAAAATCAGAAATTTATCTATGTAGAAAAACTGAATAGAAAATCCCAAATAAAGAAAAGCTCACTGTTGCATTTGCTGAGGTGGTGGAAGGAGGATCTCGCTGTTGAACTAAGGAGAGGCCTGCGTGGTGCGTCGGTAAAGGAAAGGGAGCGGGGTTCGGTTCCTGACGCCGGCGGTGGTCTTTAATTAGGTGAGGAGAGAGAGGGGGTGAAGAAGAGGAGGTGCGGCTAGGGTTGGGCGCGGTTTTGGGCGTCACAGCTTCAGGTTGGAGGTGGAGGAGGAAGAGGCGCGGAGGAGGGAGAATCGGGAGAGTGGAACGAGGAGGAGGGTCTGGGAAGAAGGGGGAAGGCGGCGCCTGGCCTACGGCGGCGCCAGGGTGGAGGGCGATGGCCATCGAGGGCTTCCACTTTATTTATTTATTTATTTTTTCTATCCTCTCGTATGAATGAAGAACGAAAGGGGAGGGGGCCAGAGGAGTTAAAAGGAAGAGAAGGATTAATTTTAATTTATTTGTTTAATTTAATTTCAAAAAGCAACTTTTATTTTCGAACTCGAAACCGAACCCACCGCCTGTCGTCCATAGCTAATTACCCCCATTCCGAACACAATGGGATATGTATCGTAAGCTGATTCGATCGTTTCGATCCGTTTCCGTCAAAATCAACATATAACTATATATATTGAATTTGAACGCGCATTTCATTTTACCGGGGTCACATACTAACTCTATAAATTGCAGTAAAATACTTTCTAGCTTCGTATTTACGATACGGTCCTAACAAAACTAGTTTCGTCGAATTCTGAGACCGTTGGAAAAATGGCCATTCTCCAGTCGATTAAATCAACTGAAACTGGTCAAACGCGTTTTCCTTTGCCTCGCTCACATATTGATTCGAGAAAAAAAAATATGAAATTTGAAACCTAGCAATAATTTGACACTGCGGATCCAACAAAAGTGGTTTCGTCGAAATCCGAGGTCGTTTGCAAAATTCCCATTTTTAAGGGCCTGAATTCCATAGCGACTATTCAGAATTTTCAACTGGACATATCTTTTGATTCCCGTTATGAAATTTTGATTTTTCGGATTCGTTGGAAAGATATTCCCAAATAGATCCTATTATTTTTGGTTTCACTAAAATCCGGTTTATTTTGCACCCGGTACATTCAATTGAAGTTTGAAATCAAATTATCGAACTACCGTGTCATTTTCAATTCTATTAATAATTATATATAATTATTTATATTCTAACGACGACGTATATAATATATACGTTCTAAATATATTCAAAATAAATTTCTTGTCAAATTTATTTAAAATAATCTATTTTAAATGTTCAAAATTCGCTAAAATTGCCAAAATAAAAATTTTAAACTGGCCCGCATTTCCGGGTTATTACAATCTCCCCCACTTAAAACATTTCGTCCCCGAAAAGGAACAAAGTCGAAAGTGGTTTGATTAATCAACTCTACATTCAATCTGGCTTCCATCCTCCAACTTTTCAGTTTCTAAGAACTTTCAAATTCTTCAAAAATTTGGCTAACACCCTAAATTTTCGAAAAATTTCGCCATAACCTCCCCTGCACCGGGAGCCATGGGAAAATCCTGAAATTGTCATATAGGCCTTCTGATCTCAAAAAGAAAAAGCCAAGCGGCTAGCCAGTAGGCTCATAAAATCATAATCACCCAAACAAAACAGTAAATTATATAGTAAACATGTACCTATTTGTCGGGCAAACAAATTTTATTCTCTGCTCTAGCCTCCTTGCTATGACCTGTTCAATGTAAGTAGACGTATATGCAAGCAAATGCGACCAAATTTCAATATAATTCAATGTTTGATTCTATTAGGGATAATGGTTCAAAATTATCAAACAAATAAACAAAAAACACAAACATCAATCAATTAGTGAATTTAACGTTTCAAATTCATAATTTTGATGTATAGTCAAAAACCAAATTTTTGATGCCAAATCACAACAATAGGCCCTATCTAATTTTGGTTCTCACACCAGTCAATTGGAAATATATAGAAATCCCACTTTCGTCACACGAACATAAATTCTAATGATGGAGCTCCATCATCAAAATCATCTCCGGGCGATTAGAGTGTAATTCTATATCTATCCAGTATATTAAAACTTCAAATACATGTTTGCAAGGCTTATATGCAAAATCTTTATATACTGGACTGTCCAAATCAATACAAATAAATAATCAAATACGAATAATTGATTTAAATTTTCAAAACAAAATTGGTTTTCATCTTAAAAATATACTCCTCACACTCGTTCTAGGACACTACTGATCCATCTCTAACGAGTCATTCTCATTGGATTTTACTAATCCAATTTCTGATGAATTCTTTCATATGGTTCTAATGTGTCTTGTTCTCTGAGCTTTGTAAACCAAAGCTCTGATACCACGATGAAAGATAGCCGACGAAATCCGGTAGGCTCTGCAACCATCCCTTCATCCCCCAAGCAGCAGGTAATACCCACCGTGGCTCCTACAAGGTCCCCCAGTCCCTTGTTTTACGGCGACCCTCTCGAGTCTCGCGCCTATTGGCGAACCAACGCTCTAAACTGCGACATGTAGGGGTAAGAGTCTCCCGTTCGCCACCAAACCGCGAAGCGAGAACCCTATATCATGCGTACCCAGCCTACTCAGGGCCAGCAACAAGAAATGGTGATACTCCATTCTCGATCTTTTCAATCTAATTAAAGATTCATTAAAACTCCACTTAGTATTAATCGTTAACTGGGTTAAAGAATCAGTGTCATTTAAAACACGGTTCACGATAAACCCAAAACCGCATTCCATTAATTATCGGATTAAAGAGCGAGTGTTATTTAAAAACACTGTCCACGATAAACCCAAAAATCAATATCAATTCAATACCAATTAAATATTATTTAATTGGTACACTTCATTAAATCTAAAAAAAAAAGATTTAATCTTTTCTCCATTGGGTTCAAGAACAGTGTTAGTCAAGACACTATTCACGACAAACCCAAATCACATTTGATACTAAATACAAGGCTCTGAATAGAAAATATCCCGGCTTATATTCAATATCAAATTCTACGACCAACAAATATCGTATTGGAAATAAAGATATATATATATATCTATATCTTTCAAATTTCCATAACAACATCTGTATAGTCACGAAATCCAACATCGAAATATTCCGAAGGCAATTTCGATTCAAATCCATTCCAATGCAATCATTGGAAATTCTGGTTATTTTCAAAACAATTTCAAATTCAATTTATATATTTAATTTTAAATAGAATTATAATTCTAGTTCAAAACTAGTTCATTTCGATAAAAATCTATTTTTATCTTTATCTTTTCAAATATGGAGTTTTTCATCCCAATTCTTTCTAAATCATTTCTTATGATTTTACACAAATTATTACTATTTTTAATAATTTTATCAAGGCCCGTACAGTCGATTTCCATCAACGGCCATCGAACTTCACTTACAACGACATTTTCCAAATTTGATTTGGACATAATTCCAAATCCAACCGTCAGATTTCAAATTTCTAATATTCGTTAGAAAGTTCTTTTTGATACGAACCCAACGGTTCCGGTTTTAGGAGAATCCGACGGTCGGATCTCCCGTAATTTTCGTTCGAAGTCAATGGTCGAAATTCGCGAACTGCCGCGGCGCGGCGCGTTCTATTCAGGCCATTATATTATATATATAATATATACTTCGTCGATTTCCTTTAAAACGTATTTAATAAATCGTTTTAAATTCGTTTTCAAAACGATTTCAACTTCTTTTTCAATTTCAAATCAAAATTGAATTTTCCCTTACTAATTCGTTTTAAATTCATTTCAAATTGATTTCAATTCAAATCGATTTTTAATTCAATTTCAGTTCGTTTTCAATTCAATTCAATTTCAATTCGAATTCATTTCTATTCAATTTCAATTCGAATTCATTTATATTCAATTTAAATTCGAATTCATTTATATTCAATTTAATTCGAATTCATTTATATTCATTTTAATTCGAATTTCAATTCTTTTCAAAATATCAGATTTTGAAATCACTTTCGGTATTCATTATAAAATGAATAAAATCGATATAAATATCGTTCACGTCAAAATGGCGTCAATCTAATCAACACGGCTTCATATATTTCTATTTTCAAATATTCTATTTCAAATATTTCTTTTTCAAATATTTCTATTCAAATATTTCTATTTCAAAACTTTCTTTTTCAAAACTGGAATGAGGCCCAATCAATTACCATATAATGTTAATTATATGGATTTTCTACAACACATGTATACAATAACAACGATGAATAATCAACCACCATCCAAAGTGCATTCTACACTGTATAAGCATCGAATATAGATATTTAACGCTTATAACAGTCTGTCAATCAATCGATCGACATACAACTAACTATTGGGATTAGTGTATGTCATCTACCATCCCAATACCCGTATGGGGTTTCAAACAATCAAACACAGATTTTATTTGTGCAGTTGGGCGATGTGTAAAATTTATCGACCCAATCAATATCAGTCAAATCAGTGTATATAAACAAATCGGCCGATTTGTTTATAAATATTTATTTATTCACTTTCACGTTAAAAATTATATTTTTAACGATAAAATATTTTTAACTATATAAATATTTTATTTCCTTTCAACACAAGAATATTTTATTATCGATTTCACATCAACATCACAAACAAATTTTCACAACATATCAATCAAACAAACAAGCCATCCATGGTCTGTGGATGATGGGTGTCGGGTGCTACTAAGCACCATCTGCATCCTAGAATATATATAACTAGAAAAAAAAGAAATTTAGAGTGAGAAGTTCTCACCGATAGCTATCCCAACTCCATGACACTTCATTTAGAGAAATCTTCATCGATCTCGCCTTTTTGTCACTTTCGCTGCCCGTAGCCACTACATATGTAAAAATCGAATTTTTACTTTGTTATTCAATATATAAAAATCAAATTTTTATAATCTCTACTAAATAAAGATAATATTTTTATATTCTCTATTATATAGAAATCATATTTTCAATACACTACTCGTATAAAAATAGTATTTTTATATCTTCTATTATATAAAGATCGGATTTTTAATACTCTACCTAAGTAAAAATCAAATTTTTATTAGGTCACTAGTATAAAAATTATATTCTTAGCTTCTCTATATTATAAAAATTATATTTTTATTTTTTCTATTTTATAAAAATTATATTTTTAATATCTTCACAGCTAACAAAAATCGTATTTTTATATATGCTATACGTGTATAAAAATCAAATCTTTATATCGTTATATATATATGAAAGATCATATTTTTGCATAATTAAAAATCACTTCTTTTGTTGATTAAAAATCACTTCTTTCTTATGTTATTTTCTTGTTCATAAATACCATATTTTCCTTATGATGTCATATATAAAATTCTATACCATAAAAATCAGAAATTTATCTATGTAGAAAAACTGAATAGAAAATCCCAAATAAAGAAAAGCTCACTATTGCATTTGCCGAGGTGGTGGAAGGAGGATCTCGCTGTTGAACTGAGGAGAGGCCTGCGTGGTGCGTCGTTGAAGGAAAGGGAGCGGGGTTCGGTTCCTGACGCCGGCGGTGGTCTTTAATTAGGTGAGGAGAGAGAGAGGGAGTGAAGAAGAGGAGGTGCGGCTAGGGTTGGCGCGGTTTTGGGCGTCACGGCTTCAGGTTAGAGGTGGAGGAGGAAGAGGCGCGGAGGATGGAGAATCGGGAGAGGGGAACGAGGAGGAGGGTCTGGGAAGAAGGGGGAAGGCGGCGCCTGGCCTACGGCGGCGCCAGGGTGGAGGGCGATGGCGATCGAGGGCTTCCACGTTTTTTTTCCCTATCCTCTCGTATGAATGAAGAACGAAAGGGGAGGGGGCCAGAGGAGTTAAAAGGAAGAGAAGGATTAATTTTAATTTATTTATTTAATTTAATTTCAAAAAGCAACTTTTATTTTCGAACTCGAAACCGAACCCACCGCCTGTCGTCCATAGCTAATTACCCCCATTTCGAACACAATGGGATATGTATCGTAAGCTGATTCGATCATATCGATCCGTTTCCGTCAAAATCAACATATAACTCTATATATTGAATTTGAACGCGCATTTCTTTTTACAGGGTCACATACTAACTCTATAAATTGCAGAAAAATACTTTCTAGCTTCGTATTGACGATACGGTCCTAACAAAACTAGTTTCGTCGAATTCTGAGACCGTTAGAAAAATGGCCATTTTCCAGTCGATTAAAATCAACTGAAACTGGTCAAACGCGTTTTCCTTTGCCACGCTCACATATTGATTCGAGAAAAAAAATATGAAATTTGAAACCTAGCAATAATTTGACACTGCGGATCCAACAAAAGTGGTTTCGTCGAAATCTGAGGTCGTTTGCAAAATTCCCATTTTTAAGGGCCTGAATTCCATAGCGACTATTCAGAATTTTCAACTGGACATATCTTTTGATTCCCGTTATGAAATTTTGATTTTTCGGATTCGTTGGAAAGATATTCCCAAATAGATCCTATTATTTTTGGTTTCACTAAAATTCGGTTTATTTTGCACCCGGTACATTCAATTGAAGTTTGAAATCAAATTATCGAACTACCGTGCCATTTTCAATTCTGTTAATAATTATATATAATTATTTATATTCTAACGACGACGTATATAATATATACGTTCTAAATATATTCAAAATAAATTTCTCGTCAAATTTATTTAAAATAATTTATTTTAAATGTTCAAAATTCGCTAAAATTGCCAAAATAAAAATTTTAAACTGGCCCGCATTTCCGGGTTATTACATAAATGTACCGGTATGCCTTTCTCCTGGGATAACAAAAAGAAGGATGAAGCTAGAACCTACTTCTTAATCGATCATTCATTCTGCAATGCTAAGTCTTTTGCCTTTTGGCTTACCTTTCATGCAATTATGCCCCCTCTCCTTCTCTCTGACCACTCCCTGATCATACTGCATCTTCGTGAGCTAGACATAAAAGGAAAATCAAGTTTTAATTTTTTTAATAAATAGGTTGATGACCCTGAATTCCATGACTTTGTTAAAGGGATTTGAATGAAACCTACCTTTGGTAACCCCCTTATAATCTTGCAGGAAAAGCTTAGGAGAACGAAGATCAACCTAAGAGATTGGGCGAAGCAAAAGTATGGTAGTGGAAACAAGCAGAGCTCCTACTGGAAATACAAGCTTAGGCAAATTCAAATTAAAATGATGGAAGAGCACGTATTAAATGGAAGAAAGACGGTGACAATAATAGCGCATATTTCCATGCTTCCATTAAGAATAAATAGTGTAGAGAGAATATTGTTCATATAGTTGACAAGAATGGAGTTACATTGGCTAATCAAGATTTACTGGTCGAGAACTTTCATTTGTCCCTCTAAATCGTCTCTATGATTCGTTCTTCCTTTATGCAATACTTATGGAAAGGAAGAAACGATGGCAAATATTTAGCACCAATTACTTTTAATAAGGTCGAAAGCCCTTTACTCAAAGGTGGACTGGGTATTGTAAACATTAAACAGTGGAATAGAGTCGCTTTCATTAGACACATTGATGACTTCCTCAATGAAATTGACATCTTATAGGTTAAGTGATCGAAGTTCAACGTGGTGAAAGATAAGAACTTAAGGAATATGAATCAGCCTCAGAGGGTAAGCTGGACTTGGAGGAGAATTTTCAAGTTGAGAGAGGTAATTCTTTCTAGTTTCAAATATTTGATTACTGTTCTTTTTTGGGATGATCCTTGGCTTGAGAGTGGTCTTATTCTCAATATAAAATTCTTGTACCTTGAAATTCTTACTTCACCGAAATGCCAAAGTTACTGATTTTGTAATCGATGGGAAAATATGTTAGCTTATTCCTTTGTTATCAGTATCAATCAAATGAGGAACAAGGTGAAGAACTTGAAGCTTGGTGGTGAATGGGATAACGTTACTGTATGGTGTGATAGCGGAAAAAAGTTTCAAATTAAGACATTGTATGAGAAAATCACTAGTATGTATGCTATGCTGGTTAGTTCATGGTGCAAGAAAGTTTGGACTGGTGACAATTGTGCGCGTGAAAATCTAATGATGTGGAAAGTTGTTAACAGATCCATATTTACTAAGGACAAGATCATTCAAAGAGGAGTCCCAAGTGATCATGCATGCGTGTTCTGTTCTTTCGGTGATGAAACAACTATGCACTTATCCTTTCAATGTCAGTATATCTTCTCCTTATAGCAAGAAATTATGATCAAAATTGGAAGGTTTGATGCCAATCAAGATGCGAATATTCAATGGAACACTTTACTCAATCAAACTGGTAGGAAACACTAGTACAAAACTATTTATTTGCGTCGCTTCATTTGCGACAGTTTAGCTAAAACCAGTAGCACATGTGGTTATGTGCGACTGTTTTAGTTACAAACCGTAGCAGATTGTCGGGCAAATAATGTAGGAGACAAAATTGCGACAGTTCTGCTTAAAAACAGTAGCAAATATTTACAATTTGCTACTATTATATACTAATCCATCGCATATAAACTGGGTTTGAATCGGTCGAGCTTCATTTTGCTACTGTTAAATATAAAACAGTCGCACATACATGTTGAGTTTTATTTCCTGGGCGACCAGGCCCTGATCACTTGAAATTTCTCCCTTTCCTGATTTTTTATTCCCCTTTCCCTTCTCAAAATATTCTTCACCGTGACCTAATCCTCCAGCCGACTCGAGAACCTGCTAGCCTATCCCTTCTCGTGTTTCAATGCTGCACGCCAGCCTCCTAACCCTGCCTAGTCCATCGAATCACTTCACAAGCAGGAACTTTAGGAATTAAACATATAAAAATATGGTTAATTTCCTTGATAATTTTACCTAATTAAGATGAATCCATCCGATACTGGTGGGCCATTTTCATCAATTTGGAATAGAGCTTCTTTCGCCTCCTCTGACTGAAATGTTTTGGATAGGTTAGATATGTCATTCTTCGTTAGAGCTCCTCTAACTGGAATGTCGGTCCAATTTGATTTAAAAAATCAGTGTGAATTTCTTATACAGTCAGGTCTTTCAATACGAAATCGCGACTTTCAATCTTCAGATATGTGGAATTTTCGCTGGAAAAGAAAGTAAGGGAAAATCTGAGCGACGGGTAATGGACCGTGAAGCGAGGAAGAACAAGGTATGCTTTTTCGTTCAATATCTATCTGAACTTCAATTCTTAGTTCTCTATTCAAAAACCTTTATAGACATCTGATATTACATTGTGCCTTGGAACTACAAAACAGTTAGTCATAGATGTTATAATTTTGTATCCAACGTTTCTACTACATGTCTAAGTTATTAGCCAAACATTTGAGATGCTGCAAGTGCACAATATATATAGCTTGCTTTTGATCAATTATAAGAATTATAAAGTCCTGGTATAATGTATATTACTGAATATTCTTCTTTCAATTGATTAATTACAAGGATTATAAAGTCCTATTATAGATTATCCAATTTTTCTTTATTCAGAATTTAAGTGCTTTGTTTGATTAGTTCAACCATCATATAAATTAATGATTATGATCCTCAAACAACGATTTTTTCTATACTGTAATTATGTTACAGTAAGTAGCATTTGATATAAATGTAAAGTCATCTAGCTAGAGGTGGGATTTGGTAGTGTTATTGTGAGTTTTTTTCTACCTTTCATGTTGCGTAAGTACATGTAACAAAATTTTGATTAATTTGAATGCACATTTTATGTTTGTCTAAATGACCCAATCTGTTTTCTTGTCCTATAGAGGTATTGAAAGGGACTCCTTATGAGCAGTCATATCGTACACCAATATAATTAATATTTGAACTATATGCTTTAACATTAATAGTTGAATTGTATGCTTTAACTTTAATATTTGAAATGTTCAAGCTAATGATTATTAACATGTTTTCTAACCAACACTATACATACAAACGTAGCTAGGATGAATAACCCCCTCTAATTAGCGCATTATTGATATTTTAAATGTTAAAAATAACTGTTTTAAAGTTCAATATATTAATTATGATCGGTTAAATTTTAACATTAATTGAAATAATTTTACATCTAAATTAGAAAATTAGCAACTAAAATTAAATGCAATTCTTACATTCTGACCGATTTGAGCTATTAAAACCGTAAATCTTGCATCAACACGGTTCGGCTTACAGTTCGATCTTCGGAGCAAGGACAGAAATGACCCATGATCTGAAGGCTTACAATTCTAGCTTGTTAGCTGTAATGTCGGACCATGATCTGAAGGCAAACAACTAGTTGTTTCAAGCCATTGATTGTGTTGTTTGTTGTGATTTTGTTATACACAATCACACTTGGATGAAACAAATCATAAAAAAGTACATACGTATTAAGATTTGTCGAAAATAGGATTGCATACAAGGACACTTTAACACAACACTTTAGATAACTGATCTAACACCATCTACGCATGCGTAGCCTAAAACTTAACAAACTCCATGACCATATTTTGTCAGTTTGGAGCCATATGTCACCAGAGGAAGCAACAACCAACACAGTGGAAAAAGATGTAGTTAGGTGTGCTTTTTTCTAGATGTAAACTGTTATTGGATGTGCAAGTATGTTAATACATGAATGTATATGTAAACATGTAATTTTCTTTAGCCGGATTCTTTACTAATTTTATAGCTATGTCATTCTGGCGTGGTAGCTTTGCTGGTCTCAGGATTCTGTACATAAATATCGAGTAAAATCACGATGTTGAGGGCGAAGAAGAATCAATAAAATAGTTTTCTTGTTCATGTCAGCACCCATGCATCTTCCTCCAACCCAATTTTTTTTTTCTTTTTTTTTTCGTTGACACTTTTGCGATCCTCTTATCAAACTATCTTTTATTCTTGTTAAATTCTTCTTTTTACCGAATCTGCATTTTTCATTTATTTCTTCTAACAATGTTATACTCTCAACTTTGAACCTGTCAATCTTCTCACTATCACACAATTTGGTCCTGTTGCACAATTCTACCATGGTCGCAAGGGAAAAGTTTGGAATATTGCTCACTCATTTAATGTCATATTAACTATAATCATCAACTGACATGGTTTTCCAATTTCCTATTATGAGATGCAAATTTCTTTCCGATAGTATTATCATTTTAAGACCTACTACTCTATTATGTCTCATGATAATATCAATTCACTTTATTGATTTTGCATATTCACTCCATTTTCCTATATTTCAGGTGTTATTCTTGCTGATGATTAATCTGCTGTCATTACAATGTGGTCTATGAACATATGGTACTGGTAATTATGCATTTATCATTTATATCCCTTATTTCTTTTTTGGTTTTATCATGATTTTATAAGGCATAATATTTTAAATCTGTTTGGAATGGTCTAACTTTGTATCTTCCACATATTTTGTGGTTTACTACTTCAAATTACCTCATGGTTCACAACCGCAATCATAATAAGGCCCTTCATTGAGCCGTCATGGTATGCCTTCAATTCAAATGTCCATATAAGGTTTTCAATTTATTATGGAATAACAGTTGTTACTTATGTTGATGTTTTCATCTATAGCTGATATATTATGTCCGTAGGTTACACCAGCTCTTTGATTTTTCTTCTTATAGGAATACTTTGCACAAAGAAATAAGATCAACATGTCTAATAATATTAGAGATTTATAAATGTAAGGAACTTAATCATAAATGAGATTAAACAAAGATTTTGAAAGCAAATTGGGAAATGTTTCAGTATTTGGCCATAAAAACGTAGTCTAAATGGATAGAGCTAATCATCATTTTGCATGTCAGGTTCAAATGTCGATGCATCTGCAGGAAAAAAATATGGTGGCAGCACGTTTGGGGTCGAAACAAAGATAGATGTAACACCTTACATAAAGTGGTGGGCATCAAAAAAATCGCACCAAACAGACTGTACGGAAGAATTGAGCAAAGAATTCTGAGACCTAGAATGCTCATCTAGTGCATCCGAACCTTATATGCTCCCTACTCTAGGTATCCCTAAAACCAAGTCCAATGCTACATCACAAAAAGGTTTATCCGCATGTGATATACTGTAATAACCCGGAAATACGAGCCAATTTAAAATTTTTAAATTGATTATTTCAAAGGAATTTGAACAATTGAAATAGAATATTTCAATAAAATAGTGAATTAGAAATAGTGAGTCAGTTTGAAAATTTGAATTCAAACTTTGACTGACTATGCAGGGTGGAAAATATAACGGATTTTAGTGGAACCAAAAGTATTTAAATCTGTTAGTCAATACCTTTCTAACGAATCTGAAAAATCGAAGTTTCATAACGGGAATCAAAAGTTGTGGCCGAATGAATTTTCAGAAGAGTCGGTATATAGAATATATAGGCCTGGAAAATTGATATTTTGCATACGACCTCGGAATTGGACGAAACCACTTTTGTTGGGTCCGGGATGTCAAACTATTTCTAGGTTTCAAATTTCATAATTTTTGAAGCTAATATGTGAGCGTGGCAAAAGAAAATGTGTTTGGTCGATTTCTGTTAAATTGGATCGACTAGAAAATGGCCATTTTTCAAACGACCTCAGAATTCGACGAAACTAGTTTTGTTGGAACCGTAGCGTCAAAACATAGCTAGATTTATTTTTCTAGAATTTTTCGAATCAGTTTGTGGCCCTGGCAAACTGAAATGTGCGTTCAGAGTTAAAAATTAAATGTTTTATACTTTAATTTGAAAAATAACTGACTGTAACAGTCGAATTGGCCCGCGAAACATATCCCATTGTGTCCGGAATGGGGGTATTTAGCTAGGGGCGACAGTTGTTGGGTTTAAAAAGGAGTTCATTTGAGAAAACACTATTTAAAAATTTAATATAATCCTCGGCCAATCATATTTCTCCATTCATAATTTTTTTTTTTAAAAAAAAGAAACCCCCCCCCCCCCGTTCAACGGCGACCCGAGCTCCCCACCTTCTCTCCTCAATCGCCGCCGCCTCAGGCGCTTCCAGACTTCGCCACCTCCTACCTCGACGCGCCTCAGCCCCCTCTCCAAATCCGACTAAGCCTCGCCGCCCCTCATCGCCTGTGCCGCCCGTACCGACGCCTCAAAGTCCCGACCTTCCCAGCGCCGCCGCTCCGATCTGCCACCGCACCCCCTCAAACCACTACCGATTTAAAGCCCTCTCTTCCCTCTTCCACGTCCAACTCCCTGATCGTCCCCACGTGCCACGGATTTCTCGAAAATCGTAAACCTAGTTTTGAAGCTCGTGAAAGTGAGTTTTTCTTTGATCTTTACACTTTGAAAAATCATATCTTTTTGGTGTGTTGACGAAATTCGATGAAACAGGAAACATCGAGACCGCAAGGAAGCTCTCTACCCAATAGAAGAAGCTGCGGATTTTTCTGACATCGTATCGATTTTTAGCGCTCAGAAAACCAAGGTGAGAAATCTAAATTAACGTGAAATTGAATGGAAAATGTCGTGTATAATTTATATAAGCGAAATATAAATTACATACGTGTTGTATACCTCATGTACATGCGTAATGTAAGCTATATGAGCGAAGTATGAATTTTTACATGCATAGAATAATTGATATATGTGTTGAAATGCAAGTGAAATATAGCAAATATATATATTATATATATATATACTCCCCTCGTCCACAAACCATGGACAATATTTATTGTGGTGAATTGGTGTGAAATATTGGATGAAAAATACGAATGGTTGAATAATTGTTTGTGGTTGATATTGTTTGGTTGTGGTTGAAAAATACCCATTGGTGATTGAAATGAATTGGAAATATTTGTGGAAATAAAAATAAACATGCCGCCTGCGTGCGAATTAGATGCATGAATCCCCATTGTCAAAAACCGCGAGGTTTTAAGGTAGAGCGAGGAGCCGTACTAGGGACGGTGCCGGTTTTAACTACCCTGCCGTTATGCTGCCGAAATTTTGAATAATCTTTGTGTGTTAGAATTATTTTCATATGTTGAAATTATTTTCATGCATAGAAATTAAAGTCATATATTGAAACTATGTCCATGTGTGGAAATTGTTCATGTGTTGAAAAGTGTTGTGTTAAAATAAAATTCATTCGTGGATGAGTGAAGTGTTTAAACAACAAAAATCATATTTTTATATATATATGAAGTATGAAAAATATTCGCCTTATATAAATAATTTCAATCATAAAAATCCCATCTTTCTAATATGAACAACATAAATAAATTGTCCATATGTGGAAATACTCATTTGTTGAGAAGTGTGTGTAGTGGAAAAGTTCATGTGTTGAATAAAAAGATTGAACAATAAAAATTACATTTTTTATTGAAACTATGAAGTGTTGAAACCATACATTGGGTGAATAAATATTTTAAATGATAAAAATATCATATGTGTGATATGCTAAAGATATGCGGACGTTGAAACAAATATTTGTGATAGAAATATTATTTTTAACATGCATAGGAACTAAATAAAATAGTCATGTGTTGAAATCTATTCTAGTTCGCCAAAATTATCATCTTTGAAATGTGAAGTGTTAAAAATAGCCACTTGTTCTAATAAACGTGCATGAGTTGGAATATACATTAACTAGCTAATGATATGATTTTAGCCTATGCATGCAACATTAGAACGAATGGTGTTTTTAAACCAAAGCAAATCGAATATGAAATTGAATGGAAAATGATAAATGTTAGAAATTGTATATATGTACATGCATATCTATTGAACAGGTTAAAGCAAAAGGGGCTAGAGAAGAGAAATAGAATTTTGTGCCCGACAAATAGGTACACATTTACCGCTTTGTTTGGGTGATGATTTTATGAGCCTGTTGGCTAGCCGCTTGGCTTTTTCTTTTTTCTTTTTGATATGAGATGCCCGTGTGGCTATTTGGGAATTTTCCCAGACCCTCCCGTACAAAGGAGGTTATGGCGAAATTTTCCAAAATTTAAAGGCGTTAGTGAAATAATTGAAGTGGAAACGATATTGGAATTTTTGAATGAACTATATTTATATAAATATATAAATATAAATAGAATTAAAATGAAACGTGGCCGTGCAGTTCATATTTTGAAACCGTGATTTCAAATGACTAGTGCGGAAGATCCGACCATTGGATTTTACCGAAACCTCAACCGTTGGGTTCGCCTTGGAAATATCTTTCCAATGGCACCAACTTTGTGAAGATCCGACGGTTGGATTGTCTGGAATGTTTAATTCAAAACTGAAGAAAAACAGCGCCAGAAATGACTATATTTATATATATATAAATATAATTAAATTAAATCGAATAACGACGCTGCAGTTCGTAAATTGAAATCGTAACTTCAAATGGTTGGTGTGGAAGATCCGACCGTCGGATTTTCCCAAAACTGAAACCGTTGGATTCGTTTTGAAATGACCTTCCTAATGATGTAAAATTTGTGAAGATCCAACGGTTAGATTTTAAGATATGTGTAAAACAAAATTAGTGGAAAGCAGCGCCAGTGCATCGACATGACCTGAAACGTCGTTTAATTAAATATGGCTGTTTTAAATTAAATAAAAATGGCGATATATCGTTATAAAATACTATTGACGATATAGAGGGGAAATAAACCAACTTTGTTGTGTTTGCTTGATATGTGATGGTTGAATGTATTTGACATGAAAATTATAACTAAATAACTGAAATGTGATAGTTGAATAGTCCAACCATGTGATTGATTGATTTGAAAATCTAAATATACGTGGGTTATTTGAAAAGGCCGAGTTTATCTCATTTCAAATAATCGATCGACGTTGAGAAGTCGAAGAGTCGAAGACGGTTGAAGACCGACGATCTCCACATTGGATGGATGGGCGCTACTGATACTCGTGACTGGAGTAGCTACCATGAAGGAATTGAAGTAGTAGCCGTCCAAACATACTGTTGATTGTACGGATATGCGAGGAATTGGTGCCTCCGGTTTCGTTCAGACCCAGAACGGACTTGTAAATGGACTGTGTGTCTGACATTGGATTTTGTTCTGTGTTGATTGATCTTTGTTGAATATATATCTGTTTGGCGGCGGAGAATTTATTCTCTTGCTTAACGCCCTTCTCTGAGACATACGAGCTCAGAGGTTATGTATTGACAGAAATCAGTTGCATGGAGTGGATTGCCTGTGTGGCACGCCTAAGGGGCATATGATCAAGGCTTCTGTTGCAAAGCAAAGTCTTGTGGTTGATGATCAAAGCATGGTCTGTGTGACGCAGCTTTGTGTATAACGTGAATTCGCGAGCCTCACACCACGGTATGAGTCAAAAACGGGAGAAGGACCCAAGGAGTGCATGACGTTTCTTTCTAGCTATGGTGGTGTCAGTGACCTCCCAGCCCTGACATTTATATCTACTTTTCACCTGTGTGGTTGTTGGAATGCGAGGCGCCTCGATTATAGGTCTGTAAGGACCGGGAAACGTGTGTTCAGGAATAATTAATCCTCAAAAGTAAGAGAGGACCGGCCTTGGAGGATCCAGGGGATTGCTGTGTGCGGTCCCGAGACATTTGCTAGAGTGTCTCGAATCGGAGAGGAGCTTGCCCCTTACCTCGACTCATGAAGGAATCCAATTTCCAATACGAAATTTGCGGATGTGATTGTATTACTAGTACGGCGACATAGTAGATGGTAGCTATGCCGCCTAGGATTGATATTTATGATTGAATTTGCTTTTGAAACATATATGCACTAGTAATAATATCAAACACCTTTGTTTTATTCGTATCAAGCATCTTTGGCCATTATAAGGTAAAAACTCTATCCTCCGGCTTGCGTTGCATTGTGTGATGGGACCTGAGTCTTATAATGGCTTCATTTTATAAAAAGCATTGCGTTGATTTAATCATTTATTTTATTTCATGCACTAGCACTCATTGGAGTAAACCCGTTCCGCGAAAGTGGCGTGGTCCTTTGATTTGCCTTATTATTGTTGTTAATAAGTTGAGTAGATTTCTCATACCAGTCCCATGACTGACTCGTAGTTTGTTTCACCTTGCAAACTCGGGTGCCCTCGTTTTCACACGGGCAGCCTAGTTACAGGTTTCTGACGCATCTTTTGGCTCATGGCGAGGCTTGACTACACCGTGCTGACTTGGATTTTCTCCGCCATTATTGTATCTATATTATGATTCCGCCACTGGCGATGTAGACTGATATTCCTTTTGTGTACTCTTTATGTATGATTCCGCCTCAGGCGATGGTGACTGATTATGTATCATTATACACTAAGTTGTATCCTGTACTGTGCTTCTCTGATGTGATGATATCTATATGATTCCGCTGTCATATGTGTGTAAATTATTCTATTTTCTGTTTATGCTATTATCTGTGATCTGCTAATGATGATTGATGTGTTATATTCCAATGATTATCCTTAACACCGTGTCACGGGGTTTTGGGATCGTCACATATACTATCAAATTCCGCAGCATTCAAGAATTTCATAGAAAAATCATCAGCAATTCGACAAACTACTGCAGTATTTTCTAGCAAAGAAATCGATCACGGAAATCGGGTTGCCACTTTGTTATTTCCTAGTGTTAATGAGCTAGAGTTTAGCAAACTTGTAGGAATTGCAATGGGCATGAGTGACCTTCCAGTTCAAAGAGGTCCATACACTTTATCTCCCATATTTTCGCACTCTTTAAGGAATAATTGGAATACTGTAGATTCTGTTCCTGAGCCACTGTTTTGGTCGAGTCTTGTCCAACCTTCCGCCCAGTCTGTTGTTGATGCAGTTTAGTCCCCCCCCCCCCCCACACACACATATTTATGGTTAACAAAAAATGTATTAGGATAAATATAATTTGATACTTTTTGGTGCTATTTTGTTGCAGCTTCAGAAGAATGACACTGGTTCAGAGTACTCTTACAGATGCCAAGAGTGAAGCAAGTGAAAATATGTATAGACTTGATTATTTCTATGGTAACGCTGTACATACAAATCTCATGTAGTCCTCTCCACAAATGTTCAGATGCTACAACAGACCATCTTCTTCGGGTTTATAGTAGACCATCTTCTTATGGTTATATATATATATATATATATATATATATGTATATATATATATATATATATATCGGGTAGCACACAGTTTGTAGTGTTTGGCAGGATAGCTTTTTGAAAAATTAATTATCACCTGAATTTTTGTAAACTTACCGAAGTGAGATGAAGTACGAATTTGGGTAAAAGCAATATACAATCTGAAATACTGGCCTTATATTCAGTACATGTGTGATACTGGTACAATTCAACCAGTGTAACCTAGGTTGTTCATTGGACAAATATATCATAATTTTTCAACCAAACTCGGGTAAAACTAGAATTGAAAACATCAACTTTAGCTTATTTAAGCTGCAATTTGTAGAGTTTAAATTTCAGCACATCCATAGTTTGGTTGTCAACTAATCAAGTTTCTTTGAGCTCGTTCAAATAAAGTTGGATGCAGTTGAACTATATTACTCACCTAGCACTTAATTTTTTTTTATTCATATTATTGTACCTTTGCCTTGCCTTTTGCTAAAGATAATGAGTGTATCTCAGGTGGGAGGCAACTTTGATGAATTCTTTCCTTTTTAATGTGGGATTTATCCTCCATTAGGTATCTTTCTTTTTTCCTATGGGAAAAGATAACTTTTTCCTTGTAGCTGGTGTGCCAATAATGATGAAACAGTGTAATTCAATTTTGCGCCACAGCATTTGCTTCCTATGCGCAAGCAACTACTGCCCAAGAAATATTTGGTCATAGCCTACAGTCATTGCGTGGTATCAAGTATCTCTACAAGTGAGATATTATGGCATCTTAATTCACAATTGAACATTCCATCAATATCTCAGCAAACATATAGTTCAAGCTTTATTCATGCAGTTTCAAAATATAAACACAAATACGCCAATCATTTGTTATCATGTCGGTGAAACTAAAATTATATTGCTCATGTAGATGAAGTTTTAGAACATTGTCCCTACCCAAGTGTAATGAATCTGTGAAGATAACAACATTGGCACATACATTATCCTAATTGAGGTATTTTTCATATTAATTCATCGTATTTTAACATAGGTACAACGTATTCCAGTATGATTTGTCATTCTTGTTGTACTTACCTTCTTCTACTATGCCATATTCATAAGCTGTGCCCTTTATTTGATGCATGTTTTGTTCATTCATGGTATCATCTTTATTGTACATTGCGATTACTAATTTCCTTTTCTTTTTTTTCTGTAAACATGGATGGAGAAAGAGGAAACCAAGTGCCAGGTTCCAACTTTCAGAGTAGTTAATACATCTAAAGCGGGAAGTTTGAATATGTGAAGTCTGTGAGGCTCTGTTGTTTCTAAGATGTATGTTGACATGGTTAATGTGCATGTAAATTTTTATTCTTACAACTGCCGAGGAAGTCTGCACCAGTCAACGTGTAACTGAGAGAACTAGAGAAGCATAATAGGGTTCAATGACATGGATTCTTATTTTTTGTGTAGTGGTACGTTGTATGCTTCTTTTACATGATCTTACTAAAAAATGTTTTGTTGTATTATTCAATTTCTTGGCTCATGCACTCTGTAATCTCTTTTGAATGAGACAAAGATTGTTAATTCTTGTGTTATATATTTTAAATCATATGTATTATGGTAGTTAACCAGAATTTGGATTTTGTAGATCTGTATGGAAAACCAGTTACGTTGGATTGGAAGTTATAGAACTAGAGGTCATGTCAAGTAAGTTTACCAAAGTGGCAAAAACCGTCTGCATACAAATAAGTCTTGTACCATGCTTATTCTTCAGCAATAATAGGATATATGTTAATCAACATGTTTTCAGGCTTTGCAATCTTAAGGTTAAGGTCATAGAAATCTGTTTAGGTTGCATAACAAATTAGCAATGTAAAAACAAAGGATGCTTACAATAGAATTTAATGTGCAGGAAGAGGAACAGAAGGCTATTGTAACTCAAATGATAGGGAAGACAACAAATCAGTGTTGGGACAAATTCCTTTGGAGCTCAACAATGAAGCCGTGCACTTTTTGGCATTCAGTACGTCTTCCTTTGGAGCTTCACCCTGCATGTTACCAGCCAGTAATCTGGTAGTTATTTTACTTCATTTGCTTACAGAACAGTTTTGCATGTTATGAGCACAAATTTCGGTCGCGTTCATGCTCAGTCAGCCCGCATTAAACTTATATGTGTATTTTTGCTCTCTCAAGCAAAAATGGCCCGTTGAATATTCTCTTGGAAAATTTCAAATAAATATTTACGATGCAAAAATATTTGTCTATCTTATCCGTTGATTGGGCCGCGTTTTTTACTCGGACTGCTCAGCTAATGCATGTTGCAGCCTACCGGAGACATTCAATTTATGCTACGTCTTAATCTTAATCCCGGCCTTAGTCAAAAAGTGGCATTACCAGCATATTTACAACCAAATAATATGTTATTTTATTTTATTTTATATTTTCGAACAACGATTTCTTTGGTAAAAATGAAATTGTGCATAAAATTGTATATTTTTACAAACATCATTATATGTATAGAAAATTCCAGTTTCATTTCTCATTTTATATATTTGTGCAAATATATAATTATTTTATATATATTTGATATATTATTCCAGTTTTATTTTGTATATTATTCCAATTTCATTTCTTCTTCATCATTATATATATTTTTATGGACGTCTTGCACAAGAGTTGTAAGTACAATTAGCATATTTTTTATTTGAGCGTGGGGGGATTGAGCACAAATAAAATAAACAGTTTGATATTTTGAACAATCTTTCTAAAACTAATCATGTTGCAAAATGTATTGTCAGACACATGTTCACTTGACATGAATATCTTGTCAAAATTAAATTAGAGACATATGTGAAACTTGATGAAAATAATAGTCCCACATCGAAAAATATGCAACTATGATCATGGATATAAACTAAGATATTCCTCATCACATTGCCAATTGGTTTTCTGATAATAAGGGGATTAATAAATTCTAACATGGTATCCAAGCTCAGGATTAGAGCCAATGCAAAAAATACGTATGTGCTTAACCGCCATACGTTCCCCACTCCATCCAAAATACTATGTTCACGTAGATGGCTTAAATACGCCACATGTGAAGGGGGAGTGATGAAAATAATAGTCCCACATCGGAAAATATACAACTATGATCCTGGATATAAACTAAGATATTCCTCATCACATTGCCAATTGGTTTTGTGATAATAAGGGGATTAATAAATTTCAACAAAACTGAGCTGGCTTAATTGAGAATTTTCTTTTGGGTATCATTTGAAGTGAGTTGAGTTGTGTGGTGCTGACACCAAATGTTATGACTGCAATAATAATGTTGTTTATATTACCCAAGGTCGAGAAATAATAATAATAATGTTTGTTAGTTATTATTATTTGCATTTATGCATTGAGTTACCACCCAAGATCGAGAAATAGTTGGTATTATTTGCATTGGATCTGCATAACAAATACATTCTGCTTTCTCAAGTTAACGATTTAGTGTTAGAGCTGCTTGACTATATACAAAATGAAAGTCTATCCGGATAAGTTAAATCTGTCATGAGCTGGTTTATGGCGACAAAAGCCATCTTACTCGACAAATTGAGAAGTATTGAACATCATGCTTGGTCATTAATTTCCTGCTTGATTCATTTTTGCATTACTAGATTTATTCAGACATTTTTCTTTATTTATACATTGAATTGATCGATAGGGAGATTCAGCTTACTGGAGTGATACAAACTAAAATTCTTTAATGCCAAAAAAGGGAAAAAGTTGTTGTTTTCTAAATATCGTACACTGAATATCACCCGAAGTAACTTCCTCAAGTATCTTAAACCATTTTTTTTATGTTGGTTCGACTTTGCTAATAAATTTGGATTCCAATACTTTTAATTTGGAAAGTATTTGAAATATTCAAAATTTTCTAAGTTAATCAGTTTCTGCTGAAAAAATATTTTATTCCAAGAAGGTTATGATATTTTTTTTCAGATAAAGATTAAATAACCTCATGAAAAAATATTTTTTTTCTCATCGTTTGTCAATTTCCAGATGCCTAACATTCTAGCCTTTCAATTAGTGTTGCATGCTTTGAAACTATCTACTTGTTTCATCACTTACAGCAAACGTCTATTGCATTATAATTCACCTATAATTTTATTAAATTAGAAAATACATCTCATTGGCAATGATGAAGTTGGATAATTTCATATTGCCAGGATTTACCTACATAACATCTTTTTACAAAGTAATTTTCAAGCAGTGTGTCTTCATGGCAATCATGTTTATTGGCATTTTTTTCCTTTATGTTTATGATGAGTACTGGCTTGTTCCGGATACACTTTATCTCACTGTTAATTACATTGACAGATCTTTTTGAATGTTGTATAGTGCGTCAAAGGTTGCAACTACTTGGCATTACATGCATGTTGATTGCCTGGTAAGAACCATAGTCCTATGCAATAGTGATTACTTGAGTAGCAACATATACATTCTACTTTCTCAAGTTTACAATTTAGTGTTAGAGCTTCTTGACTATATACAAAATGAAAGTCTATCCGGATATGTTAAATCTATCACAAGCTGGTTTATGGCGACAAAAGCCATCTTACTCGACAAATTGAGAAGTATTGAACATCATGCTTGGTCATTAATTTCCTGCTTGATTCATTTTTGCATCACTAGATTTATTCAGACATTTTTCTTTATTTATATATTGAATTGATCGATAGGGAGGTTCAGCTTACAGGAGTGATACAAATTAAAAATCTTTAATGCCAAAAAGGGAAGAAGTTGATGTTTTCTAAATATCGTACACTGAATATCACCCGAAGTAACTTCCTCAAGTATCTTAAACCATTTTTTCTATGTTGGTTCGACTTTGCTAATGAATTTGGATTCCAATACTTTTAATTTGGAAAGTTTTTGAAATATTCAAAATTTTCTAAGCTAATCAGTTTCTGCTAAAAAAATATTTTATTCCAAGAAGGTTATGATATTTTTTTTCAGATAAAGATTAAATAACCTCATGAAAAAATATTTTCCTTCTCATCGTTTGTCAATTTCTAGATGCCTAACATTCTAACCTTCCAATTAGTGTTGCATGCTTTGAAACTATCTACTTGTTTCATCACTTACATCAAACGTCTATTGAATTATAATTCACCTATAATTTTATTAAATTAGAAAATACATCTCATTGGCAATGATGAAGTTGGATAATTTCATATTGCCAGGATTTAGCTGCATAACATCTTTTTACAAAGTAATTTTCAAGCAGTGTTTCTTCATGGCAATCCTGTTTATTGGCATTTTTTTCCTTTAGGTTTCTGATGAGTACTGGCTTGTTCCGGATACACTTTATCTCACTGTTAATTGCATTGACAGATATCTTTCTGAATGTTGTATAGTGCGTCAAAGGTTGCAACTACTTGGCATTACATGCATGTTGATTGCCTGGTAAGAACCATAGTCCTATGCAATAGTGCTTACTTGAGTAGCAACATAACCTGTATATATGCAATGTTGTTTTTTCAGTCGTTTTGTTTTATAAAATCAGTTTGCTGAAAATGTTTTTTCACTCAGTTAATATTGTTCATAGATATAAATACTAATAATTTGAGGAAATACAAAGATTATATTTTTTAATTGCATCAACTTACTATGCCATGTTAACTTTATTAAATTTATGCAGTAAATATGAAGAGATAGGTGCTCCTCCTATCGAATAGTTTTGCTGTATTATCGACAATACATATACCAGGGCAGAGGTACTCTTACATGCATTATAGTTTATTTGCTGTGCATTTATTTCTCTGTCTTTTAGTTTATTTTTTCCACTTAAAATCTATTTCTTTATCCAACAGTTCTGCGTTCTTACTGATAACATACATAACAAAACATATGTATTCTTTCATGCATTTTTGTATCTTGATAAGTAGTGCATCAATCTTCGTACTTATTTAATTTTGCGCTCATTCCATTGCTTTGTAGCTATAACTTTCTAATCGAAAAATAATGCAGATTGTCTATTTTTGTCATGTTTTGACTTTTGAACTTCCTGTGAAAGACCCATGCTAAAATAAATTGAGACATAGTAACCAAAAACAAATTTTATTTTATTTTTTAAGGGTAGAAAACTGTAAACCATTTACGGTACTTTTCATGTCACGGTTTTTTTTTTTTTTTTTGATATATTTTCAATTGCGAACCATTTATGTTGGTTTTTTTGAGAGATGCCGATTCAAGTCAATAATCACGAAGACGAATTGTGCTATTTTATGTTTTAAGCTGGAAGAACCATTTTGTTCTTTTGCAGTCATGTCAAGAATGCTAATTTATGATGAAACAAGTGTTATGTAAGTATTTACACGTATTGGTTGGAGCTTAGCATATGACTGGTTATGACTCATGCAAACTATTTTTGTTGTATGGTTATTAATATTAGTGTTTTCTTGTTAAATGATATAAGATTTTTTGAGTTGTGTGTGTATTTCTTGTATTCATATATTTTGTGAATAGCTTATAAGGTAGGAAATGTTGAACTGTATTGGCAGCTGACAATCATAATGGCTGAGATGAAATGCGATTAGATTAGCCCTTTGAATTCAGAAGTTATTTGCTACTGTTGTAAATAAAATATAGTCGCAAATGATAAATTTATCACGTCAGTTATTTTAAAACCTGTCGCATAAGGTCAAAGTTTTAAAGTTAAATATTAGTTTCTTGCTACTGGTGTAAAAAAACCGTCGCCAATGAATTATCCTACAGCGACTAGTATTATAATAACTGTCGCAGGAACCTGTATATTGCGACAGTTTTAAAACTGTCGCAATAAGTTTATACATGTTGTGACAGGCGCATATGCGACGGTAGTGAAACAGTCGCAAATAAGGCTAAACAACCGTCGCAAATGACCTGTTTTGTACTAGTGAAAAGTCTGAGAGGTAGACTTCTAAATTTCATGCTTTAAAAGTTCATGTATACTATTTGGAGAGAGAGAGAGAAATGCCTGGTTGTTTAATGGTAGAAATGTGAAGACTAATGATCAGTTAAGGAGAAGTGTAAAGAAGGAAATCCAAGAGGGTATTCGGCAGTTGAACTTCACTTTCGACCCAGGAATTTTGTTAAGCCTAATGTAACAGTGTCACTTTTTCTGTTGTGTTTGTCTTCTTATGTTTGAAGAACCGTGTTTCTATGTAATCTTGTATGTGTTGTATTTTCTTTTTTTCTCCCGTTCTTTAATAAAAGTGGTAGGGGTCCACTCAACCCCTTATGCCTTGCAAGAAAAAAGTCAAAACAATATGTCTTTTGAATTTCTACATGTATGTCGACATACATAGAAGGGCATATCGACATATGTACCAACAAATTTTAAACTTTCAAACTTCCCTCTATCTTTTCAATAAGAAAATGCCAGTTCAAACTCTAGTTATTAACATTGTTTGTTTATTTATTTTCTAATATCTTGTTTCAAAATATATATAAATTATATAGACATGTTAACATGATATACAGAACTAATATAATATGTAAATTTACTAATCTTTTATATAGTTTAAAAATGCATAGTTTAACTTATATATTAGTCATATGATTTCATAACAATTTTGGGTTACATTATCACAAATACTATTTGTAACTTAATTGTAACGACCACGAGGTTTTCGACTCCGAAAATCGACACAAAACCCAGCGTCGACTATTCAAACATCGAAAATACCAGATCATTAGTAGAAAGAAATTAGAGGGTGAGATAGGAAAGATAGAACTAATAGAATAGAAGAAGAAGGAGAAGAAGAACATACTGAGCAGAATCAGAGTAAACACGAATCTCACAGCGGAACGAATAAAATATGTTATATAACATAACTTTGAAATACAAAACTGTATTGTATATACATACCATTTATCAGAGTACAATACATCATATCACAGCGGAAATAATCTCTAAATACTAGCGGTGAAGCCTTTTGCTTCCAGCCCTTCCAAGAGTATCTGTAAAAGCCTGAAACACTTGACTGCCCGTACAAATTTGAGCACCCAAGAGTTTAGGGAAAAACAAACAAAATAAACTTTGGGTCAGTCATGGGACTGGTGTGAGTAAATTCCAACCATATGGCTTAACTTTGAAAATCCTTTTGAAACCAAAAAGGTAATAGTAAGACCAGCCCACACATAAACACGGACGGTTTTTACCTTACTATAACCCAAAACACTTTGATATCAAATCTAGTGATATTATAATAATGTCTAATCAAGTAAATAACCAAATAGCAGAAAGCTTGCATCTCACGCTCTACATACATAGTATAAAATCAAAAAAAACCGCAGGGCGCTTATTGGATATTGGATTCCAACTATGACCAGGTATGGGACCACCTGCCGCTTGTGTATCTCTAGAGGCGAATACACTGGGTTCAACAAGAACGTCTTGCTACCCGGCCCACACATGACCGACCACTCATTTCGCTTGAGTATATCGAATGTATATCACCAACGGTTGGGCTCAAACCACCGTTTCCCGAATGGGCAGAATCGATAGAGTAAGAACAAAAGGAATTTTTCTAGATAGGTGATTATACACCCTAATGGGAGCGACCCCCATAGCCATGCTGCCTGCCCGATTTTTGTCATTTCCCGGTTGTGAGGCTTGAGGCTACGTCTATCTTTCAGAACATCTGGCCACCATATACTTTGAATGCCACATCGTCAAACCCGTCAAATCCCTAGTTGAACTTCCCAAAAATATTACGGGTATAAAAGCTAAGAGAAACGAATTTCTCCGCCACCAGACGTAATATCTTGAAAAGATCGTCTTATGTGATCGTTAGGAATACTCTGTCAGACATTCGTCCATACAAGTTGTCCTGGGACTGGACAAACAGAAAACACCATTCTGTAATAGGACGACCCTTGCATTTCACTCCGTCTTCAATTTTCTTCAGCATAATCGAATTCGCAGCGCTTATGCCTATACGGAGTGGTTTCGGATAATATATCCAACCGGTCTCTCCGTATTGACAACGAGGGTCAAAACACTTCGATAGTCGGTTATTTAACTATCGAAGTAAAAACAACATCCATTAAAATGTTCAACTAACATTCACACAACAACGACACTTTATTTAACATTCGTCATCATCGAATTTTATTTCCCGTTTCTTATAGTGTTATTTAACTCTAATCATATTTCAAACATCGAAATGATGTCATCGTTTTCTGAAACGATTCTCCACTACTCGTTCTTTTATTTTTTGGACAATCATCGTTACTGATTTCTTTAGAATAAGGGGATTCAAAACAAACTGTTTATATTTCCTAGGAAGTAGTGTTATATAAAAATCATGCTTAAGTTTCGGTCAACAGCGCTAATTTATCGTTATATTTCAAAACTTGTCATGCGCTGTGATATTCTCCTTAATAATTAATCTTGACATAGCAGTCACGCTTTAGCCTAGTCACAGCGTTATTTTATCGCTATAGTTCACAGGCTTGCAAAATGCTACTATATTCCACTTATAATTAATCTCAACACCTCCTTCCGTTACCAAAAATCTTGACATCCCTTTCTGTTACAAAAATCTTGACATCTCTTTCTGTTACAAAAAAAAATACCATCCCTCGATAATAGTGAAGCCGTTCAAGTTGGGGTATTTTAATTACCTCTCAGACCTTGAACAACAACATTCTTATCTTAGAATAAATATAAGTTCGTAACTCTAACCCCTTATACTTTAAAATCCGTCAACCGTACTTCTTGCTATATTTTAAATATGGTTTTATGACGCCATATCCTTATTTTGAAAACTCGGTTATTTATATTAGCTTCAACTTCCTTATTCAAATCCATTTTAAACATTTCTCTCTGTTTCGTCTTCCTTAGACAAATCTCTTTTTAAACATTCCTCTTCGCTTTGTCTTCCTTGGACAAATCCCTTATACTTTAAAATCTTATTTAAATTAAATCAACTATTCGTCAATTTTATTACATTAGATAAATCAGCCCAATCTAACTTAATTAAATAACCAATTATTGATCAAAACAGTTTGCTTGGTAAATATTTAGCCATGATTTACCAACTAATCAATTCTAACAAAGCTTTTCATTTTGAATAAATAACATTTATTAATCCAAATAATTTCACTTGTATCGATCACTATAAAAATAATAATTTATTTCTAAATAATCTCATTTACTATTAAATAAACAATAATTGATTTTAACAAATCTTACTTAATATGAAATAAACCATAATCTATTTGTAAATATCTCATTTAATTGTTCTTAGAACAATAAATCCTTGTTATTAATCATCAAGTTAATCTCCGCCTACTTACTTATTGTAACACCCCGCCTCCGCCAGGGTGGCTCTTGCAAGCACTCTGACTTTGGAAGGGCGTTTGAATCAGGTAAACATGCATAATGATATATCAAGGCAGAACAAGAACATATGTATATATGTAAACAGAGTAAATAACATAGATAAAACAGCGGAAGATTTAAAACCATTTCAAAACAAGTCTGGTACAACATAATGTCAACTTTCCAAATACACAAGTCTAGATAAAAACAACATTACTGAAAAAAAAACTGAAATACATAAGTACTATCCCCAAAATAAGTGATAACCATAGCTAGCTTCATGTCAAGACCGTACATGAGCTAAAATCCCACAAGCAAGCGATCAGAAATCCAAGCTAAGCTCCAATATTCCCTCCCTGAGAACCTGGGGGGGAAACGGAAGAAAAGAGGCGAAAGAAAACAGGTCAGTCAAAAAGACTGAGTAAGCCCTACTACAATCAATGTACACTGATAAAGTTAACTGACATGAGAAGCAGGGATGAACATAAGGATAACAACACACTAGCATGATGATTAACTAACAAGGTAGATAAAGGTGTCATCGCATAATCAGGTTTTAGGTTTTTGCACCACAGGTGTACTAGCAAACTAACATGACTTGAATAAACAAGTATTGATCCCTTGGCCCAAGCTTTGGCCCAATAACATGAAGTGACCCTAATACGAGGTCCAACCAAACGGTCTAGTCGATCGGCTCCCTATAAGCCTAACTCGTCACGTGTTGGTGTCAATGCGGCCCAAACATAATTGTAGTCAGACTGTGCAGGGTCTCCCGTCGGGTGTATCAAGCCCTAGGGTGCCAACCCCTGGACACCATAAACATAAGTGCACAGTCTCGATCTACTGGTACCCGTGCATGTTTTCCCCGGCTTCGGACTATGTGCACGACCATAGTCCGCCCGGAACTACACCGGCGTACCACTCTGCCGTCGCTTTTGGTCACTTACCTCAAGTCCAGTAATCGTGCCCCCACCCTAGCCTAGTCCCTAGGGTCATAATGATACAAACTTGGGATTACTGCTGGAGTGGACCCCCATTGCTAGGATTTTTCTAGTGGGTTAAGTATGGTTTAACCCTCTTGCTAATCATGGATTAACTTGGTTAAGTGTAACGATGAGTTCACGACTTAACCCTGATTAATCTACCAAGCCCAAATTGGTTAAGTATTAAGTGGACCATGACTTAACCCTAATCATGAGGCATTAATTAATTTCATGTGCCTTAACCTCTCACATTAGACCTTGTTGTGGTTACTAGTTAAGCCGGGCGGGTCCGGGTAGCTTTACACCACAACTTGGTCTAACCTCGGGTTCAAGGCATCACATGGCCAACTTCTCACATTGGGTCCTATTGTTCGTAGCAACTAGTTAGGTCGGTCGGTTCCGGGTAGGTTTACGCTACAAACTCAACCCAACCTCGAGTTGGTCACACTTATCTTTTCTAAGTGTCATGTCCATCATGTTTCCAAAACATGTTACAAGTTTTCAAGCATTTGGGTAGACCTAACTTAATAGGTAAATTCCCAAAGGGTAGACCTAACTTAATAGGTAAATTCCCAAGCTTATGTTTTATGTCTTTTAAGTTTACCCAACCCCAAACGCAATCCCATCGCTTACATATCGCAATAGCGCATAAAGGATAGAAAGAGGGAACTTGGCATAATCATGACATAAAGGTGTTGAAGCCACAAGTTTAACATGGTGGCATATGAAATGTACATATGTTCATATACTTGCATATTACATTTTAGGCCTCAAAAGCATGCATAAAACCAAACTTAGCATATTGGTGATACATGGTGATAAATGACATGAAGAAATGGCCATAAGTTCGCATTTAGCCTCACATGCAAGTTATCATAAGAGATATGATAACCTACATGTTGCCAAAATGCAACCTTTAGCATAAAGCTTGAAGCTTTAGGCTCATAAACCCAAGATAAGCTTGCATAACATGATAACATGAGTGAGATGATCAACCCAAACTTGCATACATAACATGGCAACTTGCATATCATAACATAGCAAACTTGCATACATAACATGATAGACTTGCATATCATAACATAGCAAACTTGCATACATAACATGATAGACTTGCATATTACATCATAGTAAACTTGCATTACATATCATGATAAACTTGCATATCATATCATAGCATACTTGCATAACATGATAAACTTGCATATCATATCATAATGATCAAACACAACTTGCATCATTCATTAGCTTTAGAGTTTAAATATGAAAGTAGAAAAGGGCTTACAATGCTTATGAAGGCACAAAAAATATGACAAAGCCCTTATGCAATCAAATAGACCCAAAATGCAAGCTCTAATAGAAAAACCCTTGAGCCAAAATGATCAAAACTCTTTCTTTATGATGCAAATATAGAAACTTGACTTGAATGCAAGCTAATGATGCTCATACAAGCTTGAAAACAGTTGTATGCATGGAAAATCTCTCATAGAAATGACTTAGGAAATTTATGAAGAGAGTGGAGGCCATGAGAGGAATGATTTTGCCATAGTTTAGTTGTATGAATGAATAATGATGATTTAGGGTTAGGTTAGGGTCTTATTTATAGAGATTAGGATTAGTTCTAGCCTTAGGATTAAACCCTAGTTCCAATCTCGGCCCTTAAAACCGAATCTGGCCCCCAAACTCAACACAAACCCAAAATGGTGCACCAGGCAAAACTGCCCGGCTGAACCCAGTCGACAGCCAAGTCGACAGGGCTGTCGACTTGGGTCCAACCAAGTCGACTCCCAAGTCGACAGGGCTGTCGACTTGGGTGCTCTGGCGGGAATTTTCCCGCCTGGCCCAATCTGACCTAATTTTCCAATTTCAAACTTGAATTTGAAATCTGTTTTTACTTTGAATTTTTCTGAAAACTTCGTTGGGACTTAATCGGGTCATACGGACTCCGATTTTCGAAAACTTAGACTCTATTTCGCGTATTTTTCCGAGACGAACGCAATGGCATAGCCCGTTTTCCTTGATTCAGATTTATAAATTAAATTCTGCCTCGATTTATGTTATAACAGGTTATTGAAAATACGGGTTGTTACATTCTCCCCTCCTTAAAGGATTTCGTCCCCGAAATCTTCCAGTTAGGAAGAACGTATCCTACCATCCAACATCCATCTACTCAAAACATCATCCACGAGCAACCATTGTCCTTACAAGATTCTAAATGTTGTATGAACATATGCAAAGGTGTGTGTATATGTACTTATCTAATGCAAATATCATCAATGCAAATTATGTTAGTGAAATGAATCCATATGTATGCAATTCCTAACATAATGTATAACATCTATATGTGTGCACATAACATACATCCATATGCAACATCCATGTGATAACACAAAAATTTTCATCCATGAATAAGCATAAACACTCATGCATATGCAATATGAGGAGTGTGTGAGCCGACCTAGTGCCTAACGTGTATAATGCATCCACGAGTAACCACTTGCAAACACTTGCAACCACTTGCAAACATCAAGCATAACATGTTTCAAACACATGTTTCATCCAAAGGGTTTCTACCTAAGGTTCTCATGACAAGATTAACAAGATAAACTAGATAAACATGGATAGCAAAGAGAAAGATACGCTAACAAAGAAAAGAGATTGAGAGTGTACCCTCAAAAAGGAATGGATAAAGCCCACGCATCTTCTCCTCGGTTTCCCAAGTTGCGTCTTCTTCGGCTTCACCCCATTGAACCTTCACCAACTTGACCTCTCGATTCCTTAGCTTCTTGGTCTCCGTCCCCAAGATACGAATCGGAGCTCTCCTCAAGGTAGCCTCTTTCTCCACTTCCACATCTTTCAGAACACTTGGCTCAACAACCTCTGCTGATTCGTGTAAACACTTCCGGAGATGCGAGACATGAAAAACATCGTGTACTCCAGCAAGCTTCTCGGGCAACTCCACTCTATAAGCCATCTGCCCGATCCTCTCTATAATAGGGAATGGTCCAACAAACCTCGGTGCTAACTTCCCAACGGCTCCAAATCGGACCACATTCCGCAAAGGAGAAACCTTCACGAAAACCATATCCCCAACATCAAACTCCAAATCAGTTCTTCGCTTATCAACATAGGATTTCTGTCGGTCTTGGGCCGCTTTCATCCGTCTCTGAATCAACTCGACCTTCTCGGATGTATCTCTGATCATATCAGGCCCAAGTATAAGCTCATCTGTAGTCTCCCACCAACATGTAGGCGACTTGCACGGCCTCCCATATAAAGCTTCAAACGGTGCCATCCCTATGCTTGCCTGATAACTGTTATTATATGCAAACTCAACAAGAGGAAGATGGTCTTCCCAAGTACCACCAAAATCCAGAATACAAAGCCTCAACAGATCCTCGAGTACCCTATTCACCCTTTCGGTTTGACCATCCGTCTGTGGGTGATAAGCCGTACTTAGATTCAACCTTTTGCCCATAGCTTCTTGCAAGCTATTCCAGAATTGACTTATAAAGATTGGGTCACGGTCACTGACTATACTAGAAGGGACTCCATGTAGTCTCACAATCTCACGAAGATATACAGACGCTAGCCAAGATGCGGTCCTCTTGCTCTTCACCGGAATGAAATGAGCACTCTTCGTAAGTCTATCCACAATAACCCAAATGCTCGTATTCCCTTTCCTTGACCTTGGTAGCCCATCGATAAAATCCATGGAAATACTCTCCCACTTCCATAGTGGAACGTCTAGAGGATGCAATAGCCCACCGGGCTTCTTCGACTCGGCCTTAACTTGCTGGCAAATGATACATCTAGAGACAAACTCTGCCACATCCTTCTTCATCCCAGGCCAAAAGAAAATGCGCTTCATATCTTTATACATCTTATCTCCGCCCGGATGTATAGTCAACTTAGAGCGATGCGCTTCCTCAAGAACTTTTCTTACTAAATCTTCTACCATTGGAACACATAACCTTCCGTCTCTCCTCAGCCAACCCTTGTCATCAATAGAATATCGAGCGAGATGACTAGACGCCTCTCCTCGAATCAGCTTATCCATAATCTCAACTATCTGAGGGTCTTCTCTCTGCGAAGCCCCAACTTGATCAAGAAGGGTAGGTCTGAGTTCCAGAGATTCTAAAGAACCGGTCATCGACTCAATCGCCAAAGAGAAATCAAAGGTTGCCACATACTCTAAATTCTTCATCTCAACGAATAGAGGACTCAGAGTCAACCTTTTTCTACTCAATGCATCTGCTACCACATTCCCCTTGCCAGGGGTATAAGCTATCTCAAAATCGTAGGACGCCAAGAATTCCATCCATCTTTGTTGCCTCAGATCAGATCCTTCTGAGAAAAGAGATACTCCAATGACTTGTGATCGGTATAAAGCTCAAATCTTTCTCCCAGAAGATAATGGCGCCAAGCCTTGAGTGCATATACTATTGCTGCCAACTCTAAGTCATGAGTGGGATAATTCTTCTCATGCACTTTGAGTTGTCTACCGCCAAAGCATATCACTCTTCCTTCTTGCATCAGAACAGCTCCTAACCCTGTGCCACATGCATCGGTGTATACTGTAAATAACTTCCGTCCATCGGGCAAACCTAGAACATGTGCTGATGTAAGGGCTCTCTTGAGCTTCTGAAAAGCAAGCTCGCATTCTATGCTCCAAGCAAAAACTAAATTCTTCTTCGTCAATTTAGTGAGAGGAGCGGAAATCTTCGCGAAGTCCTTGATGAACTTCCGGTAAAAACCTGCAAGACCTAGAAAACTTTTCACTTCGGTTGCATTCCTTGGAGTCTTCCAATCCTGAACTACAACTACCTTAGCGGGATCCACCGCTAAGCCTTGCTTAGATACTATATGCCCAAGGAATCTAACTTCCCTTCTCCAAAAGTGACACTTGGAGAACTTGGCCTTCAACTGATGCGCTCTAAGCGTATCCATCACCTCCACGAGATGCCTTGCGTGCTCTTCCTCATCCTTAGAGAAGATCAGAATATCATCCACGAAGACCACGACAAACTTATTCAAGAACTCCCTGAACACCCTACTCATCAAGTCCACGAAATATGCGGGTGCATTAATCAAGCCGAACGGCATGACAAGCCATTCGAAGAATCCATCTGGAGTTCTGAACGCAGTCTTGTCTATACTATCTTCAGCTACCCTGAGCTGATGGAATCCAGTAGCAAGATCAAGCTGAGAGAAAACAGAAGCACCGATAAGCTGGCCAAAGAGATCATCAATCCTCGGTAACGGGTGTCTGTTCTTCTTAGTCAGCTTATTCAACTCTCGATAGTCAACACAAAGTCAGAGAGAACCATCTGCCTTGGTAGCAAATACCACAGGCGCTCCCCATTCAGATATACTTCGTCTAATGAAGTTCTTCTCAAGCAACTCCTTCACTTGCTTACTTAGCTCCCGCCTTTCACGCGGAGCCATGTGCCGAACGGGCAAAGAAACCGGCTTTGCATTATCCACCAGATAAATGTGAAATCAATCTCTCGCTTAGGGGGCAACCCCCTAACTTCATCGAAAACATCCGGATACTCTCGAACCACTCTCACAGACTGAAGAGTTTCCATTGACGAGTCGAGTGATTCAAGATAGCACAACATGATGGGACCTCTCGGATTACAAGAAATTTCTAGGGTGTTTCCGAGGCGAGTCACGAGCCTCACAACCCTATGCTCACAATCAAGGATGGCTCCATATCTGGACAACCAATCCATGCCCAATATCAATCTGTATCCCCTAAAACCAAGAACATAAGCACTACACAAGAACTCTACACTCAGTATAGAGATCCTCAAATCCCCACATATCATAGACAGATGGGCGGAACCCCCAGTAGGATTTGAGACACAGACGGGATCATCTACCAAGCTAGTACTAAGGTGCAAACTATCAACAAGATCAGATGAGATAAAGCTATGCGATGCACCAGAATCAAACATGGTACGAACTGGAAAATCAGAAATGTATACAAGGCTGTCAACAGAAATACTACCTCGATCGGGAACTGGAGCGGTACTGAGACCATGAACTTGCCCTCCTGAAGGTCCAGCACGCTGAGTCTGACCCTGGCCTTGCCCTTGCTTCTTCGGGCAATCCTTATTGAAATGTTCTGTCTCACCGCAGAAAAAGCATTCACCATTCTTCCTTTTCCTCTTCTTACAATCCTTAATAAGATGCCCAACTGAACCGCAATAATGGCACTTCCCCTTGTTGTTCTTGCCCTTGTTGTTGTTCCCCTTGTTGCCTTGACTCTTGTTCTTGCTCTTGTTCTGATTGCCTTGACTGCTCTGACCACTTGGATTACCCTGATTTCCTTTCCACTGGGAATCAGTCTTCTTGGCTTGAGTATCATTCAACTTAATTTCTTTCTTGACATCTCCCTGAAGTAACGCCATATCAACCAAGCTCTCAAACGTGGCCCCATGGGGAATATGTGACATAGCCAATCCCTGCAATGGCTCATTCAATCCTCTAGCAAAACGAAGAGCCTTCTTCTGAGGAGTATTCACCATATCCAAGCCAAAACGAGCTAACTGATTGAACTTGTTCACATATTCTTTGACAGACATATCTCCTTGTTTCAAAGTTATGAACCTCTCCATTTGCAGATTCTCCTCAGCAGAAGATAGAAACTTAAGCACGAACCTTGCCATGAAATCGGCCCAAGTCTCAACAAGCCTAGTACCATTGGTGACTTCACACCAATAAGCGGCTTCATCCTTCATAAGCCAAACCGCCAACAAGATCTTCCTCTGATCGTCTAACCCAAAGATAGCAAATAAATCCTCGGTTTCTTTCAACCAATTTCTGGCCTCTACAAAAGTCTCAGTGCCTTGAAAGTTCTTGCCACCCATTGCTTTAAAATCCTTGCAAGTCTTTGCGAAGTCAACTTGAGGATGCTGAGGGGGAGGAGGAAGAGGAACCTCAGCGACAGGAGGAGGAGGAACATTAACTACTGGAGGAGGAGGAACATCAGCGACAGGAGGAGGAGGAACATTAACTACTGGAGGAGGAGGGACATCTGCGGGGCCGGCTTCGGTAGCCCTAGCCTCCAAAAGTCTCCTATACCAAACAGGTACGTGTACTCCCTCCGGAATAGCAAAGTTATCGGCCATACTGAAAATGAAGAAAATGACAGATTCAGAATAGAGAAAAACGAAGGAATTTTACTAATGGCTTTTTGGGGAATTGCCTTTAAAATAAACTAGACTTTTCTTTGGAAAATACTTTATACTTGGTTTTGAAAATAGTTTTCAAAAAGTTTTAAAAACCTTTTTGTTCCTTCTCGTAAACCATATGCTCTGATACCAAATGTAACACCCCACCTCCGCCAGGGTGGCTCTTGCAAGCACTCTGACTTTGGAGGGGCGTTTGAATCAGGTAAACATGCATAATGATATATCAAGGCAGAACAAGAACATATGTATATATGTAAACAGAGTAAATAACATAGATAAAACAGCAGAAGATTTCAAACCATTTCAAAACAAGTCTGGTACAACATAATGTCAACTTTCCAAATACACAAGTCTAGATAAAAACAACATTACTGGAAAAAAAACTGAAATACATAAGTACTATCCCCAAAATAAGTGATAACCATAGCTAGCTTCATGTCAAGACCGTACATGAGCTAAAATCCCACAAGCAAGCGATCAGAAATCCAAGCTAAGCTCCAATATTCCCTCCCTGAGAACCTGGGGGGGAAACGGAAGAAAAGAGGCGAAAGAAAACAGGTCAGTCAAAAAGACTGAGTAAGCCCTACTACAATCAATGTAAACTGATAAATTTAACTGACATGAGAAGCATGGATGAACATAAGGATAACAACACACTAGCATGATGATTAATTAACAAGGTAGATAAAGGTGTCATCGCATAATCAGGTTTTAGGTTTTTGCACCACAGGTGTACTAGAAAACTAACATGACTTGAATAAACAAGTACTGATCCCTTGGCCCAAGCTTTGGCCCAATAACATGAAGTGACCCTAATACGCGATCCAACCAAACGGTCTAGTCGATCGGCTCCCTATAAGCCTAACTCGTCACGTGTTGGTGTCAATGCGGCCCAAACATAATTGTAGTCAGACTGTGCAGGGTCTCCCGTCAGGTGTATCAAGCCTTAGGGTGCCAACCCCTGGACACCATAAACATAAGTGCGCAGTCTCGATCTACTGGTACCCGTGCATGTTTTCCCCAGCTTCGGACTATGTGCACGACCATAGTCCGCCCGGAACTACACCGGCGTACCACTCTGCCGTCGCTTTTGGTCACTTACCTCAAGTCCAGTAATCGTGCCCCCACCCTAGCCTAGTCCCTAGGGTCATAATGATACAAACTTGGGATTATTGCTGGAGTGGACCCCCATTGCTAGGATTTTTCTAGTGGGTTAAGTATGGTTTAACCCTCTTGCTAATCATGGATTAACTTGGTTAAGTGTAACGATGAGTTCACGACTTAACCCTGATTAATCTACCAAGCCCAAATTGGTTAAGTATTAAGTGGACCATGACTTAACCCTAATCATGAGGCATTAATTAATTTCACATGCCTTAACCTCTCACATTAGACCTTGTTGTGGTTACTAGTTAAGCCGGGCGGGTCCGGGTAGCTTTACACCACAACTTGGTCTAACCTCGGGTTCAAGGCATCACATGGCCAACTTCTCACATTGGGTCCTATTGTTTGTAGCAACTAGTTAGGCTGGTCGGTTCTGGGTAGGTTTACGCTACAAACTCAACCCAACCTCGAGTTGGTCACACTTATCTTTTCTAAATGTCATGTCCATCATGTTTCCAAAACATGTTACAAGTTTTCAAGCATTTGGGTAGACCTAACTTAATAGGTAAATTCCCAAAGGTTAGACATAACTTAATAGATAAATTCCCAAGCTTATGTTTTTATGTCTTTTAAGTTTACCCAACCCCAAACGCAATCCCATCGCTTACATATCGCAATAGCGCATAAAGGATAGAAAGAGGGAACTTGGCATAATCATGACATAAAGGTGTTGAAGCCACAAGTTTAACATGGTGGCATATGAAATGTACATATGTTCATATACTTGCATATTGCATTTTAGGTCTCAAAAGCATGCATAAAACCAAACTTAGCATATTGGTGATACATGGTGATAAATGACATGAAGAAATGGCCATAAGTTCGCATTTAGCCTCACATGCAAGTTATCATAAGAGATATGATAACCTACATGTTGCCAAAATGCAACCTTTAGCATAAAGCTTGAAGCTTTAGGCTCATAAACCCAAGATAAGCTTGCATAACATGATAACATGAGTGAGATGATCAACCCAAACTTGCATACATAACATGGCAACTTGCATAACATAACATAGCAAACTTGCATACATAACATGATAGACTTGCATATTACATCATAGTAAACTTGCATAACATATCATGATAAACTTGCATATCATATCATAGCTTACTTGCATAACATGATAAACTTGCATATCATATCATAATGATCAAACACAACTTGCATCATTCATTAGCTTTAGAGTTTAAATATGAAAGTAGAAAAGGGATTACAATGCTTATGAAGGCACAAAAAATATGACAAAGCCCTTATGCAATCAAATAGACCCAAAAATGCAAGCTCTAATAGAAAAACCCTTGAGCCAAAATGATCAAAACTCTTTCTTTATGATGCAAATATAGAAACTTGACTTGAATGCAAGCTAATGATGCTCATACAAGCTTGAAAACAGTTGTATGCATGGAAAATCTCTCATAGAAATGACTTAGGAAATTTATGAAGAGAGTGGAGGCCATGAGAGGAATGATTTTGCCATAGTTTAGTTGTATGAATGAATAATGATGATTTAGGGTTAGGTTAGGGTCTTATTTATAGAGATTAGGATTAGTTCTAGCCTTAGGATTAAACCCTAGTTCCAATCTCAGCCCTTAAAACTGAATCTGGCCCCTAAACTCAACACAAACCCAAAATGGTGCACCAGGCAAAACTGCCCGGCTGAACCCAGTCGACAGCCAAGTCGACAGGGCTGTCGACTTGGGTCCAACCAAGTCGACTCCCAAGTCGACAGGGCTGTCGACTTGGGTGCTCTGGCGGGAATTTTCCTGCCTGGCCCAATCTGACCTAATTTTCCAATTTCAAACTTGAATTTGAAATCTGTTTTTACTTTGAATTTTTCTGAAAACTTCGTTGGGCCTTAATCGGGTCATACGGACTCCGATTTTCGAAAACTCGGACTCTATTTCGCGTATTTTTCCGAGAAGAACGCAATGGCATAGCCCGTTTCCCTTGATTCAGATTTATAAATTAAATTCTGCCTCGATTTATGTTATAACAGGTTATTGAAAATACGGGTTGTTACACTTATTAATCTTATCAATATAAGAATCCACTTTACCAAATCATTTAGTAAGTATGGTGAAACACGTGCTTCGCACACGGTGGGATTTTGGTAAAACAATAGCGGTTAAAACAAATGATACATTTATGGTTGGTTGTTGCAACTTTCTTAATCGATATCATCTATTGATTAAATCAAAATAACGTTTGAATTTCCATTCAACGCTAATATCAACACAAGGTTTCAAAAAGTCATTTGGGTTCAAACAGTGCATCTATATAAAACAAACAGCACATATAAATATTGAGGAATCCGGTTGGATTCCTCCAACCGGTTTCCTCCATCCACAGATATTTGTCAGCACAATTAACACCAATTCCATACTAGGGAATATTAAAATTGATGGAATCAGTACCTAACCAATGATGTGTGCATATGCAACGATAGATATATATTTCAACCAATTTTAATGGTAATCTACCTAAACGGCCATCACACAACATTCAATCATTATTTAAAATATAATTAAAATATTTTAAATAAAACAGAGTTAGTGAATTTACTCACCTTGGCACGTTAACCCTTAAATAACGATTTGCGTTGATCGATCCGATTAGACGTTCTAATCAACTGTAATCTCTGACGATGTCCAAATGGTTCCAACTCCGCTTCACAACGTCGTCTTCCTTCGTACAGTTCAGGCGAATCAGATCGCTTGATCGTAAATCTTTCTCCGATGGCCTAACTTCTCAAAGACCGATTCACACGGTTCATATCCCTTCCCTAACCATAAAATCAAACAACTCCTCCGTATGATCCAGAACCAAAAGTTCTCTCTCCATTTTCACGTCATCTGTTTGAGTTTGAGCTTACATTAATTTAAACCAGGACATCTCCCATCTCACCATCGAACGGACACACATATCATCCGTGCTATTTGAGTTTTGAAGTTTGATATTTTACCGAACGCGTTAAGTCTCATATGTTTCCACAGCTATCAATTTGAGTTGTACTCATCTGCGCTCACATTCTGATGTGAACAGAGATTATTTTCTTGTTAAGACAACTGGGTCAGCTGTCACTAAAATTAATTGAAGCAAATACCGGTATCATGAATCCTATTTTCCGCAAAGACCATATAAGCATACGCTCCTCCTTCATGCATGCGCCAAATGTTAGAACACCACCAAAACAGCCTGCTTCTCCCATTTTCAACTCCTCAATATTCACCTTCATACATGCACAACATTTCACGTTCAAGAAAGAGAAGAAAACCAACGGTGATCCATGCTTCACCCTCCATGAATACACAGCCCCCTTCCATTTTCGTATGCACTCAACTTCCTTTCCACTATGCAGCACTCCCCCTTTTGCCAAGTGATTTCAACGCCCTGTACTTGCGCCACCTCAACTCGCCGGTGCCTCGCTTGAACTGTCCCACATCATGCATGCGGACAGAGATACCAATGAAGGTGATGTCTTCCTTCTGTTGTTAGTGGTTTGGTTTTTAATTTATTTGATTTTGTTTCTTTTCTTTTAAGCTGTCGAATGGATTGTCTGAAGGACAGAAAATAGGGGCAATGTATTTATATTTGCTTTTCCTTGACTGCCAAGGAGTATATAGTATGCTAGGATTAGAATAGGCGTGCAAGCTATGATTTGAGAACACAGGGAGCTCATTAATTTGACAAGAGACAGGTAGGTTTTACTTCATGGTTAAGGCTTCGGAATAGAATAGCATACACCACGTTTACACTAGGACTGATATCTCATTCGTAGGTATGCAGTATAGAGAAATGGGTGGTACGTTTTCTTCAACGTAAGCCATGTTTTGATTGAAAGCACATTGCAGTGTTTGTACGAGAGTCTACAGTATTTCTTTGCCTTGCTGATCAAGTATTAGAGTATGGTTTGTCCTTTGAAAAGATGGTGACAACTTGAGCCCTACGCATGGGTAGGCGCACTGTTCTAATGCCTAGGTAAATAGGCCACGGCTGAAGACCATCTTAGTATCTTTTGATTAATCGAACCATACTCATGGTTTCCTTTCATCGATGGGATGGGGTACATCCTACTATAGTATACAAGCTGGTAGTTGTGATCACGACACACAAGTTAGGTATGTGTAGAATGACTTTTAACGTGAATATATAAAGTAATGCTTACCGGATCTGTCTTTGATTTAGTCCACTAGCTTAAAATTTTAAGTTATAAAGTTTTACCATACCCAACGAACAATTTTCGTTCAATTATAGATTGCTATAGACAAAAATAAAAATACAGTCGTGTCCAGCGAGGTGCCACGATCCCAAAAATATAATAATATTGGTAGGTTAACTTATATTGTGAAACCCCAAAATATTGATATAGGGTGCGAAATACTCCAAATAAAAAGTTGTGTATTTAATTAATTAAAAATTACAGTAAAATTCTAAAAATTAAATTATAACTACGTCTCAAAAGAACCTTGTCTAAATTCGAAACCGATATCTAGTTATATCGAATAAACCGTTACGGTCGATAAACGATTCTACAGCGACTATTTGAAAATTTGATTTGGACATAACTCACAATCTGTAACACGAAATCTTGGTTTTTTCACTTCCATTAGAAACATACAGTTCAATAGATTCCAACATTTCTTGTTTCGCAGAAATCCGTTTTAAAACGAGTCCTGTACACTCAGTTGAAGTTCAGAACGTTAAATTACAACTGCAGCGTCGTTATGAGCTCAATTATTTTTAATATACATATTTATACATTCAACTTCATTTTAATTAATATATAAATCCACTTGTATTACGAATTTAATATTTAAACTGATATAAATATTCAAATACAAACCGATAAAAATGCGAGACATTACATTCCTTCCCCCTTAAAATAATTTCGTCCTCGAAATTGCTAAGATAGGGAAAATGCTACAATTTCTGTTATAAACAGGTTAAAAATCTTTTTGGTTTATAATTTAGTTTCAACAGAACCGATTAATACTACTTGAAAATTAATTCCTTCTTTTTAACGATTATTTCCAAAAATTCTGAAAATTTCATAACAACTTAAATTTTCGGAGAATTTCGCCAGCATTTTCTCTGCACGGCTCATTCGGTACTACTACAACTTTCCCCTCTAGGCTTTCTCCGATTCAATCAGAAAATCAACCGCCAAACGGCTTGCCCAATAAACTCATAGAAACCTCATACCAGTATATAATATAAACGTGTATCTTTTGGTTGGGCATTCAACTCTATCCTTTTTAATTTGCCACTACTTTAGCATACATAAATGTATTTTCATTTGGTCTCCACTCAACACATCCTCAAACCAATCATCCGCTTAAACCCAAGCCCAAATCCATTTCAAATTTCTGTTCCAGTCTCAATTCCAAACTCTTACTCAACGATCCAATTTCATAACCAAGTTCGGTTCTCATCCAAAATTTTATTTCGCAAGTTCAATATCTTTGCCAAGTGAAATCTTATCCTAATACGGTTTTCACTTAACTGGCTTAATTAGATTCTATGTTTTAATTTAAATTCAAATTTATCAAGTTTTACCATTTCAATCTATTTAACTCCTTAAGTTAAATTCAAATCTAAGAATTCTAATTCCTGGGTTTTATTTCAAATTAGTTTGAAATCAAATATATATTTGCATATAATAATGGTAATTCAAAACATTTGAATTCTTGACAACTTTCTTCTCTAAAAACAATTCAAAAAAAACCACAATCTTTGGTAGTAATCCGTCACTTGGAAACTCGAAAATGAACACTGATAATGCGGCCGTCATCATCAGAATTATTTTCCAGTTGTCGAAGTGAGTTCAATACTATATTACTTTTCAAAATTCATTTTAAAATACTTCCATTTTGAATTTTACTTCAAAATATCTTTCACAGCACTTGGAAAACATTTTTTTAAACCTCCCAGGATTTTACAATTCCCAAATATTTAATCCAACATTATTTCCAACTCTTTTCCAAGTTTTTAGAATTTTATTTCAATTCTGGTTTTAAATTAAGATTCAGTTCATCTGATTTTTCATATTATACTTGTATGAATTCTTATTGGTTATTTATATAACCAATTCAATTATAATTTTTATTTGACCATAATAATGATCATCATATCCTATATACTATAATAATCTCAAGATATATACTTCTTTTATATCAAAATATATTTGGGCAAAATTATTTTATTTACCCTTCTTCAAAACAATACTGTTTCGAATTACTCTGTTCAAGAGTTTAGAAACACCTATCGATATAGTTTGCAATCCAGTATCGACCAGAATTCATAAACCACTCGACAAACCAATTAACACAGTATAAAATTGTTTTTATATCAATTTTCAAATACGCACTCGTATATATACACTCAAACTCAATCTAGAGTATTACTAACTCCATCTCTATTGAGTCACGCCACAGAGCCAAGGTAATCACTTAACCTTCAGCTCTAATACCACTGTAACGACCATGAGGTTTTTGACTCCGAAAATCGACACAAAACCCAGCGTCGACTATTCAGACATCAAAAATACCAGATCATTAATAGAAAGAAATTAGAGGGTGAGATAGGAAAGATAGAACTAATAGAATAGAAGAAGAAGGAGAAGAAGAACATACTGAGCAGAATCAGAGTAAACACGAATCTCACAGCGGAACGAATAAAATATGTTATATAACATAACTTTGAAATACAAAACTGTATTGTATATACATACCATTTATCAGAGTACAATACATCATATCACAGCGGAAATAATCTCTAAATACTAGCGGTGAAGCCTTCTGCTTCCAGCCCTTCCAAGAGTATCTGTAAAAGCCTGAAACACTTGACTGCCGGAAAAATTTGAGCACCCAAGAGTTTAGGGAAAAACAAACAAAATAAACTCTGGGTCAGTCATGGGACTGGTGTGAGTAAATTCCAACCATATGGCTTAACTTTGAAAATCCTTTTGAAACCAAAAAGGTAATAGTAAGACCAGCCCGCACATAAACACGGACGGTTTTTACCTTACTATAACCCAAAACACTTTGATATCAAATCTAGTGATATTATAATAATGTCTAATCAAGTAAATAACCAAATAGCAGAACGCTTGCATCTCACGCTCTACATACATAGTATAAAATCAAAAAAAACCGCAGGGCGCTTATTGGATATTGGATTCCAACTATAACCAGGTATGGGACCACCTGCCGCTCGTGTTTCTCTAGAGGCGAATACACTGGGTTCAACAAGAACGTCTTGCAACCCGGCCCACACATGACCGACCACTCATTTCGCTTGAGTGTATCGAATGTATATCACCAACGGTTGGGCTCAAACCACCGTTTCCCGAATGGGCAGAATCGATAGAGTAAGAACAAAAGGAATTTTTCTAGATAGGTGATTATACACCCTAATGGGAGCGACCCACATAGCCATGCTGCCTGCCCGATTTTTGTCATTTCCCGGTTGTGAGGCTTGAGGCTACGTCTATCTTTCAGAACATCTGGCCACCATATACTTTGAATGCCACATCGTCAAACCCGTCAAATCCCTAGTTGAACTTCCCAAAAATATTACGGGTATAAAAGCTAAGAGAAACGAATTTCTCTGCCACCAGACGTAATATCTTGAAAAGATCGTCTTATGTGATCGTTAGGAATACTCTGTCAGACATTCGTCCATACAAGTTGTCCTGGGACTGGACAAACAAAAAACACCATTCTGTAATAGGACGACCCTTGCATTTCACTCCGTCTTCAATTTTCTTCAGCATAATCGAATTCGCAGCGCTTATGCCTATACGGAGTGGTTTCGGATAATATATCCAACCGGTCTCTCCGTATTGACAACGAGGGTCAAAACACTTCGATAGTCGGTTATTTAACTATCGAAGTAAAAACAACATCCATTAAAATGTTCAACTAAACATCACACAACAACGGCACTTTATTTAACATTCGTCATCATCGAATTTTATTTCCCGTTTCTAATAGTGTTATTTAACTCTAATCATATTTCAAACATTGAAATGATGTCATCGTTTTCTGAAACGATTCTCCACTACTCGTTCTTTTATTTTTTGGACAATCATCGTTACTGATTTCTTTAGAATAAGGGGATTCAAAACAAACTGTTTATATTTCCTAGGAAGTAGTGTTATATAAAAATCATGCTTAAGTTTCGGTCAACAGCGCTAATTTATCGTTATATTTCAAAACTTGTCATGCGCTGTGATATTCTCCTTAATAATTAATCTTGACATAACAGTCACGCTTTAGCCTAGTCACAGCGTTATTTTATCGCTATAGTTCACAGGCTTGCAAAATGCTACTATATTCCACTTATAATTAATCTAAACACCTCCTTCCGTTACCAAAAATCTTGACATCCCTTTCTGTTACAAAAATCTTGACATCTCTTTCTGTTACAAAAAAAAATACCATCCCTCGATAATAGTGAAGCCGTTCAAGTTGGGGTATTTTAATTACCTCTCAGACCTTGAACAACAACATTCTTATCTTAGAATAAATATAAGTTCGTAACTCTAACCCCTTATACTTTAAAATCCGTCAACCGTACTTCTTGCTATATTTTAAATATGGTTTTATGACGCCATATCCTTATTTTGAAAACTCGGTTATTTACATTAGCTTCAACTTCCTTATTCAAATCCATTTTAAACATTTCTCTCCGCTTCGTCTTCCTTAGACAAATCTCTTTTTAAACATTCCTCTTCGCTTTGTCTTCCTTGGACAAATCCCTTATACTTTAAAATCTTATTTAAATTAAATCAACTATTCGTCAATATTATTACATTAGATAAATCAGCCCAATCTACCTTAATTAAATAACCAATTATTGATCAAAACAGTTTGCTTGGTAAATATTTAGCCATGATTTACCAACTAATCAATTCTAACAAAGCTTTTCATTTTGAATAAATAACATTTATTAATCCAAATAATTTCACTTGTATCGATCACTATAAAAATAATAATTTATTTCTAAATAATCTCATTTACTATTAAATAAACAATAATTGATTTTAACAAATCTTACTTAATATGAAATAAACCATAATCTATTTGTAAATATCTCATTTAATTGTTCTTAGAACAATAAATCCTTGTTATTAATCATCAAGTTAATCTCCGCCTACTTACTTATTAATCTTATCAATATAAGAATCCACTTTACCAAATCATTTAGTAAGTATGGTGAAACACGTGCTTCGCACACGGTGGAATTTTGGTAAAACAATAGCAGTTAAAACAAATGATACATTTATGGTTGGTTGTTGCCACTTTCTTAATCGATATCATCTATTGATTAAATCAAAATAACGTTTGAATTTCCATTCAACGCTAATATCAACACAAGGTTTCAAAAAGTCATTTGGGTTCAAACAGTGCATCTATATAAAACAAACAACACATATAAATATTGAGGAATCCGGTTGGATTCCTCCAACCGGTTTCCTCCATCCACAGATATTTGTCAGCACAATTAACACCAATTCCATACTAGGGAATATTAAAATTGATGGAATCAGTACCCAACCAATGATGTGTGCATATGCAACGATAGATATATATTTCAACCAATTTTAATGGTAATCTACCTAAACGACCATCACACAACATTCAATCATTATTTAAAATATAATTAAAATATTTTAAATAAAACAGAGTTAGTGAATTTACTCACCTTGGCGCGTTAACCGTTAAATAACGATTTGCGTCGATCGATCCGATTAGACGTTCTAATCAACTGTAATCTCTGACGATGTCCAAATGGTTCCAACTCCGCTTCACAACGTCGTCTTCCTTCGTACAGTTCAGGCGAATCAGATCGCTTGATCGTAAATCTTTCTCCGATGGCCTAACTTCTCAAAGACCGATTCACACGGTTCATATCCCTTCCCTAACCATAAAATCAAACAACTCCTCCGTATGATCCAGAACCAAAAGTTCTCTCTCCATTTTCACGTCATCTGTTTGAGTTTGAGCTTACATTAATTTAAACCAGGACATCTCCCATCTCACCATCGAACGGACACACATATCATCCGTGCTATTTGAGTTTTGAAGTTTGATATTTTACCAAACGCGTTAAGTCTCATATGTTTCCACAGCTATCAATTTGAGTTGTACTCATCTGCGCTCACATTCTGATGTGAACAGAGATTATTTTCTTGTTAAGACAACTGGGTCAGCTGTCACTAAAATTAATTGAAGCAAATACCGGTATCATGAATCCTATTTTCCACAAAGACCATATAAGCATACGCTCCTCCTTCATGCATGCGCCAAATGTTAGAACACCACCAAAACAGCCTGCTTCTCCCATTTTCAACTCCTCAATATTCACCTTCATACACGCACAACATTTCACGTTCAAGAAAGAGAAGAAAAGCAACGGTGATCCATGCTTCACCCTCCATGAATACACAGCCCCCTTCCATTTTCGTATGCACTCAACTTCCTTTCCACTATGCAGCACTCCCCCTTTTGCCAAGTGATTTCAACGCCCTATACTTGCGCCACCTCAACTCGCCGGTGCCTCGCTTGAACTGTCCCACATCATGCTTGCGGACAGAGATACCAATGAAGGTGATGTCTTCCTTCTGTTGTTAGTGGTTTGGTTTTTAATTTATTTGATTTTGTTTCTTTTCTTCTAAGCTGTCGAATGGATTGTCTGAAGGACAGAAAATAGGGGCAATGTATTTATATTTGCTTTTCCTTGACTGCCAAGGAGTATACAGTATGCTAGGATTAGAATAGGCGTGCAAGCTATGATTTGAGAACACAGGGAGCTCATTAATTTGATAAGAGACAGGTAGGTTTTACTTCATGGTTAAGGCTTCGGAATAGAATAGCATACACTACGTTTACACTAGGACTGATATCTCATTCGTAGGTATGCAGTTTAGAGAAATGGGTGGTACATTTTCTTCAACGTAGGCCATGTTTTGATTGAAAGCACATTGCAGTGTTTGTACGAGAGTCTACAGTATTTCTTTGCCTTGCTGATCAAGTATTAGAGTATGGTTTGTCCTTTGAAAAGATGGTGACAACTTGAGCCCTACGCATGGGTAGGCGCACTGTTCTAATGCCTAGGTAACTAGGCCATGGCTGAAGACCATCTTAGTATATTTTGATTAATCGAACCATACTCATGGTTTCCTTTCATCGATGGGATGGGGTACATCCTACTATAGTATACAAGCTGGTAGTTGTGATCACGACACACAAGTTAGGTATGTGTAGAATGACTTTTAACGTGAATATATAAAGTAATGCTTACCGGATCTGTCTTTGATTTAGTCCACTAGCTTAAAATTTTAAGTTATAAAGTTTTACCATACCCAACGAACAATTTTCGTTCAATTATAGATTGCTATAGACAAAAATAAAAATACAGTCGTGTCCAGCGAGGTGCCACGATCCCAAAAATATAATAATATCGGTAGGTTAACTTATATTGTGAAACCCCAAAATATTGATATAGGGTGCGAAATACTCCAAATAAAAAGTTGTGTATTTAATTAATTAAAAATTACAGTAAAATTCTAAAAATTAAATTATAACTACGTCTCAAAAGAACCTTGTCTAAATTCGAAACCGATATCTAGTTATATCGAATAAACCGTTACGGTCGATAAACGATTCTACAGCGACTATTTGAAAATTTGATTTGGACATAACTCACAATCTATAACAAGAAATCTTGGTTTTTTCACTTCCATTAGAAACATACATTTCAATAGATTCCAACATTTCTTGTTTCGCAGAAATCCGTTTTAAAACGAGTCATGTACACTCAGTTGAAGTTCAGAACGTTAAATTACAACTGCAGCGTCGTTATGAGCTCAATTATTTTTAATATATATATTTATACGTTCAACTTCATTTTAATTAATATATAAATCCACTTGTATTACGAATTTAATATTTAAACTGATATAAATATTCAAATACAAATCGATTAAAATGCGAGACATTACATTAATACTTATTTTGATTTTTTATTAAGATTTATAAAAGCTTGAGTATTTAACCTTGTATTTTGGTATAAAAACAATAATATATATATGTATATATGTGTGTATATATATATATGATTTTATGTCTTAAATATGCAGTTTAAATATAAGAAGTTATAGTTTTACAGTTTAATTTATATCTAGATTTCATAATTTTGTTACTATTATTGAATTCTTTTTAAAGTTTTAACATATAAATGGTTCTTTAACAAATTAATATATATTTTCATTTCTAAAAAGTTTAAATTTGAAATTGATTTGTATCAAAAGATTGATTTATATTCCATAATAAATTAAATTTTAAGTCCTTTTCAAAATTAATTTATATATATACACACACTATTATGAATATATTTTTATATAAAACAGTTTACTTTATATGATACAATTATATATTCTCTTTAAAATGATCTTTAATTTTTACTATATTAAAGGAGCACCCTACTAAGATTATTTTAGTCCACATTTATCGTAGAATTATTCTAAAAAAAATATTATCTATTATGAATACCATAAAACTTTCATCTTTACTATCCTTTAAATCTCTTTCATAAGTATCATTAACCTAAGTCCAGAAAGTAGTATATATTACCCTTGTTTAATTCAAATAATGTATAATATATATGTATATGTATAATAGTTAGATAGTACTTTGAATATGTTTTACCTAAATAGATATAATCACCAAATCATTTTACATACTATCATTACACATCTTATTTCATATCATACATCATTATTATAAATTACAATACATCTCAAATTAAAATCATTCACATCACAAGTAGCATTTCATTCAATATATCACTTTATATAGTTTTGCATATGACATACTGCATTATAACCAACACACCACATTACATATTAACTTTTAACTCCTCATAACAAGTATACTATATGGGAATTTTTCTAATTAGAAATATATAGGATTACTAATCAAATACATAACATATTTACTTTGACTTAATTGACTTGTCTGGTATTTTTGACATGAATGACTTGATTGACTTGTTTGACATGGTTAAATTTCATTAGCAGTTGATAGGTGTGTTAAGAAATATACTTATGCATTTGTGATCAATAGGATTTTTATAGGTTTTTAGGATAAATAAAAGTCACAAGAAATGTTTGGCTTTATGTTCTAATTGATGTTTTGTGACAACATTGATTGATTGTTTATATTAAATTGCTTCACTTTACTTATATCATAATTTTAAGGATATCTTATCATAGTTATTTCTTAGTTTAGATTAAAGTCTTGTTATAGTTTTAAGGGAATTAGAGTTTAGGATAGGTTTAGTCTTGTATTAGACTAAGAGGGAGTCTTATAGTTTCTAAGGATTAGTTGAAGTTTCAAACTGTTTTTGAATGACATATACTTTTGCTTTGGTTGTTTAGATTATTTGTTTGAATTACTTGTATTGCTTGTTTGTTTGGATTGATTTTCTCGTTTGAATTGATTATAAAATTTGATTGCTTTTGCTTAGTTTATTATTCTTTTATTTAGTTTATTAGACTAGTATTAGGGGGTTTATAATATTTTAAGTTTAGAATCATAGATTTAGTGGGAAGTATAAGGTTATTCAATTCAGGGAGGATTATATAGTCATTAGGATCATTTATAGCATAGATTTAGGGGGATTCTAACCTAGTTTAGTATAGTCTACTATAGGTATAGTATAATATAGGCATAAATTTAGGGGAGTCATGTATATTAGTACTTTAGTACAGAATCAAATATTATAATCATAGGATTTGTATAGATAGATATCGGATTTAGGGGGAGTATTTTTAGGATTTCTTTTTGATAATGCCAAAGGGGGAGAAATTATAAAATATAGACTAAGTTTAAGTAGAATATATAGGATTCATATTAACAGGGAGAGTATTAGAAGGATTAGAATCAACAGGTATGAACATGTATGAATATTTTATAAACAAAGGTTTTCATCATCAAAAGGCGGGAGATTGTTGGAGAATGGAGTTTTGATGACAACAACCCTATTTCAATAATAATTGATTATAAAATATATACTAACATATCTATCTAGAATACACACACAAACATATATGTAGGAGTTATATACATGAATTAATACTGAAGACTGTACAGGTTTAGAGATTCAAGAGATTCAGAATTCAGAGCAGATTCAAGACTCATGAGTAATCAAGAAATCAAGAGTTCAAGAGTTCAAGATAAATATAGTAATAGAGTCTCGTTTATATGTAAGGCTCTGAATTGCACTCCAGGTTCAAATTCAAATTTTGATTTTCAAATTCAAATTCTATTTTTCAAATTTTGATTTCAAATTCTAGTTTCAAAATTCAAATTTTAAATCTAATTAATCATTCTATTGTACCTTTGAACTTCGATTTTAACTAAAGCTTTAAAGTTTATAAGTTTATATTTATATAATTATATACTTCTATACTTTTATATAGTTTTAAACTTTATAAATATGTTTATATAATTTATATTTATGATTCATGTGATTTTCTACTTTATAATATTTATTTGTATCGCTATGTTTTAACTCAAGAAATTCCAGAATTATATATATATATTAAAAAACTTGAAAAATATTCAAATTTCAAATTTTCAAACACATATGTCGACATACATATGCAGGGATGTCGACATACAACTGTCATATTTTCAGTTTTGAAAGAAGTGTTTTTGCACCATTTGTAACGTTCCAGAAGCGTTGCAACATTTCAAATCTTATAAATAGGGGTTGATTTCGAATTTTATAACCGTTCTTCATCTCCATCTTCATCTCTTTTCATTCCTCCATTATTATTTCATACTTTTATGATTTCTACACTTATACTCTGTCGATATCAATTCTAACACTACAAGAAAAATCACTTTTAATAGCAAGTTAGGACGGCGTTTGAACACGAAAAGCTGTCTTAGTCTACTATTGACTACCAAAGATAAAACATAAACGTTGTATAAACCCCAATTTATTTGGCGGTCTCCAACTTATTTAGCAGGTTCCAATTTAGTACCTAGGTCGCGTTTTTGTTGAATTATTTCCCCAAATTATTTCCACGCTTGAAAAACATGTTCTTCCTCCTTTACCCAAAAAAATCGAAAACCCTAACTGATGCCTGTCTCTTTTCATTCCCTTCAACCATATAATTATCAGGTCTAGCAATGTTTTACGCAACAATAATTCCTTTCTGTCTTTGTTATCTCCATGCTCTATTTTTTTCTGCTTTATTTCATCAAGCTTCGGCCCTTCCATGTCACCTTTACCGAACCCTACATCTGCATTTTTCCACTTCAAATCTTCGATCGAGGCCCATATCTCTATGGAGGGATGCTCGGTAGACTTGAGCATCAAGGAGAATCTACTAAATAGATCCAGTTTGGGAAATTATCAATCAATTCAAATTCATCTAACAATCGTTTGCTTTTAGATTTTCAGGTATTGCTCTTTAGACATTTTTCACTTTTACTTTGTTTTATATTGTGTTTATTCATTAACATTTTTTCTGGTTTAAAATTGTAGAAATCCACTAACGTGTAATATACTACAAATGTGAACTTTCTTATATAAACTTGTGCTTGTTCTTCAGCATGAATATCACTTGCCCTGTTTGCATATCTGTATAGATCTATTAGAGGAGAGTCCGAAGGTTATCTTTGTTTCAAAAACCTGAGTAAGGACTTGCTATTGGTATATTAATGTTTAAATTGTGAAAGTATGCTAAAGGAACATGCTCATTTCAGATTTTAGCCATTATTACTAACTGAATGATACCTGTTTTTTTAAGGATACTTCGACTAGCCATTGGGGAGGTATTGAGGTACTTGATGATCATTCAGTTTTTATTTTATTTTGTTCTACTTTATCACATATTTCTTTTGTTTCTTCCCTATTGCATGTCTTTTATTATGTAGGGAAATGCCTACAGCTGAGCTAAAAACCAAGTATAGAAAAGTGTCTTCAATTGAGAAGGCCTGCAAAGGATGGCAAGAGGAATACGAGGCTTCATCCAAACAGGTAATTTAACTGGAGCACATTAAAGTTTATCTTCGGCTACACATTTATTCTAATTTATTTTTTTGATTATGTAATTTATGTATGCAATTTTTCATTGATGTTGTTGTATGTCAAAAAAAACAAGTTAGTGATTTTAACTTCTAATTGAATAGCTTGAAACCCATATTCTTTTTCATCATGGCATATTGCCTCTAAATTCTATTTATTTTTTATAGTAGGTTTTTATTCCAGCAGGTTTTTTCATAATTTATTTAGAGTATGCTTGCATCGATTATGAACTTATCATTTTTGAACTAACAGGCAAGTTACTTTTATGCTTGCTAAATAAATAACTTTCAAACAATGCAAGTTACTTTTAATTTCAAAGATTATGAACTTGTAGTTTTTGTTAATAGGAAAGTTTGGTTGCAAAAGAATATTTTGCTCATTTGTAATTGAAGCACCATAGTATGCACTTTGATATGCATTTGTCGCAAGCACCATAGTATGCTTATTTATGATTAACCTACTCATTTAACCGTTTTAATTCTTCAAAGATATATTTGAGCAGTGTTGAAGTTCAGGTGGACTTGAAGCATTAAAAAGACGAACAATAGAGCAATATGCAGTGTGGACTAAAAGGAAGCAATAAACGACATGCTTAAGCAGTATTTGCCAGAACCAAAGGTTGAAGGTATAAATATGTTTGTTTTTAACATGCACCGTAAATAGGTTTGTTTTCATAAATTTTTCCAATGTTGTATGACATTTGTTTATGAATGTATGTAAATTTTGTTTACGGATATTGTATTCAGATTACTTTATGAAAATGATTAATAATTATACTTTCATATGTTAGTTTCTATTTTGATATGATGTTATATATATTGTTTAGTTGAAATATGATGAAATGAGGGTAGATTATTGATGTAAATATTGCAATGGAACGTGACAGTAGTGCAGTAGAAATATCAGGAACTAACAACAACGTTTATATAATGTTGTTAGTTCTATGAAAAGTTAAAGTATATTCACTATAACAGCATAAGAAAAATGTTGTGAAATATTAGTAATAGCGTTTATAATCCGCTGTTAAAAATGGAAGCAACACACAGTTGACAACTATTAATAGCTCATTATAAACGCTGTGCATAATGTATTAACAACTCAGAAAAAAATCTGTGCATAAAGTATTAACAGTTCAGAAAAAATGTTGTGAAACTCAATTTTTAACAGCATTTAGTTTCTGCAATTGGAAATTATGGGTCTACGACTGCATGTCATTATACAGCATTTATACTAACGCTATTATAACTTTTAACAGTTTTTTTGAACCATTGTTAAAAGCCTTTTTGTTATAGGGTAAATATATAAAACTTCTTCTCTTCTCACTATCTACTCATTACTCTTTGAATCAAAGTGCTATTGAAGTGTTATAGGGTTGTTGTAATCATTTGGGATAGTTTTGGAAACTGTTTATTCCTTGTACCGTGAAATCAAGGAAAGGAAACGGTGTTAACCTTATAGCCGGGAAACCAAGGGTGGTGGAACGGTGTTAACCTTGTAGCCGTGAAATCAAGGGGATTGTACTGAGATTTTGATCTAGTAATAAAACATGAGCAATCCAACATTGCGTAGGACTAGACGTAGGAGCAATCCGAACCAGTATAAAATCCGGTGTGTTCTTTCCTTTTTTTCATTTTATTTTTGTTTATTTCTATGTTTGTATTTGATTTTGTGTCTGTGATAATCTCTGTGGTGTGTGATTCATATAGTTGATCATATAAGTTCTAAATTTTCTAAAATTCCTTAAAAACACTATTCACCCCCCTCTAGTGTTAGTTTTGCCTTAAGATTCATTCCGCATTCCCTAATAATATTATATGAATATTTGAGACCAAATATTTATGAAATTACTTTTTCTATATAAGTAATTTATAAAGATGTTTATAAACAAACGATATTTCACAATATTATATGGACAATGTAAAATCTATTGAATTTAAAAGTGTCTTCAATTATTTGGAAAATAAATGACGTTAAGACTCATGAAATGCTTATGAATATTTTTTGAATATTGGCAACTTCGGATAACAATTGACCTTATATGTTATCAGTGACGTGGATGATCCATAATTGAGAAATGAGCTTTGATTCAAGGGTTCATTATAATATAAGAAAACCTAATGAGGATGTATTTCTATTTATTTATTTTGATTTATTTATTTCGATAGGATATGACCTACTGGCTTGGTTATTAGGATAAATCTCCTATTTCAATTTCTTATCTTTGGATATGATTGCTCATAATATTCAAATTTTGAATTAACCATATTCTTTAAAGAATTAGTTTAAATCTAGAGTATAAAAATATGATATGAAATTGAATATATAATTATTAAAGGATTTTGAAATAAACTGGAATTTAATTTGAAAAGTTCATCCTTGAAAGGACTATTAATTTGAATAATTAAGTGTAACAACTCGAGTTTTGGTCAATTACATACTATAATAAATAATCAATTAAAATATAATCTTTGGGATAATAATTAAGTTGAAGAAATCATTGCCTGTTATTCAACTTAATTAATTGGGAAAATCGATGTTTTGTGGTCTGATGGAGGAACTAAATCACATTTAAGCGACTAAATTAAGGCATGTGAAATTAATTGTGGAATTTGAGCTAAAGTGTGTAATACTGAATTTTTGAGAGAAATTGGGTATTTCACACATTTAAAATATTAGCAGGTGTTAACATGTATTGTAGTATTGAAATAAAAAGTGAAAATGTTTTCTTGTACAGAAATTTAGGTGTAAAACCACTTTAATAATGGTTTAATAACAATAATTGTAAATATTTGGTTAATAAGACAATTATTGGAATTTTGGGGTAAATGGGTAATAATGTGTAAATTATTAAAGTTAAAGCTATTGTAATTAATTATATATTAAAGTGTGTGTGTTTTGACATGTTTTAATGATTTATTAAGTTAAAAATGTGTCATTAGAAACATTTGTTTTGTTGTGTTATAAAGATTTCACAAAATTTAAGTAAAATGTTTACATATGTGTAATTTGTGTAGATTTGTGAACATTGTAAATTTTGTTGTAAAAAAGGTGAAGATTTGAAGTTAATAAGCTTTAAAAAAGTTGTTTTAAAATGTTGTTAACAAATTTATTTAACATTATTTGATATTAAACTATGATTATTGTAAGTGTTTATGATAAAAAAAACTTAGATTTATTGGCCTATTCATGTGTTTATAGGCTTAATTGGTTACTTAAAGGTCTAACTGGGCAAATATGAAATTCTATCTTCAGAGAACTCCCGTTAATGATGACTACGTTTCAGTTTCAACTTCTCCACTTCTTCGCTTTTATCTCCTTTCATGTTACTTTCGTTATCTCACACTGAAATTAATCCACCCCTTCTCCTTCTCTTCTCTATCTGCCTAGTTTTCGCACGCGTGGGTGCTTCTCTAACCCTTTTTTCTAGATCTGGCTTTTTATATATGTGTGCCATCTTCCCCGAAATCCTTTTTTTCTTCTGAACCTCCGTCCCTACACCCTACCTACTACCTTAACAAGCTCCTGCCAACACTTCTCAGCCAGAGTGCTGTTCCTTGACATTACCTTCCCTGTTCAGTCTCGCAACTTGCCCACCTTTCTCCTTCCGGTGTTCTCACCTGCAACCCAAGGTATCCAAACGAGTTTGGTCTCGGTCATTGCTTAGTGATCTTTGATCCTGGTTTGTTTGACCTTTATCAGAAGGATTTAGGTAGTGTTGTTATTTGTTTGTGCTGATCGGTGTTGGGTTAGTGTTGAGGTTTCATTTTTGTTGGAAGTGAAATCTTGGAGCTAATGCAAAATTTCTGGTGTATGTTTATTCCCATTTAGCTTCGACTTCCCTTCCTTTATGCTTTGTCTTACTGGATGCGAACTCTGTATCTACTTCATGCTTTATCTAACTTGGCGAGAAATTAGTGAGTTTCCTTGGTTGGTATTTCTGGTGAGGAAGGTCTGGATTGGTGCTTCAAGTAGTGAATGTGCATTGGGAGTCGTCTTGTTAGCTTTGATTCATAAGTTTCTTTGTTTTGTTTAGCGTGTTGTGGTTTGGTCATATTCCTTCAGGAGTGTGGAGGCATGTGATGATCTCTTATTAGTGATGTTAGCTTATGGTGGTGTCATTCTTGGAATTACGTGGTGCAGGACATGTTCATGCTTGGTTGTTGTTGCCTCCAACCTGGTTGGCTTGTCAATGTGTATTTTATTGGATGATATCTCTTGGATGGAATTGTTGATGGATATGAGATGTTTGGACTCGGCTAGCTTATGTGTTTTGGCCTATGTAGTCTTTTGTATGTATGCTCTAAGTTGTAATTGCAGTTGTTCGGTGACAGTGTATAGTAGCTTAGTTTAATTTCGAGGCTATGTATCTATATTCACGTATATTGCGCGCCACTACGTGGTATGTTATAGTAGTCTACTAACTGTGATTAGCTCCTGTTGTAACACCCCGCATTTTTAAGATAATAAAATATAAGTAACTTAATTTGATGACATGCGACATAATATAGGAATAATTTGATGACATGTAAATTAGATTACAGTAACATGTGAAAAGGATAATATGCCTAAAATTTATAGTAAATAGGAAACTGTAACCGCGCTTAGACACGAGGTTAGATTACACTTGTGGTAGAAGCCTGCCCGGAACCGCCCGGCACATCCAGCATCCACAAGTGCTAAATCTAATGTGAGGGGTCTAAGTGCATAAATAAAACATGTAATGGTGCTAAGACACGAGATTAAGTCAACTTGTGGAAGAATTCTTCCTGAAACCGTACGGCAAATCCAGCATCCACAAGTGTAGGCTTAATGTGAGAGGTCTAATGCATATATATATATATATATATTGAAAATTGTAACTCTTTATGTCTAATACCAATAAACCTCCTCTATATGCCTCGTCAAAACCCGGTAACCCCCTAACCTAAATGGGTACCTTACCGGGAAAAAGAGTACATATAGATTCGGTATTACAATGCTAGTATTGATTTCAAGAAAAACAGAGAAAACAACTTTAAAATCAACACCTTATTCACGGCCCATACACATGGCCCAAAAACATTATTTCAAAACTAAAATTGGCTCCAAAAACTCTCCTTCTACCTTGTATCAATCAGCTCTATACCCCCAGCGATTCAACAGTGATACATTCCTCAAGTTCCTTTCAGATTTACTTCCATTGTTATGAACAAGAAAACAAATTTCCTTTTTGATCTGTCCCAGTTTATTTAATGCATTTGATCTCCGATTTTGAAAAACTCTTTCATTCCTTTGCTTCCAAATGAAGTATAGACAGCTGCAGTGAAAGCTCCACAAGCCAAATCCCTAATTTGATCCTTGTATTCGAAAGAGTTATGAATCATTCTGGCCTCGTCCATCAATTGAGGTTGGATTGCTAATGGCAAAGATAGCTTCTGTTTTAGAGATAGCCAAATAAAAGAAGAATACTCACACTGAAAGAACAAATGTTCAATCGATTCTGGCTCTTGTTCACACAGAGGACATAAGATGTTTGCAATATTACCAAAATGAGAAATTATGTCCTTTGTATTTAATCTGCCCAAACTATCGAGGTAAGCAATAAAAGACATTCTTTTACTGTTTTACCATGCCAAGTTATAGAAAAAGCTAAATCTTTTGCTTCATTTAATCAAACAAATTGCCAAGCTTTTTGAAATGAAAAAGGACCACCATCTCCCCATTCATATTTATCATACTGCAAATTTGAACGAGTTGAAATAGAACTAATTTCATTAATCAATTCTCGAGTAGCTGGATGAACATGTGAATCAATTTCTCCATTTCTAATGAGTACTTTAACTTTTTCCATTGGATCTCCTATCAAATATAATCTGTCAAAACCAAGAAGGTCTACTAGACATAGACAATTAATCCATGGTTCATGCCATAAAAAAGTTTTTTCTCCTTTAGCTAATTTTTTTGTAAACAGTTGCCTTGAATGGTTGCGTAATCTCATCATGGACTTCCATATTGAAGAAGCATTGTTATCAACCTCCATAGTCCATAAAAATTTGCTCTTGACATATTTGTTTTTCATCCAATTGCTCCAAAGAGAATTTCCAAAAATCAGTTTCCATAATAATTTTACTGCAGCTACTTTTTTTTAAGATGTTAAGATTTTTCAAGCCTACTCCACCTTTAGATTTTGGCTTACATAATATTTTCTAGGCAACTTTGTGACTAGAACCACCCCAAAAAAAATATGTATGTAAAGATTGAAGTTTATCAATAGTAGCTTCTGGAATTTGATAAATGCAAAGCCAATATAAAATTATAGGAGTGATAACACCGTTTATTAATTCAGTTCTGCCTGCAAAAGAAAGGAATTTGGATTCCCAACCTTGAATTCTAGCTTGGACCCTCCGGACTAGAGAATTGCATTCAGTATAATGCAGATAATTGGAAGATATTGGCACTCCAAGGTATTTTATTGGCAGAACCCTCACTTCAAAACCTAGAATTTCTTGAATTTCTTGTGCATTAGTAGCAGAAGTACTAAAAAATATTTTAGTTTTAGCAGCATTAACTTGTAGTCCTGCATAATCCCCCAGTTTTTGAAAAATATCCTTTAGTGTATGTGCATTCTTCTTTGAGCACTTCCCAAAGATCATTAAATCATCAGCGTAAAGTAGATGAGAAATAATAGGTTGTACTGCATTGCATGGCTAAAAGGCATTAGAAAAAGTTGCTTCATCCATGAGATATGAAAAATATTGTATTGCAATAGAAAAAAGTAAGGGGACAAAGAATCTCCTTGTCTTATGCCTCTTGATGAAGAAATGAAACCTTTTGGAATTCCTTGAATTAAAATAGAAAAGGTGGTCATAGACATACACTCATGTATTAAGTTTTGTAATGAGTAGGAAATTTCATCATATGCATAATGTGACAAATGATGTTCCTATTAATCCGATCATAGGCTTTTTGTAAGTCTACCTTAACACAACATTTAGCCATTCCTTTTCTTTTGAAATCCCTCAACATTTCATGAGCCAATAAAATATTTTCACCAATAAACCTCCCTTTTATAAAAGCACTTTGATTCTCGGATATTAAATGAGGTAAAAATGCTTATGTCTATTACATAAAACCTTAGCAAAGATTTGTAATAGACATTACAACATGATATCGGTCTATAGTAGGAAATTTCTATGGGGCATTCCTTTTTTAGTATGAGTGTAAGAAAGGTACGGTTTATCTACTTTGGTAATTTTCCAGATTTAAATATATCAGAAATTGCTGCAAGTAAATCTGTCTTGATCATGTCCTAATGTAATTTCAGAATTTTGAATTAATCCTATCTGGATCTGGGCTAGTATCATCTTGAATTGAAAACAGAGCATCATGAATTTCTATCAATGAAACTTCTCTTAACAAGAATTCCTGACCTTGTGAATTGATAGTACTTATAGGCTGAAAGGAAGGAAACACAGAAATTGATGGACCATTAAACATTTTAGTGTAATATTTAATAGCTTCCTTTTCAATCTCTTTTTCTTTAAACATTAAATTCCCATTATGATCAAGCAAAGCACGAATATGATTCATATATCTATGTTTAAACATGCAAGAGTTAAAAAAATTTGAGTTAGTGTCACCTTGCTGAAGCCAAGAGACTTTAGCTTGTTGTTTAAATCCTTCAAAAAAATATTTTCTGCACATTTTGATACTCTTGTTTTGCCTGTAGATAATTCTCAAACAACAATGTATCTTATGGATTCTGATGGGATGTTATCTCAATGTTGTTCATCTTCCTTCAAGTTAGAGCAATTTCTATCTCTAATTTATTCCATGCTTTAAGTTCTGCTTTACATCTTTTGAGTTTATGTAAGAATTGGTAGCTTTGAAAACCCCATGTAGTACTATTCCAACCTTTTTCCACTGCATTCATATATCCTGATAATTCGTCCACTAATTCTTAAATCTAAAAGGGAATCCTTTTACTTGAACAGTTGGAGATGGGTCTAATATAACTGGGTTATGGTCACTTGAGTGTTGATATAATGTCAATGCCTTCATATTGAGGAAATGTTGAAGACATTCATTGTTCACTAAAACTTTGTCAAGATGAGATGCAATTCCTTTTCTGCGCCATGTAAATAGAAACCCAAGAGGCTTAATCTGAGTCAAGGATGTCTGAATTATAAAATTTTGAAACTCTCTAATGTATTGATAAGGAATTGGATGACCCTCTTTTTATCCTTAGGAGTTAAAGCATTGTTAAAGTCTCCCATTAAAATCCAAGATGAATTGATTAGAGAAGAATCTTGTAGCAGCCATTGCCATAAATTTTTCCTATCAACAAAACAATTGCTAGCATAAATCAAAGAAAAGACCATGTAGAAACCACCTTTACTAATAGCAGAGGCAGTAATATGTTGATGAGAAAATGCCAATGTTGTTAAATCCCAAACATTTGCATCCCAAATCAATAATATTCTACCATTAGACACATCAGAATTATTAGATATATGCTTCCAAGATTCAGGCAACATTGCAAGGAATAAAAGCAATTTCTTTTTAGACAGTTTATTCTCAACTAAACCAACAATAGTTGGTTTAGATTGATTTAGGAGTTTGATCACCTCTTTCATACGTGAAAGTGAATTCAAACCCCCTAACATTCCAGCATAGAATTGTCATTTAATGGTAGTATTACTCCTTGTAACTCTTTTAGGAGGAGTAAAATGAGTGGGATTATTGTTTATTGTAGCTGCTAACTTGGCATTTTTCATATAATTGATATTTTTGTCAACATAACCCGAAACATCTGGTTGCTTTCCTTTATCAGGATCCTTCACGGTTTCACCTCTTTCAATTTGATCAGCTACTTCACACAAGACATCAGGCATAATGTTCTCTGGCAATTTCGAGTTGAGAAAATCCAAATCATCAGGATTACTAGAAGCCATATATTTAGTTTGAACAGAAACTTCTTGATGTACAATATTAACTGGATCTGAATTTATTGTTTCATTAACATCTACATAATCATTAATGTCATTAACTATATCATTTTTCATCCATCTGGGATCTATAGCTACATCATGTTCTTCATCATCATGCCCAAATAATTTGCATTTTAAACATATGTTAGGAACAAATTCATATTCAATTGAAATTACTAATTTCTGGCTATTGTGAAGCACAATAGGAATTTCGTTTTTCAATTCTGTTTGGGTATCAATGGAAATTAATACTCTCGCATACTTAGTGAATAGCTTCTCTGCTAAATTAGAATCTATAAGAATGGGGATTGAAATGAAACTCGTTATCATTTGAATAGCCTTTCTAGTCCATAACTCCATAGGTAGACCATGTAGTCTTATCCAGATCTGAATATTGTTGCTCTGTTTTTTTTTCGAAAAATCATATCCAGGAGTCCATTCTTCCACCAATAATACGTAGATCCTTCCAATATACGAGAATAATCTTCATTAGATTCGAACTGTACTACAAAGTTATATTGAGGAGTAATATGCACATTGAATCCACTTGAAGGCTTCCAGACTTTCTGAATATATTCTTTAAGTTTTATTACAGAAAGTTTGAAATTGATCAGGATTAAAGCCAATGTATATTCCCATTCTAAATTCGATTTGTTGAATATTTGCTCAGGAATTGAAACAAACTCTTCTGCATGTTTTATATATTCCAGATTGCGATCCTTGGATCTACTCAATAGATTTGAAGATTTCAAACACCGATCTGGATTAGAAGAAGAAGGATCTATCGACAATTTAATCGATGGATTGAATCTTGAGGAGGGAAAATTAGTTAGAGGATTAGAAGCATGTGATATATTCTCTTTGGCGGATTCCCGCCATTAATGAAGAAAATCCGAAGATTTTTTTTTGCAATAATTGCATATATATATATATATAGCTGGACTGATAAACATCATTAATTGTAATTAATGGAAATAATTGGAATTGAAAGAAACTTATAACAGTAAAAAGGAATGGAATGAATGGGGAATGATAATAACCTATTATAAATAAACTACATTAATAAGAATGTTGTATAATAGGTAGACTTGTCCTAGGACAAGTGAAGATTATAACTTAGGTTATAATAAACTAGTAAGGACATGAGACAACTGGTGAAATGAGATAAGTGGCACTTAATTAAAAATTAAGTAATCAGTAAATGGGGAAAACTGAAACCAGTTGTTTGTAATAAGTACGGAAAAGGGGGAAGTTTATGAAATGTAAGAAGTTGTATTTAATTATAAATTAAGTAATCTATAAACTTGGAAGTATGAAATATGCTGATAAGAATAACATGTTTAGACTTGTCCTAGGGACAAGTGGAAATTATAACTTAGGTTATAATAAACGATAAAGGGAATAGATAACTTATGTAAGGGGATAAGTTGTACTTAATTGTAAATTAAGTTATTTAAAAGAATAAGAATCTGAAATCTACGGACGAGGACAACATAAGTTATATTTATGGGAAGAGAAACTTATTAGTGGACCTTAGTTAAGAGAACTAAGTTAATAAGTAAACAACGATAAGTTGTAGTGATAGTGTAAAATGGAATTATGATTAAATGAGAAAGAATAAGGAAAACTTATGAAACAAAATAAGTTATATTTAATCATAAATAATGACTGATATGTTAAAAAGAAAACATGTGAACTGGGATATACATAGTTACATATTAAGTAGAACATGTTATTGTAACGATGAAATCAAATAACAATATAATGGGATTGTGGATTACAGACCTTGGATCACAATCTAGAGAACAACATGTTGTGTGCTTATTAATAAACTTAAATGGGCTAAGTTTTATGACTGAAATTAATAAGCAAGAGAAACTTGGTAACTTGAAAAAGAACTCAATGTGATTGGGGATAACCAAGTTAAATGAAAACCTGGTGAGGTAAAGCAAGCGTGTAAAAGAATATTTAGACATAGGTTCTAATGACACATTAAAATAAGGCGCGATCTGTCCGTACGTTCGAGGGTGAATAACCAAACGGGGTAGATCATCGTGGTGTCATGAGGCACGAGGGGAGCGCATGTTCATCTGATTATTCTATAGGCTCCGAAGGACTGGAAGGGGAAGCACGCGGCTTCTTGAGATATGTAAGGTACTCCTGGTACACCTCTGTGCGATGGCAGATGTTTTGCTTGTGCTCGCAGAGGTTGGGTCTGTGCGTAACTACTAGGTGGGTGGGCCTTGACTGCAAAAGTAGATTTGCAGTCAGAATGCTATGACGAGGTGACACTAGGGTGATTCGGCGATCGCCTCAACGGGGAGGCAGAGGTCAGGACCAACAAGGATAGTAGGTCGTCGGGTACTCGTCATCGATAACCAGTAGGATGCGAAAAGACCAGAGATAAACCCAATAGACCATTCACCTCTCACTATTGAGGTTTGAGGGAAGATGTCAACTTGATGTTTAGATTGCTTGTTCGGGGCAAGTCGCTTTGCTATTGTAGTCTTTACTAGTTGAGGGAGGGGCCAAGTTGGGGCCATAACCACCATGAAAACAAACCCTAGGAATATCTGTATTTTAAGGCTCTTAAAGGCGGGGCTGTACAGATATGGAAAAGCTCCCGACCGAGTTTCATGTTTCTTGTATTGCCCTACCACGGAATTTGGTGCACATTATGTGCAGTTAAGGTATCGAATACGATTGATGATATGTACGTGGGACAGTCTAGATACATGCATGTCGGCTCTAGGTGGTGTATCATAGACTTGTGGGCATTGCTCTAGTATGAAATATGATTCGATCGACTGTGGCAGTCCATACGCTTACGTAGCGTAGTAATGATAGATATGTGCGGAACACAACATTGTTATGTCAATATCCGTACGTCACTCCGATGTAGGATTAGGGAATGCGTTCTTTTCTGTGGCATTACGGTGGAGACTATGTGAGTGGGGTACCATGGGATGTACCTTAATATTGAGGGGTAGCTACATATATACTGTATTAGGTTAATCCACAAGGAAGTAAATGGGTACGTCATGTGTGTAAGCCTTGAGTATTGTTAACCCAAGTAACCTAATAAATAAGAAAGTATGATTGAATGATATATGTAGGATTATCCAAAGTGTATAATTAAAATCTAGTCACCAAAACTTGTGTTCTAACACCCTCCTCATAACATACTCGCAGGTTAGATTTGTGGCAGAGACATGATAGCTTTCGATACTGGTTAGGCGGTATTATTAATATGGTAAGGCTATACTTTGATTATATTATATTGTATCCATTCAGCTGTGAGTTATTTTCTGAGCTCTGACATATTTTATGTCTCTGTCTTTTCTGCAGGATACCAGAGCATACCAACACGAGTTTCGATAGATTAGAATTTTGAAAAAAATTCGGTCTATCGGAATTCGGGTTGTTACATCTGGTATCAGAGCTTAGGTTTAGGATTCCTGTATAAAAATTGAGTGAATGTATTTGTATTTTTAAAATATAAATATATTATATATATACCTAGATCAATAGAGGACCCACTAAATATAAAGAGTATAATATGGTAGGAAATGGGATGTTTGTTTTGTACACTAAAGGAATGAATATGGAAATCTGAGACCCTTAAGTAATTTGGGTGGAAAGTGTACAATGTACTTTGTATGGAAGGAAGGAGAATCCGATATGATTAGTATTTTGGGTTAGTGGGTTTTGCAGTAAAAACTTATAGATTGGAATAGGTTAAAAAGAGAAAAATGAATTAGGAATATATATAGTTGAGAGAATTGATGTAATAACCTGGAAAATACGAGCCAATTTAAAATTTTTAAATTGGTGATTTCAAAGGAATTTGAACAATTGAAATAGAATATTTCAATAAAATAGTGAATTAGAAATAGTGAGTCAGTTTGAAAATTTGAATTCAAACTTTGACTGACTGTGCAGGGTGGAAAATATAACGGATTTTAGTGAAACCAAAAATATTTAAATCTGTTAGTCAATACCTTTCTAAAGAATCTGAAAAATCGAAGTTTCATAACAGGAATCAAAAGTTATGGCCGAATGAATTTTCAGAATGGTCGCTATTAAGAATATATAGCCCTGGAAAATTGATATTTTGCATACGACCTCGGAATTCGACGAAACCACTTTTGTTGGGCCCGGAATGTCAAACTATTGCTAGGTTTCAAATTTCATAATTTTTGAAGCTAGTATGTGAGCGTAGCAAAAGAAAATATGTTTAGTCAATTTCTGTTAAATTGGATCGACTAGAAAATGGCCATTTTTCAAACGACCTCAGAATTCGAAGAAACGAGTTTTGTTGGGACCGTAGCCTCAAAACATAGCTAGATTTATTTTTTTGGAATTTTTCGAATCAGTTTGTGACCCTGGCAAATTGAAATGTACGTTCAGAGTTAAAAATTAAATGTTTTATACTTTAATTTGAAAAATAACTGACTGTAACAGTCGAATTGGCCTACGAAACATATCCCATTGTGTCCGTAATGGGGGTATTTAGCTAGGGGCGGCAGTCGTTGGGTTTAAAAAGGAGTTTGTTTGAGAAAACAATATTTAAAAATTTAATATAGTCCTCGGCCAATCAGAATTCTCCATTCATAATTTTTTAAAAAAAAAAAAACCTTGAACGAACGGCGACCCAAGCTCGAAACTTCCAGCCCCGATCGCCGCCGCTACCGCCACCTACAGCCTTCGCCACCGCCACCCCTCGACGCGCCTCCGTCCCCTCTTCAAATCCGACCAACTTCCTCCACCCCTCGTCGCCTGTGCCGCCCGAATCGAAGCTCCAAAGTTTCGACCTTCCCAGCGCCGCCGCTGCCGATTCTGACCACCGAACGCCACCAAACCACCACCGCCAGATAGCCCTCTCCTCCCTCTTCCACGTCCAGCTCGCCGATCATCCCCTCGTGCCCCGATTGTCGCGAAAACCATAAACCTAGTTTAGAACCTTCGTGAAAGGTGAGTTTTTTTGATCTGTACACTTTGAAAAATCATATCTTTTTAGTGTGTTGACGAAATTCGATGAAACAGGAAACATCGGGACCGTAAGGAAGCTCTCTACCCAATAGAAGAAGCCGCGGATTTTTCTGACATCGTATCGATTTTTAGCACTCCGAAAACCAATGTGAGAAATCTAAATTAATATGAAATTGAATGGAAAATGTCGTGTATAATTTATATTAGCGAAATATAAATTACATACGTGTTGTATACCTCATGTACATGCGTAGTGTAAGCTATATAAGCGAAGTATGAATTTTACATGCATAGAATAATTGATATATATGTTGAAATGCAAGTGAAATATAGCAGTTATATATATATATATATATATATATATATATATATATATATATATATATACACTCCCCTCGTCCACAAACTATGGACGATATTTATTGTAGTGAATTGGTGTGAAACATTGGATGAAAAATACGAATGGTTGAATAATTGTTTGTGGTTGATATTGTTTGGGTGTGGTTGAAAAATACCCATTGGTGATTGAAATGAATTGGAAATATTTGTGGAAATAAAAATAAACATGCCGCCTCCGTGCGAATTAGACGCATGAATCCCCATTGTCAAAAACCGCGAGGTTTTAAGGTAGAGCGAGGAGCCGTACTAGGGACGGTGCCGGTTTTAACTACCCTGCCGTTATGCTGCCGAAATTTTGAATAATCTTTGTGTGTTAGAATTATTTTCATATGTTGAAATTATCTTCATGCGTTGAAATTAAAGCCATATGTTGAAACTATATCCATGTGTGGAGATGTTTGTGTGTTGAAAAGTGATGTGTGAAAATTAAATTCATTTATGAATGAATGAAGTGTTTAAACAATAAAAATCACATTTTTATATATATATGAAGTTTGAAAAATATTCGCCTTATATATAAATAGTTTCAACAATAAAAATTCCAACTTTCTGATATGAACAACATAAATAAAATGCCCATGTGTGGAAATGCTCATGTGTTGAGAAGAGTGTGTAGTGGAAAAATTCATGTGTTGAATAAAAAAGATCGAACAATAAAAATTACATTTTTATTGAAACTATGAAGTGTTGAAAACATCCATTTGTCGAATAAATATTTTGAACGATAAAAATATCATTTTTACCATATATGTGATATGCTAAAGATTTGCGGACGTTGAAATAAATATTTGTGAATGAAATATTATTTTTAACATGCATAGGAACTAAATAAAATAGTCATGTGTTGAAATCTATTTTAGTTCACCAAAATTATCATCTTTGAAATGTGAAGTGTTAAAAATAGCCACTTGTTCAAATAAATGTGCATGAGTTGAAATATACATTAATTAGCTAATGATATGATTTTAGCCTATGCATGCAACATTAGAATGAATGGTGTTTTTAAACCAAGGTAAATCAAATATGAAATTGAATGAAAGTGACAAGTGATAGAAATTGTATATATGTACATGCATATCTATTGAACAGGTTATAGCAAAGGGGCTAGAGAAGAGGAATAAAATTTTGTGCCCGACAAATAGGTACACATTAACTGCTTTGTTTGGGTGATGATTTTATGAGCCTGTTGGCTAGCCACTTGGCTTTTTCTTTTTCTTTTTGATATGAGACGCCCGTGTGGCTATTTGGGAATTTTCCCAGACCCTCCCGTACAAAGGAGGTTATGGCGAAATTTTCCGAAATTTAAAGGCGTTAGTGAAATAATTGAAGTGGAAACGATATAGGAATTTTTTAATGAACTATATTTATATAAATATATAAATATAAATAAAATTAAAATGAAACGTGGTCGTGCAGTTCGTGTTTTGAAACCGTGATTTCAAACGACTAGTGCGGGAAATCCGACCATTGGATTTTCCCGAAACTGCAACCGTTGGGTTCGCCTTGGAAATATCTTTCCAACGGCACCAACTTTGTGAAGATCCGACGGTTGGATTATCTGGAATGTTTAATTCAAAACTGAAGAAAAACAGCGCCAGAAACGATTATATTTATATATATATATATAAATATAATTAAAATTAAATCGAATAACGACGCTGCAGTTCGTAAATTGAAATCGTAACTTCAAATGGCTAGTGTGGAAGATCCGACCGTCGGATTTTCCCAAAACTGAAACCGTTGGATTCATTTTGAAATGACCTTCCTAATGATATAAAACTTGTGAAGATCCAACAGTTAGATTTTCAGATATGTGTAAAACAAATTTAGTGAAAAGCAGCGCCAGTGCATCGACACGACCTGAAACGTCGTTTAATTAAATATGGCCGTTTTAAATTAAATAAAAATGGCGATATATCGTTATAAAATACTATAGACGATATAGAGTGGAAATAAACCAATTTCGTTGTGTTTGCTTGATATGTGATGGTTAAATGCATTTGACATGAAAATTGTAACTAAATAACTGAAATGTGAATGTTGAATAGTCCAACCATGTGATTAATTGATTTGAAAATCTAAATATACGTGGGTTATTTGAAAAGGCCGAGTTTATCACATTTCAAATAATCGATCGACGTTGAGAAGTCGAAGAGTCGAAGACGGCTGAAGACCGACGATCTCCACATTGGATGGATGGGCACTACTGATGCTCGTGATTGGAGTAGCTACCATGAAGGAATTGAAGTAGTAGCCGTCCAAACATACTGTTGATTGTACGAATATGCGAGGAATTGGTGCCTCCGGTTTCGTTCAGACCCAGAACGGACTTGTAAATGGACTGTGTCTCTGACATTGGATTTTGTTCTGTGTCGATTGATCTCTGTTAAATATATATCTGTTTGGCGGCGGAGAATTTATTCCCTTGCTTAACGCCCTTCTCTGAGACGTACGAGCTCAGAGGTTATGTATTGACAGAAATCAGTCGCACGGAGTGGATTGCCTGTGTAGCACGCATGAGTGGCATCTGATCAAAGCTTCTGTTGCAATGCAAAGTCTTGTGGTTGATGATCAAAGCATGGTCTGTGTGACGTTGCTTTGTGTATAACGTGAATTCGCGAGCCTCACACCCCGGTATGAGTCAAAAACACGAGACGGACCGCTGGGAGAGCACGACGTTTCCTTCTAGCTAAGGTGGTGTTAGTGACCTACCAGCCCTGACAGTATATATACTTTTCACCTGTGTGGTTGTTGGAATGCGAGGCGCCTCGATTATAAGTCTATAAGGACCGGGAAACGTGTGTTCAGGAATTGCCAATGCTCAAAAGTAAGAGAGGACCGGCCCAGCCGATTCCAAGGATCATAGTGGGGTCCTGGGACATTTGCTAGAGTGTCTCGAATCGGAGAGGAGCTTGCCCCTTGCCTCGACTCATGAAGGAATCCAATTCCCAATACGAAATATGCGAATGTGATTGTATTACTAGTATGGCGACATGATATATGGTACCCATGCCGTCTAGGATTGATATTTATGATTGAATTTGCTTTTGAAACATATATGCACTAGTAATAATATCATACACTTTTGTTTTATACGTATGAAGCATTTTTGGCCATTATAAGGTAAACCTCTATCCTCCGGCTTGCGTTGCATTGTGTGATGGGACCTGAATCTTATAATGGTTTCATTTTATAAAAAGCATTGCGATGATTTAATCATTTATTTTATTTCGTGCACTAGCACTCATTGGAGTAAACCCGTTCCGCGAAAGTGGCGTGGTCCTTTGATTTGCCATATTATTGTTATTAATAAGTTAAGTAGATTTCTCATACCAGTCCCATGACTGACTCGTAGTTTGTTTCACCTTGCAAACTCGGGTGCCCTCATTTTCACACGGGCAGCCTTGTTACAGGTTTCTGACGCACCTTTTGGCTCATGGCGAGGCTTGACTACACCGTGCTGACTTGGATTTTCTCCGCCATTATTGTATCTATATTATGATTTCCCCATTGGCGATGTAGACTGATATTTATTTTGAGTACTCTTTATGTATGATTCCGCCTCAGGCGATGGTGACTGACTATGTATCATTATGCACTAAGTTATATCATGTACTGTGCTTCTCGGATGTGATGATATCTATATGATTCCACTGTCATATGTGTGTAAATTATTCTATTTTCTGTTTATGCTATTATCTGTGATCTGCTAATGATGATTAATGTGTTATATTCCAATGATTATCCTTAACACCGTGTCACGGGGTTTTGGGATCGTCACAGCTGGTATCAGAGCTTTGGTTAATCTTAGTTATGGAGTCTAACACATTAAACACTTCGTCAAAATAGAATCAGTAGTATTCTAAGGCGAGTCGCTCATTAGAGATAGGACTAGTAAAGTCCTAGAATGAGCTGAGCAGAATAGCAAAAACAATTGATCAGTCCGTCGTTATCTTTCCGTAAAATTTTCTGCTTAACTATGCAATAGACTATCATTTCTGTTAGCTGACTTTTTCTTGCTTATACAGAATTTGACAAATGGCTACCAGAGCAGCCGCCGCTAGAGGAGGCCGTGTCGGCCGAGGTCGAGGAAGAGGAGAGGTCCCAGCTCAAGAAGGACATTTGATACAACCTCCGGCAGCTCAATACTTCGAGCTTGACCGTGTAGCTAAGAGATATAAAAACTTTGGAGGCAAGACCTTCTCGGGAACTGGCACCGTAATAGAGGCCCTTGCATGGCTCAAAACATGCGAGAAAATTCTTGAAGGCCTAAGGCTTGGAGACGAAGACAAAGCTATTATGGGCGCCTGGCTTATGCACGAACAAGCTGAACTATGGTGGGAGTCTCTTACCGCCGGGAATAGAGAAGCTGGAAGAACTTGGGATGGATTCAAAGAACTATTCAAGGAGAAATATGTCCCAGAACAAGCTCTAGAACGAATGCACGATGACTTCGCCAATCTCCAGCAGGGGGATCTTTCCGTGCAAGATTATCTCAATAAATTTACATTGTTGCCGCCCTATGCTCCGGAGCTCATCGCCACTGCGAAATCCAAAAATAAGAGGTTTATCCTTGGGCTAGGACGACAATATCATGATAGAGCCATGGACCATGTCAAGCTGGAATTCAACGAACTGGTGGAAATGACATGCAACTACGAAGACCTTGATCAAAGGCATCTGGATCAGGATCGCGCTAGAAGCCAAGCCGAAAACAAGCGCAAACCTGCTGTAAATCAAGGCAAGTCAAGCCAAGCAGCATCTTCAAAACCTCAGACTAGCAAGCCGCCAAGAGGAAATTGCTTTAACTGTGGTAAGCCGGGGCACTACTCAAACGTCTGCACAACTCCGAAGAGTCAGAAGACAAATTCTCAAGGCTCGAGCCAAGGCTCCCAGAACCCTCGCTCGTGCTTCAACTGTCGCAAGACCGATCATCTGGTCAAAGACTGTCCTTTGTTGAAGAAAGCTACAGTAGCTCACGTCTATGACGGGTCGAGCCCGCCAGCTGCTTTCGACGGAGCAGGTAAATCTGATGTTTTGGGAGGTACCCTTACAATTAAAAATATTCCTGTTTCTGTATTGTTTGACACGGGTGCGTCGCGTAGTTTTATTGCTAAAAACACAGTGCACAAATTAAAGTTAAAACAACGAAAGCTCAAGGAATCAGTGGAAGTTCATAACCCGATAGGGGGTCCTGTTACTCTCAGTTCATATTGTAAAGTACCTGTTTCTTTTTCTCGATACAAGTTTCCCTTTGATTTAATCATCATGGACTTTCCCGAATTCGATATGATTCTCGGGCTTGATTGGTTAACGAAATACGAAGCCGAAGTGAATTGTGTAGAAAGAATCGTTAAAATTCGAACGAAGCTTGGATATATTACGGTACCCTGTCATGGTTCGAATCCGAATAGAGAAGAATTTTGGTCGGCATTAGAACTTATCCCCACTTCCATAGAAAAGATTCCTATTGTAAGAAACTATGCAGATGTGTTTGAAGAGGTTGAAAACTTACCTCCGCAAAGAGAAATAGAATTCCGAATCGATCTAATTCCCAATGCCAGACCAGTGGTACACCCAATTCGCAGAATGACTCTGAAGGAAAAAGAAGAATTGGGCGATCAAACTCGTCAACTGTTGTGGAAGGGTCTAATCAGACCTAGTTTTTCTAATTGGGGTGCAGCTGTTGTGTTTGTCCCAAAGTCAGACGGTACTCTTCGATTATGCGTTGATTACCGAGACCTCAACAAACAGACGCTTAAAAACAAATATCCATTACCCCGCATCGATGATTTGGTAGACCAATTGAATGGGGCGAAAGTATTTTCCCGAATGGACCTAGCTACAGGTTTTCATCAATTGAGAATAGCAGAAGAGTGTGTTCCTTTGACAGCTTTCAGAGGTCCAGACATATTTTATGAATGGTTAGTAATGCCGTTTGGCCTATGCAATGCTCCAGCATACTTTGTCGATCTAATGAATAGAGTGTTCAGGGGAGTTCTAAATAAATTTGTCCTCGTATTCATTGATGATATTTTAATCTACTCCAAATCAAAACAAGAGCATGAAAAACACTTATAACAAGTATTAGAGATTCTAAGGAAGAACATCTTCAAAGCCAAATTCTCTAAATGTGTCTTCTGGCAAGAAGAAGTCAAATTTCTTGGCCATGTCGTGTCGAAGAAAGGAATTTCTGTTGACCCAAGCAAAATAACAGCGATTTAAGACTGGAAACAAACCACTACTCCCACAGAAGTTAGAAGTTTTATGGGGTTGGCTAGTTATTATCGAAAGTTTGTTAAGGATTTTTCGAAGATATCTGGTCCGTTAACGAAGCTCACAAAGAAACATGAGAAGTTTAAGTGGACTTCCGACTGTGAAGAAGCTTTCCAGGAATTGAAATCGAAATTGACCAATGCTCCAGTGTTAACTATTATTGATGGCAATCAGGATTTAACGGTTTGGACAGATGCTTCTATTAGAGGTCTTGGTGCAGTGTTAATGCAGAGAGGCCAAGTAGTCGCTTATGCAAGCCGCCAACTGAAACCGTATGAGAAGAATTATGTGACTCATGATCTGGAGTTGCTAGCCATCGTTTTTGCCTTAAAAATATGGAGGCATTATTTATTGGGCGAGAAATGTATACTGTACACAGATCATCAATCATTGAAGTATTTATATACCCAGAAAGATCTGAATCTGAGACGGCAGCATTGGCTAGAATTTCTTGCAGCGTATGATCTTGATATCCTGTATACGCCGGGGAAGGCTAACGTTGTAGCGGATGCGCTTAGTAGGAAGACCGCAATCGTTGCCCATCTTATAATTACACCTAGCTTGATCGATAAGATATGTGCTCTCCAGAAGAATGATTATTTCATTCAAAAGATCAAAGGAAGAATCCAGAAGGGAGAGCCCTCAAGCTTTCAAGTAGATAAAGAAGAAGTTATGAGACTGAATGGGAGAATTTGTGTTCCCAACCTTCCTGAGCTCAAAAGAGAAGTGCTGGATGAATGCCATAAATCCAAATTTTGTATCCATCCTGGTGTGAGTAAGATGTACAACGATATCAAATGCACTTTCTGGTGGAAGGCAATGAAAAGAGATATTTCTTTGTATGTAAGTAGATGTCCTACTTGTCAATTGGTCAAGAGTGACCAACAGAAGCTAGCTGGATGGTTGCAACCGTTGGAAGTCCCAAGTTGGAAATGGGAACAGATTTCCATGGATTTCATAGATGGTTTGCCGCGAATCAAGAAAGGTAATGACAGCATTTGGGTAATCGTAGATCGCTTCACAAAGACTGCCCATTTTATACCTGTCAGATCCAATAGAACCGCTCAAAGTCTGGCACAGATATATTTCAAAGAAATTGTTAAGCTGCATGGAATTCCCATCAGCATAGTCAGTGATAGAGATCCCCTATTTACTAGAAAATTCTAGGAGGCTTTCCAGACAGAATTGGGAACAAAACTGAATATGAGCACCGCTTATCACCCTCAAACAGATGGCCAAACTGAGCGGGTGAATATAATTCTAGAAGATTTATTGCGGGCTTGTATAATTGATTTTGGTGGGTCATGGGAAGATCACTTACATTTGGCAGAATTCTCATATAACAATAGCTATCAAGCAAGTTTGGGAATGTCGCCATTTGAGGCATTATATGGCAGACCCTGCCGATCTCCAGCATGTTGGGTAGAACCTGGAAATAGACTTGTGTTAGGGCCCGATATGATTAGAGAAGCCTCTGATAAAGTCGACTTCATCAAAAAGCGTTTGAGAACTGCGCAAAGCCGACAGAAAAGTTATGCAGATTCTAGAAGGAGAGATTTGACATTTGTTGTTGGTGATCATGTTTATTTGAAGGTTTCTCCGATGAGAGGAGTAATCAGATTTGGCAAGACCGGGAAGTTGGCACCGAGATTTATTGGTCCCTTTCCTATACTTGAACGAATTGGAACTCTTGCTTATAGGGTTCAATTACCAGATTAGTTGCCTGGAGTGCACAATGTATTTCACGTATCCTAACTTAGAAGACATATGCATGATCCAGATCTTGTGGTAGAAGAAGCAGCGCAACAGGATGTGGACATAACTCCAGAATTATCACTCAGAAGAGAGCCATTAAAGATTGTTGGCAAAGAAACTAGAGAACTCAGAAGCAAAAAGGTTCATTTAGTTAAAGTGCAGCGAAGCAGTGATCCTAGAGACTGTACTTGGGAGACTGAGGAAAGCATTAAGCAAGCTTACCCCAAATGCAGAGTGGATATCTCTGACTAACTCCGGTGCAAGGTACCTTTACAATACTTTGCATTTACATTTTATTTCCTACTTTACTGTTGTTCCCTTTTCGAGGACGAAAAGTTTTAAGTGGGGGAGATTGTAATAACCTGGAAAATACGAGCCAATTTAAAATTTTTAAATTGGTGATTTCAAAGGAATTTGAACAATTGAAATAGAATATTTCAATAAAATAGTGCATTAGAAATAGTGAGTCAGTTTGAAAATTTGAATTCAAACTTTGACTGACTGTGCAGGGTGGAAAATATAACGGATTTTAGTGAAACCAAAAATATTTAAATCTGTTAGTCAATACCTTTCTAACGAATCTGAAAAATCGAAGTTTCATAACAGGAATCAAAAGTTATGGCCGAATGAATTTTCAGAATGGTCGCTATATAGAATATATAGCCCTGGAAAATTGATATTTTGCATACGACCTCGGAATTCGACGAAACCGCTTTTGTTCGGCCCGGGATGTCAAACTATTGCTAGGTTTCAAATTTCATAATTTTTGAAGCTAGTATGTGAGCGTAGCAAAAGAAAATGTGTTTAGTCAATTTCTGTTAAATTGGATCGACTAGAAAATGGCCATTTTTCAAACGACCTCAGAATTCGAAGAAACGAGTTTTGTTGGGACCGTAGCCTCAAAACATAGCTAGATTTATTTTTTTGGAATTTTTCGAATCAGTTTGTGACCCTGGCAAATTGAAATGTACGTTCAGAGTTAAAAATTAAATGTTTTATACTTTAATTTGAAAAATAACTGACTGTAACAGTCGAATTGGCCTACGAAACATATCCCATTGTGTCCGTAATGGGGGTATTTAGCTAGGGGCGGCAGTCGTTGGGTTTAAAAAGGAGTTTGTTTGAGAAAACAATATTTAAAAATTTAATATAGTCCTCGGCCAATCAGAATTCTCCATTCATAATTTTAAAAAAAAAAAACCTTGAACGAACGGCGACCCAAGCTCGAAACTTCTAGCCCCGATCGCCGCCGCTACCGCCACCTACAGCCTTCGCCACCGCCACCCCTCCACGCGCCTCCGTCCCCTCTTCAAATCCGACCAACTTCCTCCACCCCTCGTCGCCTGTGCCGCCCGAATCGAAGCTCCAAAGTTTCGACCTTCCCAGCGCCGCCGCTGCCGATTCTGACCACCGAACGCCACCAAACCACCACCGCCAGATAGCCCTCTCCTCCCTCTTCCACGTCCAGCTCGCCGATCATCCCCTCGTGCCCCGATTGTCGCGAAAACCATAAACCTAGTTTAGAACCTTCGTGAAAGGTGAGTTTTTTTGATCTGTACACTTTGAAAAATCATATCTTTTTAGTGTGTTGACGAAATTCGATGAAACAGGAAACATCGGGACCGTAAGGAAGCTCTCTACCCAATAGAAGAAGCCGCGGATTTTTCTGACATCGTATCGATTTTTAGCACTCCGAAAACCAATGTGAGAAATCTAAATTAATATGAAATTGAATGGAAAATGTCGTGTATAATTTATATTAGCGAAATATAAATTACATACGTGTTGTATACCTCATGTACATGCGTAGTGTAAGCTATATAAGCGAAGTATGAATTTTACATGCATAGAATAATTGATATATATGTTGAAATGCAAGTGAAATATAGCAGTTATATATATATATATATATATATATACACACTCCCCTCGTCCACAAACTATGGACGATATTTATTGTAGTGAATTGGTGTGAAACATTGGATGAAAAATACGAATGGTTGAATAATTGTTTGTGGTTGATATTGTTTGGGTGTGGTTGAAAAATACCCATTGGTGATTGAAATGAATTGGAAATATTTGTGGAAATAAAAATAAACATGCCGCCTCCGTGCGAATTAGACGCATGAATCCCCATTGTCAAAAACCGCGAGGTTTTAAGGTAGAGCGAGGAGCCGTACTAGGGACGGTGCCGGTTTTAACTACCCTGCCGTTATGCTGCCGAAATTTTGAATAATCTTTGTGTGTTAGAATTATTTTCATATGTTGAAATTATCTTCATGCGTTGAAATTAAAGCCATATGTTGAAACTATATCCATGTGTGGAGATGTTTGTGTGTTGAAAAGTGATGTGTGAAAATTAAATTCATTTATGAATGAATGAAGTGTTTAAACAATAAAAATCACATTTTTATATATATATGAAGTTTGAAAAATATTCGCCTTATATATAAATAGTTTCAACAATAAAAATTCCAACTTTCTGATATGAACAACATAAATAAAATGCCCATGTGTGGAAATGCTCATGTGTTGAGAAGAGTGTGTAGTGGAAAAATTCATGTGTTGAATAAAAAAGATCGAACAATAAAAATTACATTTTTATTGAAACTATGAAGTGTTGAAAACATCCATTTGTCGAATAAATATTTTGAACGATAAAAATATCATTTTTATCATATATGTGATATGCTAAAGATATGCGGACGTTGAAATAAATATTTCTGAATGAAATATTATTTTTAACATGCATAGGAACTAAATAAAATAGTCATGTATTGAAATCTATTTTAGTTCACCAAAATTATCATCTTTGAAATGTGAAGTGTTAAAAATAGCCACTTGTTCAAATAAATGTGCATGAGTTGAAATATACATTTATTAGCTAATGATATGATTTTAGCCTATGCATGCAACATTAGAATGAATGGTGTTTTTAAACCAAGGTAAATCAAATATGAAATTGAATGGAAAGTGATAAGTGATAGAAATTGTATATATTTACATGCATATCTATTGAACAGGTTATAGCAAAGGGGCTAGAGAAGAGGAATAAAATTTTGTGCCCGACAAATAGGTACACATTTACTGCTTTGTTTGGGTGATGATTTTATGAGCCTGTTGGCTAGCCGCTTGGCTTTTTCTTTTTCTTTTTGATATGAGACGCCCGTGTGGCTATTTGGGAATTTTCCCAGACCCTCCCGTACAAAGGAGGTTATGGCGAAATTTTCCGAAATTTAAAGGCGTTAGTGAAATAATTGAAGTGGAAACGATATAGGAATTTTTGAATGAACTATATTTATATAAATATATAAATATAAATAAAATTAAAACGAAACGTGGCCGTGCAGTTCATGTTTTGAAACCGTGATTTAAAACGACTAGTGCGGGAAATCCGACCATTGGATTTTCCCGAAACTGTAACCGTTGGGTTCGCCTTGGAAATATCTTTCCAACGGCACCAACTTTGTGAAGATCCGACGGTTGGATTATCTGGAATGTTTAATTCAAAACTGAAGAAAAACAGCGCCAGAAACGATTATATTTATATATATATAAATATAATTAAAATTAAATCAAATAACGATGCTGCAGTTCGTAAATTGAAATCGTAACTTCAAATGGCTAGTGTGGAAGATCCGACCGTCGGATTTTCCCAAAACTGAAACCGTTGGATTCGTTTTGAAATGACCTTCCTAATGATATAAAATTTGTGAAGATCCAACGGTTAGATTTTCAGATATGTTTAAAACAAATTTAGTGAAAAGCAGCGCCAGTGCATCGACACGACCTGAAACGTCGTTTAATTAAATATGGCCGTTTTAAATTAAATAAAAATGGCGATATATCGTTATAAAATACTATAGACGATATAGAGAGGAAATAAACCAATTTCATTGTGTTTGCTTGATATGTGATGGTTGAATGTATTTGACATGAAAATTATAACTAAATAACTGAAATGTGAATGTTGAATAGTCCAACCATGTGATTAATTGATTTGAAAATCTAAATATACGTGGGTTATTTGAAATGGCCGAGTTTATCTCATTTCAAATAATCGATCGACGTTGAGAAGTCGAAGAGTCGAAGATGACTGAAGACCGACGATCTCCACATTGGATGGATGGGCGCTAATGATGCTCGTGATTGGAGTAGCTACCATGAAGGAATTGAAGTAGTAGCCGTCCAAACATACCGTTGATTGTACGGATATGCGAGGAATTGGTGCCTTCGGTTTCGTTCAGACCCAGAATGGACTTGTAAATGGACTGTGTGTCTGACATTGGATTTTGTTCTGTGTCGATTGATCTCTGTTAAATATATATCTGTTTGGCGGCGGAGAATTTATTCCCTTGCTTAACGCTCTTCTCTGAGACGTACGAGCTCAGAGGTTATGTATTGACAGAAATCAGTCGCATGGAGTGGATTGCCTGTGTGGCACGCCTGAGTGGCATATGATCAAGGCTTCTGTTGCAAAGCAAAGTCTTGTGGTTGATGATCAAAGCATGGTCTGTGTGTCGTAGCTTTGTGTATAATGTGAATTCGCGAGCCTCACACCCCGGTATGAGTCAAAAACGGGAGACGGACCGCTGGGAGAGCATGACGTTTCCTTCTAGCTAAGGTGGTGTCAGTGACCTACCAGCCCTGACATTATATATACTTTTCACCTGTGTGGTTGTTGGAATGCGAGGCGCCTCGATTATAGTTCTGTAAGGACCGGGAAACATGTGTTCAGGAATTGCCAATCCTCAAAAGTAAGAGAGGACCGGCCCAGCCGATTCCAAGGATCATAGTGGGGTCCTGGGACATTTGCTAGAGTGTCTCGAATCGGAGAGGAGCTTGCCCCTTACCTCGACTCATGAAGGAATCAAATTCCCAATACGAAATATGCGAATGTGATTGTATTACTAGTATGGCGACATGATATATGGTACCCATGCCGTTTAGGATTGATATTTATGATTGAATTTGCTTTTGAAACATATATGCACTAGTAATAATATCAAACACTTTTGTTTTATACGTATGAAGCATTTTTGGCCATTATAAGGTAAGCCTCTATCCTCCGGCTTGCGTTGCATTGTGTGATGGGACCTGAGTCTTATAATGGTTTCATTTTATAAAAAACATTGCAATGATTTAATCATTTATTTTATTTCATGCACTAGCACTCATTGGAGTAAACCCGTTCCGCGAAAGTGGCGTGGTTCTTTGATTTGCCTTATTAATGTTGTTAATAAGTTAAGTAGATTTCTCATACCAGTTCCATGACTGACTCGTAGTTTGTTTCACCTTGCAAACTCGGGTGCCCTCATTTTCACACGGGCAGCCTAGTTACAGGTTTCTGACGCACCTTTTGGCTCATGGCGAGGCTTGACTACACCGTGCTGACTTGGATTTTCTCCGCCATTATTGTATCTATATTATGATTCCTCCATTGGCGATGTAGACTGATATTTATTTTGAGTACTCTTTATGTATGATTCCGCCTCAGGCGATGGTGACTGACTATGTATCATTATGCACTAAGTTGTATCCTGTACTGTGCTTCTCTGATGTGATGATATCTATGTGATTCCGCTGTCATATGTGTGTAAATTATTCTATTTTCTGTTTATGCTATTATCTGTGATCTGCTAATGATGACTAATGTGTTATATTCCAATGATTATCCTTAACACCGTGTCACGGGGTTTTGGGATCGTCACAATTGACCTTGGGAAGTGTTTAGGAAAGCCTAGAAAATTGGAAACCCGCTTTGAGTCTAACCCCATTGTTAACTTTTAAGAACATGAAATTGTAAAAGTCTTGGGAAAAGGGTTTATGGTGTTTTTAAGTTTTAATCTTAGAAGTCATAGTTTTAAAATATGTAAAGAAGTACATATTGGGTTTTAAAGTAAAATGGGGCATATTTTGGAAGCAATGATTTCTCATGAAAATTTTGTCTAAAGTAAAATTTTCTCAATAAAAGGTGCATATTATAGACCATGTATAGCTTGCTAGATTTCTTGTTATATTACATGAAAGGATTTAAAAGAAAAACTTGGAAAAAGTTGCATTTTGTTGAAAACTGGAATTTCCGGTAAAGAAAGTTTTGAAGTCTCTATTCTTTTGACAATCTTTTTTGATAAATTGTTTTAACAAGAGAAAATTTTGTTGGGGGACAAAATAAGTTGTAGAAATTAAGAATAGAGTAGACGTTTGCATCTTGTAGTAAGAAACTGAACTGACCTTGTAGGCAAGAACTAGTCGTAAACCCGATTGAGAATTAGTTGTCCGTATCTACTCCAGTTTTGTGATTTGAAAAAAAATGATGATTTGCATTTTTTTAAGATGGCATGTTTTTATGGTTTGGCAAAAGTAAGTTTTCATGAGGAAAATAAATTTTGACACTTCTGATTTTTTAGGAGAAAAAAAATTAAATGAAAAGGCCAAACCGTGTTTTAAAAGTATGGAGTAGGAAAGGATAAGTGCCTAGTGAAGACGGGAAAAGTTTTGAGGCTATAAAGTAAATAGCAAGAATTATTTTGGAAAAAAATGGTAAATTCCCGTAGAATGTGTAAGCATTGAAAAGCCTAGGGTGTTGCTTGAAAGGACTGTTGGTACACAGCTAGAATTAGTAGTGACTACTAGAAGTAAAGGGCAAGTAAGTGTTTAGATCATGTTGCTAATTTTCATGTTAGGGGTAAACCCGTTACTTCATTTCTGTTGGGATCATTCCGTTATTTTGTTCTTGTTGGGTAGTTAGAGTAACACCTAAACCTGTCTGGATCCTATGGATTGGACTTTTCTGTCTGAGGGGGACATAGTCCCGAGATTCTTGGCCCTTAGTAGTAGCTATGTAGAGTGTCCATTTTCCTGTTTTAATTGAAAGACTAGAAGGCTTATTTGAAAACAAAAACTAGATCTGATAATTAAATAAGCTAAGAAAAGAGAAACGGTACAACTAAAAAGGAAACATCAAATTCAGAAAAGCAACAAACATGATAAATTATGAGAAAAGACGGATAAAGATAAAAAAATTCCAAGATAAGATGAAAAGGAAAATCAGTAACAAAAGAAAATTTTCTCATGTGGGTTGTGCTTGAATAGGAAAACAGGGAATCATTATAAATTGTTATATAAAATCCAAGTACGGTTGGAAAGGGTACATAAACGAAAAACGGAAGATGTGAAATTTTCCGTTTTCCACCTTTTTGTAACATAAGAAATCGAATTTAGAAAATTAGATTTTTCTAAAATTCGAAAAATAAAGTTGGTTTGTAGGATTATGGATGCAACAATTGGATGAATTACGCTCTTACACAGTAAGAGTGTGGGAAAATTTGGATGAAAAAGCATTCTGATTTTCAAAATATTGCATTCATGTAGAACAACCAGTATATTTAGGATGTGGGCGTCATATTTTAAAAGGATTTTAGAAAATTTTTGCATACACATAGGAGGTACCTCTTAGGCATACATGCATTATTATGTTGTATTTCACTTTGCACAAGTGCACAATGGTTGCAAAAATTGGATGCACACATGATAGATGGATATTATGTGAGTTGTTATTTGATTTTACCCTTATCAAATTTCGGGGACAAAATCCTAAGGGTAGGAGAATGTAACACCCCACATTTTTAAGATAATAAAATATAAGTAACATAATTAAATAATGAGAATTAAGTAAAATGGACTGCGTCATTGCGTCCATCTCAGAATTCTAGTCAAGATAGACACCTGGTTTGCGTAAAACGGACATTGTATGAAGAAGTTATTAAGCCTAGATGTTTGTATACGCGCAAGAGAATTATATATATATACAAATAAATAAAAAACATTAAAAAAAATTAAAACAGAGATCGGAAGACCTAGGAGCCGAACCGCCCCATTCTGGGGGTCGACCCAGGGTGTTTGGGGGTCGACCCCGGGGTCGACACCATAAGAGGGGGGTCGACCCCTATTCACATCTAGGCAGAATTAATTTTTGTGAACACGGACTCGTTTCTTGACTAAATACGTTGTTGAACACCTATAAATAAGTCTGTAGAGCCTACCCTAAGTCTCATATATCTGAAACAATGCAGAAGCTCTGCTATTCCTCTTCCTCCTCAAATCTCTTCAGAAAATTTAGATTATTAGTTTAGGAAAATTATGAATCTAGATTTGGACGAAAAAGATGAAAATCAATTAGAAGGTGTTCAGATCTCTTATCGAAGTGAGGTAATTTTCTAGATCTGGTCTGTTTCAATTCTCTTTTCTTTCTTTCCTTTTTCTTTTAGTAAAAATTGTAGATCCATTGTTGCTAGGTTCTATTCCAATTAAGGGAAAAACCATGGAATGATAGATCTGGACCAGATCTAGGATTTGGAAAGCATATGAGGTGAGTGGATTTAAGTTATATCATTTTAGATAATGATATATTATCGTTTAGCATTCCCGGTTATCATGAAATGTGAATTTTCCAGAATAATTAAAAGTGTTAAGATGTTGTTATAACAAGTTGAGATATTAATATGGATATGTTGGAAAACTCATATGTTGAATCGGTTAAAGTGTTGAATTTCTACATGTTAAAAAGCAAACTTGTTAGAATATGAGTAGCGACTGCTGTTGTTATAAATACATGATTAACTTGTGGCATATTATGTATTTGAATTATTAGATGTAGAATTGAGAAAATGACATGTTAACTTGTTAGATTTGAACAGTTACCCGATTAAATGATTACATGTTATGATAGAATTAAATACGTGTTAAATTGGACATGCGACATAATATAGGCATAATTTGATGGCATGTAAATTAGATTACAGTAGCATGTGAAAAGGATAATATGCCTAAAGTTTACAGCAAATAGGAAATTGTAACCGCGCTTAGACACGAGGTTGGATTACACTTGTGGTAGAAGTCTGCCCGGAACCACCCAACACATCCAGCATCCACAAGTGGTAAATCTAATGTGAGGGGTCTAAGTGCATAAATAAAACATGTAATGGTGTTAAGACACGAGGTTAAGTCAACTTGTGGAAGAATTCTACCCGGAACCGCCCGGCAAATCTAGCATCCACAAGTGTAGGCTTAATGTGAGAGGTCTAGTGCATAAATATATAAATATATATAAAAATATATGTAAATAGCAGGACTGATAAACAACATTAATTGTAATTAATGGAAATAAATGGAATTGAAAGAAAGTTACAATAGTAAAAAGAAATGGAATGAACGCGGAATGATAATAACCTATTATAAATAAACTACATTAATAAGAATGTTGTATAATAGGTAGATTTGGGCTAGGGACAAGTGAAGATTATAACTTAGGTTATAATAAACTAGTAAGGACATGAGATAACTGGTGAAATGAGATAAGTTGTACTTAATTGTAAATTAAGTTATTTACAAGAACAAAAATCTGAAGTCTACGGATGAGGACAACATAAGTTATATTTATGGGAAGAGAAACTTGTTAGTGGACCTTAGTTAAGAGAACTAAGTTAATAAGTAAACAACGATAAATTGTAGTGACGGTGTAAAATGGAATTATGATTAAATGAGAAAGAATGAGGAAAACTAATGAAATGAAATAACTTATATTTAATTATAAATAATGTCTGACAAGTTAAAACGAAAACATGTGAATTGAGATATACTTAATTACATATTAAGTAGAACATGTTATTGTAATGATTAAATCAAACAAGAATATAAAGGGATTGTGGATTACCGACCTTGGATCACAATCTAGAGAATAACATGTTGTAGGCTTATTAATAAACTTAAATGGGCTAAGTTATATGACTGAAATTAATAAGCAGGAGAAACTTGGTAACTTGAATAAGTAGTCAATGTGAACAGGGGTAACCAAGTTAAATGGAAACCTGGTGAGGTAAAGCAAGCGCATAAAAGAATGTTTAGACATAAGGTCTAATGACACATTAAAATGTGGCGCTTGGACCAGTCCGTACGTTTGAGGGTGAATAACCCAACGGAGTAGATCATCCTGGTGTCATGAGGCACGAGGGTAGCACACGTTCATCTGATTATTCTGTCGGCTCCGAAGGACTGGACGGGGAAGCACGCAGCTTCCAAAGATACGTAACGTTCTCCTGGTAGTCGTTTGTGCGGTGGCTGATGTTTAGGCCATGCTCGCAGAGGTTGGGTCTGCACATAACTACTAGGTGGGTGGGCCTTGACTGCAAAAGTAGATTTGCAGTCAGAAAGCTATGACGAGGTGGCACTATGGTGATTCAGTGATCGCCTCAACGGGGAGGGAGAGGTTAGGACCAACAAGGATAGTAGGTCATCGGGTACCCGCCATCAGCAGCCAATGGGATGCGAAAAGACTAGAGCTAAACCCAATAGACCATTCACCTCTCACTACCGAGGTACGGTGATTGAGGGGAGACGCCAACTGGATGTTAAGATTGTTTGTTAGGGACAAGTCTCTTAGCTCTTGTAGTCTTTACTAGTTGAGGGTGGGGCCGAGGTAGGGCCATAGCCACCATGAAAACAGAACCTAGGAATATCTGTTTTTTGAGGCTCTCAAAGGCGGGCCTATACAGATATGGAAAAGCTCCCGACCGAGTTTTGTGTTTCTTGTATAGCCTAGCCACGGAATTCGGTGCACATTATGGGCGGTTAAAGCATCGTATACGATTGACGATATGTACGTGGGTGAGTCTAGATACATGCTTGTCGGCTCTGGGTTGTGTATCGTAGACTTGAGGGCATTACTCTGGTATGAAATCTGATTCGATTGATGGTGGCAGTCCATACGCTTACGTAGTGTAGTAATGATAGATATATGTGGAACGTAAGATTGTTATGTAGATATATGTATGCCACTCCGTTGTAGGATGAGAGAATGTTCTCATTTCTGTGGCATTAGGTTAATCCATTGGGAAGAAAATGGGTACGACGTGTGTGTAAGCCTTAAGTGTCATTAACCTAAGTAACCTAATAAATAAGAAAATGTGATTGAACGATATATGTAGGATCCAAAGTGTGTAATTTAAATCCAATCACCAGAACTTGTGTTCTGACCCCGTCCTCATAACATACTCGTAGGTTAGATTCGTGGCAGATACTTGATAGCTTTGGATACTGGTTAGGCAGTATTATTAATACAGTAAGGCTATACTTTGATTATATTATATTTTATCCATTCCGCTGTGAAATATTTTCTGAGCTCTGACATATTTTTGTCTCTATCTTTTCTGCAGGATACCACAGCAAACCAACACGAGTTTCGATGGATTAGAATTTTGAAAAAAAATCAATCTATCGGAATTCGGGTTGTCACACCTATTCTATAAGCTAGGATAGTAGCAGTGGATGTTCCACTTTAAAAACGTCCATGGTGGACATTCCACCTTAAAAATTGAACATGTAATAAATTTGTCAACCTCTTGTAATAATTGTAATTATTATTTATTGTAATAATTAGTGTTTGCGATCACTTTAAAAACCGGTCGGCTTTGACAAAAAGTAAAGACCTAATTGGGTCATTAAGTGTTTAATTGGCTTGATTTGGCCTAATTGTATACTTAGGCAAGGAGAGTTCTGGGAAAGGGAAAACAATGTAGTTCTTTTTCGTTGTCTTCCTTCTCTAGTAAAACAAAAACTAAGGGAAATAAGGAAAATACACAAAACCGCTTTACCGTGAACTCTCAAATCCACTTCAAACTTGAAGATTTCAGTTGTCTAAACTTATTTACAACAAGTAATACACTCTAAACTCGGATCTAATCCAAGTTTTATCACTTTTTTGATAATTTTTTATTTATAGTAAAGTTCTTCTTTGCATGTCTCAACTAGCCCAAGAATATGTGAAAAAAATCTATCTTCTCAACAATGAAGCGCCAAATTGCATAAAATCTTCAATAAATTCTTGTCTACTACTTCTAAGATGAGTGTTTACTCACATATTCTAGTCACAGTAGAGTATTTTGAAGTTTCTGTGAAATATGAAAATGAATCGTTCATTTCATATAGTTTCCTATTGAAAATTTTCCTTTTGTGCAAATATAACCAAAGCTCAACTTTGAGCTGATGTATCTTAGGCATAAGGCATCATAATTGAGCCATTTTAGTTTCTGTTGGTAGATAAAACTTTCACTGTTGTGCCTGCAAATTTTCTTTCCATTCTGAGTTGTTTAACTATGTCAAAATGATGCCTAAGAACCTACTCTATTATAGTTTTTCTGGGAGTTTAGGTTTGATTTTCTTGAGTTTCCTGAGACGTTTTCTTGAGTTTTGATGTCATATAAGCTTAGTAAACTAAGCTATTTCATATCCAAACCTAAACCCCGATTTTGATGATGGTAGATGATTTTGTAGTTTAGTTTTGAAGCGAGTTTTAGGTGAAATTGTGCATACGTGCACATTTTGAACTAGTTTTCTATAAATAACAAAGAAGTGTTTTCTACATAGTTTTGATGTTAAAGACTTCATGATTAAAGTTTTAATTATAAACGGCCTCGGAACAATAGTATAAAAAACTATTTTCTGTATTATATATATACGAAAATAAAACAATCAATTTTTGAAATTGATTTATAAACCTATTTTGAAAACTCAAGTATTTTCTTATGTAAAACCACACTTTTCCGCACTCTTCAAGATGGTGTATTGGATGTTAAATGACATCGTAAACCCGTAGTATTGGACATGATGGCATACGAGATCGGATTGGGATTCTATTTCATTTATTTTGAGATTTAAAATGTTTTGGGGGTGAACTACTTGTTTTATTGATGATTTACCCTCTTGAAATTATGTATGATAATTTTGATGATTTCGGTATTGTAACCACCTTGTTATTGAGAAGAAGTTGTGCTAAGCTTGGGGATATAACAAGGGATTACTATATATCCTTATATCATGTTGTGTGATAATTAATCCTACCACCTCCTTATGTTGTCTTATTCCCAACTCTTTGTATCAAAGAGTTGTGCATCATATGCTTATTTATTCTTACTTATTATTACTCTTTGTTGACTAGAATCATCGGTGTGTGTTAATGCTCGAATTAGCCCGAGCCTTTCTAGGTATTGCCATCTGTGTTGATATCTTATGCTTCTACCATGCATCCTTTCTAGTTTTGAGCTCTTAGCACAACTTTTTTTATTGTATATAGCCTATGATCCATGTACTCTGATATGTAGTTATTCATTTTGGACTCATGTTGTACCCTATTATGGTTGCATATCACATTTTGATGACCTTGTTGGTTGTATATTATAAGTATATTATATGTATATTTATATGATGTTGGGTGATCGGTTCTATGATGTGTATTATGTTTATTATTCGTAATTGTTCTAGATCATATTTAGCTACCACGGTACTGTGTTAAATAGAGATTAAGAGTATCGGTCCACAAAGGAAAAAGTTGAGTAGCTTAATTTATTGATATTCTTAATGTATATTTAATACAAGACTTATGGATTGTCTTCCTTAACCAACCCTATTCTTTGCATTAATGGACAACAATATTTGTTAATGTCCTTCACTAATGTGGGTCCCAGGGTTGAGTGTCACAGCTTGGTATCCGAGATGAGTTTAGAACAAATTACGATCAATACAGAACAGAATGCAAGCAATACAGTGCATTAATATACAATATAAGAACATCTATCCCATATGCCTTGACCATTTGTTGAATCGTGCCTAGTCTTGCCTGAACTCCTTTAGTTGTGGTGTAGATATAAGAAGGTATTACGTCTAGGAATAAATTGTTTATAATTCTATAGTATTCCTTACATAACTGAATGTGCGATTATATCTTACCCTACACTAATCCTATCTTATTTTATCTTATAGTTATGGCTGGTTGAGGTTAGAGGCATCGGGTGGGTACTGGACCGGGCAGTGGTCCAGGTCCTGAAGAGCAGGTTAGGTCATCCAATGGCACCCAGCTCATTGAGAGTGATAGATCGGTCAGTGGTTCTCGACTCGAAGAGGTCATTCTTTCTACTAATCAGCTTATGGAGCTTATTCGGGGCACTCAGCCGCCTGATCCAGCTAGTTCATCCCATCCTCGCAAGTCACCCTTTGCGCTATGTTCAATGACTATTCATATCTAGGTGGGAAGCAATTTCTTGGTTCTTTCTGAGCCTGTGTTGAAGGTCCAAGCATGGATCTGTACTTATGAGCGCATTTTTGTTTACATGGAAAATTCTTTTCATCACCAGGTACTTGTAGCATCTAGTATGTTGCAAAGCCAAGCTTTAGATTAGTATGAGTTATTAAGGTTGAGGTTGACAAGTATACCCTCGAGTGGAAGCAGTTCTGTGAGTGTTTTGAATTCAAGTTTGTTCCACAATCAGACAAACCCATCCTTTCACGTCGTTTCCTTGATCTCAACCAACGGAAATGACGGTTACTGAGTATGTATCTACTTTTGAAGCTCTCTCCAAGTATGGTTTGGAGCATATCGGCACATCCTATAAAAAGAATCTCAAGTTTGTTTCTAAGTTAAGGAAGTATCTTAAGAAGTCATTGATGCTTCAGCTTAAGTTGTCTTTCGAGGAATTGGTTGACGCAACCCTTCATCTTGAGGCAGTAGAGAATGAGAGGGATAATGGAGATGAGAGTGGCATTCGTAAGTGAAACACCCCATGTCGATTAATGTCACTCACAAAGGGAATGCACCAATGTCCATGAAGCATTATTGTTGTATATAACAGATAAATTACAAGAATAAATAAATAAATAAAACACAGCGGAAGTTAAAACTTATTTTATTGCATCATAACTCAAAACGAGTTTACATAAGTAGTCTCCAAAACCATTACAATAGGATCAATAGTCTTTTCCAAAAACTTCAAAATACATAAAGAAGCAAATACTTAAATAACATAAATGCATAAATCCCCACTGAGCATAAGCAAAGCCATAAAGATGAAAGAGTCCAAAGCGGTACATCTACCCTCTTCAAACAACTGGAAGAAATCGGCACTAAGCTGTAGTATTCCCTCCTTGCAAACCTGAGGGGGGGGAAAGGAAGAAAAGAGGTGGAAAGAAAAGGGGGTCAGACATAAAATCTGGCGGGTGCGATAACTTTAACAATATAATTATCAAAGTAACTAGACTAAGGCATAAGCTGGAAAATAAGGAAATGACTGTGAACAATTGGGTATGATAGAGCAAACAAGGAAATAAGACGAACAAAGATAACGTTAAAGGCGCCCCTAATCACTATAGGATAATTACTATACTGCACCACTACTAGTCACCCTAAAGGTTGATCCCGCCTACAGAACTTAATAATAATAATGGTAGTTTTCATGTACCCCTAGCTACCTCCATAGGTGCCGTCTGCCCCTATCTCCACTAGGTGTACCCACTACCCCCATTCGACCAGCTCCCTAACTCGTAGATACTCGTGCTGGCCCCACAGTGGGGTGTATCACTCCCCAAAATGGCAACCCGATACAACCAAAAATGCACGGCATATATCTACATGATGCAACAATGTCTTACCTACCAGCCCGGGCCCACACACGCATATGAACCCGTTGGGCTTGCGTTGCCACCGCTGACCCGTTTTGACCTCTTACAATCAAATCCAGTATGCGTGTCCCGTCCTCGATTTGGGTCGAGCCCACAAAGATTCTTAATGGGTTACTGGTTTGAAAAGGGCTCCCATGCATGACACAAGCTTTCAACCTAAGCTTGGTCCCCTCTAAAGTTTCCCCCACTTAACCCCATTCTTAATCATGTCTTCTTACATGTTTCAATCTCGGTTAAGTGCATCTAATCGTATTTCAAATGCCACCCAAGCACCCACTAAATTCCACATGCCACCCAAGGCACCCACTTAACCCCCTCATGTCCCACAACATGTTTATCTGGTTAAGTGTTTCTTAATTCATTAAGACAGTAACCTTATAAAGACCTCCCACGTTAGACTGGCATTTGTGGTAGATGGATTTGCCAGGCGGGTCCGGGCAGTTTTACACCACAAACGAGCCTAACCTCGTGTCTTTACAATTGTTACACATTTAATTTATGCCTTTGACCTCTCACATTAGACTGGCATTTGTGGCAGCTAGATTTTCCGGGCGGGTCCGGGCAGTCTTACACCACAAACGAGTCTAACCTCATGTCTTAGGCGATTAATTACACATAATTAATTATCCCCAATTTGAACTAATTTCCCTATTCAAATTGTCAATCAATTACAAATTTTACTATGTCCATAATTGACTCAATTATGTCCATCTATTTATGGTATATAAAATTATACCAATTAACATCACACTTAAGGCATTTATGCCAATTCTCAATATTAAATCTTTTAATATTATCCCATTGCCCCACGTTGTACGTTCGTTCGTTTAGCGTGAAATATACGTTTGACTCGAATAGTCTAACTTATGGAATAAAGAGAAAACATCACAACATGCATAGAATATAAATTAGATCTAACTTATGAACAAAAGTCATAACATAAATTGGCATATATAATTAAACATAAGGGGTGAACTTGCACTTGTGAACAAGGTGTTTCATCTAAACTTGCATAGACAATGGGTGTCATAGATCTAATCATAAGGTGTAAACTTGCATAGGCAATAGTTACAATCTAACATTTCATGATTCATACTCCAATATATATATATATACTTGCATATGTGATTTATGCAACATAAACTATAGTGTAAACTTGCATCTAAACTCACACATGTCATAACCTAACTTTAGTTCCAATTTACACATAAAATAGATGTCATGAAACATGTAAGGTTGTATATGATTCATATCTAAATTAACATCTAAACTTGAATACATACATATGATTTAACATATGAATTAGTTCCAACAACATAACCAAGCTAGCATATAAAGCATCATTATGAATTGATTGTACATAAGCCAACAATTAACATAGATTTACAACATAGATAATAATATCACAGCTTTACAACATAGATAATAACATCATAGATTTACAACATAGATAATAACATAACGGTCAATGATTCACAACATAACCATATAATCCAAATCATAACTCAACCTAGTTAAATCGTTAATTATCTTATTAAACAAATCGAACTCACAACTCAAAGAAGGTCTTGAGTTCTGAAATCTGAGTTTTGAAATTGATTTAGCTCGCCTTTGTAGTAGATTCGTTGTTGTTTAGATTAGAGTTGAATAGAATTGAATTGATTAGCTTTTCTTCCTCCTAAATGGTGGCAGCTACTCTAGGTTGCAAGGTGATAGCATGACGACCATAGCTCCAATTTTTATTTGATTTTAGGGTTTGAGTCTACACATGTTTATATAGAATTTCAATTTAATTATAGCCATCAGATGATCTTAAGGTTAATCAAAACCATTCGGTCATGATAGGGTGACACCTCAGCACTAATGACTCAGTAAGGAGTCAGAAAGGACTCAGCAATGAGTCACAGTATGGATCAGATTACACCAGAAAGTTGTGCAGGATTTCTGCTCGGCCTAGGCGCATTTGGGAAGTGTGCCAGTGTATTTTTGTACTGGCACACTTCCCAAGTGCGCCAGTGCATTTATATTTTTTTTTTTCTTCTTCTGGTTTTTCCGCCTAACTTCGTTCGTCCATATCTCCTTCATCCGGTATCCATTTTACGCAAACTCGGACTCTATCTCAAGAAGAATTCCGAGACGAACGCAATGGCGTAACCTGTTTCCCTTAATTCTCACATCTGAGATTAATTATCATTTAAATTGGTGAACATTAATATTAAAATTACGGGGTGTTACATTCTTCCCTACTTAAAGGATTTCGTCCTCGAAATCTATAAGTCAAGAAGAACGTGTCCTACCATCCAATCATCCATCTACTCATCCATCAACCACTAGCAACCATGGTCCTTAAAAGATTTCTAATGCTTTTCATGTACACATGCATAGTGTGTGTATATGTCCGTATACTAATGCAAAATCAGGCGGTCTACTGATTCAGTCGACCTCCTTAATGCAAATAATGATAGTGCCATGTATCCATCATGTATGCAAGGAACCCTATACATACCATTACTACATGTGTGCACAACCATTCATTCAAATGCAACATTTATATGATACACACATTCAATGTACATTCATTTTACTATATACATCTATTTATATGCAATATGCAATATGAAAGTGACTGAGTCGATCCAGTGCCTAAAGTGTGTGTATATGCATCCATGAGCAACCACTAGCAAACACTTGCATCCACGCGCATCCACCATACATAACATGTCTCAAACACATGTTTCAACCATAGGACTACCCCATCTAAAGGTCAAAGATACTAGCAAGAGGACATACTAAAGATAGAACAAGTACAAGCTAAGCGATAAAGGAGAAACTAAAAACATACCCTCGAAAAGAAAAGGGTACAATGAATGCATCTTCTCTTCCGTCTCCCAAGTAGCGTTGCTCTTATCATCTCCCCATTGCACTTTGACTAGTGTAATAACCCGGAAATCTGAGCCAATTTAAATTTTTTATTTTGTCAATTTTAATGAATTTTGAATATTTAAAATGATTTATTTTAAGTAATAACGACGAGAAATTTATTTTGAATAGAATTAGAACGTATATATTTATTTGAATCGAAGTTACAATATAAATAATTATTTATAATTATAAAAGAAATTGACAATGGCGTGATAGTTCGAAAATTCGATTTCAAAGTTCAAATGAATGTATAGGATTCAAAATAAACCGGATTTTAGCGAAACCAAAAATATTTGAATCTATTTGGGAATATCTTTCCAACGAATTCGAAAAATTGAAATTTAATGGCGGGAATCAAAAGATATGCCCAGTTGAAAATTCAGAATAGTCGCTATGGAATTCTGGCCCTTAAAAATGGGAATTTTGCAAACGACCTCGGTTTTCTACGAAACAACTTTTGTTGGATCTGGGATGTCAAATTATTGCTAGATTCCAAAATTCGTAATTTTTCGATTCAATATGTGAGCGTGGCGAAGGAAAACGCATTTGACCAGTTTTAGTTGATTTTAATCGACTGGAAAATGGCCATTTTTCAAACGGTCTCAGAATTTGACGAAATGAGTTTTGTTAGGACTGTATCGTCAATACGAAGCTAGAAAATATTTTTTGGGATTTTTAGGGCCAGTATGTGGCCCAGGTAAATTAAAATGTACGTTCAAATCTAAATTTGAATGTTTTATATTTTAATTTGAAGAAAAACTGACTGAAATAGTCGAGTGGACCTACGAAACATATTCCATTATGCCCAGAATAGGGGTATTTAGCTAGGGGCGAAAGTCGTCGGGTTTGATTTGGAGTTCAAATGTGAGATTTACTTTCTAGAATTTAATTAAAATTAAATAATATAAAATTTATATATAAATACCCCCTCCGGCCAACCAGATCGCACAAAACCCTAACCCTAACTTGCGCCGTCACCCAGAATTAAAAGCCCAAATCGCTCGAAACTTAATCCCTAAAATTCTCCTAATCCACTCAATATTTAGAGATGATTTCTGAACGAAAAACGAAGAGCAAAGTGTGCTCTTTAAATCCATACCAACTTGGTTAGGTATGGTTAAGAATTGGGGTCGATTTTTAGGGGCGAGGGGCCACCGGTCGTGGTGAGTTTGAGGGCGCAGCAGGCCGTCGGAGGTAGCGTCATTGACGGGGGAGGTGCGCCACGCTTAGGCCGACGCCGTGGATAGGTCAGATCGACCTCCGATCATCCAGGCAGGCGGCGGTGATGACATTGCCAAATCGAAGAATGGTTGAAGCGGTTTCCAGAAAAAAATAAGGGGCAGTAACGTTTTATTTAAACGTTATAAAAGGGGTAAATTATATAATTAATTTAATTAATTCCTCGTTAATTTTCAAACGTATTTAAAGCCATATCTTCTTCATACGAGGTCAAAAAATTACAAACTTGGATCCGTTGTGATCGTGGGGAAGAGAGCTTCACAACAAAACTGACCGCGTCCAGAACGCAGCAAGTTGGAATTTTAGACAAATTCAGATCCGAACCATTCATAAATTCAGACAAAACTGATGGAGTGGATCCCACAGTGAGAACTCCTCACTTTTATTTTAATTTCTAGTTGAAATATATAATAGGATGCAGACGGTGCTTAGTAGCACCCGACACCCGTTGTCCACAGACCATGGATGACTTGTTTGTTGAATTGATGTGTTGTGAAAGTTGATTGTGTGAAGTGGAATGTAGAAAATATTTTATAGTTAAAAATATAATATTTAACGTGTATATAAAATAAATATTTATAAACAAATCGAACGATTTGTTTATGTACACCTATTTGACTGATATTGATTGGGACGATAAATTTTACACATCGCCCAACTGCACAAATAAAAATCGGTGCTTGTTGAATTGAAACCCCACACGGGTATTGGGATGATATTTGACGTACACTAATCCCGATTGTTTAGTTGTATGTCAATCGATGGGTTGACAGACTGTGTAAGCGTTAATTATTTATATTTAATGCTTATGCAGTTGTGTGGTGCACTCTAGATGATGGTTGATGATTTATCATTGCTATTATATACATGTGTTGTATGGAATCCATATAATTAACATTATATGGTAATTGATTGGGCCTCATTCCAATTTGGAAAATAAGGAATATTATAAAAGAAAATTCATGTGTTGAATAGAATAAAAATTCATGTGTTGAATAAAAAGAAAATTCATGTGTTGAATAGAATAAAAATTCATGTGTTGAATAGAAAGAAAATTCATGTGTTGAATAGCATAAATTCATGTGTTGAATAGAAATAAAAATTCATGTGTTGAATAGAAATAAAAATTCATGTGTTGAATAGTATAAATTCATGTGTTGAATAAAATAAATATTCATGTGTTGAATAAAATAAATATTCATATGTTGAATAGAATAAACATTCATGTGTTGAATAAAAGCCGTGTTGATTAGATATGCGCCATTTAGACATGAACGATATTTATATCGATTTTATTCATATTTATAATGAATACAGAAAAGGAAGTGATTTCAAAATATAACGTTTTGAAAATATTATCATTTAGAGATTAATGATATGGAATATTCAATTTCGATTAGAAATTGAATATAAAGTTGAAATCGTTTTGAAAACGAATTTAAAACGATTTATGAAATATGTTTTGAAAGGAAATCGACGAAATATATATAATATATATTATATATATTATGGTCTAAATAGAACGCGCCGCGGCAGTTCGCGAACTTCGACCATTGACTTCGAATGGATATTACGGGAGATCCGACCGTCGGATTCTCCTAAAACTGAAACCGTTGGGTTCGTATCGAAAAGAGCTTTCTAACGAATATTAGAGATTTGAAATCTAACGGTTGGATTTGGAATTATGTCCAAATCAAATTTGGAAAAGGTCGCTGTAAGTGCAGTTCGATGGCCGTTGATGGAATTCGACTGTACGGGCCTTGATAAAATTATTAAAAATAGTAATAATTTGTGTTAAATCATAAGAAATGATTTGTGAAGAATTGAGATGAAAAATTCCAAATTTGAAAAGATAAAAATAATTTTTATTGAAATGAACTAGTTTTTGAACTAGAATTATAATTCAGTTATTTTTAAATAAATAAATTGGATTTGAAATGGTTTTGATGATAACCAGAATTTCCAATAATTGAATTGGAATGGATTTGAATCGAAAATATCCTTGGAATATTTCGATGTTGGATTTCGTGATTATACAGATGTTGTTATGGAAATTTGAAAGATATATTTATATCTTTATTTCCAATACGATATTTGTTGGTCGTAGAACTTGATATTGAATATAAGCCGATATATTTTCTACTCAGAGCCTTGTATTTAATATCAAATGTGATTTGGGTTTGTCGTGAATGGTGTCTTTATTAACACTGTTCTTAAACCCAGTTGAGAAAAAGATTAAATCTTTTTATTTAGATTTAATGAAGTATACCAATTAAATGGTATTTAATTGAAATTGAATTGAAATTGATTTTTGGGTTTATCGTGAACGGTTTTTTAAATAACACTTGTTCTTTAACCCGATAATTAATGAATGTGATTTTGGGTTTATAGTGAGCCGTGTTTTAAATGACATTGGTTCTTTAACTCAGTTAAAGACAGGATAAGATTTCCCAAGTTAAACAATCATTGATATTGATTTTTGGGAAGATTTAAACCAAGTGGAGTTTTAATGAATCTTTAATTAGATTGAAATGATCGAGAATGGAGTATCACCAGTTTTGCTCCAGGCGATAGTAAAATCTTTAATTAGATTTGAACGTGAAATGGTAATTGAATTTACCAATAACACTGTGGTGTTAGATATGAAGTATTACAAGTTTTACTTCATGGGATGAATAGGTTGGGATTGGGAAATTAAAACAAATGATTACTTTGGTAAGGTTCGTTAATCTCGACTGGTTTGGATAAACCATAATTTGGTTTGAATTGGTATTCAAAGGAGGATTAAAGAATAAATTTAAAGAATTTATCTTTGATAAAATTAATGGGAACCTTTCCCAAAGTGTAAGAATATTTGAATAAAAGAATATTCTGAATTGGAATGAGGCGTATGTTGTGTTTGTGTAACACTTGTTTATTATATACGCGAGTTATTCAGAAAGACCGGGTTTATCCCATTTTGGATAACTGATCCGACGATGTGTCGAGGATGAAGACGGTGGTCGAAGACCAGAGGTCTTCACATCGTTTGGGTGATTACTGATGATCTTGATTGGGCTGTACACCCAAGAGGAGGGAATTAGTTGGTGATCGTCCAGACGTACTTGGAGATCGATGGATATGCGAGGTACAAGGTGCCTCCGATTTCGTTCAGACCCAGAACGAACATGTAAATGGACTGTGTCTGACATTGGATTTTATTCTGTGTGATTGATTTCTATTAAATATATATTTGTTTGGCGGCGGAGAATTTATTCTCTTGCTTAACGCCCTTCTCTGAGACGTACGAGCTCAGGGGTTATATACTGATGGATATCAATCGCATGGAGTGAATTGCCTGTGTGGCATGCCTAAGTGGCAATTGATCAAGGCTTCTGTTGAAAAGCAAAGTCTTGTGGTTGATGATCAGAGCACTGCCTATGTGGCATAGCTTTGTGTAACGTTGATTCGCGAGCCTCACACCCCGGTTGTGAACCATAAACGGGAGAGGACAGCAGGGAGAGCATGTGTTTCCTTCTAGCTAGGGTGGTGTCAGTGACCTACCAACCCTGACATTTATATTATTTTCACTTGTGTGGTTGTTGGATTGCGAGGCGCCTCGGATATATCGGTGACTGTGTGGAGCCAATGGAGTCATTTGGCTCATTTACGCCCCAAAGGGCGGGGAAACGCATGTTCAGGGTTTAAGTTTAATCCACATCGGTGGACTGGCCCTGCATGTTGCCTAGGTACAATTGCGGCTGATTTCTGAGTCTCGGGCTAGAGAGTCTCGAAACGGTAGGATTGCGCCTTGCCTTGGTTCACAGATGGAAATCCAATTTCCAATACGAGACATTTCGGTTTTAGATGTAATCCTATATAGGGCGACATAGTGGTATGGGGCACTTTTGTCGTCTATGATTGATACTTATGATTTGAAGTTGTTTTATACACTATGCACTTATAATGGTATCAAATGATTTATTTTAAACGTACCAAGCATGTTTGGCTATTATAAGGGAAAACCCTATCCCCCGGCTTGCGTTGCATTGTGTGATAGGACCTGGGTGTTATAATAGCTTCATTTTTCCAAAAAGCATTGCGCTGTTTTGTTATATGCACTGGTATTCTTGGAAAGAAACCCGTTCCGTGTTATACGGCGTGGTCCCTTGATATATCTGATTTAAAGTAAAGTTTTAAATAACTGTTTTAGTTCTCACACCAGTTACATGACTGACCCGGAGTTTATTGTTTTAACCTAAACTCTAGGTGCCCTTATTTTGACACGGGCAGCTAGTAGTTTTGGTTTTGCAGATTTATATTCATAGGAACCTGGTTTACAGCTGGAATGATATCCGGAAAGCTCTGTATCTGTATATCTCTTTCAGTTGTGTTTTGTATTATTTTTCCGCTGCGATGTATTTAAATGTAATTTAAATCTCTGATATTTTGTTATGTGTAATATTTATTCATACTTTGTATATTCTTGTATTCTGATGGAATTGTTGTAATAAGCATTGAAATGTTCTTCTGTCAGCGTTCTGATCTGTCTTGTCCTCAAAGTATCCGCGCTTTCCTTACCGGGAAAGTTACGGGTCCTTACAACTAGCTTGACCTCTCGATTCCTCAACTTCTTAATCTCCGACCCAAGAATGCATGTAGGAGCTCGTCGAATCATCGCATCACGCTCTATCTCCACCTCTCTAAGCAAGCTCGGCTCTACCACTTTCGTGGTCTCGTTCAAGCACTTCCTCAAATGTGATACATGGAATGCGTCATATACACCACTAAGTCTCTCGGGCAACTCCTCTCTATACGCCGTCTGTCCAATCCTTTCCTTAATAGGAAACGGCCCTACGAACCTTGGTGCTAACTTCCCAATGGACCCAAAGCGAACAACATTCCGTAATGGAGACACCCTGATAAAGACCATGTCCCCAATATCAAACTCAAGATCTGTCCTCCTCTTGTCCGCATAATTTTTTTGCCTATCTTGCGCCGTCTTCATCCTCCTTCGAATCAAATCGATCTTTTCCGAAGTCTCTCTAATCATATCGGGCCCAAGCAAGATCTTATCCGTAGATTCCCACCAACATGTAGGCGAACGACACGGCCGTCCATAAAGAGCCTCGAAAGGTGCCATGCCAATGCTAGACTGAAAGCTATTATTATATGCGAACTCCACCAAAGGAAGATGCTCCTCCGATGTACCTCCGAAGTCTAAAACACATAGCCTCATAAGGTCCTCTAGAATACGATTCACCCTCTCGGTCTGGTCGTCCGTTTGAGGATGATATGCGGTGCCCAAACATAACTGAGTCCCTACCGCCTCTTGCAAGCTCTTCCAAAACTCGCTAGTAAAGATAGGATCGCGATTGCTCACTATGCTAGAAGGAACACCGTGCAAACGAACTATCTCTCGAATGTATATGGAGGCTAACCACGGAGCAGTCCTCTTACTCTTCACGGGAATGAAATGGGCGCTCTTAGTAAGTCTGTCTACCACGACCCAAATCCCCGTATTACCCTTCCTCGATCTCGGTAACCCATCAACAAAGTCCATCGAGACACTCTCCCACTTCCATTGTGGGACCTCCAATGGGTGAAGCAACCCACCTGGCTTCTTTTGCTCTGCTTTTACTTGTTGGCACGCCAAGCATCTAGCGACGAACTCGGCCACATCCCTTTTCATACCGGCCCAAAAGTAAACTCGTCTCATGTCCATGTACATCTTGTCCCTGCCGGGATGAATGGTCATCTTCGAACGATGTGCATCATCAAGAATGGTCTTTCTCAAATTCTCGTCTCGTGGTACACAAAGTCTACCATCCCTACGTAACCAACCCTTATCATCAAGGGTATACCTACTGAGATGGCTCGATGACTCCCCCCTTATGAGCTTCTCTACTAACTCAACCAACTATGGGTCATCTCGCTGTGCCTCACCAATCCGTCCCAAAAGCGTAGGTATGAATTCTAAGGATGCTAGCCAACCGGGTACAAAGTCAATGGAAGGTCTAAAGTCAAACATAGAGATGAACTCTAAGCTTCGCTGCTCAACAAAAAACGGACTCAAGGACAACCTTTTCCTACTTAAGGCATCTGCCACCTCGTTACCCTTGCCAGGGGTATATGCGATCTCGAAATCATAGGACGCTATGAATTCCATCCACCTTTGCTGCCTTAAGTTCAAGTCCTTCTGAGAGAACAAGTATTTTAGCGATTTGTGGTCTGTGAACAATTCGAATTTCTTGACAAGAAGATAATGGCGCCAAAACTTAAGCGCGAAAACAATAGCGGCCAACTCTAGGTCATGCGTAGGGTAATTTCTCTCATGTACTCTCAACTGCCTTCCTCCATAGGCTATTACCCTTCCCTCTTGCATCAAGACTACGCCTAGTCCTGTCCCATAAGCATCGGTATAAATGGTGAATGGCTTACTCCCATCTGGCAACACTAAGACTGGGGCTTTGGTCAAAGCTCTCTTTAAACGTTGGAACGCATCATCACAATCTATGTCCCACGTAAAAACTAGGTTCTTCTTCGTCAAGCGTGTTAATGGGGCTGATATTTTTGCGAAGTCCTTGATAAACTTCCTATAGTAGCCAGCCAACCCCAAGAAACTTCTCACCTCGGTAGCATTTTTAGGGACCTTCCAATCTTGGATGGCCACCAACTTTGCGGGATTCACAGCTATCCCTTCTTTGGAAACCACATGCCTTAAGAATCGCACTTCCTTCCTCCAAAAGTGATATTTAGATAATTTAGCTTTAAGGTTATGCGCTCGAAGGGTCTCCAACACTTCCCTAAGATGTAGGGCATGCTCTTCCTCGCTCTTAGAAAAGACCAAGATGCCATCCACAAAGACCACCACGAATTTATTAAGGTACTCCCTAAACACCCTACACATCAAGTCAACAAAGTATGCGGGGGTGTTTGTCAAACCGAAGGGCATCACAAGCCACTCATAGAAACCATCCGGAGTCCTAAAGGCAGTCTTGTCTATGTTATCCTCAACCACTCTCAACTGATGGAAACCAGTGGCTAAGTCCAACTGCGAAAACACTGAGGCGTCAACTAACTGATCGAAGAGATCGTCAATCCTCGATAGTGGGTGCCTATTCTTCTTAGTAAGCTTATTAAGTTCTCTATAGTCCACACAAAGTCTAAGGGACCCATCCGCCTTCGTGGAAAATACTACTGAAGCAACCCACTCTGATATACTACGTCTTATGAACCCCTTCTCAAGCAACTCCCCTACTTGCTTATTGAGCTCCCTCCTCTCACGAGGAGCCATGTGGCGTACTGGCAGAAATACTGGTTTTGCTTTGTCTACAAGATAAATACGAAAGTCTATCTCACGTTTTGGGGGTAGACCCCTCACCTCATCGAAGACATCAACATATTCACGGACTATACGAATAGAATGTAAATCATCATTGGATGCGTCAAGTGACTCAAGATAACTAAGCATCACCGATCCTCTAGGGTCACAAGAAATATCAAGGGTCTTTCCACTACGAGTCAACAATTTTACTCCCCTTCGTTCACAATCTAGGACGACACCATATCTGCCTAGCCAATCCATCCCTAGAATCAACCCATAGCCTATGAAACCAAGCACAAAAGCATTACATTCAAAACCAACGCCTAAGATAGACAATCTCAAATCCCTACAAATCATGGATAAATGAGCCGACCCACCAATAGGATTTGAGGCTACAATGGGATCCTCAACAAGACTAGTATTTAGGTGCAGTGTTTCAAATAATGATGTAGAGATAAACGAATGTGATGTGCCAGAATCGAATAAAGTACGGACAGGATGATCAAACAGAAAAACTAAACTCTCAAGCGAAATGTTTCTACCTCGTTTTTGCAGCGGTGGGACCACGAGAGCCTGGACCTTCTCCCTTGCCTGCCCTGGTGCCATGAGAGCCTGAAGCTACCCTCCAGAAGTTCTTTGCCCTTGCCCCTGTTTCCTTGGGCAGTCCTTAACGAGATGACCTGCCTCTCCACAGTGGAAACAACCAGTCTTCTTCGTTTTCCTACAGTCTTTACTCAGATGGCCTGGTGTCCCACAATTAAAGCACTTCTTCTTTCCTTTGTCATTATTGTTCTTCCCGCCTTTCTTGTTTTGTTGTTGTTGCTGCGGTTTCTTTTGATCCCCTTTCTTCTCGGGTGCCTTATTAGCATTGGCGCCCTTCTCCTCTTCATGCATAAGTGCCATGTCAACTAGTCTCTCAAGGGTAGCCCCCATAGGGATGTGGGTCATAGCTAACCCATGCAGTGGCTCGTTCAAACCCTTAACAAATCTCAAGGCCTTCTTTTCGGGTGTATTCACCAAGTCCAAGCCAAATCTCGCCAACTGATTGAACTTGTTGACGTATTTTTTACTAACAGATTCCCTTGATTTAATGCCAAAAACCTTTCCATGTATAGATTCTCTTCAGCCCGTGAGAGAAACTTTGCCTCAAACCTACGTCTAAAATCCGGCCATGTCTTAACTGGACACTCTCCATTAGTGACCTCCCACCAAAACGAAGCTTCGTCCTTCATCAACCAAGCAGCTAATTGGACCTTCTTACAATCGTCCAAATCGAAAATGTCAAACAGATCCTCCACTTCTTTCAACCAACTCCTAGCTTCAATAAACGTTTCAGACCCACTAAAAGATTTTCCACCCATCGAACGAAAGTCTTTACATATCTTGTAGAAAGTATCTCCATGCGGAGGAATGACTGGAGCTGGGGGAGGAGGAGGAGGAACGTTGGCCGGACCTGCGGCAGCGGCTCTAGCCTCGAGATATTGATGAAACCAACCGGGTACATGAACACCCTCTGGTATCTCAGATGCTCCAGACATGCTGAAAAGAAAAACAAAGAGTTTTAAAACAAGGGAAGCGAAAGAGAGATGTATGGCTTATGGGGATTATGCTCTTTAAAGTAAACTTTCATTGAAAATAGCTTCTTGAAAACAAGTTTTTGAAAATACTTTCTAGGAAAATAATACTTTTGAAAACACTTTTCAAAACTTTTTATCTGTTCTTGTAACCATAGCTCTGATACCACGTGTAACACCCCATGTCCATTAATGTCACTCACAAAGGGAATGCACCATTGTCCATGAAGCGTTATTGTTGTATAGAACAGATAAATTACAAGAATAAATAAATAAAACAACACAGAGGAAGTTAAAACTTATTTTATTGCATCATAACTCAAAACGAGTTCACATAAGTAGTCTCCAAAACCATTACAACAGGATCAATAGTCTTTTCCAAAAACTTCAAAGTACATAAAGAAGCAAATACTTAAATAACATAAATGCATAAATCCCTACTGAGCATAAGCAAAGCCATAAAGATGAAAGAGTCCAAAGCGGTACATCTACTCTCTTCAAGCAACTGGAAGAAATCGGCACTAAGCTGTAGTATTCCCTCCTTGCAAACCTGAGGGAAGGGGGAAAGGGAGAATAGAGGTGGAAAGAAAAGGGGGTCAGGCATAAAGTATGGCGAGTGCGATAACTTTAACAATATAATTATCAAAGTAACTAGACTAAGGCATAAGCTGGAAAATAAGGAAATGACTGTGAACAATTGGGTATGATAGAGCAAACAAGGAAATAAGACGAACAAAGATAACGTTAAAGGCGCCCCTAATCACTATAGGATAATTACTATACTGCACCTCTACTAGTCACCCTAAAGGTTGATCCTGCCTACAAAACTTAATAATGATAATGGTAGTTTTTGTCTACCCCTAGCTACCTCCATAGGTGTCGTCTGCCCCTATCTCAACTAGATGTACCCACTACCCCCATTCGATTGGCTCCCTAACTCGTAAATACCCGTGCTGGCCCCATAGTGGGGTGTATCACTCCCCAAAGTGGCAACCCGATACAACCAAAAATGCAAGACGTATATCTACACAATGCAACAACGTCTTACCTACCAGCCCGGGCCCACACACGCATATGAACCCATTGGACTTGCGTTGCCACCGCTGACCCGTTTTGACCTCTTACAATCAAATCCAGTACGCGTGTCCCGTCCTCGACTTGGGTCGAGCCCACAAAGATACTTAATGGGTTACTGGTTTGAAAAGGCCCCCCATGCATGACACAAGCTTTCCACCTAAGCTTGGTCCCCCCTAAAGTTTCCCCCACTTAACCCCATTCTTAATCATGTCTTCTTACATGTTTCAATCTTGGTTAAGTGCATCTAATCGTATTTCAAATGCCACCCAAGGCACCCACTAAATTTCACATGCCACCCAAGGCACCCACTTAACCCCCTCATGTCCCACTACATATTTATCTGGTTAAGTGTTTCTTAATTCATTAAGACCGTAACCTTATAAAGACCTCCCACATTAGACTGGCATTTGTGGCAGCTGGATTTGCCGGGCGGGTCCGGACAGTCTTACACCACAAATGAGCCTAACCTCGTGTCTTTACAATTGTTACGCATTTAATTTATGCCTTTGACCTCTCACATTAGATTGGCATTTGTGGCAGCTGGATTGGCCGGGCGGGTCCGGGCAGTCTTACACCACAAACGAGTCTAACCTCGTGTCTTAGGCGATTAACTACACATAATTAATTATCCCCAATTTGAATTAATTTCCCTATTCAAATTGTCAATCAATTACAAATTTAACTATGTCCATAATTGACTCAATTATGTCCATCTATTTATGGTATATAAAATTATACCAATTAACAGCACACTTAAGGCATTTATGCCAATTCTCAATATTAAATCTTTTAATATTATCCCATTGCCCCACGTTGTACGTTCGTTCGTTTAACGTGAAATATACGTTAGACTCGAATAGTCTAACTTATGGAATAAAGAGAAAACATCACAACATGCATAGAATATAAATTAGATCTAACGTATGAACAAAAGTCATAACATAAATTGGCATATAGATCTAAACATAAGGGGTGAACTTGCATGTGTGAACAAGGTGTTTCATCTAAACTTGCATAGACAATGGGTGTCATAGATCTAATCATAAGGTGTAAACTTGCATAAGCAATAGTTACAATATTACATTACATGATTCATACTCTTTATGCAACATAAACTATAGTGTAAACTTGCATCTAAACTCCCACATGTCATAACCTAACTTTAGATCCAATTTACACATAAAATAGATGTCATGAAACATGTAAGGTTGTATATGATTCTCACTAACTTGCATATGATTCATATCTAAATTAACATCTAAACTTGAATACATACATATGATTTAACATATGAATTAATTCCAACAACATAACCAAGCTAGCATATGAAGCATCATTATGAATTGATTGTACATAAGCCAACAATTAACATAGATTTACAACATAGATAATAACATCACAGCTTTACAACATAGGTAATAACATCATAGATTTACAACATAGATAATAACATAATGGTCAATGATTCACAACATAACCATATAATCCAAATTATAACTCAACCTAATTAAATCGTTAATTATCTTACTAAAGAAATCGAACTCACAACTCAAAGAAGGTTTTGAGTTCTAAAATCTGAGTTCTGAAATTGATTTAGCTCGCCTTTGTAGTAGATTCGTTGTTGTTTAGATTAGAGTTGAATAGAATTGAATTGATTAGCTTTTCTTCCTCCTAAATGGTGGCGGCTACTCTAGGTTCCAAGGTGATAGCATGACGACCATAGCTCAATTTTTTATTTAATTTTAGGGTTTGAGTCTACACATGTTTATATAGAATTTCAATTTAATTATAGCCGTCAGATGATCTTAGGGTTAATCAAAACCATTCAGTCATGATAGGGTGACACCTCAGCCCTAATGACTCAGCAAGGAGTTAGAAAGGACTCAGCAATGAGTCACAGTATGGATCAGATAACACCAGAAAGCTGTGTAGGCTTTCTGCTCGATCTGGGTGCACTTGGGAAGTGCGCCAGTGTATTTTTGTACTGGCGCACTTCGCAAGTGCGCCAGTGCATTTATATTTTTTTCTTCTTCTTCTTCTGGTTTTTCCGCCTAACTTCGTTCGTCCATATCTCATTCATCCGATATCCGTTTTACGCAAACTCGGACTCTATCTCAAGTAGAATTCCGAGATGAACGCAATAGCGTAACCCATTTCCCTTAATTCTCACATATGAGATTAATTATCCTTTAAATTGGTGAACATTAATATTAAAATTATGGGGTGTTACAGTAAGAATTTTGGCAAGAAGAAATTCCCAACTTAGAAATCCAAGTCTTTCCCTAGTAAGAAAAGAAGCCTACAGGTCAGAGTTCTCAATCTAGTGGAGCACCGCCTGTCAAGTAGGGTTGCTTCAATTGTGGATCAAAAGATCATTATGTGCATGGCTGTCCTAAACCGCGTATTTTCCGCTATTGTAAGAAGGAAGGACATATGGCCTCTTCTTGACCTTCGGCTCCTAGGTCAAAACAGCAAGGCAAGCTTAGTGTGACGGGGTCTGAAGGTGGTTCTTCTCAGTAGAGAGTTATGCCTCCTGTTGTAGAGGGTTCTTTTTTATTTTGAGATCGCATGATTAGAGTTCTCTTCGATACGAGTGCTCTGCATTCATTCGTATCGAAGGAGCTTGTGTACAGTCTTTCCTTGGATGTTTGTTGTAATGTGACTTCTTGGAGGATAGTGAATCCCATTGGGGGATCCGCCACCCTTACCTTATTATGTAATGACGTCGAGCTTATTATTTGTGGGTTTTCCTTCCTTCTTCTTCCTAACCCTCTAACTTCTTTCTTCTAACTTCGGGGTTTTCGATACTTGAGTTTAAACACGTGAATACATATAGTGTATTAGTGTTCAAATTCGAGCATCTAATTTTCTGTCTCGTTATGCTTACCCCTACATGTCTCGGAAAGGGTTGGTAGTAGTCGAGAGGCTGGTCGTAAAACTAGCGTCTGAGTATTGGCGTGGCCACCTGAGGAAAGACACCGACAATGTCTATCCTCAGGTAGCCAACTATAATGGTGTCTATCCTCAGGTGACCACAACCAGTACCTCAGACACTAGTTTTATTATCAGCCTCTCGATTGCAATCTACCCTAAATGGGACATGTAGCGACTCACAAATTCAAATGTTTTAAATTAATATAGTTAACTTAAATTTAACTCAAAACTTGAATTAGCAATAAAAATTGATTAAATGGATTCAATAACCTCAATTTTCTCCGTTTATTTAATTAATATTGATTCTAAATCCAATTGTAAACCTATATATAATACTGAATTGTTTGAAATTTTATCGATATTTTAATTTTATTATAAAAATAATAATTTTATATGGGAAATATCATTTTTACAAACAATATTGGAATTGGATAAAACTAGTTTCATCGGATCTATAACGGATGATTGCAAGATTTCAGTTTCTATAGAAAACAAACAATCTATGTGTCCGTGCGAGTTTGAAATGCTCGAAGAAAATTTAAGTGCACAAGTAAAGGAAAAAATATAGTATAAAGTAAAATAAAATTTAGATAAAAGAAAAAAAACCAAGAGGTGCAAAGGTCAGAAATTAGTTCATGTGTACCCTCTTCTTTTCTCATCTTTTCATTTCACTTTATCATGAGAAACCATATCCCCTTCACCGTTACTAATTTGTTCAAGTCCATGAATTTTTTTGTGAAAGCCCTCTTTGAAAATTCTGGCTCCACTTTCTATCGTAAACCTCCACTGGCCTATTCTTCTCCCCTCACATGCGCCATCATTTCCCAAATCATCGTGCTTGTGCTCCCGCGCACCAGTATCCCGATCCACGCTCTTCCCCATAGTTGCACCTCAGATCCTCTTCAACCACGGGTCCCGATCACTTCCTCCTCCATGCCTTCGCATCTAGACCCCACGCCCAGCCTCCATGTCAGGCAACCCTTCCACCATCTCATCGATCCTTGCGCCTTTCCATGCCCTCAAATCAACACAACCAGGTCGTCGATCGTCGGAACCAACTTCCTAGATCCACGAACCTACCTTTGAGATCCACGCACCAGCCACCTAATTTTAGATCCGAACAAACTCGCTCAAAATCCCTCTACTGCAAAGAGATACAAGGACAAGTGTTTTGGGTGAATTTGTTCGTTACTTAGAGGTGTGTGATGGTAGAGCAATGTCAATTTGATGTATTGATGGTGTAGCATCTCGATGAGGAGGACGACGTTCTCAAAGAAGTGGATTTTGGAGCATGCATTATGCGAGCATGGATTCATGCAACGTTGAGGAGAGAAAGGTGAGATATTCACTCATGACTAGATTTTATTTGCAAGTTTTTCGATATCATTTAAAGTGTTAAAATAACTTGCATGAAGCATTAAGTCGGTAATCAAAGTTAATTGTTGTTCGGAAGAATTAAAATTATTTAATGCATGTTGGGATAATTATTGTTATGATTATCGCGTATTTGAACTTTTCATTATTTGTATCATCCTTGAAATCACACTACAAGTTCCCATAGATTTAGAAAAATCACTATGGGTTGAAATGATACATACTCGAATGATGGTATAGATTTAGGAAATAAAAATGAATCAATTTGGAATGAGGGCTGAAATGATATAAACCCAGGATTAGAAATTTTAAAGCGGATTGAAATGATATGTCTATATCACTTAAGGATAGATTAGAAAAGTACATTGGACACTATTGATTAATAGAAAATATTTTCTAAAATCTTATAACATATTTTGAAATTTAATTTGAATATTTTTTTAAACTAAGATTTGATATATTTTTTAACTTAAATTTACGAATTTAGCTAAAATTAATTTAACAAAAAGATTTAAAATGATTTTTTCTTTTTATAAATTGGATTTGTTATTGGAAAATAATATTATTTTTACAAATTGATAAGTATGTGTAACGACCCGTATTCTCACGGTATTATAAATAATTTATTTAATTATTTAAATAATGGTTTGGTAATTTAAAATGATCAGAATTAAATAATAGAACAATATATCTAAATTCTGAAATAGTCGGAAATAGTGGAATTCACAATATTGTGTGAATTGGATCATATATAATATATAATTCAATTTAGAGTTGAATTATATTAACGAATATATTATATAAACGACAGTTGGATGTATAATTATATTATAATTATAATCGAACTTGAAATGGCACGGCAGTTCGTAATTTGGCTATTTGAGCTTCAATTGAATTTACAGAATTCGTTTTCATTTGGATTTCTGTGAAACAAGAAACGTTCGGAGCTGGTGAAGTATATTTTCTAATGAAAGAGAAAAATCGAGATTTCGTCGTGTAGATTGTGAGTTCTGTTCAAATCAAATTTTTGAAAAGTCGTTATGGAATTCCTATATAATTTATAACGATTTATTTATATTATAAAAGGATTTTCAATATTAATTGAATACCGATTTAACACTAGATTTGAAATATGGAGTTGTAAATCCAGATATGTATATTTTGAAGCCGGATAATATTCTGTTGTGAATATATACAATAATATTAATTTATTAATATTAAATTTAATTATTTTTAAATATATTAATATTTAAATGGGTTTATTTCGTGCTTTAAAAATAGCCGTTTTTGCAAACGACCTCCGTTTTCGATGAAACCAATTTTGTTGGATCCGGAATATTAAATTATTGTTAGATTTCAATTTCCGTGATTTTTGGAGTCAGTGTGTGGCCATACGGAATTTTAATGTGAAAAACAGTCAGTATTTTGATAGTTAAAAATACGCTGTGTGAGCAAACGGAGTCGGAATTTGCCGAAACAAGTTTCGTTGGGTCCGTAACGTCGAACTGTAGCTGCATGTCCATTTTCATAATTTTTGGATATTGTATGTAATCATAGGAATTTTTAACAACATATACATTTAGCAGTTGCTTAAAAATAAATATAATATTGAATATAAAAATATATAAATATCGTATAAATATACCTTTAATTCTCCTAACCCATAAAATCTCATTCCTCTAGCCAAACGAGTTCCGCCATCGCTCAGTTTATTTCAACATAGCAAGAATCATAAGTTTAAAAATCAAAATCAAATGAGGGGAAAAATCCTAAGATCGCCAAGTCCATTTCTTTGAATTCACTACGTAATCCTCTTTATTTCCATGTCTTTAGATTTTGGTGCGATGCCTTCCTTCACTGTTCGAACTCGAACACAGTAGATTAGGGTTAGAAATTTCGAGTGAATTAATAAGGAGTTGGAGAATCGAAGTTTAAATCCTTGTTTATAGCGTGATTTCACTCGGATTTTGATATGTTCCATGAGTTTAGAATAAAAAAGTAATTGATGTTTCATGTGGGGCGGAGTCTGATTCTGGCTTGCGAGTTTGAGGAATCGGGTATAGATGGATAGTGACTCGGAAGAGATGATTAACGATGAGTCTGGTTGGTATTTAGTGGAGTGTACTGGGAAGGAGGATGAAGACATTTGCGGTAATGGGGAGAGGTATATGCGACGGGTTTTGAAGATAGAAGAAGAAGAAGAAGAAGAGCGGGTTCGCTAACGGGGAATGGGTTTGGGCCGTTGGAAACAAGGTTAAGGCCCAATAATTGATAAATATAATTTAATTTAATTTTAAATTATATATACGAACTTGTATAAGCTATAACTCTTCCATACGTTATCCAAATACAGCGAAACAAGATCTGTTAGGATCGTATGGACGACGCCTACAGAATGGAACTGACTGGGAGTGAATTGGAGCTCGATACAATTTATTGCAAAATAAAATGTCTATCTGAATCAAAGATAGTTAATCGTTATTTAACGATAGCTGTCCGATGTGAGTAAAGCTCACCAACTCTATCAGTTATATTTTTATAACGTATTTTAAAACTGATAAATGATGATTGATTGCTATGTGTTGACTGTTTGGTTGAACTGCTAATTGATTTGGTTGAAAATATCGATATAGTTATATATATATCGTTAATCAAATATTGATTCTGTTTATTAGAATATTTCATATTGAAATGAAATTGATGTGAATTATATTGTGTAACATCTGTGGATGCAGGGAAACAGGTCTGAGGAATCCAACTGAATTCCTCAACATTTATTTTATCATTTTTCATATATTGTTATATATGGTGTGATATATAATCTCTTGTTGATTATGTGTGTTTGGATTATATTGATCATGGTTATTTGGTATTTTAAATACCATAAGAAATACTGGAATGTATAATGGGAATTTTCAAAGTGTATATTAGAAAGAAAATAATTATAAAATCGAAGGATTTTATAAAAGGAAATATTTATTTGTTAAATAAATAGAATTGAAAAGGAAATATTTATTTTTTAAGTAAATAGTGTTGGATCTAGATTAACCCTAGAGGGGGGTGAATAGGGTTTATTAAAAAATAAGCGAGATATTAAAAATATCAGATCACAGAATGTAGCAAAAAATAAATGCAGAAAGGTAAATGACACGAGATATACCCAGCTTCGGCAAAATCCTGCCTACTGCTGCATTCGTAAGGTTTCTAGTAGGTAATAGAACAGATCCCGCTTACAAGACCATGTAAGCTTGCGAACCCCTCGCTCCTATTCTAATCCTACGCTCAAAACCTAGACTGATCTATATCCCCTAGATCAGATTTTCCCCAAGTTTTACAGACGAAACTAGTAAACCCCTAGTTTTTACAGACTCTAGAAAACTGTCTAGTTTTATAGACGAAACTAGAAAACCAATAAAACAATTACAAAAGAAATAATACAATTAAAAACAAAACAAAGAAAACCCCTCTTTAAAATATATGCTATGTTTAATTAAGGCCCGGTCCATTTATCCTCTCATTTGCCCAATTGTTCATTTCCTCTGGAAAAAGGATGGCGGCCGATACTTGAAATAGGGTTTTCTGAAATCCCACAAACTCGATCAATTGAATTGAGGAAAAAGAATCTTCTTGGCTTTGTTATTCTTGTGGCTTGCTCCTTGACCGATTTAGGATTTCTGGTGATCGAAAAATCAGTGAGTATGAAGCGAATTCTATGTTTATGCTTTTTGAATTGTTTGCTATGATTTTTCAATGATAAGGCCGATGATGAAAAGGTGTTATTATATAGGATTATAACATCATATAATTGCTCTCTGATTTCCGGAAACTGATAGCCATTTCCGACGAAAGAAAACTTTATGTCAAATTAGCACTGTGATTTATTGCTTGCCACTTTTGCTTCTCCAATTTGCTGTTGAAATAAAAAACTTTCCATGTTAAAGATTCCATTCACTGCTTTGTCATCACTGATTGAATATTCATTTCTGGAAATGTTTAAAAACAAGAATATATGCTTGCATTCATGACATTATTTATTTCCAGAAATGTTACTCGATTGAATGTTTTAAAAAAAAACTCCCCTGACATTTCATGCATGTTTTTGTCACCATTTCTTTGAGCTAGTACTTGGAAACATTCACTGATTTTCTGGTCGATTTTTTTTGTCCCTCTTTGAATTTTGAGAACAAAAAAAAATCCAGTTGCCCAAAATATTTTATGTCACAAATGCACAATTAAATACTTTCGATTCATTTATGTGCTGCTTTAAAATAAATCCTCCATTTATTGCATGCCACTTCTATTACTTGCCTTTTGCTGTGGACATTCAATTGCAATCAAAACATCATGCATCTACTGATTTTTGAATTGCTACCTTGATTAAATTGGCTGAGAAATCTAAAAGTAAAATTTTCCCCTTTAAAAAAAACATTACCAAAAATGTAGACTATGAATGAATCTTATTTGTGGCCCCTTGAAATAAATACTCATATCTGGAAACAATTGATCTCTTGGCAACATGATTTCAGGAAACGATAAACATTGATATCATGCAAAAAAAATTTTTTTTTTTTTTGAAATGATTCTGCCCCTAGTTTCTTGAATTAAACCTTTGTTGTCCAAATAGACTATTGCCATCAAATATTCTAAATGATTGTTGCTTTGCCATATATGTATATGTGTATACTCCTGAAAAATAAAAATGCTTTCTAAAAAACATTTTGAGCAATTGCTGAAATGATGCTTGCCATTTTTGGAGTTCCCTTGCAAGATTAAATATGATGCATTCATGCCAAATACGCATTCATCCCAAATATGCATTCTACAAAAAAAATATCCAAAACAAATTAGAGTTTCCTTGCATGATTAAATGCTTTCCACAAAAGATTGTTTATGCCAATTGGTGATTTCCAGAAAGAAACCATCCCATTTATTGTTCACTATTGTGTGTATTCAGTGCATCATGCATTTGCCATGTTTGAGCCCCACTCTGAATGTGGTTGATTTATTGTCATGTAAATGAATGAATTGCCCTTGAAATACTTGCATGATTTGATTTCAGTGAGTCACTTGATTTGCAATATATCATTGCCCAAAATATTATTGCGAGTCCTTGTTTGCTACATCCATTTGCACTTTATTATGTATATATGTATACGGCAATGAACACTTGTGTTTTCCTTCTAGTGCTTGCTTCACCATAGTTTGTGATATATGTAATTTCAGCTGCCTTTCACTTGTACTGTCCATAAATGATATTTTTGCTCTCATGTTTGATCACTTTGCTTGTGCATACATGACATTTGTGCTGAAATGCTTGACCCTTTAGAAAGCTGTTGTTCCTTGTGCTCTATCATTGCTCAACCTGCTTTTCTTCAATGCATATAAAAATAAGTGCAGTTGCACATCCATGTATTACTGCTTTGTCCATGTTGTATTGATATGCCTTATTAAGCAGCCATGACAACTCTATATTTCTTGCATGTCAATAAAAAGAAAACATATATGTGTGTGTGTGTGCACGCACAATTATGTGTATCTGTGTCTGTACATGAAAGTTAATATATAACTGAGTGAAATGTAACTATGTGAATTCAGAGTGTTGTAGTGAGAAAACATTGTAATTATGAATTTGTACAGTTGAATTTTATGATAGTGAAATGTACAAATAGTGGAGTTATGGATTTGTACTGTTGAAATTTTGAAATAAAATATTATATTTAAATAAAATACTGTTTGAATATATAAATTCATGTGTGGTAGTATTCAATTTAAATATAAATATTATATTTTGTCAGTGATGTAGTGAAACAGTACAATTACAAACACATTTAAAATAATATACATGTGTTTTGTTATCATCAAACAAAAATCATATAATTGTTATATACAACAACGTTATATACAACAATCTCCCCTTCTTGATGATGAAAAACAAATATTAAGATTTTGAATATAATAAATGTGTTTGACAGTGAAACACTGAACTCCCCCTATTTGAATGCTCCCCTTACAACAGAAACTCCCCCTATAATTGTGCATGAGTGAAATGGAATGAAAATTGAATGAGATTTTCAAAATTAAAATATTTATAAAATAATCACTCATAAATCAAAATGTCAACCCATTCTCCCCCTTTTGTTATCATCAAAAGGATACAGAAATTAAAAATATAGATGAAAAATGACAAAAAATATAATTTCAGCTTAAGAGGAAGAACAGTCATCATAAATCTCAATCAGTCAAACAAAAATCATAATAAACTGAGAACAGATGGCATATTTCACATTGTAGAACGATGGATTTACAATGAATTTTATAAAAATGAGGAGAGTTATAAAAATATGAATTTCAATTATTTTCAAAAGATTTTATAAAAATGAAGCTAAAAAACAATGACGGATTTGGACTATAATTAATAATTCAATTTAAGTGACAAAATCAAATACTCTCAATTCCCAATAGCTATTAATCAACAAATCATAATACTTCATAAGATTTCAACGCATTTCACAGATTAGAAGATGGTTTTATAAACTGATTTTTATACACCAAGGAGAATTTCATATAAATTTTTATTTATTCAAATTATTTTTATTTTATTTTCTTTTTATTTAAGAGCACACTGACCACGCATAACCAGATCTTGTATTTTTAAATGAAATCAGTTGCAGCTTAAATATAAGTAATCTCAGAACCATGCATAACTAGAGCTTGGATTTTTAAATGAGGTGTAACACCCCGTAATTCTATTAATATTAATATTCACAAATTAAAGAATAACTAATCTCATACATGAGAATTTTGGGAAACGGGTTGCGCCATTGTGTTCGTCTCGGAATTCTGGTTGAAATAGAGTCCGAGTTTGCGTGAATTGGACTACGTATGAAGAAGTTATGGCCATCGGAAGTTTCAGAAAATTCAAAACAGCTCGCAGGGAATTTAAAATTCAAACAGAAAGTGCAGAAGCGGACTGGGCGGGAAAAATTCCCGCCCAGGCAGGTCGACTGGGGAGTCGACACTAGTGTCGACCCCCCCCCCCCCCCAGGTCGACTATAGTGTCGACCTGGTCAGTCGGCTAGGGTTTTGACTGAGCCCAATTTTGAGCTGCTGATGTGTCTTTAGGGCTGAGTTGGCAAATTAAACGGTTCAGTTTAGTTCTGAGTTGATCTGACGGTCTAAATAAACCCTAAACTCTATAAATACCTAGGTAGTCTCTCACCCTAATTCATATGAAAAATAGAATAGCTACCGTCATACCGCCGCCATGGAACTCAGTCTAGCCGGCGCCAACTAAGAAGGAAGAAAAGCTAATCAAATTCTAATTCTACTCAACTCTAAAGCAAATCAAGACTCTCTTTTCTTCTAATTTGTGAGTATGATGATCTTAACAAGATTATTATTATTTTAATTAGATTAAGTTATGAATGGATTATGAGTAGATGATGTGAATTGTCATATATGTTGTAAATCTTATGCTATCATGTATGTTATAAATCCTATGCTATGTGGTGATGATATCCTATATGTTGTAAATCGTGCTATGATGATGTTATGTATGTTGAGAGTTTCTATGCTAAGTTGTGATGAATCATACATGTTAAAAAGCCATGATGTTACTATCTATGCTAATTAGTTCATGTTAATCAAATCATAATATTGATATTATTTGGGCTATGTTGATCTATATGACAAGTCACATATGCAAGTTTAGGTTGATTAGTAAAAGTTATGAACATATGCCATGACATCTATTATGACATCTAGAATTATGCTATGACATATGTGAAATTCTATGCTAGTTCACACCATCATTATGTTGCCTAAAACCCCATATGCAAGTTTATACATAAATTTGGGTTATGATCATATCATGTAAATTGTGACATTTAACAAGTTGACACCTTTAGATCCTTAACATGTGTAGTTTATGCAAGTTTCACCCCTATTATGATTGGATTATTTTATTTGTCTATATGTTGTGATAATTTATTTTTGTGCTATGAGTTAGACTATTCGAGTCTAACGTATATTCTGCGTTGAATAAGCGAACGTATAAACGTGGGGTAGGGGTAATATTAAGGATTTAATAATAAGAAGTTGGGGTGCAATTGATATGATTTTGCATGCCATGAATGGATGGCCATAATTGAGTCAATTATGGGCATCATTAAAATTGGAGTTAATTAATAATTTGAATAGGGAATTATTAAAACTGGGGTAAAGGATTATAAGTGATAATCAATGCTTAGGACACGAGGTTGGACTCGTTTGTGACGTAAACCTGCCCGGACCCACCCGGCAAATCCAGTGGTCACAAATGTCAGCCCAATGTGATAGGTCCTAGGTCCAAACTAAAGCATAATAGTTGTAAAGACACGAGGTTAGACTCTTTTATGGTGTAAGACTGCCCGGACCCGCCCGACATATCCAGCTGCCATAAATGCCAGTCTAATGTGAGAGGTCTTTATGAGGTTATGGCCTAAATGAATTAAGAAATACTTAACCAGATAAACATGTAAGGTGGGACATGGGGGTTAAGTAGGTGCCTTGGGTGGCATGAGGAATCTAATGGGTGCCCTTAGTGGCATGTGAAATACGATTAGTAAGACTTAACCAAACACACATGTAAATGAACATGACTAAGAGGGTTAAGTGGGATGTACTAGTGGACAAGCTTAGGTGGGTAGCTTGTGGGGGCCCATTTCGACCAGTATCTCAAACGTATCTTTGTGGGCTCGACCCAAGTCGAGGCCGGGACACGCATACTGGGTTTGACTATAAGAGGCCAAAATGGGGAGCGGTGGCAACGCAAGTCCAACGGGTTTCATATGCGTGTGTAGACCCGAGCTGGTAGGTAAGACGTTGTTGCATCGTGTAGATATAAGCTGTGCATTCTCAAGTTGTATCGGGTTGCCACTTTAGGGGAGTGATACACCCCACTGTGGGGCCAGCATGGGTATCTACGAGTAGGGAGCCGATCGAAAGTGGGTAGTGGGGTACACCTAGTGGAGATAGGGGCAGACGGTACCTATGTAGTCAGCTAGGGGTACGTAAGGCTATTTATATGGTTTCTATGTGAAGCAAGTGAGATCAACCTTTAGGGTGACTGGTGCGGTACAGTGTAGTAATTATTCGTTAGTAATTAGGTGTGCCTTTACCGTTATCTTTAACGTTATCTTAAACGTTATCTTTATCTGCTCACTCCATACCTAATAGTTCATAGACATTTACTTGTCTTCCAGCTTATGCCTTAGTCTAGTTATTTTGATAATAGTATTGTTAGAATTATCATACTCTCCATACTTTATGTCTGACCCCCTCCATTTCTATCCTTTTCCCCCTCCAGGTCCTCAGGTTGGGCCCAGCTCAAGTGAAGTTTGATTGGATTGCTTCATCTCTCTTTGGAAAGCTTGGACCGTTGAAGTAAAGTCTAGCTTGTTATCTTCTTTAATGGCTATTTATGTAATGGGATTATGTATTTTGTTTTATCAAGATGGATAGTGTACTTGACTCTGATTTATGGTTTTATGATGTAACAAACATGTTTAATTTCCGCTACAATAAAATGAAGTTTTAGATTTTCAAGTACTACTTATTATCTGTCTTGTTGTAATTTTTCTGTTCTATATTCACTTATAACCTCCATGGAAGTTAATGCATTCCCTTTGTGAGTGACATTAATGGACGTGGGGTGTTACACGTGGTATCAGAGCTTAAGTTTACCAGAACAGATATTTTTTTTAGAAAAACTATTTTTCTAAAGTATTTTTGGAAGAAGTGCTTTCAAAAACATGTTTTAATGAGTAATTTGAAGAGGAAAGTTTTTTTTTAAGAAAAACATAATCCCCATTAGCCATATCTTTATCTTTCGAATTCTCCATTTTGAATCTTTCCTTTTTCATTTCAGCAGGCTGAAGATCTTAACCTTCCTGACGGTGTAACGATACCAGGATGGTATAGGAGGCTATTAGAGGCTAGGGCCGCCGCAGGTCCGGCCAATGTTCCTCCACCACCAGTTGCACCCGTTCCTCCTCCTCCTCCTCGCATTGATACTTTTGCAAAGACGTGCAAGGAATTTAAGGCTATGGGTGGAAAACCTTTTCAAGGGTCAGAAACGTTTGTGGAAGCTAGAGATTGGCTTAGGGAGGTGGAAGAATTGCTAGAGATCTTTGAAGTGGAAGAAGGGAGGAAAGTCAAATTAGCAGCTTGGTTAATGAAGGGAGAGGCCTCGTTTTGGAGGGAGGTCACTAATGGGGAGCGTCCTGTTGATTCTTGGGCGGATTTCAGACGTAGGTTTGAGGCGAAGTTTCTCTCAAGGGCAGAAGAGAATCTATATATGGAAAGGTTCTTGACATTGAAGCAAGGAAGCTCATCAGTAAAAGAATATGTCAACAAATTTAATCAATTAGCAAGGTTTGGCTTGGACTTAGTGAACACGCCGGAGAAGAAGGCGCTGAGGTTCGTTAATGGATTGAATGAACCGTTGCAAGGGTTGGCTATGACCCACAACCTTATGGGGGCCACCTTTGAGAAGCTAGTAGACATGGCACTCATGCACGAGGAGAAAGGCGCTAAAGCTGATAAGGCACCCGAGAAGAAAGGGGATCAGAAGAAACCACAACAGCAAAACAAGAAGGGTGGTAAAGACAACAATGGCAAGGGAAAGAAGAAATGCTTTAACTGTGGGACACCAGGCCATCTCAGCAAGGATTGCCGAAAGAAAAAGAAGACTGTGTAATAACCCGAAAATCTGGGTCAGTTTAAAATTTTTATTTTGGCTATTTTAACGAATTTTGAATATTTAAAATAGATTATTTTAAATAAAATCGACGATAAATTTATTTTGAATAGAAATCGAACGTATATATTATATACGTCGTCGTTAGAATATAAATATTTATATATATTTATAAATAGAAATGAAAATGGCGCGGTAGTTCGATAATTCGATTTCAAACTTCAATTGAATGTACCGGGTGTAAAACAATCCGGATTTTAGCGAAACCAAAAACATTAGGATCTAATTGATGATATCTTTCTAGCGAATCCGAAAAATCAAAATTTCATAGCAGGAATCAAAAGATATGTCCAGTTGAAATTTCTGAATAGTCGCTATGGAATTCAGGCCTTAAAAATGGACATTTTGCAAACGACCTCGGATTTCGACGAAACCACTTTTGTTGGATCCTTGATGTCAAGTTATTGCTAGATTCCAAATTTCATAATTTTTCGAATCAATATGTGAGCGTGGCAAAGGAAAACGTGTTTGACCAGTTTCAGTTGATTTTAATCGACTGGAAAATGGCCATCTTTCAAACGGTCTCAGAATTCGACGAAACTAGTTTTGTTGGGACCGTATCATCAAAACATAGCTAGATTTATTTTTTTGGAATTTTTAGAATCCGTACGTGACCCCGGTAAATTGAAATGTACGTTCAAAATTCAATATAATGATTTAAATGTTAATTTAAATGGAAACGGATCGAAACGATGGAATTGGCTTACGAAACATATCCCATTGTGTTCGGAGTGGGGGTAATTAACTAGGGGCGATAGTTGTTGGGTTTGATTTAGAGTTCGTGATGATTTTAGCTTTAAAAAAAACAGCAAATTAAATAAAATTATAAATACTCCCAATGCCAAGTCAAACCCTACACTAACCCTCCCCGTGGTCAACTCATTTCAAGGCCGTCTCTAACCAAACGAACGGCGGAAATCTTCAATTCTTCTCCTCCTCCTTTCTAACAATCCACGCAACAAATTAACGAATCTCCAACGCAAATTTTATCAACCTAGGTGAGATCTATCTGCCTATATAGTATGATCGATTTTCAGATTGAAAATCGCGAGAAATCTCGTCTTAAAGCTGAGCCGTTCACATCCGTTTTTCGAGAGGGAGGGGGGTTCGAATTGGGAACTGTGCTAGGCGGAGATGGGTCTTGCAAAGGGCGTCGTCGGGGCATCTCCTGATCACCATTCGGCGCCTTGATTATCGTGAAAAATGGAGCCCTAAGCGGTGAGCGAGTTCCAGTATTAGAACGTCGAGGAAGAAAGGTAATAACAGTAGTTTTTTTATGTTAAATACATTTTATATAACAGTAGTTTTTTTTTGTTAAATACATTATATATAACAGTAGTTATTTTATGTTAAATACATTATTTACAAAAAAAAGGGGAGCAGTTTTTATGTTAAAAACATCATTTAAAAATCAGTTTTTAATTAAATATAGCATGATATAAAAAGGTGTTGTTTTTGAAATAGAAATGACAATATATATATATATATGTGATGTTTATAGAAATAGACTTGATGTAAAAATATGATGTTTTAAAAATAGAAGTTGCAATGTTTTAAAAATAGAAGTTGCAATGTTTTAAAAATAGAAGTTACTTTGTTTTAAAAAAATATGAATCTACTTTGTTTTAAAAAAAAATATGAATCTACTTTGTTTTAAAAAAATATGAATCTACTTTGTTTTAAAAAAAATATGAATCTACTTTGTTTTAAAAAAAATATGAATCTAGTTTGTTTTAAAAAAATATGAATCTACTTTGTTTTAAAAATATGAAGAGGTCGAGATTTTTTTTAACATGAAAAAGAAGTAATTTGTAAAATAAAGAAGACTAGATTTCTATATAAGGAAAGTTGAGATTTTGAAATACGTAGAGTTATAATTTTTATAATGAAGCAAAGTAAAAATTCGATTTTTATATATTGAATAGCAAAGTAAAAATTCGATTTTTATATATTGAAGAGCGAAGTAAAAATTCGATTTTTATATATTGAATAGCGAAGTAAAAATGTGATTTTTACATATGTAGTGGCTACGGGCAACGAAAGTGATAAAAAGGCGAGAACGACGAAGATTTCTGCTAAATGAAGTGCCGTGAAGTTTGGATAGCTATTGGTGAGAATTTCTCACCTTTCAATTTAATTTTCTAGTTATATATATATATATACTAGGATGCAGACGGTGTTTAGTAGCACCCGACACCCGTCATCCACAGACCATGGATGGCTTGTTTGTTAAATTGTTTGGTTGTGTAGTTGGTTAGATTATTTGATTGAAATTTGAATTGGTTGGTGAAATGAAATTGATTTGATTGATGTGTGAATGGTGTGGGCCTTCACTAGACTGGGGATAAGGCTAGGCCTCGTCCCGTTTCTAGTATCGTGCCGTTATGCCGCCGAAATTTTCTAAAATAAGTTAAAAAAATAACAATATCATTTTATAGAATAAATGAATTGAATAGAAATTCATATGTTGAAATAAAATGTTTTGTCGTTAAAAATATAATATTCATTTACAAACCGGACGGTTTGTTTATGTACACCTATTTGAAGGACATTGATTGGGTCGATAAATTTTACACATCGCCCAACTGCACAAATAAAATATGCGTTTGATTGTTTGAAACCCCACACGGGTGTTGGGATGAAATTTGAAGTTCACTCATCCTGATTGATTAAATATGTCGATCGATTGATTGACAGGCTGTTATAAGCGTTAGATATCTATATTTGATGCTTATACAGTGTAGTGCACTTTGGGTGATGGTTGATTATTTTTCAATGCTATTATATACATGTGTTGTATGAAAATCCATATAATTAATTTTATATGGTGATTGATTTGGCCTCATTCCAATTTAGAGAATAAAGAATATTATAAAATAAAGGTTCATGTGTTGACTGTACTCATTCGTTGAGATTAGTCATGTGTTGAACGAAATAATTTAACAAAAATAGTCACACGTGGACAGTACTCATTCGTTGAGATTAGTCGTGTGTTGACAAAAATAAATATTCATTTGTTGAATAGAGTAAAGGAATATATGAAGCCGTGTGGATTAGATTGACGCCATTTTGACGTGAACGATATTTATATCGATTTTATTCATTTTAGAAATGAATATTGAAAAGTGATTTAGAAAACGATTTCGAAATGAATTGAATATAAAACGATTTCGAAATGAATTGAATATAAAACGATTTCGAAATGAATTGAATATAAAACGATTTCGAAATGAATTGAATATAAAAAGATTTCGAAATGAATTGAATATAAAACGATTTCGAAATGAATTGAATATAAAACGATTTCGAAATGAATTGAATATAAAACGATTTCGAAATGAATTGAATATAAAACGATTTCGAAATGAATTGAATATAAAACGATTTCGAAATGAATTGAATATAAAACGATTTCGAAATGAATTGAATATAAAACGATTTCGAAATGAATTGAATATAAAACGATTTCGAAATGAATTGAATATAAAACGATTTCGAAATGAATTGAATATAAAACGATTTCAAAATGAATTGAATATAAAACCAATTTGAATTGAATCGAATAGAAAACCAATTTGAATTGAATCGAATAGAAAACCAATTTGAATTGAATCGAATAGAAAACCAATTTGAATTGAATCGAATAGAAAATCAATTTGACTTGAATCGAATAGAAAACGAAATGAATTTGATTCAAATAGAAAACCAATTTGAATTGAATCAAATAGAAAACCAATTTGAATTGAATCGAATAGAAAACCAATTTGATTTGAATCGAATAGAAAATCAATTTGACTTGAATCGAATAGAAAACCAAAATGAATTGAATTTGAATTGAATAGAGAATGAATTGAATTTGAATTGAATAGGAAAACGAATTCGAATTGAATTGAAAAGAAAATGAATTAGAATTGAATTGAATTGAAAAGAAAATGAATTCGAATCGAATTAAAATCGATTTGAATTAGAATCAAATAGAAATGAAAGTAAAAAGGATTTATAATAGAAAATTCGATTTCGATTTGAATTTGAAATAAAGGTTGAAATTGTTTTTGAAACGAATTCAAAACTATTTATAAAATTCGTTTTAAATAGTAATCGATGAAATATATTATATATATATATATATATTATATATATAATATAATGGTCTGAATAGAACGCGCCGCGCCGCGGCAGTTCGTGAATTTCGACCATTTATTTCAAACGGACATTACGGTAGATCCGACCGTCGGATTCTCCTAAAACCGGAACCGTTGGGTTCGTATCGAAAAGAGATTTCTAACAAATATTAGAAATTGGAAATCTAACGGTTGGATTTGGAGATACGCCCAAATCAAATTCGAAAAAGGTCGCTGTAAGTGCAGTTCGATGGCCGTTGATGGAAATCGACTGTACGGGCCTTGATAAAATTATTAAAAATAGTAATAATTTGTGTAAAATCATAAGAAATGATTTGGGAAAAATTGGGGTGAAAAACTCCATATCTGAAAAGATAAAAATAGATTTCAATCGAAATGAACTAGATTTAAATGGAATTGATTTATGGGTTTATCGTGAACTGTGTTTTAAATAACACTAATTCTTTAACCCGATAATGAATAGAATGTGATTTGGGTTTATCGTGAACTGTGTTTTAAATAACACTAGTTCTTTAACCCGATAATGAATAGAATGTGATTTGGGTTTATCGTGAACTGTGTTTTAAATGACACAAGTTCTTTAACCCAGTAAGAAGAGTTTTGATGAATCTTCAATTAAATTGATAATTTAAATTATCAACTTTAGAAAATAAGCGAGAATGAAGTATCACCAGTTTTGCTCCAAAGCGATAGTTAAATCTTTAATCAGATTTGAATGTGAAATGGTAATTAATTTTACCAATAACACTGTGGTGTTAAATATGGAGTATTACCAGTTTTACTTCATGGGATGAATAGGTTGGGATTGGGAAATAAATTAAATAATTATCTCGGTATGGTTCGCTAATCTCGACTAGTTTTGGGAAAACCATAATTTGGTTTGAAACGACATCCAAAGGAAGATTAAAGGATAAATTTTAAGGAATTTGTCTTGGATAAAATTAATGGGAACCTTTCCCTAAGAATTGAAATTTAGAAACTAGCTGTAGGTTAGCTAAGAAGAATGGTTTCCTGGGTATTGATCAGATGTTGGTTTCGGCCTTCGGGGTTAATATTTGGGAAATTGTTCTCTTATTGATTTACAATTAGTAGCTACTGAATTGGAATGAGGCGTATGTTGTGTTTGTGTAACATTTATTTTTAATATACGCGGGTTGTTCGAAAAGGCCGGGTTTATACCCATTCTGAATAACCGATTCGACGATATGTCGAAGATGAAGACGGTGGTTGAAGACCGGAAGTCTTCACATCGTTTGGATAATTACTGACGATCCTGATTGGGCTGTACACCCAAGAGGATGGAAATAGTTGGTGGTCGTCCAGACGTACTTGGAGATGGATGGATATGCGAGGAAAGTGCCTCCGGTTTCGTTCAGACCTAGAACGGACTTGTAAATGGATGGTGTGTCTGACATTGTATTCCTTTATATTGTATTCGTTGATCTCTGCTAAATATATATCTGTTTGGCGGCGGGGAATTTATTCCCTTGCTTAACGCCCTTCTCTGAAACATACGAGCTCAGAGGTTATATATTGGCAGAAATCAGTGGTACGATATGGATTGATAATGTGGCATGCTGAGATGCAGTGATCCAGACTTTTGTTGAAAAGCAAAGTTTGGTGGATGATGATCAAAGCGCAGCTGATATGGCATGGCTTTGTGTATAGCGTTGATTCGCGAGCCTCACACCTCGGTGTGAACCAAAAACGGGGAGGACCTCCGGGAAATGGACATATGCTGGTTTCTAGTTAGAAGTGGTGTCAGTGCTTAAACTGGCTGGCATTGCTTATGTGGATGTTGCTTATCATTACTTATTGCCCATCGGGGCGTCTCGGTTAACGGTGGTTGCAGAGGCTTACGGGTCCCAGATCACTATGAGGTTCCATAGAACCGGCTAGCATATCGTTTACGGCATTACTAACCATCGACGGGTGGCCGGCCCCAACGTTCCGGGTGCAGTCGCGGCTGCAACCTGAGGCTCGGGCTAGAGAGTCTCGAATTAAGCACAGGATATTCCCTTTGCCTCGGTTCATAGATGGAAATCCAACTTCCAAATACGTGACATTTGCGGTTTTACTTGTAGAACTAGTATGGCGACATAGTGGTATGGGGCATTCATGCCGCCTATGATTGATACTTATGATTTGAAGTTGTTTTATACACTATACACTTATAGTAGTATCAAATGATTTGTTTTAAACGTACTAAGCATGTTTGGCTATTATAAGGGAAAACCCTATCCTCGGCTGCGTTGCATTGTGTGATGGGACCTGGGTCTTATAATAGCTTCATTTTTAGAAAAGCATTGCGTTGTTTACTTATATGCACTGGTATTCTTAGGAGGAAACCCATTCCGTGTTATACAGCGTGGTCCCTTGATTTACCTATCTTTAAAATAAAGATTTACAACTGTTTTAGTTCTCACACCAGTCACATGACTGACCTGGAGTTTATTGTTTTAACCTAAACTCTGGGTGCCCCTATTTTCGACACGGGCAGCTAGTAGTTTTGGTTTTGCAGATTTATATTCACAGGATCCTGGTTCACAGCTGGAATGATATCCGGAAAGCTTTGTATCCGTATATCTCTTCTAGTTGTGTATTGTATTATTTTCCGCTGCTATGTATTTAAATGTAATTTAAATCTCTGATATTTCTGTGTAATATTTATTCATGTACTCTGTATATTCTTGTAATCTGATGCATTGTTTTTAATTAACAATGAAATGTTCTTCTGTATGTGTTCTGTTGTGGCTTGTTCTCGAACTATCCGACGCTTTCCCTTACGGGGAAGTTACGGGTCTTCACAGACTGGCTGTTTTCACTGTGGCGAAGCGGGACATCTAGTGAAGGACTGCCCAAAGAAGGGGCAGAGGACAGGAGCTACCTCGGGAGGACAGGTGCAGGCTCTTATGGCACCAGGGCAGGCAAGGGGACAAGTTCAGGCTCTCGCGGTCCCACCACTGCAAGAACGAGGTAGAACCATTTCTGTTGAAAGCTTAGTTTTTTTGTTTGATCATCATGTCCGTACCTTATTCGATTCGGGCGCATCGCATTCGTTCATCTCTACGTCATTAGTTGAATCACTGCACTTAAACACCAGTTTAGTAGAGGATCCCTTAGTTGTTTCGAATCCAATTGGGGGCTCAGCTTATTTGTCCATGATGTGTTTGGATTTGAAAATTTCTATACTTAGCGTTGAGTTTAGATGTGATGCTTATGTGTTGGGCTTCACGGGCTATGGGCTAATTTTAGGAATGGATTGGTTATCCAGAAATGGGGCCGTACTTGATTGTGAAAGGAGAGTAGTTAGGCTCATGACTCGCCTTGGCAACACTCTCGAAATCTTTTGTAGTCCCATAAATTCCGTTATGCTAAGTTATTTGGAATCGCTTGACGCGTCTGAGGAAAATCTACGATCGGTTAGAGTGGTCCGAGAATACTCGGATGTGTTTGAGGAGGTGAAGGGCTTGCCTCCGAAGCAGGAGATAGATTTTCGAATATATCTTGTGGATAATGCAAAACCAGTATCTTTGCCAGTACGCCACATGGCTCCACGTGAAAGGAGGGAACTCGATAAGCAAGTGAAGGAGTTGCTTGAGAAGGGATTCATAAGACGAAGTATATCGGAGTGGGGTGCTCCAGTAGTATTTTTCACGAAGGCGGATGGGTCCCTTAGACTTTTTGTGGACTATAGAGAACTTAATAAGCTTACTAAGAAGAACAGACACCCACTGCCGAGGACTGACGATCTCTTCAATCAGTTAGTTGGCGCCTCAGTGTTTTCGCAGTTGGACTTAGCCATTGGTTTCCATCAGTTGAGAGTGGCTAAGGATAGCATTGACAAGACTGCCTTTAGGACTCCGGACGGTTTCTATGAATGGCTAGTGATGCCCTTCGGTTTGACAAACGCCCACGCATACTTTGTTGATTTGATGAATAGGGTGTTTATGGAGTACCTTAACAAATTCGTGGTAGTCTTTGTAGACGACATCTTGATCTTTTCTAAGGATGAAGAAGAGCATGCCCTACATCTTAGGGAAGTGTTGGAGACCCTACGAGCGCATAATCTTAAAGCTAAATTTTCTAAGTGTCACTTCTGGAGGAAGGAAGTACGATTCTTAGGGCATGTGGTTTCCAAAGAAGGGATAGCTGTGGATCCCGCGAAGGTGGTGGCCATCCAAGATTGGAAGGTCCCTAAAAATGCTACCGAAGTGAGAAGTTTCTTGGGGTTGGCTAGCTACTATAGGAAGTTTATCAAAGACTTCGCAAAGATATCAGCTCCATTGACACGCTTGATGAAGAAGAACCTAGTTTTCACATGGGACGTAGATTGTGATGATGCATTCCAATGTTTGAAGAGAGCTTTGACCTCAGCCCCGGTCTTAGTGCTGCCAGACGGGAGTAAGCCATTTACCGTTTATACTGATGCTTGTGGGAAAGGACTAGGCGCAGTCTTAATGCAAGAGGGAAGGGTAATAGCCTATGGTGGAAGGCAGTTGAGAGCGCATGAGAAAAATTACCCTACACATGACCTAGAGTTGGCCGCTATTGTTTTCACGCTTAAGTCTTGGCGCCATTATTACATGGCGAGAAATTTGAATTATTCACTGACCACAAATCTTTAAAATACTTATTCTCTCAAAAGGACTTGAACTTAAGGCAGCAAAGGTGGATTGAGTTCTTAGCATCCTACGACTTCGAGATAGCATATACCCCTGGCAAGGGTAACGTGGTGGCGGACGCCTCAAGTAGAAAAAGATTATCCTTAAGTCCTTTGTTTGTTGAGCGGCGAAGTTTAGAGTTCATCTCTATGTTTGACTTTAGACCTTCCGTTGACTTTGTACCCAGTTTGCTAGCATCCTTAGAGGTTAGACCTACGCTTTTGGGATGGATTGGCGAGGCACAGCGAGACGACCCGCAGTTGGTTGAGTTAGTAGAAAAGCTCAAAAGAGGGGAGTCATCAAGCCATCTCCGTAGGTATACCCTAGATGATAAGGGTTGGTTACGTAGGGACGGTAGACTTTGTGTACATCGAGACGACGACCTAAAGAAGGCTATTCTTGACGAAGCACATCGTTCGAAGATGACCATTCACCCCGGCGGGGACAAGATGTACAAAGACATGAAGCAAGTTTTTTTTTGGGCCGGTATGAAGAGGGACGTGGCCGAGTATGTCGCTAGATGCTTGGTGTGCCAACAAGTAAAAGCGGAGCAAAAGAAACCCGGTAGGTTGCTTCACCCATTGGAGGTTCCACTATGGAAGTGGGAGAGTGTCTCGATGGATTTTGTGGATGGATTACCGCGATCAAGGAAGGGTAATACGGGGATTTGGGTTATAGTAGATAGACTTACTAAGAGCGCCCATTTTATTCCCGTGAAGAGTAAGAGGACTGCTCCATGGTTAGCTTCTGTATACGTCCGAGAGATAGTTCGTTTGCACGGTGTTCCTTCTAGCATAGTGAGCGACCGCGATCCTATTTTCACTAGCGAATTTTGGAGTAGCTTACAAGAGGCGGTAGGGACTCAGTTATGTTTGAGCACCGCATATCATCCTCAGACGGACGGCCAGACTGAGAGGGTGAATCGCATTCTAGAGGATCTTTTGAGGCTATGTATCCTAGACTTTGGGGGTACATGGGAAGAGCATCTTCCATTGGTAGAGTTCGCATACAATAATAGCTTTCAGTCCAGCATTGGAATGGCACCTTTCGAAGCTCTTTATAGACGACCTTGTCGTTCACCTACATGTTGGTGGGAATCTACGGATAAGATCTTACTTGGGCCCGATATGATTAGGGAGACTTCAGAGAAGATCGACTTGATTCGAAGGAGGATGAAAGCAGCACAAGATAGGCAGAAATCTTATGCGGATAAGAGGAGGACAGATCTTGAGTTTGATGTTGGGGACATGGTCTTTATCAAAGTGTCTCCATTACGGAACGTTGTTCGCTTTGGGTCCGTTGGGAAATTAGCACCAAGGTTCGTAGGGCCGTTTCCTATTAAGGAAAAGATTGGACAGATGGCGTATAGAGTGGAGTTGCCTGAGAGACTTAGTGGTGTACACGACGTATTCCATGTGTCACATTTGAGGAAGTGCTTGCACGAGACCGCGGAAGTGGTTGAGTCGAGCTTGCTTAGAGAGGTGGAGATAGAGCGTGATGCGATGATTCGACGAGCTCCTACGCGCATTCTTCGGTCAGAGATCAAGAAGCTGAGAAATCGAGAGGTCAGACTAGTCAAAGTACAATGGGGAGATGATGAGAGCAATGCTACTTGGGAGACGGAAGAAAAGATGCGTTCGTTGTACCCTTTTCTTTTTGAGGGTATGTCCTTTAATTTCTCCTTTATCGCTTATCTTGTACTTATCTTACCTTTAGAATATCCTCTCGCTAGTATCCTTGACCTTTAGTTAAGATAATCCTATGGTTGAAAAATGTGTTTGAGATATGTTATGTATGATGGATGCAAAGTGGATGCAAGTGTTTGCTAGTGGTTGCTCGTGGATGCATATACACACACTATTATGCACTAGATCGGCTCAGTCACTTCATATTGCATATTGCATATATATGGCTGTATTTTGTAAAATGGATGTATGATGATTGTATTATCATATGGATACTGCATTCGGATGATGGTTGTGCACGCATATAGAAACAATATGTAGCATTAGGGAACTTTTGCACACATAATGGACACATGGCACTATCATGATTTGCATTAAGGAGGTCAACTGAATCAGTGGACCGCCTGATTTTGCATTAGATATGGACATATACACACACTGTGCATTTAAACATGAAAGCGTTAGAAGTCTATAAGGACAGTGGATGCCTGTGTTTGATGGTTGAGTAGATGGACGATTGGATGTTAGGATATACATTCTTCTTGACTTGAAGATTTCGGGGACGAAATCCTTTAGGGAGGGGAGAATGTAACACCCCGTAATTCTATTAATATTAATATTCACAAATTAAAGAATAACTAATCTCAGACGTGAGAATTTGGGAAAACGGGTTGCGCCATTGTGTTCGTCTCGGAATTCTGGTTGAAATAGAGTCTGAGTTTGCGTGAATTGGACTTCGTATGAAGAAGTTATGGCCATCGGAAGTTTCAGAAAATTCAAAACAGCTCGCAGGAAATTTAAAATTCAAACTGAAAGTGCAGAAGCGGGCTGGGCAGGAAAAATTCCCGTCCAGGCAGGTCGACTGGCGAGTTGACACTAGTGTCGACCTCCCTCCCCCCCCCCCCCCCAGGTCGACTATAGTGTCGACCTGGTCAGTCGGCTAGGGTTTTGACTGAGCCCAATTTTGAGCTGCTGATGTGTCTTTAGGGCTGAGTTGGCAAATTAAACGGTTCAGTTTAGTTCTGAGTTGATCTGACGGTCTAAATAAACCCTAAACTCTATAAATACCTAGGTAGTCTCTCACCCTAATTCATATGAAAAATAGAATAGCTACCGTCATACCGCCGCCATGGAACTCAGTCTAGCCACCGCCAACTAAGAAGGAAGAAAAGCTAATCAAATTCTAATTCTACTCAACTCTAAAGCAAATCAAGACTCTCTTTTCTTCTAATTTGTGAGTATGATGATCTTAACAAGATTATTATTATTTTAATTAGATTAAGTTATGAATGGATTATGAGTAAATGATGTGAATTGTCATATATGTTGTAAATCTTATGCTATCATGTATGTTATAAATTCTATGCTATGTGGTGATGATATCCTATATGTTGTAAATCATGCTATGATGATGTTATGTATGTCGAGAGTCTCTATGCTAAGTTGTGATGAATCATACATGTTAAAAAGCCATGATGTTACTATCTATGCTAATTAGTTCATGTTAGTCAAATCATAATATTGATATTATTTGGGCTATGTTGATCTATATGACAAGTCACATATGCAAGTTTAGGCTGATTAGTAAAAGTTATGAACATATGCCATGACATCTATTATGACATCTAGAATTATGCTATGACATATGTGAAATTCTATGCTAGTTCACACCATCATTATGTTGCCTAAAACCCCATATGCAAGTTTATACATAAATTTGGGTTATGATCATATCATGTAAATTGTGACATTTAACAAGTTGACACCCTTAGATCCTTAACATGTGTAGTTTATGCAAGTTTCACCCCTATTATGATTGGATTATTTTATTTGTCTATATGTTGTGATAATTTATTTTTGTGCTATGAGTTAGACTATTCGAGTCTAACGTATATTCTGCGTTGAATAAGCGAACGTATAAACGTGGGGTAGGGGTAATATTAAGGATTTAATAATAAGAAGTTGGGGTGCAATTGATATGATTTTGCATGCCATGAATGGATGGCCATAATTGAGTCAATTATGGGCATCATTAAAATTGGAGTTAATTAATAATTTGAATAGGGAATTATTAAAACTGGGTAAAGGATTTTAAGTGATAATCAATGCTTAGGACACGAGGTTGGACTCGTTTGTGACGTAAACCTGCCCGGACCCGCCCGGCAAATCCAGTGGTCACAAATGTCAGCCCAATGTGAGAGGTCCTAGGTCCAAACTAAAGCATAAAAGTTGTAAAGACACGAGGTTAGACTCTTTTATGGTGTAAGACTTCCCGGACCCGCCCGGCAAATCTAGCTGCCATAAATGTCAGTCTAATGTGAGAGTCTTTATGAGGTTATGGCCTGAATGAATTAAGAAATACTTAACCAGATAAACATGTAAGGTGGGACATGGGGGTTAAGTAGGTGCCTTGGGTGGCATGAGGAATCTAGTGGGTGCCCTTAGTGGCATGTGAAATACGATTAGTAAGACTTAACCAAACACACATGTAAATGAACATGACTAAGAGGGTTAAGTGGGACGTACTAGTGGACAAGGTTAGGTGGGTAGCTTGTGGGGGCCCATTTCAACCAGTATCTCAAACGTATCTTTGTGGGCTCGACCCAAGTCGAGGACGGGACACGCATACTGGGTTTGACTATAAGAGGCCAAAACGGGGAGCGGTGGCAACGCAAGTCCAACGGGTTTCATATGCGTGTGTGGACCCGGGCTGGTAGGTAAGACGTTGTTGCATCGTGTAGATATAAGCCGTGCATTCTCAAGTTGTATCGGGTTGCCACTTTAGGGGAGTGATACACCCCACTGTGGGGCCAGCACGGGTATCTACGAGTAGGGAGCCGATCGAAAGTGGGTAGTGGGGTACACCTAGTGGAGATAGGGGCAGACGGCACCTATGTAGTCAGCTAGGGGTACGTAAGGCTATTTATATGGTTTCTGTGTGAAGCAAGTGGGATCACCCTTTAGGGTGACTGGTGCGGTGCAGTGTAGTAATTATTCGTTAGTAATTAGGTGTGCCTTTAACGTTATCTTTAACGTTATCTTAAATTTTATCTTTATCTGCTCACTCCATACCTAATAGTTCATAGACATTTACTTGTCTTCCAGCTTATGCCTTAGTCTAGTTATTTTGATAATAGTATTGTTAGAATTATCATACTCGCCAGACTTTATGTCTGACCCCCTCCATTTCTATCCTTTTCCCCCTCCAGGTCCTCAGGTTGGGCCCAGCTCTAGTGAAGTTTGATTGGATTGCTTCATCTCTCTTTGGATAGCTTGGACCGTTGAAGTAAAGTCCAGCTTGTTATCTTCTTTAATGGCTATTTATGTAATGGGATTATGTATTTTGTTTTATCAAGATGGATAGTGTACTTGACTCTGATTTATGGTTTTATGATGTAACAAACATGTTTAATTTCCGCTTCAATAAAATGAAGTTTTAGATTTCCAAGTACTACTTATTATCTGTCTTGTTGTAATTTTTCTGTTCTATATTCACCTATAACCTCCATGGAAGTTAATGCATTGCCTTTGTGAGTGACATTAATGGACGTGTGGTGTTACATGAGGTTAGAGAAACACTTATGTATTAATTATATTTATCATTTTCAGCTACAAAAGAAAAACTCCTTAGTATATAAAACCAAATGGATGATAGAAATGTGGTAGGTACGGAAATGGTTTATGAAATAAATTTCTAAATTAATTATATTATGAAATATGCTCAACTGTAACGGGATCATTGAAAATTTTCAATTGTCACTAATTCTGAAAAATAACATAGTCCCATTTCTATCACAAATATTTACATTGTTTATTCAAAATGATTTTTAAAAATATTAAACTCTCCACATTAATATAAAATCACGATGGATGGCAGAAATATGATAGATAACGAAGATGGTCGTGAAATAATTGCCAATTCAAAGATATTATAATAATTGTTCAACCATCATGAAAATCTAAATAAAATCTCCTCTTATTGTGAAATATATTGCAGTCATAACTCATCATAATTTCAAAGTCTTATAATAATGTTGATGAACTATAAATACAGTTCAATTTGGATATTGATTTCAATTTCTGAATGAATAATCAATAAATAATTTTAAAATTGAAAATCAATTACAAGAGGAATATGCAGATCCATACAAGACAAGAGGGATTAAAAAAATATACAGCAAAAGCAAATTCGGCACTTCTAAACAACTGATACCACTTGATGTCTCAATTAATGAGGATTTTAACATGACATTAGAGACGAGCAAGGATATCATAGACAAAAGAATTATAAGTACAAAGCCCCAAGTAGACAAGATAACTGGTTATGCACATGTATCAGAGCAGCAAACAAATGATTCCAAAACAAACATTTTTCAAAACAATATCAGTGCAGCACAGAAAATATTTTCAAATCAGACTTGTCAAGATGACGGTCACATAAGATGTTCATGATCCAATGATTAAAAATACCGTTTATTTGAAATCATTTGAGGAATACGAAACTCTCAAGATTCAATGAATTAATCATACCAGAATGTAAATTTCAGATTCAAGATATGTGTGTGATTCAATAAATCAATAATTTCAAATGATTTTAAACAAACAAATATTTAAATCAAATAACCATGAAATAGTAGAGGGATTTAAGACCATTTTTTCAAAGAATTTTCAAAATTATCTCTGATAAGTATAAGAGAAATTTCAGATCATTTACATCTCGTTTGAGAGGTATTCATGATCCAAAAAATTAAAAATAATTTATTTGAAATCACTTGAATCAATGTCAAGTTGAGATATAATGAATTATTCACACAAGATTGATAATTTCACACTTAAGTGGTGTGTGATATTCAAAATATCAAGAATTTCAGATGATTTCAAACAAAACTAATTTCAACCATAATAATCATGAATAAAGATGAATTTCAAGATGTATCACTGAGATTCGAGACAAATCAAAATATCCAAGCCGATCTGAAAAACAATGAAATTTTCACAACTGAGAAGTAGCAGTGTGCTGTAATGAGTATAATATTTCAAGCTTTTCTAAAATGAATTAGAAGAAACTCAAAACAGCAGAGATGTGTGTAACTTCATCAAATTTTCAGGTCTTCAAGAATTTAGAATCCTAATTAACAGTGTTCAAGATATGACAAGAATACATCAACACTGTTATGAATTCAGAAATCAGAAAAATAAACTTCAAAACAATTGGAAATATTTACAAGATTAAATTTAAGATCTGGAAATAATTAAAACATCATAGTTCTATTCAAATAAAACGAATTTCCACAAGATCATGAGAACTGCAATTGGAAGTTAAAAAAGCCCAAGAAGTTACAATGATATGACAGTGATAAATCAAAACAGAAAAGATAATGAAAATAAACAGAAGGGGTAGAAAGAGGAATAAACAAAGAAAAAATAAAAACTAAGAATATTTACAAAGGTGAGTTTAGAGATCATACCAGAATCCAATGTAAATCAGAATCTCTAACTCAACAGATGTGGCTAATGAACTATGAATGATTCTGTAATATGTAGCGGTTTGAATCCAGATTTTCTTTAGCTATGCAGTTCCTCAGCCTCTTTCGGTACCTAACTATTAAGAGGATTGAGTGGTATAACAAAATTTGTAGAACCACTCTCAATTGTTTTCGTACGTTTTGGCACCCAAATCTGTTTGTATAACAATCCATCAGAATTTACTAAAGTTCCTTTATGGACCCAAATCTGTTTGAATTTATATGAATTCACTTTGTTTCTTTTTGGGGTCCCAAATGGATTAGATATACTGTTATCAAACAACTTCTTTTCACGTTTGTGATTCAAAAAACTTTTGAAATATTTAGAGTTCAACTTTTCAAAACTATCCTTCTTGAAGCAACTTGAGGGATTTTCAAAACCATTTGAATTGACATTTTCAAAAACATTATTTTTCCCAAAGCCAGTACCATATTTATTTCCAATAAAAACTTGATTTCGCAACAACATATTCAACGATTTTTCCCCGTTAGAAAATTTATCCAAAGTTGATTCTAATCGTTGAATTTTGGATTTAAGATCACTATTTTCTTTTATTAAATCAGAACATCGATTATTAGTGATCTTCCTTTCAATATCATGTTGTTTCAAAACCAAATTTTTAAATTCAAGTAGTTTATTTTGGCTTGGGACTCAGAGATCTCAGATTCAAATCGTTTTTGTTTTTCAGACTCAAATTTCTTGGATATTTCAATCTTGTTTTCAAGTTCTTTCAAAATCAAATCAGATTTCAACAAATTCTCGTTTTCAGCAATTTCAATTTTAAAATGTATATCAGTCTTAAAATTTTCAAATTCCTTTTGTAGAAAATTGTTCAAACTTGACAACTCAATCTTGTTTTCTTTTAAGATCAAAATTTCCTTTTCAAACATTTGAATATTTTTATTGAGATGAACAAGATTGGTTTTCAATTTCAAACAATTTTTGCAATCTGAATTTGAAGAATTTTTAAAATATTCAAGTTGTGATTCCAAATCAACAATTTTGCTGGTCAACTCAGAATTCTTAGATTTTTGAGATTGATTTTTCCGTTGGATTTTATCAACAGATTTGGTTAAATCAACACAAAAATAAACCAGATCTTCATATGAAATTTTTCTTATTTCATCATCTGTTGAATCTCCAACACTATCGTCATCTGATTCTTCTTTAGTAAATCCTGTTAGACATACTTCTGAATCTGAGTTGATCTTTGCAGGTTTTGAGCACCTGTTGCCATTTTGTCCAAACTTTGCATTGAGAGTTCTCCAGATTTCCTGCGCAGTCAAACAATGGGAGATAAGATCAAGTTGATTATTACTAAGATGAGAATAGAGAATATGCATAACACGAGCATTAATATTCCTATCAATTATATCACCTCCATTGTTAACAACATCCCAATAGTTAATATCAACAAATTTCAAATAGGATTTCATTTCTGATTTCCAATTAAAAAAATTTGTACCATCAAAAATGTTTGGAATGTGGCTGGACTGACTCTCAAAGGGCTGACAACTAGGATCCATGATTTACTCTAGAGTTAATAGAATACCTACTCTGATACCACTTGCTGGATCTAGATTAACTGTGACAACAAGGAATTTCGCTCGATCCGAATCAATCGCTAAACCGATCAAGACCGTTCGAAACGCCTGATTGTTTCGAGAACACGACAAAATAGAACGCAGACGGAAGAACATTTCCTTGTTAATTACAACAATTCATCAGAATACAAGAATATACAGAGTATAAATGAATATTACACATTCGATAAATATCAGAGATTACAATACATTACATAGCAGCGAAAAATAATACAATACACAACTAGAAGTAATACACGGATACAAAGCTTTCCGAGTATCGTTCCAGCTGTAAATCAGGATCCTATGAATATAAATCTATAAAACCAAAACTACTAGCTGCCCATGTCAAAATAAGGGCACACAGAGTTTAGGTTAAAATAATAAACTCCAGGTCAGTCATGGGACTGGTGTGAGAACTAAAACAGTTATTAATCTTTATTTTTAAAGTTCGGTAAATCAAGGGACCACGCCGTATAACACGGAACGGGTTTCCTCCAAAGAATACCAGTGCATAAAAACAACAACGCAATGCTAAATAAAGAAAAATGAAGCTATTATAAGACCTAGGTCCTATCACACAATGCAACGCAAGCCGGGGGATAGGGTTTTACCTTATAATAGCCAAAGAATGCTTGATACGCTAAATTTCATGTTTTTAATTCTTAATCGGACTCCAACCGCAAATTAGTAAGAGAACGATTCCCTAAGTATTAACCCCGAAGGCCGAAACCAACATCAGACCAATACCCAGGAAACCACTCATCTTAGCTCGTTTCCAGTTAGTTTCTGATTTTATATACAATCATAGGCAGCATGAATGTCCCATACCACTATGTCGCCATATATAGGTATACAATCAAAACCGCAAAATGTCGTATTGGAAGTTGGGTTATCATTTATGGTATGAACCAAGGCAAAAGATAGTCCTCTACCGATTCGAGACTGTCTAGTCCGAGTCTCAGGATCAGAGCTCGAGTGACCCTTGGATCGTCAGGGTCGGTCCACACGGAGTGGATTAAAATGCCTGAACATGCGTTTCCCCACCCTATGGGGCGTAAATGAGCCAACGAATGGCTCCATCGGCTTCACATAGTCACTGATAAATCTGAGGCGCCTCGCAAACCAACAACCACATAAGTCAAACTCATCAGGGCGTGTAAAACCACTGACGCCACTTCTAACTAGAAGGAAACACATGCCCTCCCTGATGTCCTCTCCCGTTTCTGGTTCATACCGGATGTGAAACTCGCGAAGTAAACGTTACACAAAGCTATGCCACAAAGGCCTTGCTTTGATCATCAACCACAAGACTTTGCTTTTCAACAGAAGCCTTGATCATTTGCCACTTAGGCATGCCACACAGGCAATTCACTCTATGTGTTTGATATCCATCAATATATAACCCTGAGCTCGTACGTCTCAGAGAAGGGCGTTAAGCAAGAGAATAAATTCTCCACCGCCAAATAGATATATATTTAATAGAAATCAATCACACAGACTAAAATCCAATGTCAGACACACGGTCCATTTACACGTTCGTTCTGGGTTTGAACAAAACCGGAGGCACCTAGTACCCCGCATATCCATCGATCTCCAAGTACGTCTGGACGATCACCAACTGATTCTCTCCTCTTGGGTGTACGGCCCAATCAAGATCATCAGTAATTATCCAAACGACGTGAAGACCTCCGGTCTTCTATCATCGTCTTCATCTTCGACTTATCGTCGTATCAGTTATTCAGAATGGGATAAACCCGGTCTTTCTGAATAACTCGTGTATATAATAAATATGTGTTACACAAACACAACATACGCCTCATTCCAATTCATCTGTCACTAACCGTAAATTAATCAAGAGAATAATTCCCCAAATATTAACCCCGAAGGTCGAAACCAACATCAGATCAATACCTAGGAAACCATTCTACTTAGCTAACCTACAGTTAGTTTCTAAATTTCACATTCTTAGGGAAAGGTTCCCATTAATTGTATCAAAGATAAATTCCTTTAAATTTATTCTTTAATCTTCCTTTGAATATCACTTCAAACTAGTCGGGATTAACGAACCTTACCGAAGTAATCATTTGTTTTAATTTCCCAACCCTAACCTATTCATCCCATGAAGTAAAACTGGTAATACTTCATATCTAACACCACGGTGTTATCGGTAAGTTCAATTACCATTTCACGTTCAAATCTAATTAAAGATTTAACTATTGCCTGGAGAAAAACTGGTGATACTCCATTCTCGATATATTCAATCTAATTAAAGATTCATTAAAACTCCACTTGGTTTTAATCTTTGACTGGGTTAAAGAATCAGTGTCATTTAAAACACGGTTCACGATAAACCCCAAAATCACATCACATTTCAATCAGTCCCTAACCGTAAATTAGCAAGTGAGCAATTCCCTAAGTATTAACCCCGAAGGCCGAAACCAACATCAGATCAATACCCCAGAAACCATTCAACTTAACCAATCTCCCGTTAGTTTCTGATTTTCTTAACTCCTTTGGGTCTAAGAACAGTATTATTGAAGATACCGTTCACGACAACTCAAAATCACATTTCATTAATTATCGGGTTAAATAACAAGTTTTATTTAAAACACTGTTCACGATAAACCCAAAAATCAATACCAATTCGATTCCAATTAAATATCATTTAATTGGTACACTTCATTAAATCTAAATAAAAAGATTTAATCTTTTTCTCAACTGGGTTTAAGAACGGTGTTAATAAAGACACCATTCACGACAAACCCAAATCACATTTGATATTAAATACAAGGCTCTGAATAGAAATATATCGTCTTATATTCAATATCAAATTCTACGACCAACAAATATCGTATTGGAAATAACGATATATATATATATATATATATATATCTTTCAAATTTTCGTAACAATATCTGTATAATCACGAAATTCAACATCGAAATATTCCGAAGACAATTTCGATTCAAATCCATTCCAATGCAATTATTGGAAATTCTAGTTATTTTCAAAACCATTTCAAATCTAATTTATTTATTTTAAAATAAATAAACTATTATTCTAGTTCAAAACTAGTTCATTTCGATAAAAATCTATTTTTATCTTTTCAAATATGGAGTTTTTCATCCCAATTCTTCACAAATCATTTCTTATGATTTTACACAAATTATTGATATTTTTAATAATTTTATCAAGGCCTGTACAGTCGATTTCCTTCAACGGCCATCGAACTGCACTTACAGCGACCTTTCCCAAATTTGATTTGGACATAATTCCAAATCCAACCGTTAGATTTCAAATTTCTAATATTCGTTAGAAAGCTCTTTTCGATACGAACCCAACGGTTCCAGTTTTAGGAGACTCCGACGGTCGGATCTCCCGCAATATCCATTCGAAGTCAATGGTCGAAATTCGCGAACTGCTGCGGCGCGACGCGTTCTATTCAGGCCATTATATTATATATATAATATATAATATATACTTCATCGATTTCCTTTCAAAACGAATTTTATAAATTGTTTTAAATTCGTTTTCAAAACGATTTCAACTTCATTTCCAATTCAAATCAAAATTGAATTTTTCCTTATAAATTCGTTTTAAATTCATTTCCAATTGATTCAAATCGATTTTTAATTCAATTCGTTTTCAATTCAATTCAATTACAATTCGAATTCATTCTCAATTCGAATTCATTTCAGATTGATTTACATTCAATTTCAGTTCGATTTGAATTCATTTTATTTTCAATTCGAATTCTAATTCATTTCAATTCAATTCGAATTCTAATTCATTTCAATTCATTTCAATTCAATTCGAATTCTAATTCATTTCTATTCAATTTAATTCGAATTCATTTTCTAAAATATTCGATTATTGAAATCACTTTTCAATATTCATTAAAAACAAATAAAATCGAGATAAATATCGTTCACGTCAAAATGGCGTCAAACTAATCAACACGGCTTCATATATTGTATTTTCAAATATTCTATTTCAAATATTTCTTTTTCAAAACTTTCTATTCAAATATTTCTTTTTCAAAACTGGAATGAGGTCCAATCAATTACCATATAATGTTAATTATATGGATTTTCTACAACACATGTACAAAATAACAACCATAGATAATCAACCATCATCCAGAGTGCGTTTTACACTGTATAAGCATCAAATATAAATATTTAACGCTTATAACAGCCTGTCAATCAATCGATCGACATACAACTAATTATTGGGATTAGTGTATGTCATATATCATCCCAATACCCGTGTGGGGTTTCAAACAATCAAACACATATTTTATTTGTGCAGTTGGGCGATGTGTAAAATTTATCGTCCCAATCAATATCAATCAAATCAGTGTATATAAACAAATCCCCGATTTGTTTATAAATATTTATTTTATATACACGTTAAAAATTCTATTTTTAACTATAGAATGTTTTCCACTATAAAATATTTTATTTCATTTCACATCACATCACACAATCAACTACACAACAAAATCTAACAAACAAGCATACAAGTCGTCCATGGTACGTGGACGACGGGTGTCGGGTGCTACTAAACACCGTCTACATCCTAGCATATATTTTAACTAGAAAAATTAAATTAAAGGTGAGAAGTTCTCACCTTGGGGTTCCACTCCGCCATTTCTTTCTGAACGGTTTGGATTTGCTCGAAATTCCAACGCATCCTTTCCACTCTGATCATATATAAGTAAAAATCACATTTTTATTTTCCATTCATATACATAAAAATCATAATTCTATCTTCACTTTTTCTTTCTTCTTATATTTTCAAATCAAATTCTGTTGTATATTTTCAAATCAAATAACAAAGTATATTTTTAAATCAAATTCTATTGTATATTTTCAAATCAAATTCTATTGTATATTTTCAAATCAAATTCTATTGTACATTTTCAAATCTTTCTAAAATGAAGATATTTCTATATTTTTATCTACGATATAAATAATTTTAATCGCGGTTTTTATTTATAATTACATAACCTAAATTTATTCAAAGTTTTAGAATTAACCTTGATTAGTTTAACATTGGACCTTTCTTCCTTTGGGAATCGAACTGCACCCGCCGAACTGAGCCCCCCACCTAGGGTTGGATCATGCGCTCGCCACAGTCACCTTGATACCGATCAGGAGCCGCCATGATCTTCGCCGCGTCGAGGGCTACGTGCGCCACCCCACCATCTCAAACTCGAACGCCTACAGGTGCCCCAAATCGACTTCGAGTGTCCGCCAGTTGAGTGGGAAATTCGAGCAGCACGGGGCACGAGAATTCATCATCCAAGGATCACTTGAAAGATCTCAGAAACCTCGATGATTCTTGCTTTGGAATCCTGTTTTAATTCACAAGCGTTTGAGAGATTTTTCCCTTTGTTTTTCAGAGCTTTTTGCCTGTTGAAATCACCCCTGGCGGCTAGGGTATTATAACGAGAGATGGGGGGGTTTATAGTTAATTATTTTATATTTTAAATTCTTTTGATTTAAAAATTATTTGTTTTATGTAACGAACCCAAATTCAAACCCAACGACGACCGCCCATAGCTAAATACCCCCATCTCGAACACAACGGGATATGTTTCGTAACCCAATTCGGAAGTTACGATCAGTTTTCCTCTAAATTTAAAATATAAATCAATATATATTTAATTTGAACACACATTTAAATTTATTGGGGTCTCATGTTAACTCTAAAATTTCCCGAAAAATATTTTCTAGATTCGTATTAGCGATACGGTCCTAACAAAACTAATTTCATCGAATTCTGAGACCGTTTGAAAAACGGCCATTTTCTGGTCGACCCAATTCAACTGAAACAGGTCAAACGCGTTTTCCTTTGCCACACCCACATATTGATTCGAAAAATTATGAAATTTGAAACCTAGAAATAACGAGACATCGCGGATCCAACAAAAGTGGTTTCTTCGAAATCCGAGGTCGTTTGCAAAATGGCCGTTTTCAAGGGCCGAAATTCCATAGCGACTATTCTGAAATTTCAATAGGACGTAACTTTTGATTCCCGCTATGAAATTTTGATTTCCCGGATTCGTTGGAAAGATATTCTCAATTAGATTCAAATATTTTTGGTTTCACTAAAATCCGGTTTATTTTGAATCCAGTACATTCATTTGAAATTGAATTATCGAACTACCACGCCATTTTCAATTCCTTTTATAATTTAAAATAAATATTTATATTCTAACGACGACCTATATAATATATACATTCGAATTCTATTCAAAATAAATTTCTCGTCGTTATTATTTAAAATAATTTATTTTAAATATTCAATATTCACTAAAATTGCCAAAATAAAATTTTTAAATTGGCTCGGATTTCTGGGTTATTACAATAACCCTGGAGGGGGGTGAATAGGGTTTATTAAAAAATAAGCGAGATATTAAAAATATCAGATCACATAATGCAGCAAAAAATAGATGCAGAAAGGTAGATGACACAAGATATACCCAGCTTCGGCAAAATCCTACCTACTGTTGCATTCCTAAGATTTCTACTAGGTAATAGAACAGATCCCGCTTACAAGACCATGTTAGCTTGTGAACCCCTCGCTCCTATTCTAATCCTACGCTCAAAACCTAAACTGATCTATATCCCCTAGATCAGATTTTCCCCTAGTTTTACAGACGAAACTAGTAAACCCCTAGTTTTTACAGACTCTAGAAAACTGTCTAGTTTTATAGACGAAACTAGAAAACCAATACAACAATTACAAAAGAAATAATGCAATTAAAAACAAAACAAAGAAAACCCCTCTTTGAAATATATGCTATGTTGAATTAAGGCCCGGTCCATTTATCCTCTCATTTGCCCAATTGTTCATTTCCTCCGGAAAAAGAATGGCGGCCGTTACTTGAAATAGGGTTTTCTGAAATCCCACAAACTCGATCAATTGAATTGAGGAAAAAGAATCTTCTTGGCTCTGTTATTCTCGTGGCTTGCTCCTTGACCGATTTAGGATTTCTGGTGATCGAAAAATCAGTGACTATGAAACGAATTCTATGTTTCTGCTTTTTGAATTGTTTGCTATGATTTTTCAATGATAAGGCTGATGATGAAAAGCTGTTATTATATAGGATTATAACATCATATAATTGCTCTCTGATTTTCTAAAACTGATTTCCATTTCTGACGATAGAAAACTTTATGTCAAATTAGCACTGTGATTTATTGCTTGCCACTTTTGCTTCTCAAATTTGCTGTTGAAATAAAAAACTTTCCATGCTAAAGATTCCATTCACTGCTTTGTCATCACTGATTGAATATTCATTTCTGGAAATGTTTAAAAACAAGAATATATGTTTGCATTCATGACATTATTTATTTCCAGAAATGTTATTCGATTGAATGTTTTAAAAAAACTCCCCTGACATTTCATGCATGTTTTTGTCACCATTTCTTTGAGCTAGTACTTGGAAACATTCACTGATTTTCTGGTCGATTTTTTTTGTCCCTCTTTGAATTTTGAGAACAAAAAAAAAATTCCAGTTGCCCAAAATATTTTATGTCACAAATGCACAATTAAATACTTTCGATTCATTTATGTGCTGCTTTAAAATAAATCCTCCATTTCTTGCATGCCACTTCTATTACTTGCCTTTTGCTGTGGACATTCAATTGCAATCAAAACATCATGCATCTACTGATTTTTGAATTGCTACCTTGATTAAATTGGCTGAGAAATCTAGAAGTAAAATATTCCCCTTTAAAAAAACATTACCAAAAACGTAGACCATGAATGAATCTTATTTGTGGCCCCTTGAAATAAATACTCATATCTGGAAACAATTGATCTCTTGGCAACATGATTTTAGGAAACGATAAACATTGATATCATGCAAATTTTTTTTTTTTTTTTTTGAAATGATTCTGCCCCTAGTTTCTTGAATTAAACCTTTGTTGTCCAAATAGACTATTGCCATCAAATATTCTAAATGATTGTTGCTTTGCCATATATGTATATGTGTATACTCCTGAAAAATAAAAATGCTTTCTAAAAAACATTTTGAGCAATTGCTGAAATGATGCTTGCCATTTTTGGAGTTCCCTTGCAAGATTAAATATGATGCATTCATGCCAAATACGCATTCATCCCAAATATGCATTCTACAAAAAAAATATCCAAAACAAATTGGAGTTTCCTTGCATGATTAAATGCTTTCCACAAAAGATTGTTTATGCCAATTGGTGATTTCTAGAAAGAAACCATCCCATTTATTGTTCACTGTTGTGTGTATTCAGTGCATCATGCATTTGCCATGTTTGAGCCCCTCTCTGAATGTGATGTATTTATTGTCATGTAAATGAATGAATTGCCCTTGAAATACTTGCATGATTTGATTTTAGTGAGTCACTTGATTTGCAATATATCATTGCCCAATATATACAATGAAAATTGCCCAAAATGTTATTGCAAGTCCTTGTTTGCTACATCCATTTGCACTTTATTGTGTATATATGTATACGGCTATGAACACTTGTGTTTTCCTTCTTGTGCTTGCTTCACCATAGTTTGTGATATATGTAATTTCAACTGCCTTTCACTTGTACTATCCATTAATGATATTTTTGCTCTCATGTTTGATCACTTTGCTTGTGCATACATGACATTTGTGCTGAAATGCTTGACCCTTTAGAAAGCTGTTGTTCCTTGTGCTCTATCATTGCTCAACCTGCTTTTCTTCAATGCATATAAAAATAAGTGCAGTTGCACATCCATGTATTACTGCTTTGTCCATGTTGTATTAATATGCCTTATTAAGCCGCCATGACAACTCTATATTTCTTGCATGTCAACAAAAAGAAAACATGTATGTGTGTGTATGTGTGTGTGTGTGTGTGTGTGCACGCACAATTATGTGCATCTGTGTCTGTACATGAAAGTTAATACATAACTGAGTGAAATGTAACTACGTGAATTCAGAGTGTTGTAGTGAGAAAACATTGTAATTATGAATTTGTATAGTTGAATTTTATGACAGTGAAATGTACAAATAATGGAATTATGGATTTGTACTGTTGAAATGTTGAAATAAAATATTATATTTAAATAAAATATTGTTTGAATATATAAATTCATGTGTAGTAGTATTCAATTTAAATATAAATATTATATTTTGTCAGTGATGTAGTGAAACGGTACAATTACAAACACATTTAAAATAATATATATGTGTTTTGTTATCATCAAACAAAAATCATATAATTGTTATATACAACAACGTTATATACAACAAATAGAATTGAAAATGAAATATTTATTTGTTAAATAAATAGAATTGAAAAGGAAATATTTATTTTTTAAATAAATAGAATTATATAAAAGGATTTATATAGAATAAATTGAATTTTTATAAAAGGAAATATTTATATAGAAAATAAATGGAATTAAAAAGGAATATTGATTTATAAAGTAAATAAAATTATAAAAGGGAAATATTTGGAAAATGAATAGAGTTTTATAAAATGTGAATTTTACATTAGGAAGGTTTAGACCCGTGCTTCGCACACGGGGGTAACATGATATTGATTTAAAGTAAATATTTTGCAAATAAAATATTATAAAGGAATTTGGGTTTGAAATAGGAATTTAAAATGGAAGTACTGAAATTAGAAACTGACTGGAAATTAGTTGAATTGAATGACTTTCTTGGTATTGATCTGATATTGGTTTCGGCCTTCAGGGTTAATACGTAGGGGGTTGTTCTCTTCCTAGTTTATAGTTAGAGACTGATAGAGATGGGAAGATATTAATGCGTAATTAGAAATGGAAACGTTTTCCAAAGTTAATAAATAACGTATATTTTCTAAAATTAGAAAATAAGGATTTAATGAATATATGGAAACGAGAAATGGGGAAATGAATAAATTTTGATTGATGATTGATCGATAGAATTTCCATCTGGAAATAATATCGTTGTTTGCACACATGCTTTCCTTTGATAGTTAAGTCACCAACTATCGAAGATTGTGACCATTTCCGTTGTCAATACGGAAGGACCGGGATCAAATATATTATCTGAAAACCACTCCGTATGGCATTAGCGTTGCGAATAAAATATGATAAAGATAATTGAAGATGGAGTTATGCAAGGGCTGTTCAGTAAATCCTAGGTAGAAATTTCCTAAGATGGATTTACAGAATAATTCCTTCGGATTGTCCAGTCCTAGGACAACATGAATGGACGAATGTCTGATAGAGTATATTTGGTAAATCGCGTAAGTTCATCGTTTCAAACGTATTTATGTTGGTGGCGGAGGAATTTGTTTCTCTTGGCTTATACCCATGGTATTTTTGGGGGAATCAATTTGTGATTTGACGGGTATGATGATGTGGCATTCAAAGTAAATAAAGGAGTGATCTGTTAAAAGACACGTTATGACCTCAAGCCTCATCAACTGGGAAATGACAGAAATCGGGTAGGCACCATGGCTAAGTGGGCCGCACCCAACTAGGGTATATTGTCACCATCTAGAGAATATTCATATTTGTTACTTCTTTCATTTCTGTATCTCTCGGGAACGGTTATGATGGTATACCAACCTTAAGGTGATAATATATTTGGAACATTCAATAGAAATGAATGGTCGGTCATGTGTGGCTGAGTTACAAGATGCTCTTGTTGAACTCCAGTGTATCGCTTCTAGAGTACATTGATCGGAAGGTGGTTCCATACCTTGTCATAGTTGGAAATCAATTACCCAATAAGAGCCCGCGGTTTTGATTGTATATTATATATGTAGAACATGAGATGAAAGCGTTTCTGCTAGATTTTTATTTACTTGATCTAGACATTATTATAATATCAGACAAGTATTGTTTTAGAAAAATATTTTGGGTTATCATAAGGTAAAAACCATCCGTGTTTATGTGTGGATCGGTCTTACGATTATCCTTTGGTTCAAAAGATTTTTGAAAGTTAAATCAAATCATTTGAGTTTACTCACACCAGTCACATGACTGACCCAGAGTTTTTGTTTTGTTTTCCCTAAACTCTTGGGTGCCCAATTTTGTACGAGCAGTCAAGTAGTTGGCATTTATAGATACTGTAACACCCCATATTTTTTTTAATATAATTAAAAATGAAATAAAATATATGAAAATATTCTTATGATAGGTAAATAATGGTGATGCATATGGAGAATTAATTAATGCATGGAAGAGAAGAAAAATTAGTTCGATAACGGCGTATGTAACTGGAAAAAATAGTAAAATAAGGATAACTAATTCAAGAATCAGGAATTAGGTAAAATGGACATCACCTTTGCATTCCTCTCGGAAAAATACGCGAAATAGAGTCCGAGTTTTCGAAAATCGGAGTCCGTATGACCAAGATATGGCCAAAACAAGATTTCAGCAGACTTTCGG